>OW285219.1:9102500-10352500 GCA_935421205.1 Xylocampa areola | reverse complement strand
ATCTTAAAAAGTTTTGTAAACATTATAATCAATTTATATTTATATTTTATTAACACAAAATTACGTCTTCATTTATAAATGTGCCTGCTTTGTATATGTGTACCTACTTAGAAAGAACGAGGCATTACAACGCATAGCTAGTGAATAATAAATCTATACGAAGAACTAATAAAACAATAATTATCGAGAATAACATAATATTTATATTATATAACACAATAACGTCTGGAAAGTAGTGTCTTAACTATGTGGGAGTATTATCCACTGTCTGGGAAAACAATGTAGTCTTTGGATAACTTCAACAAAACAAATGACATAATGACAAGATGGAAACAATCGGATGAAATAGGTATAATGTGATATTAAATACGTATTGTTACTAGCTGAATAGATCTATTTATGAAAGAGAGGATTTTCCAAGTAATACACTGCTAAAGACTTAGATTTTTTTATCACGACGTCGTGGTTACAGGCCTGCCTCCTGAGCCGCAGGTTGTGGGTTCAAACCTGGCATGTACCAATGTGACTTTTTCAATGTCATATGTACTTTCTTAGTTAATCTAAGACATCACAGACATACGGTGAAGGAAAACATCGTGAGGAAACCTGGACTTGGTAGTCTGAAATCGCCAACCCGCAGTGAGCTAGCGTGGTGATCAAGCTCGTGCCTTTTCTGTATGAGAAGAGGCCCTTGCCCTGGTTATTAAATCGTTGGTATCAATATCCATAACAATGGCCACGTAAAGACCATCTCTCGTGCAGGTCCTTGGGCACAACGGATACATGAGCAGATGCGGCATAGACTGCTCTGGAGCGCCGCAGTCACAATAGACAAGACCAGGGTGCATGAACCCCCATTTAAACACATGTACCTAAGTCTACAGTGGCCAACTTGAGTGCAAATTACAGTAGCGACATCCACACTAACTTCACAAGGTTTTGATTGATATATCTTACGAATTTACCGTCCATCTTCGAAACTGTCTCACAAGCGGTAATCGCACATCCATTTGTCGAGCTCACGTAGTACACTCGAAAAAAATACTCCTTAAAGATTAGTGTGATGTGTAAAACTATTTCAGACGGCTTACGGATGGTTTAATCTGATACCTACTAGGCTATTCGTCAACTATACGATAAAATTTCGTCATCATCTTTTCAATCGAATCTCAATTTTACAATATTACAAATTTTACTGTTTGACGTTGAAATGGAAACACACGTGCCGAAAACGATTCTATTGACAGGACGGTATACCTGGCACATCTCTTAATAGCACGTGTACTCTGCACGTGCGCGAAACATAAACAACTCACACTTGACGCCCATCTTCACATGAGAGTGGAATTTTTAAAAATAAATCATGCTTCTCAGCTTCTGATTACCACTACACAAAATATAATGGTGCAAAAGGTAAATCCTATCATAATATCGGAATGTGATAGTTTATGAAGACGAATGTGCGTTTGTAACTCAATGTCGCAAGAAATGCTGAACGGATTTTGATAAAACTTAAGTGTTAGCAACCCAAAATAGGACAAATATAATTTGTTACATTAATGCGAGATGAAGCTGAAGCACACATAGGACTCCTATCCATATCAAACCCAGTTTACGTGATCAGTTAATTCTATGAGTTCTACAATCACCATCACAAGGATGTCATGTTTATTCAGTCAGTTAAAAAATTTGGCGGTTTTGTCTTATGTTATTTCAAATAAAATACTTTAAAGTCGCTAAGGTTCGTGAAATCAAAGCCAAGTCACATACTCTATTTATTGATGATGTCGTGGTTCGTTAACTGCATCAGCACCAACGATGTTCCCGCAATCCATACTTTTTTTTTCGTATTCTTTCTCATTTCTACATATATACATACATAAACTCACGCCTTTCTCCCATGAGAGTAAGCAGATACTACAGAACCCCACCTGCTACGATCCTTACATATGCCTTTTTGGTTCGTCCATGTTCATACATCTTGTCATACTCATTTCTAAATACTGATAATATGCTCCCGACCGAAATTTCGGTCCCAGCGGCCTATCTCTACGTAGATAAAGCAAGTACGCACAAGTGTATGAGTAAACACAAGTGCACTCCCTCTTCCGATTGGACGGCAATCCGAAACTACCGGAGAGAGATCAGGCGCAGGTCCTACTGCTTTGCGTGCTCTCCGAAGCACAGGGGCGTCACACCGCCAACTTTCTAACTCCGGGTCGCTACTGAGAATTTA
The DNA here is from genome assembly GCA_935421205.1 of Xylocampa areola. NCBI lineage: Eukaryota > Metazoa > Arthropoda > Insecta > Lepidoptera > Noctuidae > Xylocampa > Xylocampa areola. The sequence goes on along the minus strand of OW285219.1, from coordinate 10,350,264 downwards.
TTAAAAAAAAAACCTAACAACACTTTGCCCACCACGGGAATCGAGAGATCACTAGACTAATGAGGCAGTGAACGTGGTCATCGCCTTCAGATGCAGCGCTTTCAAGTTCGAAGATCAGTAATAGACTATAGAATTTGGCAGTATGGGTATACTTTAGTAAAACTACAGTTTGTGTCCTCCATTGTTTCTCTAGTGGTCCCAAGCGTGACCGCTGAGCATGTGGTCTCGGGTTCGATTCCCGGGTCAGGCAAAGTGTTATTGAGTTTTTCTGTAAGGAAGTTAGTTAGTAAGGAAGTTAGTTAGTATGTGCCGGTCAACTCGGTATCCGTGTTGAATTGTGCCCGGTAGATGGCAATAGGCTCACCACCTTTTACATGGAACTTAATAACTGTATAGTATAAAATAAAATGTGGGTGTACATCTGTGTATACCTCTGCTTTGAATACAGGCGTTATGCTATGTTATTATATGTTATATTCTCTAACGGAATTTATTATGCGTATTGCAATGATCATTATGTGGAGTTGTTGCTAATACTTTGTAAAGCTCTGTCGGAAGCCTATAGACTGCTTAAACCATAGGTTAGACACTAGATTTAAATAAAAAACGCAAAAAATATAAATTTGCAATGTAACATTATATTGAAGCTATTGACAATAAAAAAATGCTTGTGAACGGTCTAACTTAAATAATTTTCGTGGAATGATTTTACATTTTCGTCAAGATTAGGCTTTCTGTCCATTCTTACTTACTAATATCACGTGTGTTACCCGAATCTTACAAATACACAAATATCTGAAGAAACGTGACCTTCAAGAGTTCGATAGAAAACTCTTAGACACGACGAATTTATATAACGTACTGAATGGTAATAGGAAATATTATGCACTGTTTTTTGATGAAATACGATTTTCAATAGGTGGAAGAAATTTTGGAATCTAATATTTACAATATTTGAAATTGTAATGTTAATTTTAAATTATTTATTTTTGAACATTGGTCTGATAGCCTTGAACTTTACGATTGATTCGTGGACCGAACAAAAAAGTGTCCAATGTTAATACTATATTCCTATACCTACCTACTAACAGAGTCAAAGGCAAAGTCGAAGGTTTTTATTTCAAATAGGCAAAATTACATGCACTTATGAAACGTTAATTGATTTTAGTTGCACGGTTTCAAAAATTTGGTCTTATGGAGAAGAACCGGCAAGAAACTCCATTGAGGAACTTATAGTGTTTTTAGATACCTGATAAGTTTTAGACCGTCAAGTTTTCATCGGATTTCTAGAATGATTATTACAATTGATAGATAAATAAAATTATAATACTCTATTTAGTAGTAGCTCGAATCAATCGATCGAAGTCAAAGTGCTCTTACCGCGGTTGTACTGTGGATGGGAGCCCAATTTTTGAGAAAGGTTATAGGCCAAGTCCTTCCGTTCTTTTCTTTTCTTTTTTGCTCGGCTCGTATCCTTAAGACCCACAACCGCGAGGCACAGCTAGATTTTCCAACACCTTTTTGTGGACAAAAGTGTTATTCCAGGCGTTTGAGCAGGAGACCTCTGACAAACTCATCAAGTCGATATAAGTTGAAATGTTTTGAATGTTATCATCAACTATTTCTGTCAAATTTGACCGTGAAAATCGACAAATGCGTCGATAAAAAGTATGCATGCTCGTAGGTACCGTAGAATCGGTCTATTTAATGACATAAAGAAACCACAATATAAGTCATCCTTTTGTAACATGCTGTTGATTATTAAAAACAGTCACAGATACATTGTTACACAAAGCAATACAATTGCCTTTCCGTCATTTGACGCTAGACCTGCACATAGAATATTAAACGGATATTAAGCTACACCATCATCATTTTCACCTCAAAACGATTAAGGAAAACCAATCACAACATAAGGTGACTTAATAGTTATCGCTTTTGGGTTTTCCTTGTTGACAAAAGTAGATGACACGGTGGGGGATCTTTTTATATGTGGAAAATATAGCATGGACGCTATGCTGAACTTCTACTGAAAATCCGCACTGGGTTTCGGGATCGTAGCCATATTCGCCGCAACCCCGGCAGGTTATGATTAACCGGCTTTTTGTTTTACATTCTTGAAGTTTAATTTTATTTAATGGCTGCACTAAAATCTCAATGATCGCCTTTGCCAGCCCATGGGCCTTTTATCGGCCTTTGAATTTGTGCAGGCCGGCAACAGTTGGCCTTTTTTTCCTGTGGGGAAAATCCATGGACGCTGTGCCGGTAACCTACCAACTAAAAACCACACTTTCCTTCTAAAATCTTTACCAAGGGATCGCAACTGCATTCTCCACGATCCGGAGGTTTGGTCCTTTTTGATTTGTGAAGGCAGGCCACGGTTGGCCTGCTCAGGCACTCCAGAATGGCGCGTACGCCAAGCGCAGCGCCCTGCCGTCTCAGGGTGGTCGCTTGCCGGGCGTCGAGTTGACCGTCGCCAGCTGCGGCTCATGGTGGCCGGATATTGTTGAGGCCGTCAGTTGGGCCTTGAAATGTTCTGGGTCTGGGTATACCGCGCCCTCGATATTGAAGAAAATTATTGTGGTCGGATAATGTAGTTCTTTTTTAAAGAAGACGGAAAGGAATGTGCCAACATTAAGTAGCAAGTGGAAATCGATAGTCTCTGCCTACCCCAATGGGTAACGGGCGTGATTGTATGTATGTATAATTTTGTGCCTTTAAATTTCACTCACTTTTGTTGTTCGTGCCTAAACCTTTTGTTTTACAAGGAAAGTGATACTTACAATTTAACATAACAGTATCACGCTTGTATTCCCCGAAGGGTTTAGCAGAGGTGTACACCCACACTTAACCAATGCTTTATTAAGTCCCATGTAATAGGTCATGAGTCTGTTGCTATCTACCGGGCACAATTCCAAACTCTGGGCTACTACTGAACATTATCGAACAGAAAAACTCATTAAAACTTTGCCCGACCTAGGAATCGAACCCGGAACCTCATGCTCAGCAGTTACAATTTAGTAGCCCATAGATATGTTGTCATACCCATTGTAACAATAGGTTCTCGCCTTCCACAATAACTTAGGCATTCGAAATCTATCGGCCATTAATTGTTGTCATGCCCGTCCTACTTAGACAACTGCTATCTCTCTCGCACACAAGGAAGACGTGATAAACATTTAGACATGCCATTGATTTTATGTTTACTTTCTTTTGTCTATATTATATTAGTTGAGTTGATATTGAAAACTGCCTTGTAGGTCTAGTGGGAGAAACGCGACTGCTGGATATGGGGGGTTCTGAGTTCGATCCCCATACCCAGCCATATCATCATTCACACGACTGCTCGAGAAATAAATTCATGAATATTGCATTCGGTTAAGGGAACCTATCTTAAAATATCCACAAAGCTTGATAAATAATGAAAACTGAATAAAAATTAAGTATCATCCTGTTAAATTATTAATAGCAACAATATGTAACTGCATTGCAAATGAAAGTGAAATATCATCCAAACATCAGTCTGAAATGTCATACAATACAGTTATAATTTATACTATCTTCCCACGCCTTGCTCTGGCTTCCCACGACGTTCCTTACATTCGATTGAATTCTCGACTTGATTATAAAAGTTCGACCTAGTGTTGGCATCAGAAAAATATCATCATGCCTCTATTCCCGAAGGGTAAGGGTCACAAACCATCATTAAACTATGATGTGCTGTTCTGTGACAATGAGGCAGTTAGATCCTCATCAGATCTGATTAAATACATACATCCTATTTCAGGAAGTGCAGAGACTATTGTTTTTCACCGGCAACGTTTAAATTTTCTCATAAATTATAATGGAGAAAAAACCAAATGTGCTGCGCTGTGCTTTATGTAATTATAGATGCTGTCGCAGGGACCACGCAATACGTGGTGATTCTGTTCACCGCACTGATAGAGTGACAACCTGCTCGATCTTCCATCTATCTCGCTCCAACATAGCACTTCTTCTTGCAAACACCTCGCGCAGTTTCAAGTAGTTTGCTGAAAAAACATAGCACAGCACAGCGCAGCATAGCCACATTAGGAATATATTTAAGTTCACCAACATTTCACCAATTAATGTTCACATCATTTAAAAAAAACACAAAAAAGTAAATCGCTTTTGCAGCATCATAGTAAAAACACAAAAAAGGCAATCTCTTTTGCAGCATCAAAATAAACTATGATTTGACTACGACCCTGACGCACACCTCATACACTTAAAACCATAATAAACCACCCATCCGTATAACAATTCTCCGAAGCGTCTAATAAATATTTATATATTTGTTTAGTAATGTCTCGTGCATACGAAACGCGCGGACAAAAGAAAACACCGTAGATTTCCACTGGCGAGACATAAAATTTAACAAGGGCCACGGGTAGGTAATAATGGGCTAGTTTTAAGGGCAATAGGTGTATTGAACTTTGTTTAGTGTAGAAAAGATATAAGTAGTAATACAAGTGTCTAGTTTTTAGTTATGTGCGTGTGTTACGACGTTGTTGTGATGCGAAATTGCGAAACAACTTATTCTTTGCCCTTCAAACAAGTGTAGGTTTGCCACCAGATCAATTACTATAACAAAACTACACAATATTAATGACAGTTGCGTGAATATTTTGCATGCTTTGTTGTCGTGGAAACTTGTCTTGTCTTGTCTCTCTTTCATCAAACACAGGAAATGTGTGGTTTTAAGAATCTGCAATACAGAAAAATATGACTGTTTTGTGTTTGAAAAATCTACCATGAACGTTGTGCCGAACTCCTACCGACTAAAAAACTCCGTCCTCCAGTAACTTTTACAGGGATCTTAGAATCGCAGCTGCAGTAACCATAACCCCAACAGACATCAACTGCTGGGGTTGCGGAGAATGTCGAAAGTATCGACGGCCCTGCGTCAGAGCGCCCGGCCATAGTTGATTTCCATAACAGCTATCTAGTAATAGCAGTACCTACAAATTTTCGCCAATGTAGATAATTGTTATCAATAATTAATTAAGATATTGAATATTTTTATCATTATAAGTATGTAGCCACGCTTTCCAGACGTGTTATTTGTTTGAATGTCTGTATATTTTTGTTATTGCTGCTTTTTGTTATTATTATTGTTATTCTTTTTCATTTCTCTACAAAACTACTTACACGTGGTCTTTGTGTATTTAAAGAGGCCCGTTAAAGTGCTTTCTGGATCAGAAACCGCCGGTAGCAGTCTGAAATTCTGACTGTTACATATCTAGGATTAAAAATGGCGAAGGATACACGTTTGTTTTTGTGCAACTTTTAATCTTTCTAGTTAAATACTTGTAGCCTTGAAATTAAACTTGTTTTAATCAATGTATTTCTCATAAATTGCTGTATGCTTGAATAAGTCTGACACTATTGCTTGATTGACTTTAGTTTGCTAAAGATATGTTTTTAACGCTTAATTAAGTACTTTGTCAGGTTATCAATTAATGGATTATAGGTTGTTGAAATATGTGTCTAAAGACATATCTTTGACTTTCAGGTGCCATCTCTAATCAAATTTTGGAAGACATTACTTTGTCTTGGATAAAAAATTGTTTATCTTCCCAATGCTACGACGAAAGAAGTACAGGACCAAAAAGACTCTGGGTTGCAGCGTAAGAGGTCCTAAGTTCGCGGTTACCCGGGTTAGACAACGTTGCTAGGAATTTCTCAGTTGCAGTTCAGAGTTTGTAGTATAGTTTGACCTGTAGTGACCTCGACCTCGACAAGCGCTAACAGAACAAGAAGGTTTCAAATGCCGTCCCACGCCATTTTGTTACACTGACAGCGCAACTGACAGATTTATCAAAAATGTATCGTTTCAGTGTTGCTAGCAGAATTAGTCGATTTCTATAAATAATAATGTAAGTAACATAGAAAAACAACTAGCACTACATTTTTATTTAAATTGTATAATTTCAGCACCTAACAGGTACCTGGTACAAAAAATAATTCTAACGAATTCTAATTGATCCAAAATTTCATGTAAGTAAGTGTATGAAAGCCCGGTTAGTGGAGTGTGATATTAGGATAACATCAGAACCTGGCGCATGGATAACATTTGGTGTGACATAGCTAGATAGAAGGAGACCGTATTGGTGGCGGTTACCACGAACAACAGCATCCCCGATGAGGGTTGATGTCAGGCAGGCGGCCGGTCATAAAAAATTGCCAAAACTTTAGCAGCATGCCAGATATATGCTGCGCTGACCCCAAATAAATTGCGACAAGGGATGATGATGATGATGAAGTGTATAATAAGTCTCTACCCTAAGTCTATCTATAAGTAGTAACGTTAACCTTCCCGTTCCCACAGTCAAACCGATAATACGGTTTTGTGGGACATTTGTTTTGTGTTAAGTTGTTTCTTAACACAAAACAATTGACTGGGCTAATTTGAACATTCTAAATTCTGAAATACATTTTTCTATTGAAAATATATAGAATATTTATAAATAAAAAATATTTCAATTGAAATGTACTAATAGTTGTTTTTTTATAAATAAAAAATATTTAAATTTTGCACACAATTTGAACTACTCACTAAGAATATTAAAAACGTTACACAGAAATGTACCTCAGAATTTAGAATTTTCAAATTAGCCCAGTTAACTATTGCACAGTACATTTAACTTTAACCACATAACATCAATTAAAGCTTGGACTATAGTTACTGCGAGTCAATAACCGGGTTTTGTTTAATCAGTACTTTAACTTGTATGATAAGAAACCGATAAATGTGTACTTTATTTGTTTCCAAGTCGGCTACGGAAACTGCCGTGACTCCATACTGGAAAATTATACCTCTATAATAACATAACATCACGCCTGTATTCGCCGAAGGGGGGGGAGGCACAAAGGTGTACACATCTTTACACCCACATATCACCAATGCTGTTATTAAGTCCCATGTAATAGGTGGTGAGCATATTACCATCTACCGGGCACAATTGCAAACTCCGGGCTGTTACTGAGAACTTAGAAAAAGAAAATCTCTATAACACTTTACCCGACCCGGGAATGGAACCCGAGACCTCATGCTGAGCAGTCACGCTTGGAACCACTAGACCAACGAGGCAGTATCTAAAGATAAAATATACATATAAAAATTTATTTTGGTTTTTTTTGTCAACCAAACGTTAACAAATATATGAAGATTAATTTTATTTACTATCTAATCATTAATTTACAGCTTAGTGATATGATTGGTGGACTGTCAAGTTCAAGGTCGCAGGCATGAACCCATCATCGTTAGGAGAAAACAACCGGACAAGTGCGAGTCGGACTCGCCCACCGAGGGTTTCATACAAGTAGTAGGTAGATATTATAAATAGTTCAGGAATAGAGTCGTTGTGAATTTTCTTCTCGATTCTCTTATACTTGATGACTGATTACGTAATTTAAATAAAGACTATATTTTTATGATTTAATTACAAATGTATAGTTTTCAGATTTTTTTCCCTGTACTTATAGTATGAGACGATATTACTTGCCAAATTTCATAGTTCTAGGCCAACGGACTATAAATTTTGATTCCCTTGAGAGTGTCGAAATATAAGTTTTTGCGGCATAAACGGCCGTATGTTTTTTTTTTTACGTTAACTTAGAGGTTCGATTTTTTCACAGCTTCAATGGACTGTAGGCTTGAGTATATGGTTTTAATTTCAACTAGATACCACGCGTTTCTTGACGGACAGACGGACAACAAAGTGATCCTATAAGGTTTCCGTTTTTTTCCTTTTGAGGAACGGAACCATATTTTTTTTTTTTATGGGATAGTGGGCAACCGAGCAGACGGCTCGCCTGATGGTAAGCGATTACCGCCGCCCATGGACACCCGCAACCCCAAAGGAGTAACAAGTGCGTTGCCGGCCTTTTAAAGGGTTTGGGCCTCCGGTACCCTCACTCACTCGGCGAAACACAACGCAAGCGTTGTTTCACGCCGGTTTTCTGTGAGGCCGTGGTATCACTCCGGTCGAGCCGGCCCATTCGTGCCGAAGCATGGCTCTCCCACGGTAATTTAAACACACCACTGACTGACTAACCGAATCATCCCTTCCTTAGTAGGTACTTTGCATCCTGAGGAAACCACCATAGATGTTGTTCACGGTATGTGAAGTCATTTGACATTATATTGTTACGACGATAAGATGGAGGCTCAAAATTGAAGTAGTTATTATTGTCATACTAGGTTTTGCCCGCGGCTTCGCTCACGTTAGTTTAGAATTTGACAATGATTCGAAAGACACGTGGCGCCATCTATTATCATAAGAACGTTATTATTGTTTTCCTCGGGAATAGCAATTTTTTTTCGGGGTGATAGTACCCTATGTCCTTTTCTGTACGTTTAACGTATGTATATGCAAAATTTCAGGATGATCGATTCAGCGGTTTAGGTTATAGGTAAAGGTAACAAACAAACAAACTTACTTTCGCATTTATAATATTATTTAGGATTAGGATAGAAGTTATGGACCTGCTTTTAGTTACCCTGCCTCGTTGGTCTAGTGGTCCCAAGCACCACTGCTGAGCATGAGGTCCTGGGATCGATTCCCGGGTCGGGCAGTGTTGTAGAATTTTTCTGTTAGGAAATTCTCAGTAGCAGCCCAGAGTTTGGAGATTGTGCCCGGTAGATGGCAATAGGCTCATCACCTTTTACATGGGACTTAATAACAGCATTGATGAAATATGGGTGCAGAACGGTGTACACCTGTTTTAATTTTATATGAATATTTTCGAAATTTCACTGTATTTCCGTTCTGTTGTGTCACTTGTATCTGTAATCAATTAATAATGGAAGTTTTTATTGATAATTGTGGTTATCTTTCTTATATTATGTAAGTTAGTAATGTAAACAGCGATTACAGGTGATAACACTTTGCAATCACATTCCTTTGTTATAAATAGATCTTTTGTAACTCTTTACAAGTGAGCATAGGATTTAGCGCTGACATTTCCTATCTGAATATCTAACACCACGTTCAACAGCCGCGACTATTACACCAACGAAGCAATCAATAATTAACACGGAGATAAAACTTTATTTATGTTTATGCATACTGAAACTGGGAGGTGGAAGTGAGAATTGGAAGTGGTGATTAGAAGTGGGGGCTGGAAGTGGGAGTTTACGTATAGGAAGTTTGAAAACTGCATCTCTTCAGATTTGACTGGCTATCGTTGAGGTATTTTAGAGGCTAAATATCAGTACACCTTTACAAACTTTATGATTCAATTTCAATAGCTTTTTATCCTTTTAAACTTTATGATTAGTCGCATTCAAATAAAAACAAGATGGCGTGTCCCATTCAAATAAAAAATCTACATCCCAAGTTCATACATTATGTAATTCAAAATAAATAATTCCGCCTACGGCACGGTAACACTCGTACGTATGTTAGAAAAACGTGACTTATATACGTAATTATTCACCCCAAATATATTAATATAATCTATGCATATCAAAACACATATAGAATCAGAGTGTCCACTTTAAAGTGGCTTTTGGTTAAATAGACAACCAAGATTTTAAATATTATTTACATTTTGTAACCGGATTGAAGTCATGGTGGATTTATTAAGAAGATTCTAGACTGTTGAATTTCTATGCGATATTTTGCATAGTCTTTTCTTCAACCAGTCGAGTGTATTTTTATCGAGTTCGTAATATTTATGAATACGGCTAACTGCGCGAAAAAACAAATACATTAAAATCCCGACTAGTTTCAAACTCGAACAGAGCCCTTAGTCATGAGCTGAGCCCGCGGCGAAGACGCGAGTCAAACGAGTTCAAAATTAGTAATGCAATCCCGAAAAACGCTCGTGACTGGTGAACAATAATTGATATGAATATGTCTCACGAAAGTTATTATACAAATACATTTAACGCTATTGGCGCCATAACACTCTTTCGTCGGTCTAACTGACCAATCACTTTTGTTTTCTTCATTGACAATATTGCTTGATGTTAACTCTTTTAAACACTGTTTTTATTTAAATTATAAGGCGGTCCGTTTCTAGGCCCAGCCAACAAAGTTAAAATGCAGTTATTGTAGTCGTTAATGTTATCTAATAAAATTTATGAATTCCCCTCCCTGTATTCTTTAAATTATATACATACAACCTTCTTTGTGGAATTAAAACGGCTCTATGTTTGTAGATCTAGTAGTCGTCAAGGTTCGAGTGAATAGGTTTTTGATGGGTAACCCACAGTAAACTATCATCGAAAACCTCATTATTGCTTACTAACAGTTGAAGGAGAGCCCAAACACAATCCCACTAATAAAAAAAAATCGAAGTACCTATAAATGCTTTTGTCCTAAGTTACTAGATCGATTTTCATGTGTCAAGATACACCGGTCATCCTGCGACAATGCTTACCGTTTAGCATTAATATTAAACACGATCTATATGCTGGTGACCTTGACCGTGACTTCCCCAGGAACACTTCAATTGAGATGATGAAAAAATTGACCCGGCATTTTATATATAGACTGTCAGTTTGTCGTCTATTCAATTTCAATAGTTTTAGTGTATGTTCGTGTGTATACTTTCCTTTATTTTATTATCTACTGTATATATTATAACCTAAAATTATAAGTAAAGGCGAAAGCGGAAAATTTACGGAAAAATCTATGGAAATCTGTCCTTTTTCTTTTTATATTTTTTGTTGTAATTACTGGTGTAAAGTTTTATTGAGATTTTCTGTTAAGAAGTAGATGGTAATAGGCTCACCGCCTTATTACATGGGACTTATTAACAACATTAGAGAAATGTGAATATAAAACTACTGGTGTGTACACCTCTGTCTACCCCGTCGGGAAATAGAGACATGATGCTATGTTATGTTATATTCAAATTTGTAACAAAGTGACACACGAGAACCAATTTACTTTAATAAAACCACCTAGGTATCGCCACAAACTTTAAATTATCAATCTAATCTACTCCTCAGAGATGCACGCGAACCACATACAACCTCATTTGACCCCATTCTATTAAAAACACGAGCAAATAACAGAACAATTGCATTTCCTACGCAATAGACAATTCTCCGACATTTTTCTAGCACTAATCATAACTTTTCCGCGTCCCTAAGGCGTAGACCATAGCCACGTGCTGCAGTACAAACAAAGAAGTCAATGAACTATGAGACTGTTTTATTTACACGTGGTTGTAAGGAAACTATAAATTTATATTACAGAAATGCTGTCGGTGTATTTAGTATAGTATTGCATATAATCCATTTTTCGGAGAACACATTAAACCGTTGGTCCCGGTTGTCAAACAAAGCTTTACGACAGATGTTCAGGTTATGTGCCTAAAAATCTGACAACCAGTCTTATCGCCAGACTTCGTGTTACTCAGTAACTGGGTTGTAGAGGTCAGATAGGCAGTCCCTCCATGTAAAATACTGGCATTTATTTTAAATCCAAAATCGATCTACGTTGCGCCGCTAATTTAATAATAAAAAAATAAAAAGTATGCCTAGATATTTTTCTCAGGAAAAACGGACCGCAGGGAGTTCCATTCACGGGTAGTAAGTACGTATCATGAACGTGGATCCAAATCGTGGTGTACGAATATTCGGAATCTATAAGTGGAACGGGTGATATTGTCCCATCCTTCTACTTGTCATGAGTAAAAAGGGGGATTTAATATCCACATAATTGTATTAAATATAATTAAGTGGATATTAAATGAGATAATTATCAAAAGCCATTATTTTATTCAAATAGTCCCTACCTATAAAATAACAATAAACAAATACACAGAAACATTACAGTAAATGCAATAACTACGAGTGCTTTTTATTGCTCTTTCTGTAAACGAATTAGCAATTTCTCGCTTGTTCTCCGTATTTAACATATAAATGGCTTTGAACAATTTCCAACGCAAATTAACACTATTATTAAAACTAAATAGCAGGGCCCCGCGTAATCTCTTGTATTCTTCCTGTTGCTCGGCTCCAAAGGGGTGAAGCGTGATATCAAATAGCCTATAACCTATCTCAAGAATTGAGCCAAAAAATGCATATTTTTTTTCAAATCAGTTATCAATCAAATTCAGAGATTATCATGTTCAAACAAACAATTATAAAATATTATTTATAACAAGCGACTCGCCCCGCGACTTCGCACGGATGTAATTAACACACATTATGGAAATTTCCAAAACATTTTCCAAAAAAAAAAAACAGCCAAATCGGTCAAGCTGTTCTCAATTTTCAAGGTCAAAACTGCCTCGTTGGTCTAGCGGTCCCAAGCGCGACTGCTGAGCAGGAGGTCTCAGATTCGATTCCCGGGTCGGGCAAAGTGTTATTGAGTTTTTCTGTTAGGAATTTCACAGTAGCAGCCCCGAGTTTGGAATTGTGCCCGGTTGATGGCAATAGGCTCACCACCTATGGACCTATGGGACTTAATAACAGCATTGGTGAAATGTGGGTGTACAACTGTGTACACCTCTGCCTACCCGTTCGGGGAATATAGGCGTGATTACTATGTTCTCAATTAATGATCTGTCACGCATGCGGTAATGGATTATTATTTACAAGTATATAGATCATAGATACGAACGATATTTTAGGCCTAAATGATACAGTATCATAAGTAAAATCATCATCCCACTGCCCATATCCCAAATTTTATCAATGTTTTATGACCGGCCGCCTGCGTGACGTCAAACCTCTTTGAAAATGCTGTTGTTGGTGCTAACCGCCACCGATACGGTCTGCTTCTATCTAGCTATGTCACACCATATGTTACCCATGCGCCAGATTCTGATGTTATCCTACTTTCATACTTCTTTCCTTCTTTAATAGGGCTATCATAAATAGTACGTAATACGAAGTGATTACCAATAAATTAAATTTCATTCTGTACATTGCTCGTTTGGGAAATAAATTCTATAATCAATTCAAATATTGTATTCAATGAATTATGGATTATGGACGCACTACCACTAATTAATCCTTATGATACAATCCGTCCGATGCGTACGATGCGAGCCTGCGGTCGTCTACCTTTAGGACAACCTACATACTTCGTCGTAAATTTTCCCTTGCCCAAAAAGAAAATATCGATACCAAGGGTCGAACCTCCCTAAATTTTCCCTGCCATTTAACGACCTATATTTCTGCTACCCCAACTTTCGTTATTAGCACAACAGTTTTCGCTTTATTTGGTCACTGTGAAATATTCGTAATAAAATGTACTCGTATAACTCGACGCAATAATTTTCTTGCGCAGTACTCACGCGCAGTACTGCGATTTATTCCCGGTACTAATATTTTCTTTTTACGAACTTTCGCGCGACCTATATCTGAGGTCCGTAAATTTTAAGGGTCTGATTGTGCGCTTATTGGCGATTGTTCTTTATTTCGTCTTTAATATTCAAGGGTCTGGTTAGACTGTTTAGATCTGAAATATCATAGATGGCAGAATGTATTCTCGCTTCCAATTTTATCAAATATATGTCTTTGCACCATGCCACACAAGACGTTGCGTCTTTTCTTTAATTTTGGCGAAAGCTGACGTCAGTATGACGGCTTAAATACGTCAAACCCATGGAAAAACGCGCCAAAAATAGCGTCAGTAAGAAAACTTTAAGTTTAAATTATACTAGTGGAGAATGAGAGAATTATTAAAACTGACATAACAGGTGATACAATTAAAAAAGAAATAGTCATAATTACTAAAATAATAAAAATTGTTGCTTTTTCTGTATAAGGCTGTATAATACTAGTGTCATATTTATAGTATCCAACTTCAATGTTTCATAGGAATATGACAAATATATGACAGTGTTTACCCAACATGTGATTTACATTTTCGATGATCCTTTAATCCATTTTGATAGCATGCTGTGACAGGATAATACAAGTATCTAAGTTTAATTTAAATGGCGACATTTTTAAGCTTTATCCATCCTGGAGATAAGTTTGATAGGGTTTTTAATTTTCTAGTCATAATTCTTCGAGCAAAGTGAATTATTTCATTGGTATGTCGTGTTAAAATATATGGACGTATCATTGTTGCTTTCTGCTTATTTTTTAATGCTGTTTTTTATAGTAGGTACTGTTGAATAATATTGCAGCTATAATATATTTATATTAGTTAAGTATGAAAGCTCTATGATCACCGAATGAAGACAGAAAATAATAATATAATTTAGACATATGAAGAGCAGTACTAGCAGAGATATGATGACAGACATGACATCATTTCTATTATAATAGAATAGTGGCCTAAGAAGAGGACCTTGTCCTGCATTGAAACGGTTAAGGACATCGTAAAACTTCATATATAAACTTTTTGATATTAAACTGTGCAAAGCTTAGCCTAGATTTGATAGAACTATAAATATTGACAATATATAAATAAAAACAAATTACGGTCACAGCTGTTCCGACCAAATGACGATTGACCTGAATTTGCAATCTGAAATATAGTAATTTGTTTTATGACTATTTTAATATCAAAGAACTGATTCATCAGACGAAGTTTGACAATAGGCTCACCACCTATTCGCATGGGACTTAATAAAAAAAATCCAAGTGTGTTGGGATCGGCTGCTACTCAAACCGGAAGCAACTTCCATAACCCAGTTACTGAATACCACAATACCTCGTGGTAAGTTTGGTTGTCAGACTCTCAGGCATAGACTACCCTTAGAAACTGTCCTATCAAATCGTCGAATTAACTTGCTGTGTGAACGTCGATCTTGATATGAAATTATGCTCACCCATCCGCAGACCAACTGCGGCAAGCACATCGATGAATCAGCAGTCAATATTGCCCACTCAATTGACATCGAAATTATGGTCACTTTCTGATACATTGCGTCGTATGTTCTTCAACATTTTTGCTTTTGGTAGACAAGCCATAACATACGACACAATGTAAGAAAGAAAAAAGAAACATACAACGTGTAACACAAGTCGGTAGTCATACTTTTGGAGGTCAATGCGAACAACTTTTACTAGGAGACCTGGTTCGAAAAAGCGAAAAATATCAGCTGCTTCATACATTTTGGTCGAGTATGTATGAACATCTATTATCGATATTTTTTTAATTCAAACGGGACTTAATCGCGCTAAAAGCATAATATTTATTTACCTCGACGTTTCGATTAAGTCGCATTGATTGTCGTCACGAGTAGACTCTTTAAAAAGTACTATCTATTGTCGAATATCTATGGAGCATATAAAAGTACCAGCACCATAGTAAAAGTTGTACAGTACATGGGTACATTGACCCCCTAGAGTATGTCTACAGACTTCTCTTACACGCTGTATATTTATTTCCGCACATATGCAAGAAAACAACATTAACAACATAACCAATTGTTCCACTGCAAGGCAAAGACCTCCTCTTTCATACAGAGAAGTTACGAGCACTGATCACCATGCTATCTCACTGCGGATTGGTGATTTCAGACCATCAAGTCCAGGTTTTCTCACTTTATGTCCCCTCATCTCGTCTCTGATGTTTTAGATATTAGCCACGAGCCCCTCAAATCAGTCGTTACTATTACCTTTATTATCATACATAGTACATACAATCGCGCCTCTCAGAGTTTCTGACTGGGGCTGGCAGACACTTTCGATCTATATCCAGCGTTAATATTATGTATCCACTCGGAAAACCTCAAACGATTATTCCTTTAAAAACCCCATAAAGACGATCGATACACGTGGAGAACCCAAGGAAATCTTAACGAGGACCAGTTATTCGCCTCTTTGGCATTTATTACTACTAGCATGGTATTGGAAAACCAAGCGTACTACTATTTTAATATTATGAAGAGTGTCGAGTGCCTTGACGTCTGCTTATGACCACGATCAGTGCAACCTGGTCGAAACGTCAAGCGATTCAAAGGTATTTATTTGCGTGTTAATTCCTGTTAGTATATAGTAATATCATGCAACGCGATAGTTTAAAAGTTAGTATTGCAACGTAGGTACGTCTGTAGTTCATTTGATTTTTTAATAGGTATCGGTTATTCTGAATAATAATATTTACATTACATTAAAACAACCGGATTTATCGCGTGTATGATTGATTTTTTGAGTTTAGTGACGCTGATGTTTCGAACACTGTGTAGCGTTTGTGGTTTCAGGATGACTGATTATACCGCTTAATTGTATTATTGTAATGTGAAGTGATGGGTAAAACCAAGGATGGAGAAACGCGATTTAAAAAAAATGCCTCCACGTTGGGACTGCTACTCGCCTGATGGTAAGCGACGGTGTGAACAAGGATGGAGCACGTAGATCCAACAGAAATCTATTCACTCTAAGTAGAGTGGAGAGCATGTAAAGCTGTCGGTTCTGCGCCTGAACTCTCTCCAGTAGTGTCAGATTGCCGTCCCATCGGACAATGAAACTGAAGGAAGGTGCACCTATGTTTGTGCATAGACTTGTGCACTATAATATCTCATAATATCTCCGTGAGGTAGGCCGCTGTGCCCGAAAAAATATTGCATTTTAATACCTACACGAACAGGCTCGCCAAACCTGGTTATCGTACATCATGAGAATAGAAACATCAAAGAAAATAAAAATTAACGACATTGTACAAACAACTGTCATTAATTGAGAATGTTTTAAAGAAACTAGTAGTCTCCAGTTTCCATTAATGATCACGTTGAGGATAATGTGTTCTGCAACGTGCCTACATTTTACTGGCAATATTCCTATGCAACTTGCATACTAACGTCAACTAAATCATATAATATTCTATTCCAACATACTTCGTTAGCGACTAATTTGTTAGTAAACTAAAGTTCCTATTACAATAAACAAATATTTTTTTGTAGAAAGAAAAATACGATGGTGGATTTGAACCTGCGCCTCTCGGAGTACTCCATTCGCTCTGCTAACTGAGCTATCTCGACCACTAGTCGCTTTACGGAATTCTTCTACTACATTTTAATAAGTCTTACGGTGACATCATAGGTATTTATTCAGTCCCTATACTATGACCTTTTTCTTCCCACAATTTTTTTTATCTTTAAAGTTCGCTACGCACGCGTTATTGAGTTTGAAAGATATATCTGTACAGATAAAACTTCGAAAAGCATTAACGCATTCATAGCCAACTATAAAGTTATAAATTTATATATCTGAATTCCTAATACACTCCTGAATCTCAGCGTTAAGCTTTAGCCTTTTCACTGAATAACTTCGAACTGCCTCATTGTCTAGTAGGGTCTTGGTTTTGATTCCTGGTTCGGAAAGTGCTATTGCGTTTTTCTGTTAAATAATCCTCAGTAGCAGTCCGAGGTTCGGAATTATATATAATCAATCATGGACTCTGTGCCGGACTTCTACCGGCAAAAAAAAACACAGTTTTCACCTTTACGAGGGTACATTCACCGTGACCCCGGCAGGCTATGAGTCATCGAAGGTATCGACGGACCCCAATATTGTTGTGCCGCCGCCGCCACGCCCTGTCGAGGTTTTCACTGATCGTACGTCGAACAACCCAGATCCGTCGTCCACGGCCGACTGCTCACGATGGTCGAAGATCGTTAAGTGCTCGTCAAGACCCCCAGATTTACCTGATTGAGTGTTTATTTTTATTTTTATATAACCTTTATTCAATTTTTAAGCGTTTGTCATTCAGTGTGGCCAGATAAAAGGCAATTATTTTATGTAAAATTTTACAATAGCAACATACGTCGTGCATATTCTTTACTCTGGATAAACGCAAGAAGCCGATTTAATGTTTATCATCCAATATCACCATTGTGTGTGGTGGTGACTTTTCAACCCTTGACCTTGGCACCAGTTTTCTTCAAAGCTTGATTGACGTTAATGTGTCCATCATCATCATAATATATCTGCCGACAGCTCTAATGACAGGATGTCGTCACCAGACGTCCTTCAAACCACTATTACGTGACAATTTCAGCTATCTCTAGAACTGTCTTTAATCTCAGAATAGTGCATGTTATTGCACGAGGCAGTAATTATGACATCAAATGTATGGAATGTAATTCATCTTTCAATCTAGATTTCTAGGAAGTATTCTGTAAGCTAGATTATGTCTAATCTTAAGATTAGGGGAGTCCTGTAGTTGTCTGAAAAAAATTGTCTAGCAGGTAGAACCATGTACGTAAACATCTTTACATAACGTAGCTCACAGAATACCGAAGTTAGTGACCTGTCAACAAGATTTGCGTATCCACGTGCCAGTCAAAGCTGTTGCGTCCTCAAAAGAGATTCGGGGAATGAAGTAGAGGGTGTAAGCGATAATGGCAGAGAACAGAGTTCTGAAACATTGAAGAAAGTATAGTGTATGATCGTGAGAAAGATTTGGACTTGCGTCCCTGGATGAATTTAGAAAGAAAGAAAGAAATTATTGTTCCAAGATCATTCGTGCTCACGACACAAAAAAAAATTATGACTCCTTCGCTAATGCGTTTGAATATATCTGATAGTATTGGGATTGAGTTGAAGGTCTCATGCTCTTCATTGTCAGTTTGAAACAAAATAACTCCTCAACACGGCCAAAACCGCGTTCAAAACTAGTATTCTAATGAAGTCAATTCAATGCCAAAATATACTAGCAGTTACAAATCGCAGATGATACACGAGAACCTAATATTTCACGTTCACGACGCATTTTCTTGGCACGCGACGCTAATCTTAGGAATACATCAAATCACAGGTCTTCCTACTCTCCTCTTAGAACATTAGATACTTCGTACTAGTTTTAGAATACCGTGCCCAAAGGATCTGTCTGTCTGTCTATCTCTGTCTTTCACAAGGTAATTTTTTTATATATCATAATAAATTATGTGCCCACGCTCTTTCATGGAAAATATGCCTACCCTTTTTTGAATTATATTGGGGTCAGCTTCTAGTCAAACTGAATGCAACTTAATATCAGTATTTTACACGGAGCGACTGCCTATCTGACCTCCACAACCCAGTTACTGGGTAACACGATATTTCGGGGTATTGCTGGTTGTCTGACTTTCAGGCCTCTGACTACTACTATAACGGCTGTCACAGATATATCAAAATCGATAAAATTCATAACCAATAAACAAGGTTAAAAAACCGGTCAAGTGCGTGTAAGGCCACACGCCGTGTAAGATTCCGTATTTTAAAGTTGTAAACTTTTGTGTAAAGAAAAATACGTTCGTAAGCAAGATTCCAACCTGCACCTCCCGAATGAATACTACAGGCGCTCTGACCACTAAGCCATCTCGACCTATGATTATATGTATTAGATAAGGTAATGGCATCTGTACGACATTGTATTTATTGCAAAGTTAGTTGTGTCGGTTCAGTCACCTGTATTATAGGATTGAAGAGATAACAATGACGTCCCCAAAAGTCGTATTAAAATGTGGTGTGTAAACCACAGTATTTTTGAACGAGCTATCCAATGACATCGCAATCCGCACAGTATGGGAGAGACAAGTTTATTTCGTATTTATTCAATTTTATAATTAATTAATTACCATAACATGTGAGCATTGACAATGCTGCAATGCACTCGACATCTACCTAGTAATCTACACCTACACTTTAACCTACGCACACTAAAGTATTTCTCCATGGTAGTGTACATATTTGGTGTCTCGTCAGACAGTATGGCGTCAAGAGCTTTACCTTCCACCCACCGGTGATTTACTGCCTCTAAATTAAACACAGGATGCGCTTGGGAAATAAACTTCAGAAATACTTTTACGATACCTATATTCATTAAGTGTATACTTATGTAATTTGAAAAGGCGAAACACATGTTAGGTTTTGGCTTGGGTTTATTTCTTTATTTTAGTCATGTTAAAACATTATAGTTTTTATAAGGGGAATGATAGTCTATTCTACGAGATACAAAAGCTGTTTAAGTCCGTTTCCACCTGGTCCTTTGACATATAACAATACCTATATTAGTCTTCCCAAACTTAGTAACTTAGAAGGAATCACAGATGATAAAAATCACAGTAAAGCTGTATATTAATACACAGTGCAGCTTGGGCTTGTACATTTTCTGGACATAGAATAAATATTAAATAGTAAAACCAAAATAAACGTAATGGATTTTTAAGATGGAGGGTTAGACTTCTCCCCAAATGAAATCATAATCTATATAAATCCTAATATTTTATCTTACAGTAAAATATAATATCGATGTAGGTTAATTCACAAAATAAAATATTTTATTATGTAATTTGGTGCATCGCACCTCTGCGAAAAAAGGTCGCCACTGAGCCAAATGCTGATGAGTTTCACTGGACTTGCATTCACCTTAACTTTTCTGGAAGACAGCCTCATGATGATTCCAAATATAGCCAAATTGTTTACACCATTCATTGATTTACAGGGAGTGACTGCTAACTGACCTCAAATAACAAAGAATAATTACGCAAAATTATCCAGGCCACTTGCCAACACCTTTCTTCAATATCCCATTAAGTGAGAAACAATATCTCTTTAACGAACAAATAATATTGAAGTCAATAGCCAATGGTTCGTTAAAACAAAAGGCTAAGAACCTTATTCTTCAGAATGACGGTAAATAAACTTAGCTGAACTTTGTTATATTGGCAGTTTATACTACAACATTGCCACAAGGCAGGAAAATTGAGAGGGAATAATTTGAGAAATCGTCCAGATATCAACTTCCCTAAATTGCAAATATTTCCACGGCAACATAAGACATGTAATGAAAATGTAAGCTTTAGCTAGTTCTTATCCATAAACAGCAAAAGCAAAAATTCGAGTAAATATTTACTCTAGAAGGTGCTCATTACGTTAAGAGGATAGGAAGCAGCAACCTACTGTCTACTAATAACCAAAAACTGTGATCACCAACTTACGAAGGTTGGGATTATGAGAATTTCTACTTTCAAGAATCGATCGTCAAAATAATTGTCAGGAGGAGGCCCCATTTATGGAGAAGCTTAGAACTAATGTTATTGTAATTCCTAACTTAAAGCCCACCGACAGACTGGCTGGTGATAACCCAGTTTTATTTTTTATGTGAGGTTTTCCAATGTGCCGATTAAAAACTACACAGTATTCCATTAACCTTTACCTACTAGGTACCATGGGCTGCTACTGCATTCACCGCCACCCCTGAAATCCGTGGTAATATTCCTAGACTGTCATTCATATAAAATTAAGTACTAACTGCGCCTGACGCTGCAAGACAACGCTGATCCGGAGAGAACCAGTGCTTTCAGCGTGTTAGGGATGAGTGCAGTTGGTAACGTCCATAGGCTTATCATCAGGATCCATAAGTTTATTTGCTATTTAGCCTCTGGTATAAAAAAACCGATTGATTGGTGATGTGCCTTCTGTTCAATCATTGCATGTGGCATGGTGGTCTAGGATTTATTGTAAACTAGATTCTGTTAATTAAACTTGGCTCTTTGGGTCACGCTGTCTGATCCAGTGACCCATTGGTGTTCAATCACCTTAGACCAAATTTAGTCAAAACTTGTAGGGGATAATCAAGCTTTTTGTCTCGATGTTAGATAATCGCATCTCTTGTGATGGGGAATCATAATATCAGATTAAGGGCAATTATGTTTTTTGGGAAATTTTTAGTTCTTCCCACGACTCTTTTCGGATGTGTGGATTATATAGAGGAGGACTTTAAATATTGGCAGTAGAGTTCTTCTGAAGAGAATCTTGCCGTGCAGTGTACTTTTAACCGGATTAATCGCGTGTATTGAGTGTGTTCTGACTCTCGTGACGTCAGTAATAACAAAAATCAATAATACCCGCTATTAATCCGCTTGAAGTTGTTTTATTCTTATTTATAGCATTTCGCAAACAATCTAATTCTTACTTCACAATCTAAAACTATTAAATGTTGAGAAAATAAAACAAATAAATTCAGTTTATACGAGCAAGTGAAGAAGAATTTAAACAAAGATATTTAAAATTGAAAACAAAACAAATATATTTAAACAAAAATATTTTAATATTACGAATTTTCCGGATCACAAAACTCATTGCGCGTGAGAACTCGAGCGTAAATCTCGCAGAGAACGCGTTCTAGAATGATTTTATTGACTTTAAACGTTGCACGCGCCGCCCGTGACACACCGTATATTCGATCGCTTAAACCCTTAAACGATCCCACACATCAATAAAACTAAGAGGGATATGTTATTACGATACTCGTGGACGATAAAACGATGCTAGGGCTATTACTTTACTATTATTATCTTTACAATCAAATACCTAGTTTAAAGTAACGATTGAGTGATGTCATATTGCGTAGGAGTTAATTGTCTCTCTAACTAACATAACGTACCATCACGCCTGTATTCCCCGAGGGGGTAGGCTGTGGTGTACACAATTGTACACCCATATTTCACCAATGATGTTATTATGTCTCATGTAATAGGTGGTGAGCTTATTGCCATGTAATGGGCACAATTCCAAACTACGGGATATTACTGAGAATTTTATAAAAACCCAATAACACTGCCTCACCTTGGAATCAAACCCAGGACCTCATTCTTAGCCGTTGCGCTTGGGTCTAGTGAGACCAACGAGGTAGTCTCTGTCATTGTTATTACGCATCAGTGAAGCTTAGGAATATTCTTATCTGATTAGTTGAATATTAAAAATAAGAACTCCTGTCCTGGTTTCCTGTCGTCGTGAATATGATCACAGCGTATTGTCTGCTGAAAATAATAAATTGCGTAATTGCAAATAATAAATCCGTCCGATGCGACATGCCGATTTGGTATGTCGCACATGACTAGTCCCGACAAGCTGATGGGAATGGATGGGAAGATTAACGATTGAAAAATCTATGAAGGAGAATGATGGATGAATGTTGACCGGTTGACATAATCATGATAATACATGCTGACTGTAAGTATTGAATAGATTTAGGCGTTACATTGAGGAAGTTTATTACAATGGATGCCAATAAATACAATATCTAGCTACTTCCTCAATATTTAGGGTAGTCATGAAATTAATAATATCTTAGGTTAGCGCGATCACTACACAGGAGTCCTCCTGCGACCACGAACGCTGCAAAGTGTTCGAAACGTCAGGAAAAACAAAAAACCAATAATACACGCGATTAATCCGGTTAAAAGTTGTTTTATTATAGTCATGCAATTACCTGTGCACCGCTTGCCCGCCCGCAAATAACACCAACCACCACACAAGCGGTGAAAAATTTTAACTACCACCAACTACTATACACGTGTTTCACCCCAACGTGGCATCAGTGATCGAGCGGTGCATAGATAATTGCATGACTGCCCTCAATATTGTGGAAATAGCTAGATATTGAATTTATTTGCATCCAATGATAATACAGTTTATAGCTAATAGTATACGAAAAATCGAAGCAAGCTCGTTGTAATGTATTTTGTACAGACTTTTCCGTTCCTAATTAATGTAGGGAGGTCAAAATACCCCTTACATTCTTGCTGTTTATTTCAGTGGAGGCATTTGGTAGACATTGAATAAAACTGACCCTAAACAGAGACCCTACTCAGACTCTGCCCTGGAACTAACCTAACCATGTTTGATTCGGTTAATTCGATGGTAGGGCATTGTCCACTTAGGGCTTTTGGTCTATACAACCCACAGCGTTTGTTTCATTGGGTTGTTGCTAAAGGTTATTTGTACGTGGGAGATAGATATTGTACAAATACGTACTTCATAACAATAAAAATCGATTGTGTCTGCGAATGAGCCAGCCAACAGCTTAATATAACAAATTCAAACAACACTCATTACGCCAATAGTCATCTCAGCCAATGTACTTGCAAAAGCAAGAGCTTTGACAAACACCTAAGGAGACTCTTGTTAAGCAGCTGGGTCAAGAGCTTGATGTAGAAAACAGTACTCCTCGACACGGCGCGAATTGTCTGGAGGTTTCTGTCTCTGGAGCCCTAACCACCGATTGGACACTGTTCCCCACGCCGCCCGGTGGCCTACTATGTTTTATATTCTTTGATATAAATTAAGTTGTTTATTTTTTTTAACTTAATATGTATTTAAATTTATAATTAATTTGTATTCGTTCTAAATGAACGATCAAATTATTTTCCTTTCTTCATATAAAGGTACTGTAAAACAATGTAACAATAATCACATTAACATTTTATTTACTTCATTCACCCACAATTCTGTTACACAACGTACGTGGGCGTCTGACCCATCACTCGTGCTCCACTGAACCTCTGTGACTGAACTAACCATATCCTTGTATAAAATAATATATAACAATAAATTGAATACAGATATTATTGTTTTAACTATAAATATATAATCCTCTTATCGTGTGATTGATGAACAACCTAGTGTCAGAGGTTAAACCCATACAACCAACCATAAGTCTCAGACATAGCTTTACACACCATCGAGAATATCTCCAAGATGTGCTAGTTTCCTCACGATGTTTTCCTTTACCATTATAAGCAAGTGATAATTAATTTATAATACGCACATGACTTCGAAAAGTCAGTGGCTTTAGATTAGAACTTGCGGCCTTTGACTTGTCAGTCCAACGGTTATACCACTAGGCTATCACTGCTACCAGAAATGTATGGAAGAAGAATACATGCGGCGCCGAGAGGAATACATGCGGCGCCGACCCCAAATAAATTGGGATAAGGGCAGGGGGATGATCCGTTGACGTAATATAGGTAAATGACAGCCGATTTACTCTACTTACAGGTTATTAAACAACGTTAAATTACACTACAAACCTAGGTACCTCTATAGTTTTTCCCAGTAAAACGAACCCAGTCAACAACGGAAACCAGAATGATGGAGAAACTTTCGAAGGTCGAAGGTTATCGACACTGAATAGCACAATGACCCAAATATCTGAGATGACTATAAAATATAACAACACGACTAAAATTAGAAAAAGAAAATGGAGTAGCTACGCACGAGAATTTTTCTGCATTCCCATTTATATGTCTTAGATTGATATGAATCATTATCACAGTATTTCGTTAGTAAACATAGCATACAAAGAAGTCATTGACTAATAAATATTTTGATCAGTCATAAATGTATTTTGTACAGACTTTTCCGTTCCTAATGAATGTCGGGAGGTCAAAAGCTACAACTGAACTTAACAATTCAGCAAAATGACCTTTCGTTTAAGTCTACTGTGGTTTGTACACAACCTTTTGAGGCTGGTAGGTTAAATGTTTTTTTTTGGAATATAGCTGAATTTACTTGCCTTCTTTGCATAATTATTTACCTTATTTACCTTTTGGCTCAGCAACGTACAGATCTGTACGTTGTAACAATAAAAATCTATTTTGTCTGCTAATGACTGAGGCAACAGCTTACAGCCTCGTTGGTCTAGTGGTCCCAAGCGCGGATACTGAGTACGAGGTCCTGGGTTCAAATCGGGCAAAGTGTTTGGGTTGAGTTAAGTGTATTATGTTTTTTTATTTGCTGACTTGATAGCAGCCCGGAGTTTGTAATTATGCCCGGTAGATAGCAATAGGCCGGTACATTGTACTTAATAATAGCATTGGTGAAATGAGGTTTAACAATTATGTACATCTATGCCTACCCCTTCGGGAAATACAGGCATGATGCTATATTATGACATGAAGCTGCGTAAATATAAGGATTTATAATGTGAGAGTAATATATATTGATAAGACTTACATGAAAATGATTAAATAGCTATAATTTTGGGATAACAATAGTTTTGACATAGACACCAGAAACAAAATTGCAAGCTCAGAAATCACATCAATGAATCCATAAACACCACACAACGTAAATGCTAAAATGTTTTCAGAGCACGATTAAAATACAAAGGAATTGGAAACGAAGATCCAGTAATAAAATGTTTGCGTACATACACGCCCGACTCACCACTGAAATGAGCATAATGTTGGGGTACATTTCTCAAAATACCCTCAATTCAACCGCAGGTATCAAATAATTACACGCCTGCCCAAAAAAAGGAGTGATATTTTCTTATAGTTCATGTATGTTATGTATGTATTTAAATATTTTTGTGATGTTCTTTATTCTACCATAACTTCTTAATGCCTAATGCTTCTTAATGCCTGATAGAATCCTTACATTACCTCGGATAACATAGATTAGTAAGATTAAATTTAATAGTGATATTGTGGCTATGGTACACCGAAAGGTGTGAAACAAAAACACGTGACAGGCGTTATTATTTTTCTAATTAATTTCATTGTCATACGTACATAAAATCAAACGTCCTTTGTTTTTGGGGTGTTATATCGAAATTTGTGCCTGTGCGGTTTTATTTTTATTATAGGTATAGGCTGTATATAAACCTCAATTGCGGTGCGTTAGTCTCGCAAAACACGAAAATGGCTGACAAATTTTGATGTTTTTTTTTTTTGTGTTTTTGAATGGGTACCTGGATAGTTAAGATTCACAGCTGGAGCCGGTAGGGGGTGCTGCAATTAAGTTCAGGAAAGGACGGCTGCCTGGCCCATTAGTCAGATATAAAAAATATACTTCATCTTTGAAAATCAAAAGTTTAATTAATTCAAATTACAAGCACTTATAAAACGTTACATATAGAGATGGGTAACTCAGCAAAATTCTTTGCGTTTTAACTCACGCACTGCGCCGGCACTTTGAGTTAACTCAAAATTGCGTGATGCATAAAGTGCAACACGTCGAGCGAGCTGCAAAGCGCACCGCGCGCCATCTTCGCGCTGCGCTCGTTGGCATTAAGCAGCGTAGAGCAGCGATTGAGTGTGAGAATGAACGACAGAGGTTAACTAACTCATGTGTTGTCCACAGAGTACCATATGCGTATAGTCATCAGCATCTACTTCATTTATGCGCTAAAACTTTTCAAAGAAATGAGTCAACTCAACCGGCGCAGTGAGGTGAGATGGCTCTAATCAAAGGGAATTAGTCGGTTCCAGCAAAATCTGGTACAGTTAGCAAAGTAAGAAAATATTTTTTTAAGTTTTACTTTTTTCGTCTTTACTTTTTAGTGGTTTGAAAGAATATTATTTTCCTTTTTTTAAACGTGTTGAACATTAGAGAATTCTATATGTAATGCACTGTGGACAAATAGTATAAAAAAAAAACAGTATTGTTTTCTGTAAAATTCTTGTCCTTAAAATCATTATTGATGTCAATTTGTCTGTTCAGCTTTAATTGACATTCATTAACCTCTTTTAACTTTGAACATTGGAATTTGTGACAAAGCAAAGAACCTAAAGTTTGTCTAAGTTTCTTTATTTTTTATAAAAAGCGTAAGGATTTGGGTTAATAGATTTTTGATCCCTCATCTTTTCTTTTTTTCTGATATTGGAGAAGATAACATATTAATTTAATTAATTAATATACCTAACACTAGGAATACTGTTGCATACCCACGTTTGTCAAACCAAGACACATTTTTGAAAAAAAAGACATTTCACCGATGCCGTTATAAAGTCCCATGTTATTACATGACGGGCCTATTGCCATCTACCGGGCATAAACCAAAACTCCAAGGAAGTTCTGAAAATTCTCTAACAGAATTATTTTGCCCGACCCGGGAATCAAAACCAGGAACAGCTAGTATCTTAAAAAATAGTCTAAGTTAGATACTCCTTAACACCTTATGTCGCCAGGTCCGTTTGGGTGAAAATGAGGACGCATATCCCTTTCAAAGGCACAGTTCCAAACTCCAAAGAAGGTGAAGGGTGGGCGTTTTGGGGGACTGTCTTATTGTTATGTATGACGTTCAAAAAGTACCATTTCTAATGGTCTAATTTGAATAAAGATATTTTTGATTTTGATTTTGATTTTGATTTTGACTCCAGTTTCTAACACTGCCCGGCCCGGGAATCAAACCTCATACACGGCAGTCGCTCTTGCGACCACTAGGGCAATTAATTTTTCTGTTCGGAAATTCCGGGCTTCGGTGTTTGGAATTGAGTCCAATTGATGACAAAAGACACGCCACCATGGGACCATACATGCAGTTTGCCCAGATCGGCCCATAGGGGACCGGTTATCGGTCATTCTGACTATGTGTCGGCCTTTGGCAGCCCTCGGCCTTTCATCGGTCTTTGAGCCGTTATTTGACAGCGAAATTTTTCAAAACAGTTTTTTGTTTGACGAATTTGAAATAATCCTATTATCTATTATTTTATTACAACATGGAATTAAATTGAAGCAAAATAGAGAACTATCGAGAAATATACTGAAATTGAATAAAATAAAATAATAAAGTAGTTTTTTTTATATGGACTTTTTCTGGCAAAAATCGGTCCTTTTCTTGCTGAGGCTTCGGCCCCATGGGAGAAAGATGTGAGTTTATGTATGTACGAGTATGCTATAAGAACGACTGTTGAGCGCGCGGTCTTGGGTTTGATCAAAGTTTTATTGGGTTTTCTGTTAGGATTTTCTCTTTAGCAGCCCGGAGTTTAGAATTCTGCCTGGTAGGCTCACCACCTATTACATGGGACTTAATAACTAATTCGGTGCAATGTGGTTGTAAAAAATCAATCATGGACGCTTTGAGAGATTCCTACTGATTACAATATAGCATCACATACCTGTTTCTGGTGTCCAATAAGTGTATAATAAATAAATAAAATATGAACAATAAGCATCAATGAGGCCGCGGCGATGTCGCGAGTCAAACTATGATTCGCGACATCGCCGCGGCCTCAGCTCATGACTAAGGGCTCCGTTCGAGTTCGAAACTAGTCGGGCAATCCCGAAGAATGCAAGTGAGTAATAACCGTTGAACAATAATGAATATGAATGTGTCTCACGAAAGTTATTATACAAAAATAAGCATCAATATTATTATAGGTATACGTATTAACATATACCTACCTATCATAACATTTAAATATTAGATTAGCACTGCAGCATTTCGTATGATAAATAGCATGTTATTTATTGTTAATTAAGTACATTTATCATTCACAATGAATATTCTAGAACAAGATTGCAAAAATTAATGTGCATAAAAACCGAATCAAAATTAATTACAATACTTCTGCGAAGTTATCATACGTCATACGTTTTTAATATTTTATGATATCTTTCAATTTATCTTCGTGGTTTCCGCCATTTAATACGACACTGAGCTGCCATATTTGTAAGAATAAAAGATGGCCTCCAATATATCTTATCCCTTGGTGAGTAATAGCACTCTCTAAATGAAGGTCCTAGCTTGCAACGCAGTAACGCATAAGTTACAACGGATATGCATGCGCAGTTTTCATTAGTCCAGTCCAGCAATCCTGTGAATTAATCCGGTGACTGTACGATATCATTTAATAACACTACTACATCTTATAAAAGCTGTGTAATTGTAGACACTATACACATAACAACTCACCCCTCCCAAGTGGTAGTCCCGACGAATTTTCAAAGCTATGAACCAATAGCTAAAATATTTTGCTGAAAATGGAACGCAACCGGACGCTCCCTTTACATCTGTTGTTATCTGTGAACTAATTAACATAAAGCCACACGAATTCGAATTGGTCCTAGGTAGGCCACTGATCATCGAAGGACAGTGTCTTTATATAAAGATGAACAAACTTCGCTTACGGGTAAGCTCGTTTGATCACTCATTATACTTCAGACGTCCTTCGATGATCACTATGTAGATGTTAAAACCATTACTAAATAACACTATTTTTATTTTATACGCAACCCAAGACACGGGTCAAATAATTTCATTTACTATTTCTGTACTATTTCCAACGCGACGAAATGGCACCGAGAGGATAACGACCAATGTTCACGAACTTCAAACATAATTTTTCAATACCAAGTGTGAGCGAGGAAATAATTAACAAAAAAGAAGTATATCAGTCACGGAGCTCAAAATTATAATATATTTCCGATTTATTTTACTTTTTAGAAACTGTTTATTTTTATAATATATGGTTTGTGTGTGTAAGTGCGTGTATGTGTGTGTGTGTTTGTGTGTGTCTGTGTGTGTGTGTGTGTGTGTGTGTGTGTGTGTGTGTGTGTGTGTGTGTGTATGTGTGTGTGTGTGTGTGTGTGTGTGTGAGTGTGAGTGTGAGTGTGTGTGTGTTTTTTTTTTTGCAGTGATAGCCTAGTGGTGTGATCGTTGGACTTCGAGTCATGTGCGCATTAGAAATTAATTATCACTTGGTTATAGTATTATTAGGAAACCGGCACACCTAAGAGATATTCTCGATGGTGCGTAAAGCCATCAGAGGCATATCATATTCATCAACCACACGAGACGAAGAAGAATATATGGTTTTATGAAACTTTTGTTTTGTTGATTAATATCAATGTTTTGTTTTGCATCAATGGTTGGTGAACTAAAACAATAAAATAAAACATACATAAATATAAGAAGGGTCAGTATCCTCAAAATGATTCCATAAAACTACTCATCAAGGAATATATTACTTGGACAGTGACAATAATAGTTCGTAACATGATTATCAAGTGGAATGACCGGGCAATTTGAGATGCTATTCAATTAGACAAACAACGCCGCCTAATGGCCTAGTGGAGGATAACACGTAGGTGTAACACGGTCGAGGGTTTGGTCCCCCATTTTGTCTTGACATAAACATAGCGTCACGCCTGTACTCCCCGAAGGGGTAGGCAGTGGTGTACACACTTGTACACCCACATTTCACCGATACTCTCATTAAACCCATGTAATAGGTGGTGAGCCTACTGCCAACTATCGGGCACTATTCCAAACTCCGGGCTGTTACTGAGAATATCCTTACAAAAAAACTCAATAACACTTTTCCCGACCCGGGAATTATATGCTTAAACCTGCCTTAGATCAATAGTGGTTACAAACACAGCTGCTGAGCCTGCAATCCTGGGTTCGATTCCCGCGTCGGGCAAAGTGTTATCATTTTTTTCTGTTGGGGAATTATTAGTAACAGCCCGTTAGATGGCAATAGGCTCATATCGGACTTAGTATCAATATTAGTAAAACATGGGTCTACCACAGTTTATACCTCTACCTTACCCTTCGAGGATGTAGAGCTGATGCTGGGATGCTATTACAAAAACCAATTTCTAGTATTTTTTATAATGAATTTCTTTCCCTCATCGTGTGATTTTTGAACAACCTAGCGTCAGACTTTAAACCGCCCGTAGATCTTTAACATGGCTTTGCACACCATCGAGAACTACTCTCAAGTGTGCTGATTTCCACAATGTTTTCCTCCACCGTTACAAGCAAGTGATAATTTCTAATACACACATGACTATAAAGAGTCGGTGTTGTCGAACTATCAAAACGAAACGACCTTTTTGACCAGAATAAGTTAATCCCACTTATCAAGCCACTTATAATAATAAAAAGAAAATATCCCTAATACCTCACGACCTAACTATCTTCCCACGTCTTAGTTGACTTTCTATCTTTATTAAAAACCTTCAGTATGTCCACGAGTATAATAAATAGTGGAGCATGTCTGGGAGGAATGACCGGGTGACGGGCGCGGCTCTACGCTAGTGGAAAACTTGGCGGTGTGTAAAGGAACACACCTTTGCAAAGATCAGGAAAATTTTAAGCGTAAATGGTGCATCGACTTATGTGATATCGATTGGTGAAATGTGGGTGTACAACTATATACATTGGCGTGATATTATGTTATTGCAACTAAACCAATATGAAAAAAATCAATGCAATCAATAGGATAAGAGAAATTGGTTCTAATTCAGCTCGCACGATTTCATCTAATGACCGTCCGAAATTTCTTTTTCTGTTTCGGTTTCGGCCAGTTTCGACCAATAAATCTAGTTTCGCCCTTAATTTCGGTTTTGACAATTTTTTTGGTCGAATGTCGAGTTTTCGGAATTGTCGTGCGTCATTCGGTGAACATCGCGGCTAACTCGTGTTTTCCCGCGCCGACTAAGTTCGCCGCCGTTGATCGGAGGAGTTGAGGTTGCATTTTGCACATATACATGATTAGGTAAATATTTCTTTTATTTTACTTGTACTTAGTTATAGTAAGTTTCGATTTCGGTTTCGGCTGAAAAACCTGTTTCGGTCGGACACTAATTTGATCTAAATAAACTAACATACCAACATTCCAAGTTAGTTAAAAAGTATGTTATAAATTTACTTATCCTATCGTGGTTAGCGGCGCTGATTTTCAGTCACACCGCGGCGCCTAAGTATAGAATAATAAATAGCTCCAATTGAGTAAGGTCACCGAAATAGACTTGTTAGAAGACAATAAATAATTATACTATTTATATGGTAAGCCACATATGTTCATGGCAGACGAAACATTATGTCTTCTATTTCTGTAACGTGAAAGTGACGCTTGCATTGCACACGATGTTTCTGTCATACGGGTATTTGCCCATAAGATGTATTACCTACTTCCACGCTTCCCAGGCATTTGGCTGAAGTCAATAGGTATGTGTTTTATGAGAAAGTTGATTTACTCTGAATAGACTTTGACGTAAACTAACAAAATGGTGGAACTCTTGGCTAAGTAAATGCCACACAAATTGATCTATCGAGGTTAAGATGCACTTACCGCGGTCTGTGGATGGGTGACAATTTTTTCATATGGAGACCCCTCTATGTCTCGAAGAGTACGTTAAACCGTCGGTTCCGGTTGTCAAATGAAGATGATGATATGTCATATTACAGCCCATATGGATAGTCAGAAGCCTAAGCAATCCGACAATCAGTTACCACGCGATATCGTATTACCATTACACATTAACTGAGTTGTAGAGGTCAGATAGGCAGTCGCTCCATCTAAAATCTTGCTACTCATTAAGCTTCATCCGGTTAGACTAGAAGCCGATCCCAAAGTAGTTGGGAAAAGTCTAAGGCAGTACATTCCCTTTACCAAAACGTTTCAAGGAATGAGTGAGGAACTTAGATCCAAGGCGTGCAGGTTAAAACCCAACCTTTTAGCGTATTGTAGATAAAAGAATAATAGAAAAGAAAGAAAGGCGAAAGAGAAAGAAAAGTTAAACTGTTTATTCGAAACAGTCAGTAAGGACACAATATTACTCTTGTAGATGTAATAAAAAATGCATGTCCATTGAAATAGTCTCATAGCCCTAAAACATCGTGAGGAAACCAGCACACCTAAGAGATATTCTCGATGGCGTGTAAAGCCATGTCAGAGACCTACGGGTGGTGTAAACTCTGACACTAGGTTGTTTATCAACCACACGATAAGAAGAAGAAGATAGCGCAAAAAATCTGTCTCATGGTTGAAACATGATTCATGAAACATTTCTAAAAGCATATTACGTGTTCCAACGCAATCTCTCTCCTCTTGACGGCAGATTCCGTTACCTCAAGCAATAATTTAGGGCCAGAGCAGTCCAGTTACGTAAGTGTCGCAACGGTTATTTTTAGACAAAGCAGTTACTTTTTGCTAATCGTTTACAAAATTAAATAGTTCAGGTTCAAATAAGGAAATTACAATTTAATCCTTATTTAAGGTGCTAAAATAATAGATAGCCTAGTTTTAAGAAGATAATATGCGACATTAATAATTATATTAATTTAAACTAAGCATTAAATGGAAGACAGGTCTTCTCTGTATGAGAAGAGGCCTTTGCCCAGCAAATATCAAATTATTTTTTAAATGTGATCAACTAAACGAAAACTCCTCCTCCTCGGCGAACATTTAGAAAATAATAATTAACAAATAAAATAAAATAATAGAATTTTAAATTATGGTTTATATAAATTCTTATCAATTACACATTGACCCCATAAAAGAAAGTTAACCAATATTTTATGACCTTGTATACCTTTCAAATATAGGTCTCCACTGAAGCTGCCTCACCTAAAATCCTACCGATTTTGTGTTTATGACACATACTTTAAAATCCTGTATCTTTAGTAAGTTTACAGACAAACATGCACACACACCCAGACCAGAGAAAAATTATATTATTATTATTATATTATGAAAAAACTCATATTGATGCCACACCGCATTCATCACAATAAAATGTGATTGTCTTCTGAGATATATGTTCGTATGTATATACGAGTAAACAGTCGTTATAATTTTAAACATCCTCTATAAACTATAAGCCGTTTTTTTGCTAATAGGATCGCGTCTTCACGAACTTCACACGTAACAACATCAAAAATCCGCTATACGATTAACATACAAATAACTTGACTGGAAAAAAAACGAATGAGTGAGTTGAAAATATGAAATTAGTGATTTTACAGAAATATCATCTAATTTATTTATTTAAATAAATGAAAGTTTTTGATAAACCAATAAAAATATTTTTTAACCTAACTAACTTTAACTAATTAACTTTAACTTCGAAATAAGGGGTAGAACATCTCGTCTGTTGCTGTTATTGAGTACTAAATTAATCTTAGTTCAATTATTAATTGAAAAACAAAACAAGTTCCTTTTATAAGTCCACTATTATAATGAATTATTGAATGATAACATCTTGAAGAAATGCTCAAGTTGCCGTCATATAGTTCTTCGAAACAGACAGTACTATTAGCAAAAAAATACTAACTATATATTGTTGTTAAACATGACCCTGTATCGATTCTAAGATTAAATATTGCGTAGACCTAGAATATATATCTAAAGAAAAAAGATTAATTGTTAGAAAACAATATATGAAACTAACTAATGGTTTATTTACGCGGCCTTTTCTTGGATCTGTTTACTATAGTTTTAGGAAGCTATCAGTTTATAACACGGAAGTATTTGGAGATCAGTGTTGAGTCTATAATAAATTTCTTATACTCGTTTAATGTTGAGTTTATCTGTCTACTGGTACGGTGGCTGTCTGTATACAAAGAACAGATTACAATTTCCACATAATTTTCTGTTGACATAAACACTACAAGTTCTCCCTTTTTTCTGAAGAATTGAAACGACGTAGTGCACGACAGACGACACACATCCCTCTATTAACCGTTAAAGGAGTTCTGGAGTATCTGCGCAGGTTACCTGTGGCCGACCAAATGACGGGGTCAGTCAGTACGTTGGTTGAACCATAACCTGTGTGTAAGCAGTGATAGCCTAGTATGACCGTTGGACTGACCAGTCAAAGGTCGCAAGTCGAATCCAAGGCCACCACTGTCTTTTCGAAGTCATGTGCGTAATATAAATTAATTATCACTTCCTTAAAAACTGTGAAGGAAAACACCGTGAGAAAACCAACACATCTGAGAGATGTTCTCGATGGTGTGTAAAGCCATGTCAAAGACCTACAAGTAGTTTAAACTTATTAACTAGGTTGTTCATCAACCACACGATAAGAAAAAGCCCATAACCTGTCGGACTTACGGTGAAGCAGCAGCTATTGCGGCAGCTGGGTAAGAGTTAATGGAGGGCCATGTGGTTTCTAGTCCATAGGAGTCCAGCGTTTCAGTGGAACGGAGCTCGGCGATCACGGCTGCATTTACCGAAATCGCGACATGCTGACCGAAGCTGAAATCTCGACCGCTCCGGCAATCGCGCCATCTTTACTGAGAACTTGAATTACCACCCGACATAACCTTATATGGCAGTTCCGAGAAGTCAGACTATTCTTAAGTCTACCCGCTGTTATAAATAGTCTACCAGTAAATCTAGGCATCGACAAACGCATTGTGTCACCGCTTACCTACAATCATTGCAGTGAGGTTTACAAACTGTCGCTACTTCGGTACCGATTGCACCGATACAATCTCAACCTTGATGCGATGATGACATACTTCTTAAACGGTTATGTAGTCCTGGTACTCAATAGTGTGTGTAGTTTGCAAAACGGGTAAAATTTAAGAACAAAATGAATGCAAGAAAAGAAAATATTGAAATAGCTTTTAGATTCCCTCGCATTTGTTATAATTAGATACATTTTTACCCGAAATAATGAGAAAATTTCCCCGGTTGAAGTATAAAAAAACTAAGTATTCCACTTCCCGTAAATAATCAAATTTATTAATTTCGAATAACGTCCTCTATATAGATTACAATAAAAAAAAACATAATGCAGTCATGAGGACTGCCGATAGAAGTGAAAACTATATATTATCTAGGTATATAAAAATATGAAACAACAGTGCTTTATTTTTTTATTTATAGTGTTACATTAGCATGGCGGTGATGCAATCCTGTAAGATTGACCCCAAAAAACATCACTCAATGCGTCCAAAGAAGTTTGTCCTTGAAAAATCAAAACATGACTGCTTTACCTTCTAAATAGAACCATAATATATAAAATCCCTCTTTCACAAACACAATTCTCCTAGAAAAAAACCATTTTAAATGCACTTTCACGGTTTTAAAACTAAAACTAACCATAAAATCCCATGTTAATCGCCTATGAAATGAAACCAAAATGCAATAACATGAGAAATCGATTCCAGAATCGATTACAGGAATGTGATCGTAAGCTAATCGAGTAGGTATCAAACATCGAGTGATTTATCGCATAGCAAAAGTGTTGTTCACGTGAATATTCATAGTCGCCACGTTTTCTCAGAAAATCTTTGGGGAACGTCGTATTCATACGAACAATAGAGTGCCTTTATAAAAGTATTTACAGAGAATATTTTTAGAAACTATAAAACGTGATGAGCACACTTTCACGTGTAGAGCGTAATATAAACGACCTTGAAATGTGAAGAAGTAGGTATATATTCTTCTTTTTAGCTAGTCGATGGCAAAAGGACTCAAACGTTGTTGGGCCAGTATTCTCCAATATGCACTGCCCCTTCAGAAGTGGTCATAAGTTCCTCATGGTTCCAATGACAGGGCATGCAGTGCATCTGTCGCTTGTGGTAGGTAAATATAACTGCGACCCCGGGATACCGGTTCGGGTTAATATATTAATAAGGGTGATACTGTTGAGTTAACTGTAATACTTTATAAGTAAACATAATGACCTTATATTTACTTTCAATATTTCATTGTATCCTCATAGGGCTCTTAGACGAGCGGCTCTTTACCGACGGTAGCTACCGGGCGTAATGATGGCAGCCGCGTGCGGCAACCTGCCGCTCATTTATAAGAGCCCGTACTCTGTACTCTTATTTATTATTTTTCTCATATCTTATACACATCGGGAATTCACAGTTAACCACTCGTCGTAATCTCCAGTAAACACTAGATATCTACCTACACATTTTTAACGTATAACTGACAATCTTAAACACTCAAATCTCAAGTCCTTTACCTTCTGCTTAGGCCTCGTTACACTTTCCTTTCAAATTGCTTAACCATAACATTAGTCGAAATGGCGAGGTTTTAATAAATCATTACATTCGTACAGATAACTCTTCGAAAAGGATTATAACGCATGCATTTCGAACTCTAAAGTTAAACATTTTTGTGGAATGAAAAAATCCGTCGTGAGCAGGAATCGAACCTTCTCCCGAATAAATACCTACTCCAGGCGCTCTGTCCAAAATTACGTCACCAAAAGACGTATTAAAATGTGGAAGAAGAATTCGCGGTAGTGAGTAGAAGTCGGGATGGCTTAGCGGTCAGAGCGCCTCGAGTATTTATCCGGGAGGCGCAGGTCAGAATCATTAATTCTGCCTAGCCTTTTCCCAATAACATTGGGGTCGGCTTCCAGTCAAACCGGATGCAGCTTAATACCAGTATTTTACATGGAGCGACTGCCTATCGGACCTCCACAACCCAGTAACTGGGTAACACGATATCTCGTGGTATGACTGGTTGTCAGACTTTCAGGCCTGTGACTACCCGTAACGGCTGTCATAGATCTTAGTTTGACAAAAAAGTCAGAATCATTAATTACAATAACTTAAATGAATTAAAGTAACTTGAAAATCACTTGATCACGATCAATTGTATCACGAAGTTTTTTCGGAAATCCTCAAGAACTTCGCACTGTACTCCTACCGACTAAGATTAAGCTCTTTTCGTCTTTCTTTAAGCTTTACCGGGGTTCCGAGATTTTGTTAGATCATGGTCCATTAAGTGCCAGCTAACCTCGAAACTATAGCCTACGAAAATATGGTTAATTCAGAACTACATTATACCTAACTGCAAAAAGCAAAATACTGATAGATACAGGATACGCCTTCTTTATTTTATTTTTAATTTGGTAATATTAGGCATTCATACAGAAAGCAAGCACTTTCAATACCTCATTTATAGCAATAAGTAAAAGTGTTGGTCTGTGATTTCAAAATAAATGCGAAAATCTAAGTGAACATTTATATTTATATGATGCCTAACCATAAATGATCGTTTCGTCCCGAATAGACTCCCAGATTAAAATAGGTAAATGTTTGGGAATAAGACAGGTATTGTAACAAACATTTGTCTTTCCATTCCAGTTTTTACAATTCATCCGATGAATTGTAAAAGTCTCGCGCGAAATTTAATTAAAATATGCCACAGCAGTGCCTTGACATCTTTGATATTATATTCCTGAAACAAATTACTTCCAATACAATATCAATTGTTTGTTATCATTTCAGGAAACACTGTTTATTGTGTTCCACGGACAACAGCTGCCACTCCATCATGTGTATAAGTCGTGTAACATTCAAGACACTATTGACGTTATCTGTACTTCTGAGGTAGGTACTTATACGATAGTAAGCATTCAAGATATTTCTTTGAAAAAGCATTAACGCATGCTTAGCGAACTCTAAAGTTACAATATTAAATGGAAAAAGAATACGGTCGCGAACAGGATTCGAACCTGCGCCTCCCGGATAGATACTCCAGGCGCTCTGACCACTAAGCCATTTCGACCTCTGCTCACCACCGCGAATTCTTCTTCCATATTTTAACACGTCTTATGGCGACATCATTGCAATCAATTCAGTACTTACAAGTGACCGAACCGACACGACTAACTTTGCAGTTAATACAATGTCGTAAAGAATGCAATTACCTTAATAATTCAAGATATGTCTTTGAAAAAGCATTAACGCATGCTTAGCGAACTCTAAAGTTACAATATTAAATGGAAAAAGAATACGGAGAGAAGAAAAGAATACAACTTTGCCAGTAGACCAATGAGGCAGTATAAGATTCCTATATGTTACTGTTCGAGTGTTCGCCCACGTAATCGTCTAGCTACGAGTACATTGTTAGTAAAACGGCATTTACAAATGGCACACAATAATAAATCACAACCCTTTTGTTTTCATTACATTCATAGATTTCAATTGAGCTTATTGGCATACTATCAGTTGAAAATAAAATATAAAATATCCTCATATAGCTGACAAGATAAAGATTTTTTAACGGGTTTTGTGTGATAAAAATATTAATTTATTTGTCTCTGATAGAACTATTTGACGTTGAAAATCAGAGATATGTCTAGACTTCAGTCATTTTTTTTTGTGGACAGTTCAATATGGTCTTCGGCAGGATTTGAATCTGCGCCTTCAGGATAAATATAAGACGTTCTCTGTTTCTCTCCCATCGTGTGGTTGATGAACAACCTAGTGTCAGAGTTTAACCACCGTAGACCTCTGAAATGGCTTTACACACCATCGAGAACATCTCTCAGGTGTGCTGGTTTCCTCACGATATTTTCGTTCACCATTATAAGCAAGTGATAATTAATTTCTAATACGCACATGACTTGAAAAGTCAGTGGTCCGTGCCTTGGATTCGAACTTACGACCTTTGACTAGCTAGTTCAATGGACTCGTAAGACGTTTGGAAATGTGGGAGAAAAATTCAGATAGTGAGCATAGTTCGGGATGCCATAGTTAGCAGAGCGCCCAGAGTATTTATCTGGGAGGTGCATGTTCAAATACTGCTCAAGACTGTATTTTTCTAACCATAAAATAATTATAACTTCCATCTTTTCTTTGATCTCCCTCTCCTCCTCCGTCTATAACACACTGATAAATATTACCTATACCAATTGAATCCCTTTCCTAAACCAATTTACAAGATCAACCAAGTATCCTCTATTAACAGAACCAGATGTTTACCCAAACGGACTCAAACCCATTTAACAACAAACATAACCCAGTGCAGTCAGCAGTGGAACCATTGATACATTTTCGCAAGCTCCGTTGAAATAGAGCTGCGCCGTGACATAGCTGGCACGCTGTCAAGTATGCGCGTGCGCCGCTTTATACACAGCAGTGTGGTGGATATGATGGTGGGATAGTGAGGATTGTTTTATTAAACTTTTTAGTTATTATACTTAATAAAACAACTTTTAACCGGATTAATCGCGTGTATTATTGGTTTTTGTTTTACCTGACGTTTCAAACACTTTTTAGTGTTAGTTTTAAATAAATTGTTATGACGCCTGACACCTTCGTCATCCTGCGACCACGAACGCTGCAAAGTGTTCGAAACGTCAGGAAAAACTAAAACCAATAATACACGCGATTAATCCGGTTAAAATTATTTTAGTATAATGTGTACTGATCGCGAAAACCTAAGATATTTTTAGGCATTATTAGTTATTATTTTGTTTATCTACAGCTGTCTGTGAGCGATTTCCTTATAGCTGCTTGCTTGACTGGTGGGATAGATGCTGTTAATTCATTGAAACAATTGGACCTGAGAGTCCATTGCATTGGACCTGAGAGTCGCCAATGCAGTTGCTATAATAATCCCATTAACGCATACACATTCATCTACACGCACTTCGCATATACACTATACCAATAACACAGCAAATTATAACATAAACATGCATACCAACTTGTTTTCTTTGCTTTTTTTGATTTTATATTCTTGTACTGGAAATAATGTTTCAAAGTAGAACACTACCTTACTAAACTATAAATTTATTAGATACACATGTTTACCTACTTATTAGGTATAGTTACCTACTCTGCTTGTTGCTATTTCTCCTTTGTATTACTTACATATAACTAAAAGAATTATATCTGTGGGGCTCGGCGCTGCTCGCTGAGATACAGGTATTTCACCTAGTTCGGCGGCAGAGGCTCCCTATTTTGTGTACTAGTTAGAAGAATCATGTATTGGTTATAAGTTTATAGATTGTACTTTTTTTGAAACAATAAATAAAAAATAAAATAAAAAAAGACTACTAAAAATCTACAAATCCTATAAAAGTATAAACGTAGCCTCTTACTGCGCTAACAGAATATAGATATTGACATATAGACCATTGACACGAAAGGAAGAAATAATAAGCCAAGGTAAGACAAAAATTATAAGATTTTGTAGAAAGAAAAATACGTTAATGAGCAGGATTTCAACCTGCGCCTCCCGGATAAATACTCCAGGTGGTCTGAACCGTAACCTATCGCGACCTTTGCTCACTACTCCTAAACTACTAAAGATTTATCTGTGAAACACAAGAATCCCTATTGAACAATTATTACGCCTTTTGTTTACTTACATTTTACTTTATTTTCTTGAATTTAGTATAAAATACAGTAAATTGAATTAGGAATAGCAAGTACCTTAAATATCACAAATAATAACAAACTCAAATAAATTCAATTGTATATTTTATTCGAAAACGTTCAAGTTGACAATATGAGTCACAATATTGAGTATAGTGTACACTATACTCTAAAATAACAAAAAGAAAACCTCCCTCCCTCCCAAGTCCCATTTCCACCCAATCTCATGGTCACCTCAGCCAGGATGCACAGTTCGACATATCTATTTATTGCTTTCCTATAAATCAAGGTGAAATTCCACTGTTAGTCCATGTACTCCGGTATAATCTGTGGTGCAACGGCAGTACGACCGAGTTCTTGTTAAATATGTCTAAAATAACCGGGATTATTTTAAGAGGATAAACGATAATCCACCTTTTAGTGAGCAACTTCGTGACTGAAAATTAAACGTTCGTAAACCAGCGCCGTGATATTTCAAATCGCTACATTTTGCTGAGATAGGGACCTATCTTATCGGGCAATATAGGTGTTTTTTTTTTTTATTGTATTATAATTGTTTTTTCTACGTTGTTTGTTATTGCTTTTGAATTCATTTAATTTTTGTATTCATCCCAAGTGCAATCTCCAAACTCGAAACGAATGCCTTTTTTTCGTGAGGACACCTTCAAAAGGCACCCGGGCTTTTCCCCAGAGGGGAAGTGTAGCTGCGGAGCGCATCTAGTCAGTTCATAAAATTTGCGAGTATTTTACATGATTGCCCAAAAAAGGAGTGTTACATTTTTAGGGTTCATGTATGTATGTATCTCAGAGGACCGGACGGGAGACGGCATCTGACTAAATATCGAACAAATTTGCTCGCCACTTTTGGCGGGGGTGACGTAACACACAAGCACAAAAGAACTTGCACTAACGCAACAATAGCTCTCGTCATTACATCATTGTAACCATACAGGTAAAAGGTATAAAATGTTGATTGGGAATCATATGGCAGTGATGAGGGGAACGCCCGCTAAAACGACTAGTACTAATTCCTTCAAGGTAGGTATGTATGTAAGTATGTTTGTAATTATGTATGTATGTCTGTGAGTTTCGATATTCCACCATAACTTATAAATGCCTGAACCGATTTAGATGTATGGGAAATCGATCTAATCCTTACATTATCCCAGGTGACATGCGGTAGTAAGTTTTTTTTTTTTTAAATTTCATCTCGTTATATTTAAAAAAGGACAGAAAATACCAAAAGCCTTAACATCAAACAAGCACTTACAGATATTTTTAGACATTAATATCGTAGGTCTATTAATAGTACTATTCTAAGTACGAATTACGGATGCAATCATTAATAAAAAAATACGCCAATTATACGGTGAGAGCTAAGGATGGGAATCGCTTCAATACAATAACATTTTAAATCAATGGATTTTCCTTGTTTGTTTCACAAAGAATTACCCGCTGAAGTGGAAAGGATTTTTTAAAATGCACTATTAGTAGTTACAGGGCCTTCACTTTAAATTACCCAATAATAAGTGTAGCTGAATTGCCGGAGACACTTCTAGAAGTCTCTATTTCTTTTTTCTTAAAGACTGTGTCGCATTAAGTGTTAAGCTTTAAGTATTAAGAGCTAAAGATCAAAAGCTCATAAAGATGCATTCACTATTGTTTTTTTTTTTCAACTGCTCAAGAAGTTAACCTTTAAAGTTTAAAATAAAACAAGTTACTCAAAATCAATAACATAACATAACATAGCATCACGCCTACGCTCAAAATCAATACACTGACATAAGAACAAAACAAAATGGAAAAAAGAGAAAAGAATATCCTTTTCCAAAAATTATAACATGTAGTTTATATGAACGACGTTTGTTACATCCTAGATGTATCCGGCTGCATGTTATAATTTTTGGAAAAGGATATTCGTTTTTCTTTTTTTGATTTTTGTTTTTAATTATTATCTTTTACTCCTATTATTCCGATAATATAGGCATAGATGGTATAGAAAAAACACTTTAATAACGTGGTAGTCAGTCAAAAAAATGTGTCAATCTTAGAACCCCACCTCCTTTGAGGTTATCAACCCAATTCCTGAGAAAGAACCCATATTCCAAGAACTGTCTGAAACACAGTTCGGTGGTCGTAATGTCTGTCATAGGTAATCGTGTGGCAACAGAGATCGACAGATTTAAACGAAGCTGGGAAAAATATCGATACGGAAAGGAATTTTGGAATGAGGCCAATAAAAACTAACATAACACCTGTATTTGTTGAATGGTTAGGTAGAGGTGTATGCGCAAATTTCACACATATGCTGTCGATGCTGAGCTGCCATCTCTGAATCTGTCTAGCCTTTTCCCAA
Organism: Xylocampa areola; assembly: GCA_935421205.1. Taxonomy (NCBI): domain Eukaryota; kingdom Metazoa; phylum Arthropoda; class Insecta; order Lepidoptera; family Noctuidae; genus Xylocampa; species Xylocampa areola. The sequence goes on along the minus strand of OW285219.1, from coordinate 10,306,590 downwards.
CTACATTGGGGTCCGATCGCCTACTCGGTTGCCACTGCACGGTCTAACAACTCCCGATGAAACCATGTGGGGGGCGAAACGAAACACGTGTAGAGTAGTTGGTGTCAGTTGCAATTTTTCGCCGCTTGCGCATGTATTTATATTTGCAGGCGGGCGGTGCACAGGTAATTGCATGATTACCCTCAATATTGTATATAGCACTAGCTAGGTAATATATTTATTTGCATCCATTACATTGGAGTCGGCTTCCAATCTAACCGGATGCAGCTTAATACATATTATTTTACATGAATGATGTTAGCCTGATCTCTACAATCTATTTATTGGGTAACTCGATATCTGGCGATAAGAATGGTTGTCAGAATTTCAGGTATCTGACTCCCTGTAATGGCAATTATAAATTCATTAATTAATTCATAATTTCAACCTCCGAGGTGTTACTGAGAATTTCATAACAGTAAACCGAAAAACTTGTTTAAAAAAAAAAAACAACCGCCGAAAATGGAAACTCATCATCATTATCATCATCCCCCTGCCCTTATCCCTATATATTTGGGGTCGGCGCAGCATACCTATATCTGGCATGCTGCTAAAATTTTGGCTATGTTTTATGGCCGGCCGCCTGCCTGACGTCAACTCTCTTTGGGAATGCTGTTGTTGGTGGTAACCGCCACCGATACGGTCTCCTTCTATGTAGCTATATCACACCAAATGTTATCCATGCACCGAAAAAGGAATTTGAAAAGTCTTAATCTTAATTTTATATTACTCTTATTAACTGTATATACTCCAGGCGCTTTGTCCCACGAAACCATCAATACACAATCCTGATTTTTTCTTCTACATTTTAATACGTCTTTAGGTGACGTTATCGCTATCTATTGAGCTTTGGCTTATGTGGTTAAAGTTTTTATGGGAAACGAGCGCAGAAAGCTTAAATATATAAATACATAATAAAAAGAAAATTACGTTCGAATTTCAACCGCCAAGCGACCACAAAGTTTTCACCAAATTATTACGCAAAGGATTTTGAGAAGACAATAGTACCTTAGATATGTTGAATCTGTGTCCTTCGACGTTTCCATACTATACTTTCATGATACTAGACCAACCAAAAAGAAAAAAAAAACCGAAGAGTTCTTTTTGTGTTGTGGGCTTTTTAAAGTCCCCTATTACAACTGACTTACGGTAAATTATCTACTAATGCTAAGAAAAACTCCCGTAAAACCGGTTTAAGCCAACAGCAAGACAATAGACTTGTTTTCCGTATTTTTTCTAGAACAATTCTGTACTTGTCAGATGTTAGTTTGATTCTATTGTCATTAAGTAGATTGTTCGCGGTAAAAAATCTTGAGGAAATTCCGTTTTTACTACCATTTGCTATGTAGGTAGAAATTAGATGTAGTTCGGTACTTTGTTTTGTTGTTAGGAAAAAATTACGGTAAACAGAGCTCGCGAACTTGCGATAACTTACAATAATGTGCAATACCTTACACTATACACTTAGCGTACCGATTTTACAAGTTCTAAATAATAATAAAAAAACACTAATTGTTAAATTAAAATAAAACATCTTTTAACCGGATTAATCGCGTGTATTATTGTATTTTGTTTAACGAACGCTGCAAAGTGTTCGAAACGCCAGATAAAGACAATAACCAATAATACACGCGATTAATCCGCTTAAAAGTTGTTTTATTATAATGTATAGTGATCGCGAAACCCGTTACTGGGTTTGGAATCTCCTTTTAAAGGGTTTGCTTGTTAGGAGTATTCCGCTCTTCCAATTGGGCATCAGTCACCATGAGCATGCAAGAAGATTGTCGGAGTTGACAAACAGCAAAAGCAAGAAATGAGATCTCAGACTCCAGATATCCTACTCCAAAGTGAAGATGAGTTCCTATTTGCAACAGCCTTCAAAATGGCATTGGGTCTGTCCAGCATTCTGCAGATCAAGGAAACTATATAACATAACCAGCCCATAACTGTCCCACAGTCACACTGCAGTGCAACGGCGTTTTCTCATACATCACACAGAGAAGACACGATCATTGATCACCACGCTAGCTCACTGCGGGTTGGCGATTTCAGATCATAATGTCCAGTATTCCTCACAATATTTTCCTTCACCGTATGTCTGTGATGTCTTAGATTAACTAAGAAAGTACATATGACATTTAAAAAGACACATTACATTGGTACATGCCAGATTTGAACACAACCTGTGGGTCTAGACTACTCTAGAGGCGGGCCCGTCACCACTCGTCCACCACGGATACTGATTTTTGGGAATTGTGTGTGGGCTTTCATACCATCAGTATGAAAGCCATCAGTGCGATGAAGCGAAAAACAATCTTATGCGCTAAAAAGGCTGAAATTCTTCTATGCGATCACTGCAATCCTACGACCGCTTTTTAGAACTGTGCAACTAAAATCAATTAATGTTTCTTAAGTGCAGGTAATTTGCATAGGTTAAATAAAAACTTTTGACTTTTTATGACTTTTGTATACAACCATTCTAAAGGTCGGTGGACGGATTGCTTGATGTACTCGTATTATTAGGGACGCAGACGGCGCGACAATTATAATCAGTAATTGACCGATACATTAAAACAGTGATCAATCAACGTTTCACCTTTTCACCTTGACGTAACCTGCAAAAAGTAAAATATGTATGTACAAAAATACGCAGATGATGTTACAAAATTTCATCAATCGATTTAATTTGCGTTTATTTGCCTTTAATAGACATTCCAAATGCGTATAAAAACATTTATCCAACAACATAAACATTCTGAGGTAGTATTTTGAGGGTCGAGAGTTACAAACTCTACTGTCCGCGTAAAAGAAAATATGTCGCGGATTCAACTGCCGTATGCAGGTACCAATCATTCTTATGATCTATAGACGATTGTACATTTGAGTTATGTAACTGTAAACCCACCCTCGATAGAGGGGCCTGAGTCTGCAAGTTGACCAATGTAAAATTAAATTTTCTTTATTCAAATTCGGCAAAATATTTATGACAACCCCCAAAAAAGCCCACCCTTTACCGCTTCCTAGTGTTTTAGCTAGAAAAAATCGATATTGTTATTTGATGCTTCAATTGAGTATCGATAGTTTGTCGATGGAATGATTTTAGGCATTTAGTATTCTGCTAATTAAATAAGACCACTGGTATTCCAATGTCTTGGCATGAACCACCATTCAACTGTCATTTTCAGTGAAAAATAATAGTTCTCAGTGTAGAGTCATTGAAGTTTCTGCAAACCACCAATTCCGTCACAATTGTAATTGAGTATCAATGGGTTGACACTTCAAGAACAATTGTATGTCATTGTAATTATAACATAAACTAGCATACCCTAGGAATAATTCGTAGTGTGGAAACACTTTAAAAAACAAACATCGGTCCCAGGTCTTAGTATCTATTGCTTTTCCTTAAAATTTCCTGAATGTATATACTTCGGCCGTCCATTTAAACCGGTTATACTATACATTTGAATCATTTCGAAATCGCGATTACAAAGCTGATGCAGACAGAATCCTGCGAGATGACTCACAACATCCAAATTAACTGGACCAAACACCAAACAACTTTATAAATACACGGTTAACTGTTTTTTTACCGATTTGTACATGAAAAATAACTGCATGAGTAACATATTAAGGAGAATTTAATGATTGGGAAAGAATACAATGTTATTATGTTGCTGGATAACAAAAACACCTATAAATTAGTAAGAGTGGGTTTAATTTAAATGATACTTACTGCTCTAAAATTAATTATAAGTAATCATTATATGTCCAGTTGCATACTCGTAGCTCCGTTGAAATTTTGGTCGGTAAACGAATATAGAGGTTAAGCATTTCTTAGTGAGATCAGAGTAATAGATGACTCTGAAGCATAATATAATAATAGTTATCAGGGATGATTCTCGTGCATTTTTCGGGATTGCCCGACTAGTTTCGAACTCGAACTCCTTTGTCATTTGAGTCGAGCCCGCGGCGATGTCGCAAGTCAAAATGCACGGAAGTAGTAGTAACCGTTGAACAATAATTTAATTTGAATATACCTCACGAAAGTTATTATACAAAAAAGATAAGGAAATTCTTTATGATATATATGATCCTAACTGTTTTGGCAATCATTTTAAAAGTTATTGTTTCTAGCGATTTCCTTTATTCTTTTGCACATTAACCTGCATTATTCTCATATTACCTTATTAATTTGTATACCAATTTATTTTAAAAGAGTGTCTATGGTGAAGTTTCTTACCGGCTCTTCGCCATAAGATCAACGCCTTGGAACCGTGCACCTAGCTCTGACTATTCATATCTAAGTACGTGTAATCTGGTCAATTTGATATAAAAATATTTGAATTTGAATTAAACCCGAAACAACTAGTGTAAACGAGAAATAAATAAAAAAAGAATTGCATCTTTCAGATAGTAACTGTAAGTTTAAACTCTTAATTAGATTTAATAAAAGAAAGCCTATTTCTTAACAATTTCATAATAAAAGGGATTCTAGATAATAAAGAAGGTGGAAAATTATTACAACGTAGGATGCGCTGCAGCGTCGCCCTGTCTGCTCACAAAATTGCATTCACGAATCTAAGCAAGCGTGTTTATTATAACCAAATCTCCTTTGACTGGTCACTGCAGCCGCTTGAGCAATAATTTCCAGTCAATTACCGCCATATGCTATCATTTTTCATGCACCACTTCAGCTGGTGACTGTTTAAACATTGTACAGGAACTTTGTGTTTTAAAAGATATTGAAGAGCTTAGTAAAACAATTAAGGGAGAAAATTTCGCATCGGAGTCTCAGCAGACATGCTGCTACGTATCAGCCGGCGATTTGTCGGCTACATCAATACTGCACGCATATTGGCGACTCCTTTCGTTTTGCTCGTGAAATAGCTCATTTGGAGCGCTTAGTTACTGTTATTATATGCTTCTGAAGAACTACTAAATCGCTGGTCACCGATCCAAAATTCATCCAAAGCTCATTAGCATCAATGATCGGTGGTTTAATCGTTCTGTTGCGTTTTGTATACTTTTTGCGTTCCAACGCAACAGCCAAATTACTCGTTCTATCGTTTGCTGAATACTGAATCCCATTTTAGTGACTCTCTGTGTCCGGAATTTAGTGTTCAGTCTCTGTTTCAAGCTCCCAAATAGTTACTATATATCAGGAATTAACGCGCAATAAATACCATTGTATCGCTTGACTTTTCCAGGTTGCTCTGATTATTGTCACAAGCGGACTGATGCAGCGAATTTATTGCGTCAGTAGTGTAGTACATTTTTCTTCATCTACCTACTCGTTTTTATTATTATTATAAAGCCCGCGTCATCGTAATAGTGACTAAATCGCCGATTGCTGATTCTAAAATTATGTCAGGATTCGAGTCAGTCGCTAGAATATCGGGTTTCCAAAAAGCGACTATATTGGTAATGCCAAAGTAACAAGTTCCCTAAGATGTATGCTAAGGCTTAAAACAAAGCCAAAAGATAGAGATCTAAGAGAGTATTTGACCCACCGACGCGTGCTAAGCTCTGTAATTAATGAAGTAGAAAAAACACTGAAAAATGTGTTACATTGTCGAAGGTATTTTTTTTATACTATTTCTTTTTATAAAGTGACCTTGTACATAAAATAAAGATGTCGATCCCACATTCATACCTTATGAAGTACCTAAGTACTTTACTAAAGATGGCCCAGCTCAAAAGCCCCAAAATAGCTTAAAGTTAAAAATATTTTTTGTCTATTATAGAGATATATGATTTGTAATTACATTACCTAACCACGTTACGGGAAAACCCAGCGTTTATATTTCAAGAGCAGACATTAAATGCGTCTCACGTGCTTCTAATATTAGTTAACAATTGGAATTTCAGCCATCAATCTGATATCGCCCTGGAACTGTTGATTATTATAAATAGTCAAGGAAAACCTTAGCGAAAACAGAAGAAGGAATTTGCAATGAATATAAATATAAGAACACAATTACGTTGGGCTTATGTTTAATTATATCTGCCTAGCCTTTTCCCAATTACGTTAGGATCGGCTTCCTTTCTAACTGGACGCAATTTAATACGTATTTTTAATATAGTATTTTATATAAAGCTACCACCCAGTTACTGAGTAACACGATATGTCATAGTGAAACTGCTAATCAGATTTTCAGGTAACTCTCTGACAACCCGTAAAGACAGTCAGAGATATTCGTTTGACCAACGGGGCCGACGGTTTAACGTGCTCTGCGAGGCACGGGTAGGTCTCGCAATGAAATAATGGTCACACATCTACAAACCAACCGTGGCAAGTGCAGCTTAACGTTGATTAACGAAATTAGTTTCAATCAAATATAATCTAAATTTAGTATTAGGTACTATGTCTGTTTTATCTGCATTTTAGCTGGCTAGCCTAAACTTGACCGGAACTCTTATCATGAGCTGGTAACCAGACCGACATTCACGAGACTATAATATAAGTTTATAACAAAACATATATAACAAAAAATCTTTTGCTTACAAACATTTTATAACCTGTGCTACATTACGACCAAATATAAATGTTAAGTATTACCTTTATATATGGTCCTAATTTTTTAGGTAATTTCCTTTTAAGGGGTCAATGTATAAAAGATAAGAATTCATTTAAGCCATAATTCAAATTTGTACAACAATTTATTTGATTTCGTAATTTTTGCCATCAAGGAACAGTTTTCGTCTTAAAATATTTAGTTAGTCATTATCGTGAAGGGCTCGTGGCTATGTAACACGGACCAATTGAAGGAGGTAAAGCTGCTCACCGCGGGTGATCTGCGGAGGGGTGAGCATCATTTTCATATCGAGGCTCATAAGGACCTCGGAGAGCACGTTAAATCGTTGGTCCCGCTTATCAAACTAAGTTGAATGACAGCCGGTACTGCTAGTCTGACAATCAGTCTTACCACGAGATATCGCGCTACCCAAGCTACGGTGACGGTGGCCTACTTATCAACAACATTTGTTTTTAGAATATGGAAATCATTCATAGACATCGTGCCGACCTCCTACCACTCACAGTTCTCCAATAACATTTACTGGGATCCCGAGATCCCAGCCCAGCAGAGGCGTATCAGATTGAACTTATATTGATTAGAATATAAGTACCTACATAGGCTTCAAAAGAAAATCCTTTTAAAATATTTTATTCTAAGTTTAAATTTATTTTAACGAGAGAAAAGCGTTTTAACCAAAACGTGTTTCCACTGTAACATTTACAGTTTTTTTCACACAGTCACGTGTTTTAGTAGTTTTTTTTTTATCGTGGGCGCGTTGACAGATCTAAAACTAACATGCATTAAACACACACCCGGACATGTCTGTTGTTATGCAATTTCACACTAGAGCCTTGGGGCATAGACAAGACTTCCTCGTATACAAATATAACGCGCGAAACACTTGATAAATCAGCATCTGCTTTTAAATAAATGAAACATACGTCCATTTGATGCGTTTAATGATTCTTCTTAATTTAATGCTTCCGATAACGTTTCTTACTTGCATAAAAGTGTCTTCATCAAATACATCAATCAAATTTTGTTTCTTCTTTCATTAAGTAAGGAAAAGTACTACGTGTAGTAATCTCAAAACATTATCAATACTTAATATAAAACATCTTTGAATTAATCAATTTATCTCTTTTGTGGCTGTCCAAGCAAATTCATTAACAACTGTTCCCTATATTATATTAAGCATAGAGAAAGATGCGGAATCGATTTTCTCCTAAAATTTAAATCGACCCAGTGATCCGTTCTGAAATCAGACACCTCACAGAAACATTTACTTTTATGTACGTACCAAATGTAGCGTTTGCACAATAATTTGATATAGGAAGGAAATCCTTGATGCACCATACGTCTCGATATCAGGCGCAATGCTTTCAGGAACATATTGCATCGATGACTGTTCGGGGTGTTATTCTGAAAACAAATTAAGCTACAAAAAATAATTTTAATTATTTCTCAAAAAATGTTACATAACTTATATTTACGTGAAAAACAAAACTGTCGAATTGAGAAACCTCCTCCTTTTTTGAAGTCGGTTAATAAAATTGTACACCCACATTATACCGATGTTGTTGTCCCAGGTAATAGGAGGTGAGCCTATTACCATCTTCTGAGAATTTCCACACGGAAAACCAAACATCACTTTGCTTGACCTGGGAATCGAAACCAGGACCGCATGCTCAGCATTCGCGCTTGGGACCACTAAACCAAAGAGGCAGTTTTCGGAATATGTTAATAATATTTTTACCTGTAGTTTCTCGCATAGATTACATTTAAACAGTACCTACTGGGTTTTTTTAGCATTCTCATCGAAGTGTCTCCATCCGTCAAAGGACTAATCTTTAGAAAAACAATACCTAAGGTATGATCTCGAAAGACTCTAAAGCTAAGTTTTAGGACTATAGTTAGGGATTATAGTTTAAACTCGGACACTAGGTTGTTTGTTACCAATACGATAAAAAGAAGATTCAGTTATTCAACGATTCAATTCAATCTATGCTACAATCAGAGAATCAGCATTGCCATTCAACGTGGCAATGCTGCCAGCCTTTTGGGCACGTTACCAGTTGATAGTGATGCGGATGAATTTTTTGACGCTCTATAGTATATATAATTATTATTATTATTTTTGCTACAATTGATTTTAAACGGTTCGAAATTAAATACTCTCGATATACACTTCAAATCACAAATTTATTGTTTGATTTAATGTCCCAGTTTTCAACAGTTACAACGAGACTGAAACAACATAGTTAAGATAACCAGAATACATCGTGAACCAATACACTCGACGAGACCGTTTGGCCGACATCGACATCTGTAATGGCGCTTTTATGGACGCTGTGTTGCTCATTTATCGATATTTTATGAAAAGTTTCATATTTTTGGTTGAAGTTAAAAGGTTTGGGCGCCAGGAACCTAAACCTGCCTTTCCGAGTTTATTTATATTTTATTTCAATTATATATATTATTATAATATCTCATTCATGAGCTCGTTCCTAAGTATCGATATGATTTCTCACGAAATGTCGAATTAGGCAAATCTGAATGTAAAATTTTTGACCGCTTTTTAACTTTATTAGTTCTAAGTAATCGCCATTTTTAAATAGACGCAGCTTTAGTATTTAATTTCAGATTTTGTTATCATAAAAATGCTTAATAATAATAAACAACTAGTTTTACAGTAAGTAAATAAGCGAGAGTCGCATAATTCTAGAAAATTATCCACGTCGAATAATACTACTGAGTATTTTATAACATTAAAACAATAGATATTCTTTGCCCGTCCCAGGAATCGAATCCAGGACCTCTCTCACACCAGCCGCACCTACGCTCACTAGACAATAAAGCAATTAAATCATAAAAATTTAATCGATAAAAAAACATCGATGTCTAAATCCCAACACTAAAAGAATCGAACAGCACTCAGACTCGAGGTTGAGACAAGGCGAAATGTGTAACAGTATACTACAAGAGTGTTCAACTGATTTGTTATAATATTTGTACCCACATTATCTTTGTTTGCTATTCGGAATAGTCTATACTAAAAGCAAGGTGACGAATTTCTAGATTTCTAGTTACTTCCAAGGTAAGTTTTTATATTCGGTGAATACATATATGCCATCTCAGAACCCTTGTAATGATGAGTGGAGGACAATGTTTTGTTTTTTTTACAGAAATATGATTAAAGGACGATCTGTGATTCTTAGGTTGTCAAACGAGAATCTATGAAAGTTGTTACGAGTACCTGGTCAGATTTATTATATCGTGTTACCCAGTAACTGGGTTGTGGCGGTCAGATAAGTTGTTGACTTTCTACTACTACTTCTACTACTGGAACTAAGCTGTATCCGATGAGACTGGAAGCCGATCCTTATATACTTAGTTGCAATAAGGCTAGGCAGAAAGAAAACGGTTATTAATAATTACTATCAAAAAAGTTATTAACCCGATTAATCGCGTGTATTATGTCAGGAAAAACAAAAAACAATAACACGATTTCTCCGTTAAAAAGTTATTTGATTATGATGTGTAGGCTTAATACAAACCATCATAGCATCACGCCTGTATTCCCCGAAGGAGTAGGCAGAGGTGTACACAGTTGTACACGCTCATTTCACAAATGCTGTTATTAAGTCCCATGTAATAGGTGGTGAGCCTATTGTCATCTACCGGACACAATTCCAAACTCCGGGCTGCTACTGTCACTTTTCTAACAGAAAAACCTAACAATAATTTGCCCGACCTGGGAATCGAAGCCAAGACCTCATGCTCAGCAGTCGTAAACCAACGAGGCAGTGTTGTGACCTCATGGCATAAACCAAATATATTAATAGAATAAAATTATATCATAAAATTTATATCAAATCATGGATATCACGAATCTGTTTGCCAAGTATGATGATGATACTGTTGATCAGAAGGGACAAATTTGTTTCTTTTTCTTTTAAACTGTGACTCAAGGCTTTTAAGTGACACGTAATTGAGGAAGACTAAAATATATTGCATGAACGCGTCTTAAAAATATGACTATAAAAGTGTTGCTGAAATAACTTATAATAAAGCTTTAGTCAATTAACTGACTATTATCTGTTATCCTTGGTCTTAAAAAGTAAGGTTTTTTTTCTATATATACGGCTTGCATGGTACATATTATTCTTTACCGAAGCAATTTAAGACATAATTAAACAATATTATAAGTGGGGTTAAACCCGTGCAAGTTCTCGAACCCTGACATCGCTCTCCCAACTAAACTACCATATCTCAGCTCACAATCTATAAGTATCGCCTTAAAAGTGATACGTCTAATAACATCTATTTAGTCTTAATTTAGAAGTTTCAATAAATATATATATACCTAACATCTTTTATAAAGTATAAAAAATTGAAAAAATAATAGACAAGAACGGGGCTTGAACCCGCGACCTTTGACACTCTACCAACTGAGCTACCTTGTCGTGTTCAAACCTATTGAATTTTCAATCCTCTTTGTATACGTCTTAAGGAGACGCCTGGTGATATTTATCTAGTAATCATTTACAGATTTACTAAACTCATATGATTTATAAAGGATTGGGATGTTGTTCGGCGATTTACAACTGCAAAGTGGTAACGCTGAGTTTAGTAAATCTGTAAATGATTACTAGATAAATATCACCAGGCGTCTCCTTAAGACGTATACAAAGAGGATTGAAAATTCAATAGGTTTGAACACGACAAGGTAGCTCAGTTGGTAGAGTGATGACACGGAACGTCAAAGGTCGCGGGTTCAAGCCCCGTTCTTGTCTATTATTTTTTCAATGTTTCTTTGAAAAATAGAATTAATATAGTCATTACATGGCCTCAACATGTATTAAAAAAATATAATTATATATAAAAAATTGATTGATTTTTTTAGTAGTGATAGCATATAATTTCAAGAAGGTATATTGTACTTTAATTTCCTCATCTCTTCTCCTCATGCCTCTTATGCCGGAGATCGGAAAAAGTGTCATTGACCTAAAGATTACTGAGTGAAAACATCGTAATAAAAATTTCGTAATTGAATTTTTACATAACATGCTAACGACCCCTGAAACAATATTAAATACTGTACGTGTATACTGAATCTTTATGAAATCAATTTGTGAAGACCTTCCAGGACCGTTTAAAATTCATATAAAGGGCCTTTATAAATAATTCTTCGTTCACAGTGAACGGGTGGAGACTAGAGCGGGAGCGGGCGCGACAGAGGTAGCGAGTAGCGACTAAGTGGCCACATTTTTTTTTTTATTATTTGGGATTGGTTTGCTCTTGACTCTAGTCTCGGTCAAAGGTGATAGAAACAAAGTCGACGATGGAGTGAGCTTACCCAGAAGAAGCCTTTTCACTCTAACTTTAAAGAGATTAGGGTTGAATGCGTTCGGAAATACAGACGCAGGTAAAGAGTTTCACTGCTCTGCTGCACCATGCACCATGAGTTATTATAAGGTGGAAATATTTGAATTCATTTTTGTCTGCCTAGTTGGTCCCGAGCGCGACCGTTTGGCGGTTCTGGTTTCCATTCCTGAGTAGGGCAAAGTGTTAAAATGAGATTTTTTGTTAGCAAATTCTCAGTGGCAGCCCAGAATTTGGAATTGTTCCCGATTCATGGCAATAGGCTCGCCATCTCTTACATTAGACAGAATAGTGGAATTTGGCCGTACAACAGTAAGTACTTCCGCCTAACCCTACGAGGACACGGACGTGATGCTAATGCTATGTTAATTTATGTTCTCGGACAGTAGGGTGTACAATTGTAATTATTACTAGGGTTCGGATGGTCGCTTGTCGCCACCGCATTATTAATTTCACTGGACACAAGCGACGGACTCTTCTGTTTGGAATAGACGCGCCCGCCTTGGTACCCGCGCTCGTCTCGCACTATAATCGAGGCCTAATAAGACGGATTCTTAATTGTTATTAATTTGTGCTTCATAACACTTTCCTCTTCTTAGCGAGTCAATGACACCTTCATAACACCTTGTAAGAAACAAATCAAAGGAAGTATATTTTGTAAGAAAGTAATAAAATTGGCGATGTTTTTTTTTTTTTTTTTTAAAAAACGTTGCCCCGCACTAGGAATTTCTTCCTGTGTCGTGGGTGCGTTTACAGACATTTAATCTCACAAGCACACTAACACCCAGACCCGGAGCAATTATCCGTAGATCGTACAAATATTTGCTCCGTGCAGGAATCGAACCTGCGACACGCAGCGCAGCAGTCGGTCTCTCGACCACTGCGCCAACCGCGCTGTCGAATATAATTTAATAATAGCACATGATTTTTATTGGCCATGGGCATTTAAACCCTTTACAAACGCCTATGGCCAATCGTAGTCGGAGAGAACGTGTGACCGTCGGTCCCTATTGTCTGATCAAGATTTATGATAGTCCTTACGCGTAGTTAGATACCCGAAAATTGGACACCTCTTTTTTACCCTTTTAATTCCATTCTGAGATCAGCAAGACGATCAACTTCAGCATTGCATACACTTTTGGAAATAGTGGATTGAATAATGTTATAATTTCATGGATAGAAAATTAAGTTTGCATCCCTTGGATGGGTAGGTATACCTACTTGTAAGCCGATATAATATGCCTGCGTCCATCACCATGGATTGTTGTGGCGGGACCCCCACCGTCCCCATACCGCCACCTATCGAATCGGATATTGCGCCGGAAAAGGTGTTGGGGCGAGGCTGATGGTGTTACGCAAATAACAGGTAAACCGTTGACATTTCTGCCGAGCAGGTAGGGAATCAACCCCTGGGCCCGACGTCAGCGTCTTCAAGTGCTCTGCCGAAGTATCCGCTCATCCAAAGTTTCTCTCCACATGTTTGATAACTTTTATGGTGACGTCACCATCACCTATTCAGTAATACAGAGTTATTAAACCGACATATTTCATTACAGTCGTCTTATTTATTGACCAGTCAATTCATTTTCTAATAAATCATATAGTTCGTCCTATGTCGTAAGCCGTCAACATGTTGCAACATCCAAAACCAGTTCATAACATGCAATAAACACGTGATAAACAGAAAAAAGTTTGCAGGCAAACAGCAACGTGTTGTAAATGAAAACTTTTCCCAAGCATTTCGAACAATGCGAATGGCGCCTCGCCTTTCAAAAACAACACAACTCGGTTGAAAAATAAAATCCTTAGAAAAGGTTTGCAATCCCTGAGTTGGAGTATTTGAAGTGGCCAGTCACGTTGAGAAACATATGGGATGTTTTTTTACTACTTTACCTATCGATTTGTTGGAGTCGTTATGGCCAAGTGGTTACGTAAAAAGCATATATTTTTACACGACTGTATGTATGTAAGTAAGCATGTATGTATGTAAGTATGTATGTATGTATGTCTGTGAGCTTCTTTATTCCACCATTACTTCTAAATGCCTGAACCAGTTTTGATGCATGGGTTATCGTTCATCATTGTCCCGAGTAACATAGGAAAGCCCCAAGACACCAGATTTAAAAAAAAGGGCAGGCGGTTCCTTATATTTTCGTTCTCGTGGCTAAGTAACAGCCTTACAGATCGATCGATTGAGGTTAAGCTGCGCTTGCCGCGGTCGGTCTTTGGATGGGTAAGCATAATTTCATACAGACCCCTTCGTGCCTCGGAGATCAGGCAGGTAATCAGAGGCCTGAAACTCGGACAACTAGTCATACCACGAGATATCGTGTCGTGGAGATCAGATAGGCAGTCGCTCCACGTAAAATACTGATATTACGCTGCAAGTTTTACTGGAAGGCGACCCCAATATTATTGTGGAAAGGCTAGACAGATTGACATAAGTTCCTCATATTTTAACATTATACGTTTTACTACGTTAACTTGAGAGTTCGGACCAACTGTGGCCCACGTGCTCTTATGACTCTTATCCTAGCTTGCTGGAGTTGCGATCACGTGACCCCGGTAAAGATTTTGCGAAGGACAGTTTGTGGTTTATAATCGATAGGGATACGGCCCAACGTCCATGATAATTTTTCCACCAACAATTTCCGTTTGTCATCATAAACACAGCTCATTTGCACGAGATTTATGAGTAGTGGGCAAATCACAGACTTTAATTATAATTAAATATTTAGAGGAATTTGATTATGTTTTTATAATGAATACCAAAACGAGGACCAGAAACGTACTTGAGTATGACTTTTCGTTTTGTGACTTCCATAAACGTAACCCTAACTGCGTTTAACGAAACGTTCGTTAAACGCAGTTAGGGTATCGAAAAAGATGAATACGTTTATTAAAAAAACTTAATTTAGAAAATAATAATAGTATATAACAGTTAAGTATGTATTATTTAGTTAAACATTATTCCAAACTTCAATCAGAACACAAATTTCGATCGCAAATGTAAGTTTAAATCAAAGCATTTCACATTTTTCCAATCCTATTTTCCAAAACTATTCAGCTGTACCTGAAAAATGTAATCTAGAATCCATAAATCAATACTAAAGCCGTTTACTACGAAAACAATAGTATACCTACACCCTATTAAGCGTCGCCAAATCTGGTAAAACACGTGCCCAAAACGTGACACAGTCGCCGCCCAACGTACACTGAACAATAGAAGTATTACACCATTTGATAATACAACGGCATTTAGTCAACGGCGTTTTGGAGATATTTTAATTCAGGAGTATAGTAAAAGAAAGAAAGAAAACTAAAGTTATACATTTTTGTGGAAAAAAAATACGGTCGTGAGCAGGATTCGAACCTGCGCCTCCCACATAAATACTCCAGGCGCTGTGATCGCTAAACCATCTCGATCGGATCGTTATAACTTATTCCACAAACATTTATAACTTTAGAGTACGCTATGCATGCATTAATGCTTTTCGAAGATTTATCTGTAAAGATAGTCTATTTGCAAAGTAGATTAATTACATATTTTTGATCGTTTGCAATTACAAAAGCACCCCACCCTTCATCACTTACTAGCAAGCACTTTTTGCTGTGGAGAAGAAACAACAAACTCTCCAAAATTATATCACTTCAGTGAAAAAAAAAGATCTTTCGCTCCGGTACGATTCATAAGTTTGAGGAAATTTTTTTTTGTTTAATAACTTTCGTGAGGCATATTCATACTAGTTATTGTTCACCGGTTACTACTCTCAGTCTAACTCGCGACATAGCCGCGGACTCAGCTCATGACTAAGGGCTCCGTTCGAGTTCGAAACTAGTCGGGCAAACTCGAAGAATGTAAAACGTGCTGTAGTAACCGGTGAACAATTACAACAATAACTAATAATGTTTTTTGTCTTTGATTCGCAAAATTAAGTGCCTTAGTTTAAAACTAAGCCCCAACAGAACCAACAGAATGGTAGCCGAAATAAGAGATGAAATATAAATCGAGCTGTAAAGATGGGTTCACGACAAAAAGTGGTCAAAATTCCCGACTGGTTACGACTGACGGAAGACTGGGATGAGTGCCATACAAAATGACAAGCCTACTTAAGATAAATCTTTGAAAAGCATTAACGCATGCTTAGCGAACTCTAAAGTTATTAAATTAAATGGAAAAACACGTGACATGACGTCGCCAAAAGACGTGTTAAAATATGGATGAAGAATTCGCGGTGGTGAGCAGAGGTTGAGATGGCTTAGTGGTCAGAGCGCCTGGAGTTTTTATCCGGGAGGCGCAGGTTCGAATCCTGCTCACGACCGTATTCTTTTTCCATTTAATATAATAACTTATGTCAAGTCTACGCCTAGTACTAGTACTTTAAAGGCGATAACGGCATATGTAGAAGTTTTTTTTATTTGTATCTGTTGAATATTTTTGTGAGTGACAGTACTTACCACTGAGGACGACACCGGTCTCATGTTTCAAGGCTCAGAGCAAAACTCACGTGACAAAGAATGCGAGAAAGGAAAAATTTCCCAAATCATACTGTTGTATCTGAGGTACAAAATAAATCAAGAATAACAAAATAATTGTGTTTTTTTTTACTCATATTTCTTCTACATTATTATTAAACTTCCTTTTAAGAGGTCAATGTATATAGGGGTCAGTCAGTGATAAGAATTCATATAAATTTATCATTCAATCTGGTCAGGGCCTCCCTTTGCTCTTCCAGACCTTTCTACCCCTAAAATATTTGGCCACGTCTGCCGTACAAATCCGTCGAAATCAACACACCACCTTTGCCGGTTCATCTCGATGGCAGTGCCTCAGGAGTTCAGTGAGCGTCAAATTTTGCCCTTTGCAGATGAATTCGAGCGACGCGACGTGGTGACTTACATTTTAGTAAATTCCATTTGCCTTTATTTTCTTTGCTATTTTTGTCTTGCTCAATACTATAATATTTAGAAATAATTTATTTAAATTGAAGTCTTAGCTTAAGTTAAGGTTGATTTGACTATACAATAGCCCCTAACCTTTTATGTAGGCCCTTAAATTATTTGTAATATTATTTGTTCTGTCACCAGAGCTACAGGTAGCGGGTTCAAAGCTGGTATGTAACAATCTGACGTTTATCAAAGTTATAGACACCACTAATATATCTTTAATTAATTATAATATTATTTATTGTGAGAATTTACAATATATGAACAAATAAAACCTAAATACATTAATTAAACGACTCAACTATGTACAACAAAAAGACAATTAAAATTATAACGTGGTTTAGGCGTCAAAGTATTCCTCCGCAGCGCTGTTATACGGTTAAGTGCCCAGAAGAGTGGCAGCATTACCACGTTGAATAGCAAGAAACAGGCCAGCCCTCTGTCAGTCCCTCTTCTTATCGAGTGGTTGATGAACAACCTAGTGTCAGAGTTTAAGCCACCCGTAGGTCTCTGACAGGGCTTTACACACCATCGAGAAAATCTCTCAGGTGTGCTGGTTTCTTCACGATGTTTTCCTTCACCGTTTTAAGCGAGTGATAATTAGTTTATAATATGCACATGACTTCGAAAAGCCAGTGGTGCGTGCCTTGGATTCGAACTTGCGACCTTTGACTTGTCAGTGTGATCCATATTCGTGCCTTCTCCGCATGAGAAGAGGCCTTTGCCCTACAGTGACAGTGACAGTTACAGGCTGATTTATTATGGTCGCAGTTATATTAGGTAACATAGTAATATATCTCTACATTACGTCACACATAACAACTTAATTTTTTAATAAAGGACTGTAATGCGTTTCGTAACCCACTCCTCTACATTAACCCAGTTCTGTTAGGGCAGTCCGTACTCCGGTCTCGTGCCCATCCGAGGAGTGACAAAACGAGACGCACGTGACGTATCCTGACCTACATTAAGCAACGAATTGATAGCTCGACTTTTAAACAACTTAGTACAGTACAGCAACATCACGCCCTGCGTGGCCCAATACCTTTACGTTAAACGAACTTATAGACGCTTCATTTAAATTACCAACAAATTCAAAAATCAAAATCAAAATCAAAATTTCTTTATTCAAATAAGCCTAAAAATTAGCGCTTTTTGAACGTCAAACATTAAGACAGCCCCCAAAAAAGCCCACCCTTCACCGCTTCTTAGTGTTTTAGCTGGAAAGAAGAAGCGGCGCAACAAACTTCCCAGCAACACGTATGTCTGTATCAAAATTATTTATAGATTCTATACAAATATAAAATAATTGTATAAATCAAGGATACGTGAGAGCATTTTAAAAGTTTTGCGTACCTCTTTCGACCGTTGTTTTTTGTTTGTCTTTGTAAACAGGGTCTCGTGTCCTCCAAGCAGTGGCAGTGTGACACACGTGACGTGTACTGATCTATTTCAAACGTCAAAATATTCATTTAATGTACACACTTTTGAATATGTTTACGTTCTATCACATTATTATGCACGACATAGACTTCTGTGCTGCCGGCGTTGTTTCAATTTTCGCATTAAGTAATTATTCGTATCATGCAAGTATATGCAGATAAAAATGTTCCAGGTCTTAGTGTATGTGTGCATGATAAAATTATGACTATAAAATCCCCTAGTGTGGGGTAAAAAATCCTAGTTGGTCACTTTTTTTAAGATGAAAAGGAATACGGACTTCAATTAAAATACTGCTAGTAATTGTGGTGGTTTAAATGATCAAATTCAGATTTATTCAAGATAAATCTTTGAAAAGCATTAAAGCATGCTTAGCGAACTCTAAATTTACAATATTAAATGAAAAAGAATACGGTCGCGAACAGGATTCGAACCTGCGCCTCCCGGATAAATACTCTAGGTGCTCTGACCACTAAGCCATCTCGACATCTCGAGCTTCTTCGACCATTGGTTGGTATTTATATACATTTCACACGGGAGGACAACGGTCTCGTGTACCTACAAGAAGTGATAGAGGAACGTGCACGTGACGATAACATTTGCATATTTTCAAATCGTTTAACATTCACAATATAGTACAAATGTAATTGAAAAATGATCTCAAATTATATTCCCAACACTTTTCCCCTGACTTCGCTGAGACAACTTTGTAAATAGACAAATAGTTCCAATTTTAATATAGATATACGATGTATATATACAGATAAATAGGATTTACTTTGATTTATGAAGATGATGGTTTAAAATTGATAATCAAGCAATAAACTCTATCTTGCGAGCTAGACAAAAACTAATTCTAGAATGTGACACAATACTCAATCGGGCCTTCGACCAATCTGCATTTAACAGCCCATGAACTTATGAAATGTGATCATATATCTCTACGATGGGGACGCATAAACTTTATTCTCCACCGTCTTCCTGTCCTGGTCCCAAGTTATTTGGGGTCGGCGCAATATGTTTTTCTCTTTCATTCCCCTCTATCAGTCGTCAGCTTATCATTAATTCACTTTTCATTCATATCATACCTGACAGAAGTCACATATTGTGACTTCATATAAAATGTACTAGAAATACATAAAACCAAATCATCACGCTTGTATTCCCCGCAGGACTAAGCAGAGGTGTACATATGTACACACCAATGTTGTTTTTAAATCCCATGTAAAGAGCTTATTGCCATCGACCGGGTACAATTCCAAACTCCAGGCTGCTACAGATATATAAAGATATAAAGATATTTTATTTTGCAAATATGGGTAATACATAATGTGGTGACATAAAGTTGTAGTAATATTTTACTAATAAGCATGAAAAAATTACATAATTATAGGTACTAATAGTTACTTAACCACCTATGCAAATAATTTATATTAATTTTAAATTTTTATTATTAATTATTATAATATATATATATATATATTAGGCTTTACAATTAATTATTGTTCAACGGTTATTACTCAGAGAATTCCTTATAGAAAAGCCTTATAGGAAATCGAACCCAAGACCTCATGCTCCACAGTCGCGCTTGAGACCACTAGACCAACGAGGCAACTTAAAATAAATAAAAATATCCTTAAAATATGTTCTTCCATCGTAAACACTTACTTTCAACCCTAATCTCGTGTTAATCCAGGCACTTAGGTAATCCCCAACTACTTAGACGCCGTGTCTCCTTCAGCTAAGCTCCTAAAAGCCTGCTAATGTTCCTACACCTATCTGACATTGGAGTACCATCAGATACATTGGTACCAATTCTCTTGAAGACCGACTAAACTTACAGAATTGTAATATTTTACTAACAGAATTCCATGGGCAACATGGAACGTATTGTGAGACTATAATATCTAATAAGCGTATTCAGGGTATGCAAAACATACCCTATTGCTCAGAAGGTACGCAACGGGTAATAAATAAATAATACTTTTCTTAGCAACCAAATATGTAGGTAGCAATATAAAGGTGCTCTGTCTCCTGAACTAGGTAACAATTTGTATCTAAGGAAACAGTGCCTTCCCTAATACTTAGTTCTAAGTTTTATATTCGGTAAGGAAATTTCTTTTTAATATTACTAGTATTAATGGTATGAGGGACTCGTGGCTAAGTAAAAGCCGCACAGATCGATTGATCGAGGTTAAGCTGCGCTTGTCGCGGTCGGGCTGTGGATGGGTGACGATCATTTCATACCGAGACCCCTCCGTACCTCGGAGAGCACGTTAAGCCGCCGGTCCCGGTTTATCAAATTAAGATCTATCTATGACAGCCGTTACGGGTAGTCAGAGGCCTGAAAATCTGACAACCAGTCATACCACGAGATATCGTGTTACCTAGTAACTTGGTTGTGGAGGTCAGATAGGCAGTCGCTCCATGTAAAATACTGATATTAAGCTGCATCCGGTTTGACTGGAAGCCGACCCCAATGTAATTGGGTAAAGGCTAGGCAGATGATTACTAGTATTAATGGTAGTGGGTGAGGTAGGGATAGATGAAGGCGGTTACTGGGCACAATTAAATTTGATGTAGTTGATTATCATATTGTGCATCTGCGTGTACTTGTGTGTGTAGGGTTGCATGAGTTGTGTTTAAGTTACCTGTTTTTATGATTATTATTAATATTTGAAAAAAAATCGTAACGAATTAACTTCTTAGACCCTTTAGCTTTCAAGTGGTGTAATTAGAATTTGGATGTAGAATAGAATAGAATAGAAATAGAATAGAAATAATTTATTTGCATTGAATTTAGGTACATATATGAGTTGTTACAGTAGTAATTATTTGTTCCTGGTACATTCTACCATTTGGCATGCAAAAATTTATAATTATAATCAATTATACAGCTTTAATTTAAAGACTTTCACAATAATTCAACAACATATATTGTAACAAAAAATATAATAAAAAAATAAATCAAAATATGTTAGGAAATCTGATACAGAATAATATGTAGATGATAGATATGTGTCTGCAATACCAAACTGTATGCGCCGATTTTAATATCATAAATTTTCTGAATTGGCTCGCACTATGAAATCAAATTTGAAGACGTATTCAGTTTAGTCTACAAGGGAACTGACACCATTATCTTTTCCCCGACCTTAGATCGAACTGGAGCGACTTTGTCACGTTTGCCTCGTAATCTTAGACGTGCAGGATTTTAGCTGGTTTCAGCGTAGGACCCTTGTTAAAGTGTTTACGTGTGAAGTGGCAGCAATGAAGGTACTTTACTATTCATTCATTTTCTGGATAAATATATTTAAAAAGTGATGGACATAAGCGGGGCTTGCACCCTGGCCACAATGGCCATGGCTTTCTGTCATGAAATAAATACTATTATTATGGGCATTACGCAGCCATGACAATAAATACATATGTATATTTGCAAAAATTTGTTTTTTTTTTTGGTGTTTGATGTTGTTTTAAATTAATTCTAGAGATCCATTTAGAATTTTAGATGATTCGAATCATTAGTTTTTCTTCATTCGGTATGACTGTTTTTTTTTCTCATGTATTGTTGTTTTTACATTATATACGCACCATTCTAAACGTGTTTGAAATTACATGACAGGTTTTTATTTTAATGAGAAACTTAGAAATATTCTCTCGACCTTCAGTGAAGTGTCCGTGAAAGTTTTTTTTTTTTCAAAACCTTGTAAAGTTTATTGCGAATGTTTTTACCAAAGTAAATGAAAGTAGGTGTCTACCAAATAAAACCCAAAGCTTACCACTATTGGTTTACAAAATAACTAGTATGTACCTAAGGCCCACCTGGCCCTAAAACAAACAAACAATACAAAATCCATTTACAATATCTAATAATAACTGACTCCTAGGTCAAGACATCGTTCCCATTACTCATCTCAAGTATTCCTACTCATCATGCAATGAGGTCGAACCACTGATGTTACATCAACATTGTGCAATCAGGAATACCATAGTATTTCTAGAAGAATAGAACATTCAAATAAGGTGTTTCCATTGGTACGGGGAAAATTGGGCAATAGACATTGCTTAATGGACCTGTTTTAGGAAAATTTCGAAATCTATGTTTGATTTTTCCTGAAAGGAAAATGTGGTGAAATTTTTATGAGTTTCGTGGAATATTGTGGCTCAACAAACTTTTTGTTTTTCGAATCTTTGTCAACTATACTCTATTTATTATAGCATTCGAAAAAAGAGGCTCGTAAAAGCTGACATTATTTAATAAAGTGATGACAATCACGCAATTTGACAGATGAGGAACATTATAAACCGTCAAAATTAATAATCGCTGCTGACACCGGAATATTTAAGAAAATGAGATTATGCAATATTTTAGATTTGGCAAAATTATAGTGAAACAATTATATCGCTTCTTTTTGTTCTTTAGCATTGACACTGGAATTTTAAATAGAAACGAAATAATATATCTACATGAAAGCCATATTTTCAGAAGTTAAAATTATTATAATCCGGTGTGACAGCTGGTTTTTTAGTTAAATAAATTATGCATCAATCGTAACTGTAACAGGTAAATTGTATTTTTGTTACAGAATTATTATTATTACTTAAAAATAACTTTTTTAACTTTTGTCTTGGTATGCTCTCTTAAATGGAGTATAGATCTCGTTTACACATTATTTAGGAGATTTGATTACCAATGCGTAATTATTTTTATAATGGTTCCCGAGTTTTATGAAATATTATGAAGTTTGCAAAACTGCTCTCTTGTAAGTCATGTTCATCGATCAAGGAATGCGCTCGAGATCCCGAAATAAAAACCATCAGTAATCTGTTTCCTCGATAATAACATCTGTCATAATCATAAAAAGTTATATAAAAATATAAATTCTACTTATATACTAAACATTACTGACTGATCACACGTTACATACATGATCAGTCGGCGCTGGTAAATTATGAATCGATATTTGTAAAATATTAATTTTCGAAGTATCTAATGGCATAAAGCTTGATGCAAATAGCTAATACTAATGAACAAAGTAACTTTTGGCAATGAAAAATATATTAATGATTACCAACCTGAAATGGCTGCAATTAAATAAATTTTACACATGTAAACACATCGTTAAATCTAAATCGTTTTCAACGGGATATGAGGCCACTTAATCTCGATTCGTGAGTGATTTTATTTCACATTTATTTTCCACTTGATTAATCGATAGAGTACATACTTCGATTAACTTATTTTATCGCTAACTCAAGTCTTTATAAGTACTTATATGCTTCGAGTTCACTGTATCGAGTGATTTTATTATTAGAGCCCCTGTTTTTAAATATAAAACAGCATGTCCCAGAATTGTATGTTGAAAGATTTGTATGCACTTGTATTGCACATGATCAATATCTTTCGACCTATTTTCGCATAAGAGTCGAAATTATTCCGATACGTTTCTAAGTGTAATTAGTACTTTCTTCCCCATATTGTGCTTCTGCATTATGGTCATCTGTGAGCAATTGCGAAGATTGAAATATCGCTTCTAAATCGCGGCACATTTTTTTTAGGTATAAATTTTCAAACCCGATGTAATCCTGGACCCCAATAATTGTTAGAGGAAGCCGTTAGATTTTTAGTTAGTAAGGTCTGACAAATAAGTCAAAGATGTTTTTTACAAATTAACCTGCATTTTGGTCAGGTGTGAGAAATTGTGTTGATTTATATATCACTTCAAAATGCCACCAAAATTATTTTATTGGGTTTTTTGCAAAGGCATCATGTAATCCGTGAACACCAAAAAATTTTAGTGATGTCCGGTGGCTTTTTACTCAGTAGGGGTCTGGCACAAGAGTCATAGATGTATTTGGATGCATGACAAAAAAGTTTTAAAGTTAGATAGTTATAACCATCTATAACTATCTTAGGTTTTCGTGATCATTAGATTACACAATAAAACAAGTTTTAAGCAGAGTGTATTATTAGTTTATTTTGGTTATTTTTCATGGCGTTTACACTATGCAGCGTTCATCATGTCATCCTGTGATCACGAAAACTACAATGTTTTCAAAACGTGAGGAAAACCAAAATCTAATAATACACTTGATTAATCCTATATGTAAATTTCTCATATTCAGACCGTGAACTCTGTGTACCCTCGGGCTATTTAAATTATATTAGCGACGTAAACAAACGCAGACAGTCTCTGGTCAGGAAGAGGTGGTGTGCCAAGTATAATAAACGTGTGACCACGTCATTATGAGTATAGTTTCTTGGAGCTCCAGTTGTAAAAGGTAACCTTGTAATTTTACGAGACTACTTCCATTGAATGGGGAATCCTTTTCGGGTGTTATAATTTGAGAAGATTTATGACGGAGCTGTTAAAATTACGAACAGTTTTGAGAACGTGCTCTCTCTGTAAATATGATTATTTTGTAATAATATACAATAGCGGAGTACGTGTGATTATAATTATTCTTCTCGTACACGGCTTGACAGATTCCGTTGTTTTTTTTTTTCGTTGAATTTGCGGCCCTGGCAACGTCTGCCTGACCTGGTCCGCTAGTAGGTACTTTAGGTATAGATACGCATTAATGCATGGGTTCCAAACGGGTTATAATATTTATAGATATAAATATCCAACTGCGATCGGGGTTTGATACCGGGGTAGGTATTCCAAGTCTACTAATCAAAAAATGCTACATCTACTGCATGCATCGTACGAAATTTAATTAATTGCATGTGTCTTGTTCGACGATAAACTTGGCCCTTATTGATCACCACCTTAACCTACAATTAAAAACACAATCAAAATGCTGAAACCAAACCAACCGTAAAACGAAATGTTATGGTAAATTTAACAAACAATTATTCTAAGTAGCTGTATAATTAATATTCGAAAAAACAAACGGGAAGGCCCGAAATACCCCATGTTGTCCATCCCGACTTGAGGAAGCCTACAAGGTCGTTACAGCTGATCGATTTGATTAACTCAAAAAAAAACAAAAGAAAACCATAATGTTTCGTTTTTTAACAAGCCAATTGATGACAGACAAGCAAAAAGTCTATTTGATAATGTTTTTATGTCCTTGATCGCTTTTACGTCAAATAATGATGACAAAAGAATGGTGCGTAGCTAGGTAAATATTTTTTGTAAACAACAAATTAAAATGTTGTTGTTTTATGCAATAGAAAGTTAACATTATTTCGATATTATTCGTGAAAATAACGAATCAAAAAAGAAAGAAAATAAAAGTTACTGAGAAAAACAAACAAATTAGGTAAACGTTATTTATTTTGTAAAGATCACATCAGTAACTTAAAAGGATTATTTGAAGTATTATCTAGTATTATTTTTGAGTTACACAAGATTCCTTTATATTAACCTATCTACTAGAGACAAATTACAAAAGATATTTATGGCATTCGAAAGTAATTTTTGTATGTTCATAAAAGTGTTCACACTTGTATGGCCGTATAATATTTTTAATTTACACAACTATTGACAGCAAAGTCCTTAGAACAAATATTCAATTTTCAACGAAATTATAACATAAAGTTACAGAAATGTAAAAAAAACTGAAATATTTATTTCTCATCTCCTTGATTTCAATTCAAGCCTTTTATGGTGACAAAGATGGCACAAACTTCTTAAGTATGATAAATAAAATAGTATTCAACTAATAAATTCACTTTAACGCCTGTCAAAACCTTTTAACTTGACATTTAAGCATGTCACACAAAAATAAATAACAATGTATCATTGTCCCGATAAGTACTGGCAGTAAATAAAAGTTTAAAAACATATCCATTTACTTTTGAGAGGCGGAAAAAGAGGATTTTATACATTTTGAAGTATGATATTTTCAAAGTGAAGTGTCTTCCTTATTTACAAAGATACATTCGAGATAGTACTTAACAGAGTCCGGGTTAATTGTGAGACAAAAATAAATTGTCATTGTTTATGGGATCCATGAGAAATGCTGAGAAATACAAGGAAACCAAATTTGAGACAAACGGCATAAATAACGTGACATAGCATCACGCATTATTATATGAAGGGACACATCTAGCACTATGATCACTCATATTTAACTCATTTCGTACATAAGGAACATCATTTGATGGTATTATCATAGACAACATAAAAAATAACTAACATTAAGATCCATTATGACACGAAAGAAACATATTGCTAAGGGCTAGTGAAATTGCAAATGAATGTCATTATCCACCTTATTATTATTATTTTATTTGTTGTTCAACGGTTATTACTCACGTGCATTTTTTGGGATTCCCAGACTAGACTTTATTAAATTTGAATTATTATTTTTATAACTTTAAAGTTCGCACCCCATGCGTTAATTCGTTTCAAAGGTTTATCTGTACTGATTGATTTCTACTTAATTCTTTCAAAGTATTTGTGTTATGTTATCTTTGCAAAACCCGAAAACGAAACAATATCTCCCCCTTAACAGTACGCGTGCTTCCAATGCCTCCCCCCACAATTTGCGTCATACCGGCTGTCAAGCACACGCAAAATTATTACTTAGACAGCAACTAAGCTATAACTTAACTAAAGTATACTATATAGGACACCAGCCGTTTCCGACCATGCTTGAAAAATATGATGTAAATAAAAAAGAAAAATATACGGCCAAAACAGTAATCGGATTCCCACCCTGACGGTTCTGTATAAAATATACTTTTTATGTGATATAAACGTAATTTAACGGTTCAGAGGAGAGGACCTCGTGGCTTAGTAACAGCCGCATCGATCGATCAATCGAAGTTAAGCTGCGCTTGCCACGGTCGGTCTGTGGATGGGTGACCCTCATTTCATACCGAGACCCCTCCGTGCAACCAAATATGTAGGTAGCAATATAAAGGTGCTCTGTCTCCTGAACTAGGTAACAATTTGTATCTAAGGAAACAGCCTTCCCTAATACTTAGTTCTAAGTTTTATATTCGGTAAGGAAATTTATTTTTAATATTACTAGTATTAATGGTATGAGGGGCTCGTGGCTAAGTAAAAGCCGCACAGATCGATTGATCGAGGTTAAGCTGCGCTTGTCGCGGTCGGTCTGTGGATGGGTGACCATCATTTCATACCGAGACCCCTCCGTGCCTCGGAGAGCACGTTAAGCCGTCGGTCCCGGTTGTCAAATTAAGATCTATGACAGCCGTTACGGGTAGTCAGAGGCCTGAAAGTCTGACAACCAGTCATACCACGAGATATCGTGTTACCCAGTAATCGGGTTGTAGAGGTCAGATAGGCAGTAGCCATGTAAAATACTAGTATTAAGCTGCATCCGGTTTGACTGGAAGCCGACCCCAATGTTATTGGGAAAAGGCTAGAGGCAGATAAACATATAGATAAACATAGCACTACTGTTTTTCTGTTGGGTAATTATCAGTAGCAGCCCGGAGTTTAAAACTGTACCAAGTGGATGGCCATAGGCTCACCAACTATTGGGACTAAGTACTCGTTACATGGGACTTAATAACCACATCGCCAAAATGTGGGTGTAGAATAGTACACGTCTACCTAACCCCCCAAAGAAGTTAAGGCGTAATGTTATGTTTTAACTAACTCACTTTTAATTACTGTTGCGAACTTCGAACTGAAATAATCGTTCTGGGTCTGTTTACAAACATTTTATTGTTTACCATCAAGATTTCTCATTTCCTGTACTACAAAGAAAGACAAACAAAATCTGTAAAGTTTGACGAGCGAGCGATTACATTTGGTTTTTGTTGTTTTAGTAGAGTTTATATTACGATTAAACTGGTTCAAAGACTTATGCTAGTTGAAATTAAGAGACGAGGCTGATAAATGATGCTAAATATTCGTGAAATTTTACCATTCCTGAAACAGTTTAGAAGAATTGTGGATATAAGTACGGATATAACTAAGTATAATCACCGCAGACCCAATCTTATAATAGACACACGTCTATTGAACACAACAATACATTTCAGAAATAATCTCTCAGGTGCTTAATTCCTCACGAATGTATATTGAATGGTGAAAAGAATGGTATTTATAAAACGTCCATGATTAAAAAAGTACAGTGGTGGATGCCTTGGGTTCCCTGTGACCATTGTTTTGCCTGTTTAACTATACACCCACCTACATTACATATAACTAACTACCTAGATTGAAGTAATAAAGGTGTTTCAACATATGGGCGATATTAACAACAAAACAAAACCAGTACTTTTTAACATAAATTAAAGCAATACTTAATTAAAAAACACTATTACACAGTAGAGTAAAAAAAAACGTAATTGATACTAACAAATTAAAATGTTAACTAACATTTTCTGGAAGAAATAAAAGGCTTCTTTATTAAATTTTTTATTTTATTTTATTTATTTATTACACAGTACACGAATATCTAACGGATAAATTCAATAATAATACATAATCACGAATAACAGATATTAAATAAGTCAAATAACAAAAATAAATTATATTAGAATACTTAATAATAATACTACACTAATAATAAGCATTTTTTAAGCGAGTAAACAAATAAGCAATATTATATATAATTAAATAAATAATACACGATTAGATAGACTTGCATATATAATATTAACAGATTATGTAAATGAATGAATACAAAAAAAAAACTTAATAACAAGGAAAATTAATAAAGTGCTCATCCTCTCCCTACTTATTCAAAATTTGCTAGGCCCGACAGGGTCCATGATTGTTTCCATTATTTGTTTATTTACCACCTGTAAGTGTACATTATGGATTGCAATAAACATTTTGATTTGATTTGATTTCGCTCTCGGCTTTGATAAGATGCATGGTCGGGAACGAGAGCGCGATCCGGGATCTGCAGTAAAGGTTAGTGGAGGATCGTGTGGTTTTCATCGGACCGTGTGGACCGTATGATCCACACAGCGTCCTTAACGGATTTTCCACTCATAGCATTAAAAAAAAAAACTAACTCAAATTCTTTATTAATTAAATGTTTACAGTATCACTAGACTAAGCCTGTAGGTACCGCAGGAAGCTTTACATTTTGATTTTACGTAATAGTCCTTGTTACAACATATCTATGTATACATAACAAATTAACTATAATATTTATAACTGTAATAATTAACCATGTGAATCTTAAACTTAAATAAAATCACTATCCCTATTCTGACTAGGAATTTTTAAATTATGATATCCAATTTTGTATAACAAATGTATTATATAGTCCTCTGTTTCGTCGTAGGTCAATGTGTGTGTGTGCCACGCTCAGACCAACTGTTTCGCCACACCTAGATGCGTCAAGTGTCTAGGTGACCACGGCACCGTAGACTGTCCCCGACCCAAAGATCGCGCACTCTGCACCGACCCTCCCAGTTGTGTGCTCTGCGGCGAAGCCGGTCACCCCGCAAACTATCGCGGCTGCCCTAAGGCACCGAAATCAACCTCGCCCAAGCTCGTGAAGCGGGCCAACGCCCGTCAACAAAGGGAAAGCCGTTCGGTGGCGATCCCCTCTTCTCAACTCCCCGCCCGCCTCAGCCCTCAGAGACCCAGTCCGTGGGCTCCCCTCAACAACCTCCATCAACAACGAGCTTTCCCAGCTCTCAAAACCACCTCTACGCCCACGATCGCAGCCCTAATGGCCTCGCCCATAGCTGCGCCCCCCTCTCTATCGCCTCCGACTAACGCGTCCGTACCGGCTAACGCCGCCGCCTCTCTACCGGTCGTAAACGACGACCTCGCGTTTGACCCCGCGGTCGTCATCCTCAGCACATTCAGCGTATTCTCTTCGGATAACGCCCACGCTATGGCCAGGGACATCATCGCCTGCAAAGGCGACCCTATGAAGCTACTCATGGTGTACAACACCTTTCCCAAGATTACGCAAGCCCTGCGCAATCTAGCTCACAACAAATAAAATATAAAATCTTTAATGGATAATAGGAACCTATGTAGAACCAAACCGCGCTCCCTAAAAATAGGTTTCTTCAACGCTAACGGCATCACCAAACAACGCGACGAAATAACCACGTTCCTCCGCGACCACCAATTAGACGTTCTCCTCGTACAGGAAACGTTCTTAAAACCTCACCGTCGGGACCCGAATATCGCCAACTACCGTATAGTTAGGAACGATAGAACTAGATGTCACATGGGCGGCACCCTTATTTATTACCGCAAAACGCTCCACTGCATCCCGTTAGACCCACCTCCCCTCTCACTTTTCGAGGTATCGATCTGTCGGCTAGCCATGACCGGTCACCAACCCATCACTATCGTCTCTTCCTACATCCCTCCCGCCGCCACCGATGTGGGGGAAAAACGCGAAATCCTATCCCACGACCTTACTGCCCTCCTCGGCTTGAGTGACTCCGTTATCATAGCGGGCGATCTCAATGCCAAACATCCCGCTTGGAACAGTAATACGACGACCGCGAGAGGCAGGCAACTGTTCGGCCTGTGTGCCACTCTCAACTTCGACATTATTGCTCCGATGCATCCCACCCACTATCCGCACAACACCGCGCACCTTCCCGATATTCTCGATGTGGCGCTTCTAAAGAACGTAAACCTTCGTTTACAGTCTATAGAGACGCTACACGAGCTCAACTCCGACCATCGTCCCGTGATCATGGCACTGGCACCTCGCTCGGGGCCCTCTGATCCCTCCCGACCCCCTCCCACCCAAACGATCACGGACTGGAAGAAAGTAAGCGAAAGCCTACAATCGACCAGCTCCCCTCAGTTAGACTCTATTCCCGACGTCATCGCCTCGGTCACTACGAATGCGATCGATTCGTTCACCGGTCACGTACAATCCGTTTTGAACAGTTGTTCACGGGAAGTTCCATTGATGGACAACCATCACTGGAAACTACCGACGGACGTACGCGAATTGGTAACGGAAAAGAACGCATCCGTACGTGCCTACAGCGCGTTTCCCTGTGACGCGAACAAAGCTCACATGCGCTATTTGCAGCGTGCTGTAAAGAAACGCATCGATGAGCAGCGTAACGCGCACTGGGATAAGACGCTGAGCGACTTAGAGCCCACTCACCAAGCATTTTGGCAGCTTCAAAGGAGACTCCAATCCGATGGAGTGGCCACCATGCCCCCTCTCATCCGCCCCGATAAGAGCATAGCCTTCGACGACATCGAAAAGGCCGAGTGCCTGGCCGACAGTCTAGAAGCGCAATGCACTCCTAGCACCCAACCGGTCGACCGAGCGCACCTCCTCAAGGTAGACGCAGAAGTAGAACGCAGAGCCTCACTCCCGCCGTTCGAAGACCCCGACGACCCCCTGCCCCCCGTCACTCCCGACGAGGTGCAAGAGGTCATTAAAAATCTCAAACCCCGCAAAGCCCCCGGCATAGACGGCATCACTAATAAAGTAATGAAACTTCTCCCCGCCCCTTTCATTATACTCATGACCGCCATCTTCAATGGCGCCATGAGTCACAACGTCTTCCCTCAATCGTGGAAAGAAGCCACCGTCATAGGTATCCCTAAGCCGGGAAAACCCGCGAACGAACCCACCAGCTACCGACCGATCAGCCTCCTCAACGTACTCTGTAAAATCTACGAGAAGCTTATTTATAAGCGACTCAAGGACTTTGCCGATGCGAAGAGCCTCATCCCCAACGAACAGTTCGGTTTTCGTACCCAACACTCGTGCGTACAACAGGTCCACCGCATCGTCGAGCACATAAGCGCCGGTTTTCAGCGCGGCACGATGACAGGCGCGCTCTTTTTCGACATAGCGAAGGCTTTCGACAAAGTCTGGCACAACGGCTTATTATACAAGCTGTACCAACTCGGCGTGCCCGACCGTCTCGTGCTCATCCTACGGGACTTTCTCTCGAATCGCACTTTCCGCTATCGCATAGAGGGCGCACTATCCGCCCCCCACTCTATCCGCGCCGGTGTCCCCCAGGGCTCCGTGCTCTCGCCCCTCCTGTTCACGCTCTTCACTAGCGACATCCCCAAAAATAGACAGGCAAAGTTAGCTCTCTTCGCAGACGACACTGCCATTTTCTACTCCGGTATCGTGCGCGACCGCATAGCTAGCACTCTCCAAACTTCCGCCAACGTACTAGGCGCTTGGTTCAGGAAATGGAGAATAGAAGTTAACCCCGATAAGAGTCAAGCCGTACTATTCGCGAAAAAGCGTAGGATCAGACCCCCCGACCCCAAACCGATAACCATGTTCGGCAAGCCGATCCCTTGGGAGAAGCAAGCCAAGTACTTAGGAGTCATCCTAGATAGACACTTGACCTTCGGTGAGCACATAAGGACGGTGCACTCGCGCGCCGCCTTCGCTCTGGGTAGGCTTCACTTCATCATGAACGCACGCAGCAGATTGTCCCTTAAGTGCAAACTGCGCATTTACACAACGTGCATACGCCCCATCATGACCTACGCCTGCGTAGTGTTCCCACACGCGAAATCGTACCGCCTCCATAAGATGCAGACCCTCCAAAACCGTGCCTTACGTAAGGTCACGGGAGCCCCCCTCTACGTTAGAAACGAAAACCTCCATCTCGACCTCAAGATTCCCACTATCCAACAGTTTATAAAACGCATTTGCAAGCGTTATTTCGAGTCTGCTGAAAAGCACCCCAACCCTCTTATCGCGGCTGCCGCCCGATACACCCCCTCTCAGATAAGTAGAATTCGCCGTCCTAGGCATTCACTATTGTACCCCGATGACGCTATAACCCTGCTCCAAGAGAGCCGTAGGGCCACCAGCACAGTACACAAGCACAGACCGCCGTCATTTAGGCCTCGCCGCCGAGGCCCGTCGCGACGTCCCCGTAATGCACCTAATGCATCACCTCCCCGACCCTTGCTCGTGCCAGCCCGCGTAGCCGCTGAGCCTGTAGCTTTAAATTCCCCTGATAATAATAATTCTTGTTCGATCCAGCCAGTCCCTTGCTGTCCTCCCTCAAGCGACGCCCTAAGCCGAGGCTCGTACCCCGCAGGGGGTGCCCTTAGCGTGGTCGCTTTAGATTTAGTTTAATTCGTAAGCCCCTGGCTGGAGGCCTTAATAATAGTTTATTATTAGGGCATCCACAGGAAAGCCCGGTTAAGCAGCCGACAACCTCCTAGGTTGACCTGCGAGATGCCATTACCAAAAAAAAAAAAAAAAAAAGTAGGTCAATGTGATAAATGATAAATGTGTTTCAACTACACACATTTGTCATAATACTTATAAATTATCATTAAGACTAAAAAAAGCCTAATAACTTTAGTTCAGAACTTAATGCATTATTCTAACACTACACTTTTATAACTCATAAAGTTTCTTAGGTACAACAATATATCATTGCACAAAAATTTTCGAAGTTGTTAAAGTGTTGTGTTCACAACATGAACATTTGCAATACTATTTTACTTTTTTACTTTCAATGTTTCATAAGTATCTACGTACCCTATGTCCCTACTACATTTATCCAAAAAAGAACTTCATAACAATTAAACATTTAGTTAAGAACTCTTCAAGTTTGCAATTAAACGGTTGAGTCGTTGAAATAAACTGTGATAATATTATAAGCTTCAGTTAGCCTGGTGAATGACCTAAAGACAAGGTGACCAGCAAGGCTGGGCGGTTATTGCACGCGGTAATTATAACTCTAAAATTAACGTGATAAGCGTGAAACCACCAAAATCTGAATTCACTCACTGACTCATATATATATACTACCCTTTTTTATATTTATACCCTTTTTTTGATATGTGGAAAATCCCTGATGGACGCTGTGCCGTAATCCTACCGGTTAAAATCCACACGATCTAACCCATACCGGAGTCCCGGGATCGTAGCTGCATTCACCGCGACCCCGGCAGGTTATAGTCCGTCAAGGTATCAAGAGACCCCGAAAGTCAAGAAGTTCAAGTTACCCGCAGGCACGCTTGTTTTCCCCGAGGGGGCTGTAACAAGTGTAGGTAGAACCAACCACATTTCAACAATAATATTCTTAAGTCCAGGGGTTTTTATTGATGTGCTATGACGACGCTCAACTCGCGTCTTGAACATCACTTTTTGCAGTACGATTACCTTCTGTTATATATATATTTTTTATGGGATAGTGGGCAACCGAGCAGTCGGATCGCCTGATGGTAAGCGATTACCGCCCCCCCATAGACACCCGCAACCCCAAAGGAGTCGCAAGTGCGTTGCCGGCCTTTTAAAGAGTTTGAGCTTCGCGTACCCTCACTGACTCGGCGAAACACAACGCAAACGTTGTTTCACGCCGGTGTTCTGTGAGGCCGTGGTATCACTCCGGTCGAGCCGGCCCATTCGTGCCGAAGCATAGCTCTCCCGCGGTACTCGGTATTTTGTCTGATGACCATGTTTCTTAGGTATAGTTGTTTAGTTCCAAAGTCAAAGTCAATCCGCCTTCAAAATAGATAATCTTTTTCCTGGATAAAAATAATACTGATAGAAAGTATATAAAGTGTTCTATCAACATTATAACTATATTCCAAAAACAAATTGATGTTAATATATTTTTATGTTTCTGCGAAATGTGACATAATTATTAAACTTACATTTGTATTTATATTTTCTTCTTTGAACCTCCGAATATCATTCAAGTCGAACTAATAGCTATAAATGTCAGACATGTCACTAGGCATTTCCACAGTCCTCACTATTTATCCAAAATAAAAAGAAAACTAGGTTACTAAAATAACCTTGCCCTCGAAACGATAGAAATAATTTAATGATACTTTCTAAGAAAACTGATTGATCTTAAACATTTTATGAAACCATTAGATATTTTATAATTAATATTATTTATTTCGGATATTGGCTGTTGTAGTAGGTATTAAAAAATATGCTTTCATAGAGCATGGACACTGTTTAAATCGTCTATAGATTAGAGCCAAGGCTAGTGATGAGCGTATACGATGATACGTGGCTGAGCGGAAGGGTTCTATACCCTTCCGCTCAGCCACGTATAAATACTATAGACAATAAAAATCTATTGTGTTTGCTAATGAGCGAGCCAACGGCTTAAAGTTTTATAATCTATCTGGTTGGTCTAGTGGTCCCAAGCGCGACTGCTGAGCATGAGATCCTGACTTTATACCCAGGTCGGGCAAAGTGTCATTTATTTTTCTGTTAGAATATTCTCAGTAACAGTGAGGAGTTTGGAATTGTGCCTGGTAGATGGCAATAGGCTCACCACCTATTACAACTATGTACACCTCTGCCGTCGCCTCTTGGGAAATACAGGCATGATGCTATTTTATGTCAAAACAAGCCTGAACTTTTACATTTACTTATGATTCAGTTATTTGACTGCCTCGTTGGCCTCGTGGTCGTAAGCTCGACTGCTTAGCATTAGGTGCTGAGTTCGATTCCCGGGATGGTCAGTGCTGTTGGATTTTTCTGTTAACTTCCTTCAGTAGCAGTCCGGAGTCTAAAATTGAGGCCATAGGCTCATCACCTACATGGGACTTAATACCAAAGAGCATCGAAGAAATATGAGTGCCTAATACTACATTTCACCTCTGCCTATCTGTTCAGAAAATACAGGAGTGAAGTTTTTTATTTATTTTAAGAGCTTTTTCGCTTAGCGCCCATATCGCCCACAGGCGTGATTTTATGTCAGGTATTTATGTTGTATAGACTTAGAACCAATACCTAAATGCATGGCAGTAGCCAGAGGCCTCCCTCTTTTTGGGGGTCCAAACCTCCTCCAAAATTCGAGGCAGAGAAATTATGGTGTTTACACATGTCTCAGGGGTAATTAATAACAACCCCCCCCCCCCCCCCGAAATATATTCCTGGCTACGGCCGCACCTTAATGTGTTATAAATGTAGGTATAAACTGACTGTACAAAAAAAATTAAACCTAAAAAAGGACTGTCAAAGACTGGCAGCATTGCCATTTTCATACTTAATTTATATATATCAAAAAACACAACCCTTGTGAAATATGGACAATGCAGAAACGTGTTTTTTATAGGTTCATTTAAGAATAAAAAAAGGAAAGTTTTCAAATTTTTGCATTTCAAGACCACGTCCGTGTTCTACACTAGAACTTGTTTTGAAATTAAGCGATATTACGATATTGACGTAATTCTTGAATGATTACGTTGATAATTGTTCGCTGCTTCATTTGATCATTAGAGCTTTTCGATAAATTCGAAGGCAATATTACTTCAAACTCTTTCTACCGCAAATTTGTAACTAAAAACTCAACCAAAACGTTAAATTCAAATTAATAATTACTTAGCCAATATTCTTATATAATAATTTGTATTTAATTATAAGGCAGTCGATATAATTTATAGGCATTCGATAATATAGGTCGCAATGCCTCGCGAAACCATAAATTGTGAGTGAAACTTACTTGCGCGGTATGAAGCAATATATTTAGAACAACCTTGTCCCTGATATGAAAAGGCAAACAATTATTACAAATCATATACGAAATAATATTTTTATAAAGTAATTTGTTTTTATTTATGGACCGCCTGTACCCCAGGTACAAACTCGGGAACAAGGTATTTTGGAAAAAAGTTTATTCGATTTGTTTTTTCGATCACTACACATTTTAACAAAACAATATTAGGTAACCGCGTGGCATTAATCGCGTGTAGTAATAATAAACTTTAAAGATATAAATTATTGTAGAAAATAAAATACTAATGTGCGCAGGAATTGAACATCTAAATCAAAAGATTTGATGATAGATGCGTGTTGTTCAATTACGCAAATACTTAGTAGTATTTGCGTAATTCAAGGTCAACTCTATCACCGGCACGATAAGGAAGGAGTCGTTCTTTCTTTCTTCCCAAGAACGGCGAGGTACAATTATAATTATTATGTTGTCGCCGATAAACATGAGTCCGAGAGACAGCAAAGCGTTCGCTGATCGTAATACTGACAGGTTTAAAATTAATTATATGCCTAAATATAGGTAGTAAACACTTTTATATAGGTAGTGAAAACCGACATACTCTTATAGTGTAAACCGTCTGCAAAACGGATGTGACCGTTTTTCTTGTAGGTATACGGTTATTTAAATATGTTTCATTGTCTGTGATATACGGAATTAAACCCATTTAATCATGTAAGTAATTAAAACATAACTTCCATTTAATTTTTATTTTGTATTATGATTGAGTTTGGAATGGAGCTGACAGCATATGATCAGCCCGCCGCACGTAGTGTACCTGATTATGGGTAGGTATCGTCCATGGAGTCTCTAGTCATTATTAAATTAATACGTGAAGCAAAAACTTTGTACCTTTTTTACGAAAATTACGCGGACGGACTGTATGAAATTTGGCACAGTTAAAGTTTATAAGGAGGTTAGTACAGCAAGCTTATATTTTTGTATAATACTAGCTGATGCCCGCGGCTTCACCCGCGTGGTTGTCGGTTATCGCGACCAAAAGTAATCATGAAATTTTGATCCCGTTCCCGCTTTCCAATTACCGCTTTATAATTGCCCATTTTTTAAAGTACTAAAATGGATATTGTATGTTATCCTCAAGAGATAGACATATGTCATCGCGAACTTTTCTGTAAAACTATATAAGATACACAATTCCACGATACATCATTTTGTTATATCTCAAAGGGTTTAGGCAACGTTTTCGTTGAAAGCTCCCAGACGTCTTATTTTTTTCCGACACGTCCAACAAATATCATTATATTTTAGCCAATGTATACAAAAATTTGACAAATTATATATTAAACCGTTCCTCGAGAACCACTCTATCCATTGGTGAAAACAGCATGAAAATCGGTGCAGTCGTTTTTGAGTTTATCGCGAACAGACAGACAAACGCGGCGAAAGACTTTGTTTTATAATATGTGGTGATGCATTAGAAATACATTAAATTAACAAAAACAACATTACACACACTACTATGCGTTTGACCCACTCACACACATATATATTTTTGAAAATAGAAATCATTGACCTCATAAAATTTAAAATTTATATGAATAAAAGTATGGTCGAATTTCGGCCAGAGAGCGAATTATTTACATGCAAAATTTCTTGGCTATACTTTTTACGTTATCAACTTTGGGAATTTTTGATAAAATCAAGATAACGGTCTTAATTCATCACAAATAAATGAAATACCGCTAGGTTTTCCCCTGGTAATTTCTTAGAAACGACACAAGATTATACTTTATGATTTCAAATTTAAGATACTTTAGTATGACTAAAATTGAGGTCTAGAAACTGTACATTTATGTCCCTATGTTTTCCTCTGGTCCACATTTCAGAAAACCGTTGCGTTTTGTATCTATTACAGTTATATGTACAAAGTGGGTTAGATGATATATAGGTCATGCAGGTGCTTCTGTAAACTAGCACATGAATATCGTGCGGTCAGGAGATTTATACTGTTTTAAAAAACTGACAATGATAGATTGAATGTAAACTTCGATTTCAGAAGTGGCTTCGGCATTTCGACTATCTCGGGTCTAGACGATAGAGATTTGTGACTGAAAGACAAACCAAAAATACATAAAAGAAAGACGGATGGGAAAGAGAGTAATGCAACAAAGAAGAACTTCTGTTTGAACAACGAAGTAAAAAATTAAGAGGTGGTTTAGTATGCGAGTAAATGATTTGAATTTACCTCGCGATATCGCATCGACGCGAGCTCAACTCATAACTAAGAGCTCCTTCCGAGTTCGAAACTAGTCTTTGATAAATGGACGTAAGTAAAATACCCAATTATTATAATTAAAAGTTAAATTTGAACCAAAACTCCGTGTTTGAACCAACATTCGGTGCAGCGCCAGTTTGAGTTGCGATATCGCCGCGGGCTCAGCTCATGACTAAGGGATCCGTTCGAGTTCGAAAATATTTGGACAATACAAAAAAATGCACGTGAGTAATAACTGTTGAACAATAATTCATATTCAATGAACCTGTCCCACGTAAGTTATTACAGAAAAAAAATTGTTACTCAACAAGCCACTTAATTGGTCCAGAAACTCTGAAACATCTGGCTATCACCACACATACACACGATACGCAATTTTATTTTATTCCATTTTTATTTCCTACATAGTGGCTAACAAAATATTTAGCTATTAAGAGCCAGTTAATTACCCATGTTAAGAGTTTGTTTGTGCTCTTGCGCACGGGGCGTCATAAAATCTGGACTGAACTCAATGAATGGCTCTCCAAATGTCAAGGGCACTGGAGTATTGGACTCGAGTAGGGATAGAAAAAAAAGGAGATGCTTTTTTGTTTTGTAGCATTTATATGCCTTTTTCCATTTAGTAATTATTGTTCACCGATTACTAATCACGTGCATTTTTTTCCATCTACGTTGGAGCCAGATTTCAGTGCGCGTGCAACTGCCTATATGACCTCAGAACCTAGTACTCCAACTCTAGTACGACTGGTTAATAAACTCTCAGGCATGAGACTACCAGTAACGAATGTCATAGACCTTCATCTGACAACCGTGACCGTTGGTTTGACATGCTCTACGAGGCTCATTCCTTTTTACGACTGCTGATGTTGGCTTGGCTTTTTTTTTTCTTCAACTGTTTACGACTGCGCGCCACGTATCTTTCTCCCAATAGTGAGATATTGCAAGAATTAGTTAACTGTCAGGACTAAATGATTTGTGAACAGGTTTTATAAGGGTTCACAAATAGATAGGCTCATTTGTATACCTTTGATAAAATATGTAAGTGCTTCAAAAACATTTGAATTGTTCTTGTTTATTTATTGCATCATTAATACATGAATTTTCGTATACTATTATTTGAAAACCAGTGTTACGTACCTTTATAAAGCTATTTACTTTAAGAACTTCATATTTTATTGTCAAATGGAAATGACGTTAATATTTTGAGAGCGTTATTTATGAGTATGATACGTGTTGTTTTTAAATTAACAAGGTGTGTGTCTCGAGTGCGCAACAGTATTTTTAAATTGATTTTTATTTGCTAATAACTCTGTGCCATGTATTTTTGATTAGTTATTCCATTTAAGACGTTACGTTGACGCAAAGACATGACTACATACGGCATTTGGAGGAAACCGGGATTTAGTGGTGGTCAATGCTCGTGGCCCATATCCTTCCGTACAAGTATAGGGAATACAGGTTTGAAATGTATCTACAGGGCAGATGTAAGTGTAAATGCCAAGAGGAGACCTTCTAGAAGGATATACATCCTGCGACGTGAAAACAGAACGCTCGAATACGATGGAACGCTGCAAAGTGTTCGAAACGTCAGGAAAAATAAAAACCAATAATTCACGCGATGAATCCGGTATTGT
This sequence comes from Xylocampa areola, assembly GCA_935421205.1. Taxonomy (NCBI): domain Eukaryota; kingdom Metazoa; phylum Arthropoda; class Insecta; order Lepidoptera; family Noctuidae; genus Xylocampa; species Xylocampa areola. Next base: position 10,265,994 of record OW285219.1, on the reverse strand, counting down.
TTTTATTAGGATGTATACTAATCTTATTGGTGGTGTTGTCCAAAAAGGTCAGGTGCGTACTAGGCATAAACAGCGCGGCGCGCGTGTTTTACCAGATGTATGAACTAAGACTAGACGAAGCAAAAGTAATAGATATTTAAGAATCGTAGGTGGTAGTTCTATAGTTTTTGCCTGCCCCCATGAGAAAAAAGTATGAGTTTATCTAGGTATTCAATAAAAAAAATATAGATCTTTTTCCCGACTGTACTGCAGATTTAGTCATAATTATGGCCCCAAAAGTCTATGTTAGTAAACATCTCTGATCTGACTAAGAACCGCTTTTAACCTCATTCAACCAATCTACGCAGTTAAACAGGAAATTACCGTTAAATTAACCTAGTTTTTAAACAAATATACGAAGGATTTAGATCACGCTGTCATTCGGGAAATTTAGTTTTTCCCCTGTCATTCATCTTGTAGTGGGAATTTTGTTTATAAAAAACAAATATAGATCAAAATACAGTAGTACTGTTCTATGTCAAAGATTCAGTCACATATCTACTTCCAATTTAGACCTAATGAGCAGGTACAACCAAAAAAAAACAGATGTATACGTGTACTGTTGAAAAAAACATATTAAATGAGTCAAGCAGACTAGGTCCCATAACTTACTGGCCAATACGATTGCTGTACACAAATATATCAAGATACGAAAATCTACAACAGTAAAGCAGCGCTAGAAAGCCATTTACAGGCTTCACCTATGAGTAGACAAGGCTACGATTTACGAATGTTTTTTTTTTTAGTAACATTTGTTATGTGTAGGCCACTGATACTGCAAACTTTTTAAAACAGTTTATAAGGACTCCATCTAACAAAGTTGATATTATTATTAGCATTTACCAGACAGCAACTCGTTTAACCGTTTGTACCAACAGAATTTATAATACTCGTATAACATACGGAATCTACACTTAACGTGCTTTCTCTGGCAGGTATAGAAACATAAAAAAAACATTGAATTTATACGTTGTAAATTAAGACAATTCGACTTAAAATTGAACTAATAATTCAGTTAGCGGTTCCCTTCATACTCGTAACGCCCGGCGACGTTCTATTTTTGACATACCTATTTGAATTTCGAATCGATACGCAGCGGTCGTTTTTGTGCTAAATATGCAGTGGCCATTATAAATGAATCCCAAAAGTGCTCATTGCATTATTTATCAGATGATAAGTGGGTGCTGTTCTGTTATTTTGATGTACACAGCCGGATCTGTTTTTTTTTTTAAAGTTTATGTTTAAAAAGCTTACTTGCTTTATACATTTATGCAAATAATTTAACAGAAGTAGAATCCTCCTAGCCAGTACAGTATTTTAAGCCATATTAAAATTACATAAACCGGACAAAGGATAAAATGATACATTTATTGTAGACACAGCGAATGACATAACAACGACATTTGACAGCGCGGTTGGCGCAGTGGTCGAGAGACCGACTGCTGCGCTGCGTGTCGCAGGTTCGATTCCTGCACGGAGCAAATATTTGTACGATCTATAGATAATTGCTCCGGGTCTGGGTCGTGCTTGTGAGATTATATGTCTGTAAACGCACCCACGATACAGGAAGCAATTCCTAGTGTGGGGCAACGTTTGTTTAAAAAAGAAAAGAAATTGGCTGCGTTTCATGTCCATAATATGACACCCCGCGACGCGACGCGCCGCAACGTACGTAACACCGAAACAGCTTGGCCCGTATGCCTCGGCCTAATATAAATCTAACTTTACTGTTATTCTTGGGATGGGTGACCCTGAAAGTCAATTCATATACGTGCTAATTTAGCCACGAGTTTCAAGTCTTACACGTGTTCAAAGATGATTTATTACACGACGAATACGCTCATTGATATGATCGAAATACAATATCCTACCGTTATTAGTTTGACTAATACATTTCATTTTCCTTCAGCTTTCAATTTCTGGATTGTGGGGTGGGCCTCATTAAGTATTAGAAGACTCTTGCTAGAAAGACGAATCGACACATACCTACATTTCTAAAAATTTATTTTAAATGAGATTCAAAGTTGTTTTAAAATTCAAACAACAGTAATGTAGGTTAATTTATTTTTATATTACGCATTGTTTTATGGCTTCTATTTAATATTGGAATTGGATTGGGATTGGTATTAATTTCAAGAGTAACCCCACATATTAGTATTTATAAAGGTCTCAAAGAAAATACATGTAACTCGACCGAATACAGTTATCGGTGCGGTGAAATTAGAAATTTAAATATGGAATTTTCAAGCAAAGATGGCGCCGCTCTACAATTCTGAATTTGAATAGTCCGTGAAACTGTTTCGAGTGGAGCGTTCACGTCTGGTTCCAAATATATTTTCATATATTTACAAAGGATGCATTCTTATTTTAAGGACTATCGTTACTCTACATATTTGAACAACGCTGAAATCCCTTATTATTTCGTTATCAAAAGGTATAGTTTTCCTGTACAATACAAAAGCTAGGAAATTATTTCCTATAACATTTTAAGATCTTAAAATTATATTTCTTCATCGCAGTTTCAGCCACGGAGTTTTCCTTTTCCCGTAGAAACTGCATTTTACCGTGCGAGCGGATCTTTTCCGTTGCGCTTGAGTCGAAAAAAGTTTAAATGTATTGAATTTCATCAACATCTACAAATTTGATATTACAATCGACAAAGTGAACCATGCTCACACCACTGTTTCAGGACCGAGTAAAAAACACTGACCGTCCGCGAAACAGACCAATAGATAAACGATGGCATATGATTCCATATTTGGATTGTCATAGTGTTATTAAAGGTATAGCAAATGCCATCCAAATCATTTCCATAATCTTTGCGATTGATTAACGAAGACATCATAATTTTCCACATTTATTTTCAATTTATATACTCGGAGCTTAGAAATATATCACTGTCATTTGGTTAAATATACGACCATATTGTTATTGTTAGCCTACTCCGAAGAATGGGTCATTTATTCGGGGGTCAATGTTTTCTACAACGAATAACCCGGTTGAATGATGAATGCCAGATTTTAGGGAACGTGTACTATATTATTTATATTAATACACACATACATTACGCCTATATCCCAGAAGGGTTAAAGCATGTTGCATTATTAGTATCCCGATTCTATAATATTTTTAAGACATTTTGGCATTTATAAGTCCACCATCCACACACACACACACACACACGCACAAACACACACGCGCGCACGCGCACACACACACACACACACATACACACACCTCCGAGCGTGTACTCACGTACACACCCCACACACACTCACATTAACACACACGCACGCACACACAAACGCAAGCACACACACACTTCATGATTCTTTATCCTCTTTTTAAATTTTAATGAACTTATTGTTATACTATTGTTACTCATATTGTTGGTCTAGTAAGTCTAAATTTATGTTTCCATCGGAAGAGCGAGGCTTTCCCAACACAAATATCATTCGATTACTTTCTGGGAAGCCCCGTCAACTTACATGTAAAAACTTACTGAAATAAATGCATTTTTTTTTTTTTTTTTTTTTTTATATATGTAAGTACTCGTAAGAGTACCTAAGCCTTATGTCGTTTATAATTTGTAAACAGTGGGCTTACTCTTGAAAATAATTTCGCTCGATTGACATTGGAAATATGTCAATTCGTACTTTTAAATGGCAAATTGTCTAAAAAATTTTTATAGATTCTGGATAATATGAAGACAACATGCTTTAAAATTGAGGCAACTATAACGTAAGTAAATTCATTTTAAAATTACGCGTTGTTTTATGGCGTCTATTTAATATTGGAATTAGATTGGAATTGGTATTAGTTTCAAGAGTAACCCCACTGCTTTAAAAAACAATTATGTGTATAAAGTTATGTAACTACATAACACGGATTGACGTGACTCTTTCTACTGATTGCACTCTTGTGTTACAATTTTACAATAAAGATACGTACTTAAGCAAATACTTACACCATATTGTTTCTTTCCACAAAAAATTAAAACCATATTGCTTTTCTATGTATACCTAGTATATTTGCTTTTCTTCAATGACTATACATTATAGAACACGCAATTACTACATTGGCGATAAGAAACCATGGCAACAACGTAATAAAGGCTTAACGGAACGCGAATTATCCTACTAAAGTAATTTCCTCTCATAAAATACTTACACGTGTTCCAAAAAAATTTAATACAGTCAGTATATTATTGTTATGTAGTTAATTTGAATATTTTTCTACTCAAACACATTGCTATTACGAGCTCTTTTACATTTACTTTTTTATTTTATAATCTTTACTTAATAGCCGCCATTTTGGAAGTAGGTATTACATGTCTCTATAATTATACTGAGCGATTGTGGTGAATAAAAGAAAAGAAAAGAAAGAAAGAAATCAATTTATTAAAAACACAAATATCACACACACGAAGAGATCACACTAGGTTAAGTCTATCACGTAAAAATACACATAATAATGAAATAAAAAAAAAAAAACAAAGAAGAAAACAAAAGGGAAAATTAAACATATTAGCAATAGTAAAAATAGGTAGCTTGCGACGACGCCGACGACGCGACGGCCCACGCGTGCAGTACCGAGATTATATCATCCAATCGGTTTCTGCTTACTCTCAGCAGTGATGTATTTCACTTTGCTTCGAGCGGCCTTCGACGATGGATGTCAATTGTGACGTGCGCGCGCGCCTGCGGTTTAGAATAAATAAACTGAATAGTGGCGCCGCAAGCCATCCAATGACAACAACATTTTTTTGTTAACACGAACAATATATAAATTTACACTAATCCTATGCTGTGCCACCACCGCCAGACACCCCTGAAGCAACACAGTGTAGTGACCGAAAGTCCAACCCGTAATCGTGAATCTACCTAATTATATTTTTACTTAGTTCGGATTCGGATCTTAAACATACTTAGATAAATTATGTTTTATTTTCCATATTTTTAGAAGGCATCTTTGGTCTAGTGGTCCTAAGCGCGACTGCTTAGCATGTAGTCTCGGTTTCGATGCCCGGGTCGGGTAGTGTTAATGAGTTCCTCTGTTAGGAAATTCTCACTAGCAGCCCGGAGTTTGAAATTGTGCCCGGTAGATGGCTATAGGCTCACCACCTATTATACGGGACCTAATAACAGCATTGGTGAAGTGTGGGTAGGTACATAACTGTGTACACGTCTGCCTATCCCTTCGGGGAATACAGGCGTGATGCTATGTATGATGCTAATTTAAGGGAACTGCCTCATTGGTCTACTGAATCCAAGTGCATTTTTTTAAGGGAATTTTTTTTTTGAAGCGTAGATAAGTATCGAAATCGTATCTAATACGTAATACGTATATTCGGCCTTATTTCTGAAGTTATTAGTTTGCTTAGACATAACAATAAAGATTTATCCGTTGTTTATTTTGTTGCTTAACTTCTTATTTTCCAATCTTGTTTGAGACCCCTCCCTTAGGTATGGTAGTTTACCATAGACACCAGAATTATCTCACTGTTATTATGAGATATAGCAGAAAATAAATTGTAATACTCAAATAACAGAAAAGAACAGGTAACTCTTGAAGTCAATACCAATTCCAAGCCAATTCCAATATTAAATGAGTGCGATAAAACAATTTTTAATGTTAAAATAAATTTACCTACCTCATAGTTAACTTAATTTTAAAGCATGTCGGTTTATTAGTAAGTATCTCGATTGTTTAATTATTTTTAAGACATTTTTGCATATTAAAATATGAACTGTGGGGTTACTTTTGAAACTTATACCAATTCCAATACAATTCCAATACTAAATAGACGCCTTAAAACAACGCGTTATTTTAAAATAAATTCACCTACATTACAGTTGCCTCAATTTTAAAGCATGTTGTCTTCATATTATCCCGAATCTATAACAATTTTTTTGACATTTTGGCATTTAAAAGTACGAACTGACATACGTATTTCCAATGTCAATCGAGCGGTTTTATTTTCAAGAGTAAGCCTACTGTTCCTAACATTTCAACAACAGACAACATTGCTCTACCAAAATATTTCAACAGAAACCATCTACTGTTTGGCCAGAAATCAAGCATGAAACAAGTTAAATGATCCATCAACATAAAACAATAAAATAACAATAACAAGGATTTTCAAGATATTTTTGTTGATGGCGATATTGTAAACAAACTGTATGAACTAGAGTCTGGAGTGAGTAATTCTAATATCAACAATTAAACGCAAATATCGAAGGATCAGCCACTTTAGAGATGTTTTGATTTGTTTTGCGTAAATATTAGGGTTCGGATGTCGACAAACTTGTGTCCGATAATATGTTTAGGTACATGCATAGATTTGCCCTGTTCTAATTACTGATGTACAATACAAAGTGGCATGGGGTACAATACAAAATACAGTACAAAGTGGCATTTCTTGACTTTCAAAAGTACCTTTATATGGTCTAATTGGAATAAATGATTTTGACTTTTGACAAATACTGTGCCCGGGAATGTTCCCAAAAGGTAACATTGCCGGTATCATTGCTGGAAATATTCTTAAAATTGGGATTTATCTGGGAGTTTTTCTCACATAGACATAGGTACATATATTTTGTTTTCTATAAACTGAATCGGGAAGAATATTTAAAAGAAACCGTTCTTTTAAATATACTTGCATTTTTAGTACTTCCGCACAGAGACATCATTAAATACAGAACATATTTAATTATCTCTCTTATTCCGTACAAAACTCACGCAGTAGCAACCAAATAAGTTAAAAGGAATTAGTTATAATTCACAAAATTCTGTTAAAGTTGTATACCTACCTCTTATGGCCACTTCATCAATTGTTGTCCACAAAAAATATAACTTGACAGCTCGCTACGTATGCGTAAATGCATTTTAAAGTTAAATCAGTATTCTTTTGAGAGTTTTGGGAACATCGCGGATGTTCATGGAAGATAATTTTTTTGGAAGCACGTGCTTAATAATGATTATTTATAATAAAACAACTTTTAACCGGATTAATCGCGTGTATTATTGTTTTTTTGGTCCTCCTGCGACCACGAACGCTGCAAAGTGTTCGAAACGTCAGGAAAAACAAAAAACCAATAATACACGCGATTAATCCGGTTAAAAGTTTTTTTATTATCATGTGTAGTGATCGCGCAAACCTAAGATATTACTATGATTGTTTATAGCTTTAGTCTCTCATTTCCTCATAAATCATATTAAACGAGGAATGGAGTGCAAAACCAATAGTTTTTTTTAAAATAGCAGTTAATTTAAGAAAAGTCTAGAAAATCCTTCAATCGATTGATGCCAAGCCAATTTTAATTAAATGCACCATTAAAATTTTTATTTACTCTAGAAATCTACTTCTGTCAAATGAATCGTTGGAGTTTTTTCAATAAAACCATTTCGCTTATTTCGATTAATAATATTTTTGTGTACATTATTCTTCTATAAACAATAATGGTCAATGCATCTTCGTCAGTTGAGTGTTTCAGGTCATTTAGTTTATATTATAAGCATGTTGATGAAAAATATTTGCTCGAGAAGCTAAAAACAGTTTAATGGATTGTAGGTACTTAGGAAGTTAAACGAAGGAAAAGTATTTAACTCTTGTGTTTGTTTGTTTTTTAATAAAGCGGAATAAACAATTGCTACATGGCAGATTGTAGTTTTCCTTGAATTCAGAGATCAGTTATTATTCTGAGATTCAGGCAAGTACTTAGAATTTTTACTCGTTGTGTACTGCACAATCAACGATATTTAAACAATAGAACGCTTGATGCGATTATCTCGTACCCAACACTCGTGCGTACAACAAGTCCACCGCATCGTCGAGCACATAAGCGCCGGTTTTCAGCGCGGCACGATGATAGGCGCGCTCTTTTTCGACATAGCGAAGACTTTCGACAAAGTCTCGCACAACGGCTTATTATACAAGCTGTACCAACTCGGCGTGCCCGACCGTCTCGTGCTCATCCTACGGGACTATCTTTCGAATCGCAGTTTCCGCTATCGCATCGAGGGCGCACTATCCGCTCCCCACTCTATCCGCGCCGGTGCGCCTAGGGCTCCGTGCTCTCGCCGCTCTTGTTCACGCTCTTCACTAGCGACATTCCGAAAAATAGAAAGGCCCAGTTAGCTCTCTTCACAGACGACACTGCCATTTTCTACTCCGGTATCGTACGAGACCGTATAGCTAGCACTCTCCAAACCGCCGCCAACGTACTAGGCGCTTGGTTCAGGAAATGGAGAATAGAAGTCAATCCCGATAAGAGTCAAGCCGTACTCTTCGCGAAAAGGCGAAGGATCAAACCGCCCGACCCCAAACCGATCACCATGTTCGGCAAGCCGATCCCTTGGGAGGAGCAAGCTTACTACTTAGGAGTCGTCCTCGACAGACACTTGACCTTCGGTGAGCACATAAGGTCGGTGCGCTCGCGCGCACAGCACCCAGCAGATTGTCCCTCAAGTGCAAATTGCGCATTTACACTACGTGCATACGCCCCATCATGACCTACGCCTGCTTAGTGTTCTCACACGCGAAATCTTACCGCCTCCATAAGATTCAGACCCTCCAGAACCGTGCCTTACGCAAGGCCACGGGAGCCCCTTTCTACATCAGAAACGAAAACCTCCATATCGACCTTAAAATTCCCACTATCCAACAGTTTATAAAACGCACTTGCAAGCGTTATTTCGAGTCTGCTGGAAAGCACCCCAACCCTATGATCGCGGCTGCCGCCCGATACATCCCCTCCCAGATAAGTAGAATTCGCCGTCCTAGGCATTCACTCTCTTTCCCCGATGACGCTATAACCCTCCTCCAAGAGAGCAGTAGGGCCACCAGCACAGTATACAAAAACAGACCGCCGTCATTTCAGCCTCGCCGCCGAGGCCCGTCGCGACGTCTCCGTAATGCACCTAATGCATCACCTCCCCGACCCTTGCTCGTGCCAGCCCGCGTAGCAGCTGAGCCTGTAGCTTTAAATTCGTCCCTAAATAATAATGATTTGAATCCGATCCAGCCAGTCCCTTGCTGTCCTCCCACCAGCGACGCCCTAAGCCGAGGCTCGTACCCCGCAGGGAGTGCCCTTACCGTGTTGTCGCTGTAGATTATAATTAGTTCGTATGCCCCTGGCTGGAGGCCTTAATAATAATTTATTATTAGGGTATCCACAGGAAAGTCCGGTTAAGCAGTCGACAACCTCCTAGGTTGACCTGCGAGATGCCATTATATTAAAAAAAAAAGATGCGATTAACACTGTACCGTGTACGTTTCTATAATGTAAATTACCTACCTACTGTTAAACGTAGAAGTTTAGTAGTCTAGCTTATCAGACGCAGATCAATTTACGCAGACGGTTATACAATTTACTACCAATTGCTTATCAATTATTGTTCACCGAGTAGGTACTACTCACGTGCATTTTTCGGAATTTCCCGACTAGTTTCGAACACGAACGGAGCCTTTAGTCATGAGCTGAGCCCGCGACGATGTCGTGAGTCAAACCTACTTAAGCTTCCTAACGAAAAAAATATTTTTTTATTCTCTATGATACCCACTTATAAGCACAGCAACTGCCTCGTTGATCTAGTGGTCGCAAGCGCGGCTGCTGAGCGTGAGGTCCTGGGTTCGATTCCCAGGTCGGGCAAAGTGTTATTGGATTTTTCTGTTAGAAAATTCTCAGTAGCAGCCCGGAGTCATTAAGTTGGTGGTGTGACACCCCCGTGCTTCGGAGAGCACGTAAAACCTGTCCACGTCGGTCCTGCGCCTCATCTCTCTCTGGTCGTATCGGATTTCCATCCCATCGAAACATGAGAGTGAAGGAAGGGGAGTGCACATGTATTTGCGCATACACTTGTGCACTTTAATGTCTCCTGCGTACTTGGCTAATCTCCGTGGATATAGGCCGCCGTGACCGAAATACGGTCGGAAGGAGTATTTATTTATAAGCACAGCCAATAGTGGCACGTACTACAATTCGAATTCTTACATCGCTACCAAAAAGACAACCCTCTTTAGCAGCTTTGAAGCACTCAGCAAAGAGTATGATTGATTTGAGATTAAACATGAAAAGAAATAAATCATGTTAATTGTAATGGCACGTGTAAATATTGAGGGCAGAACGATTTTGAACAAAAATGTATTTTTATAGCGGTCGGCCACCAGCTGAGATGATGGCTGCGAACCTTGAGACGTTCCACGTGGAAAAGAACACGGGATTGGTAAGCTCGTGTGTGCTATTAAGTTATTATAAAAATTAATACAAGTTTTTCTTTCGTCAAGAACATCGAAAGGTAAAAATAAAATGTCTTCTCATATCGATGGCTGAATTAGCTTGATAAAATAAAATATTTTTATTTTATTTAGATTAAGACGATTCATTGGTTTTTTAACTGGTACCGTTTTTTAGGTCTTTGGATACCGATATGAAATGTAGATAGGTACCTAATGAGGTACAATGGATTATGTAGAGTCTGCTTATAAAGAAAACTTACATAAGTTTAGGTAATGTATGAATTTAAATTTTGAAACCATTAAAAGTCTGAGAAACTGTATTTCGAAACTTTATTGGTACTTGTAATAATATCTAAAACTAGGATTACAGGAAAGTTATCAAAGGATTTAAAATCATGGGATAGTAAATAATAGAAAATCGAAAATATCTGTAAAACTTGTTTTTTTTAAACGAGTATTAATGCGAATTTCCAAGGATGCAAAGAAAACTAGAAGACTGATCTCCGTACGCAGAATATTTTGCTACAAAGGCGGTCCTTTGACAGCTCACATGCAAAAAAAAAAGAATGCATGTTGTATAAATTTTTTGGAGAACACAACGAAATTGAAAAAAAAATTCATCACCAAATTTTTTAAAGATAATTACACCACAAGACGAAAAACTAAATGTAAACACATTTTGTCTTTCATCCTTCAATGGTGTCTGTGTATGTATGTAACCAAAATATTTAAAAATAAATACATTCGGGGCGTGTCGTAATAGACATCAAAATCAAGGATTGTCTGATCGGCTCTTCATGTTTACTTGAAGCTCATGCCAATTTTCTGTTTTAGATCATTAATAACACACAACTATTGTGTCACCTTCATTCAAATTTTCGTAAACATATTTGTCAACAATGACATGGACTCCCCAATGAGCACAATGAACGTACAAGACGTTTTCGCAATAATCATGACAGCAGATCTATATCTATAGTTTTATTAATAAGGTACCTATGTACCTTATTAATAAAACTATTATTCTTAACAAACCACAACAGTAAATAGCAAGCAAAAATTATAATATTTAAATACTATGCATACCTTTATTAAGTATATAAACACAAATAATCCTCATAGCTATAAATTTAAATGACTTATTTACAAATAATAAATTCAACAAATATCATTTAATACGCCACTGCAAAACTATCGTCTGAATCTATGTAATCATTATTATTTGAGTCTTTATATTTAATAGCACTACTATGAACTTCTCCATCATTAAAAAAAGGTTGTATTACATCCGGATCATCGTAATCTAATGGAAGCTCTTGCTGATAATCTGGCCTATTATACTTTTCACCGTCATCTTCGTAATATACTTCTCCATTATTTAAATGCGATCTCAAAGCATTATATTTGGAGTTTACACTACCACCGACATCAGTAATAGGTTCATTGTCTTCTTCGTAATCATTAGGTATAGATTGTGCCAATTCAGGACTTATTTCTTCTTCATTATCATCATCTTCTTCATTAATAATGTCAATACTTTTAACTTGGACATCTGGATCATTAATTTGTTCTATATAATCTCGATACTCATTGTGAATATCTTTCTGGACACTTTCATCTTCCGTTTCATTGATGCCACTTTTTGATACATCATTATCCTGGTCTTCCATATCTAATTCATCTCTTGCCTCGTCATTATTGTTATCAAGTCTGGTATCTGTAGCGAAATATTCATTTTGATCCATTACCTCATTTTGAGCATAATTATACACGTTGGACGAAGACTGCATCAATTCAGCATTAGTATTCTGTACATTAGCTTCACTTTGAGAATCGTTTACTACTGAATCGTCACTCAGATCTTCTGCACTATTATTGCCATCTTCTTCAACTTGATCAGTATCGACGTCACTGTATGGAACGTTTCCCGTGTTCGGTATATTGAACGTCTGATCAACCACTGTTTGCACTGTCAATACGGCGTCGTACGGAACTCCCGGGTTACCCATGAATACCAGAACTACGTATTTGTAACCAGGACCACCGTCAACTATATTCGCTTTCAAATCTGTGCCGAAATCTATGCCACTTACACGAATATGTCCTATTGTATCACCATCGCCAATCGCAGGGTATCTTAAAGCTACAGATCCTCCAGGAATGGATATTCTAATCTGTTCACTATTAGTTTTCTCCAATTCTTCATTACCGACATCTAGTAAGAACACAAAAGGGTATTTATGGAAGGGATTCGCGGCTACAAGTACTAACAGTTGACAAGTAATAAGTGCAAGTAGCATCTCGAATGTTTAGACTCTAATGTTAAGTTATAGAACAGTAATCAGATTCTTATATAACTCTGTTTCACGGTTGATACGGCTCAGTTTTTGTGTGGCCCTGATTGAAGCGTGACGCTCCCAATGTCAAACGTATCTTCTATTGGAATCAGGAAAAAGTTTTTCTTAGTATCGGAACCTGTACTACTATACAAATTGGTACTTTGTTGAGTACCTAGAACCGTGGAAACAATGTAGGGGAGCAGACTCCGTGGATGCTCGGGGGCTGCTGCACCTAAAAGAGGTAAATAGGATATGGAGCACCCATGGTCATAGACATAAAAACTGATCAGATTGATAACGTACGCGTCCTAGTGTGGTAGTACGTGCAGTTGTGATGATGCGCAAAATCGCTTTGTCCTGCTGCCAGTCTGTTCGCTTATAATAAGAGTACGACTGGATAATTTAGAAGGGGTTTTCATTATTATGTAGGCAGGATATAAATATTTTTCGGTCGGTATGCATTATTATTATTCTCGCACTAAGCCAATTATTTTAAACAAATCATCGAAGCGCATAAGCACGGGATTTGATACCGGATAAACTTACACTACCGCAAGATTTATTCGCAAATAATATATATTATAATATAGCACAAGTTATCACAGGGACATGAAGATACAATAAATTAATATTTATAATGTGTTTGTTAAGGCCATGTAATAATTATTTAATTATTGTCTCAAAAAGTCACATACATAATTTTGTTCCCTAGACCCCACAGTATGTAATGGCTATATTATTTACTATTTTACTAAGACATAGACTGTCAAGGGTCGCGGGTTCAAGCCCCGATCGTGTCTATTAATCTTCTTCAATGTTTTCTTAGAAAAAAAGTGATGAAATTAACATTATTAACCGTAAAACATAAGTTTTCTGAAGTTCATTACTGTTGTTAATTTTCTATTAAGATGAAAGCTTATCCATAAGTTCGAAACTAAAATGATTAATCTTTGACAATTCTCGATATCGATTATCGGCCCTGGGTGATAGATGGATTACAATTTAATTAATTTCCAGTAGGTATACTTCGTCCGAGATTTATGAACTAGACATTTTAACTATGTTTACTTTAAAATGAGTATCGTTTGTTTTATAATACTTAGCAATAATGTTGTACATCTATCAATATGAGTGCAAATTGCTATTTGCTAACCTATCCAACTCCCATGATTCCTTTCAAAGAAACCTTAAGTAAGGGGAGGGTAGGATACCTGGTAACCCCCCCAGGGGTTCCACCTTGTCGTGGTGGGGGGGGCTCTAGTAGCCGTGGCTTGGTCACCCACGGTGAAGCTAACGGAACCCGAGGAGGGCCGCTCCTCTAGGCTTTGCCTTCAAGCCCATGTTGGAGCGGCGCCGGCGTAGGTTGCGGGCCTTATGGGGGGGTGTCGCAACTGAGGTGGGCTGCGGCGTCGTATTGGCGGCACCGCAGCTGAGGGATGGGGGCCGCGGCGGGAGAGGAGTGCCGGTATGTCGATGCGCCGCTCTCCCTACCTTCCGGCGGCCTTGACGGGGCCGCCACCGTTAGATGATGGACGCGGTGAGGCCGCAGGGGAGGAGGAGTGCCGGTATAGCGAGGCGCCGCTCTCCCTATCCTCTGCGTCCGTAGTGGCAGGCAACGGGGCCACAGACCTGAACCGTCGCAGGGTACCTTGGGCGTCCGGACACGGGGTCGTCTGACGTCCATTGCACATGGTCTCCGAGATGGTTGCGGCACGCTATGTGCTTTGTGTGTTGTGGCGGGGGGGTGCAAAACTCAACCCCGTCGGGGAGCCGGCAACGGACAGCTGCGGGCGGGGTCGCGGTTGTGTGCCGGAACGTTCCCGCGTCCCGCCCACAAGCAGCTGAGGAGGTAAACTGTGGAGTTTTAATGGGTTCGAGTCCTACATAACCGCTCTGTCTTCCATCCACACTCGCCTTCATCACAACGTTCCCTAATCACGCTATTCCTCACTCTATTAATCAAAGTTACTCCACACATAAATTTACGTGGTTTCAACCCTAGCAGCTAGCGGATCCATAAACCATAGCGCCCTACAATTACATTAAATGATTATTTTATTAGTGCGTTCACTAACATATCAAAAAAATAATGGCGCCTTTTTGGAAAATCTGAGAACGCACTTCAAATAAGGAAAAGAATATGTTAAAAATCTTTTTAAAATTAAAAATATCGTTGCACGTAGTCAATGACGCAAATATTCTTAAAGAATTACGTACAATATTGTGACTAGTATATTTTTAAAGGGACAAAAATAAAACGCACGTTTAATCACAGCTTCGTTTCTTTCAATAATGCTATAAATCATAAAAATACAACATCTTTCGTGTCTGACACTAACAATTTATCACAATGCTAAGAATGATGCGAACAGGATAATTTGAAGATCAAGCATTATAGGGTAACAAGAAGAAACTCTTATGGATATTTGTCAAAATCGCGAGTAAATGGACATGTTTTGATACATATTTAAATGTTTAACACTTCCTGCCAAGTTGAACATGTTCCAAATTTTGAACAACATTGTATAATTTTATTTTTAAAAGAAACTTTTGTTTGTTTTGGATAAGACCAGAGCTTGACCCTGCGACACCACACCTACTCTTGTGTCTTCACCCTAACATGCTGAACTATAGTAGATACGGCTGCCCGCAACCTCATAATTTCAAGTTCGTCTTAAAGGAGACGCCTGACGATATCCATTAGCAATCTTTACAATTAAATTTAATAGATACTTATATAAAATAACTAAGACATCATCAGGAGTTCCTACTAAAAACATGAATAAATTCATAATTTTCCAATGCATTCTTGACATTCGTGGTTATATAAATTGTCATAAGACAACTTAAAGTTATAAATTTTGAGTGGAAAAAAGTACCGCCGTGAGCAGAATTTAAAATGCACCTCCCGGTAAAATACTCCAGCATCTTATCTGTATTCGATACAAAATCATAAATCAAAGTTAGTTATAAATATTCTAACTAACTCACACTAAATAAAACAAGTAAAGCAGATCCGGTTCAATCATTGCTCGAAGTTTAAGTTAATACGAATCATTATGAGTAATGTTAACTATCCCATTCGTATTACGAACACGTTTGAACCTAAATAAACATTTGCACTAAATGTCCCTGTTGCCCACGATTTTGACATTTATAACATTGAATACAATATTAAAATTAGCTAATATTGATTTATTACTGATTACAGATAGTAATATATTATTATACCTACATCGAGTTACATTACTCACATAATATTGTCACTTAATGCAAATTCATGATTAATTTTAATAAACACACTCGCATTTTAAGCACCAATTTCTTATTATTTAATTTTAAACATATTTTTTATTACGAGTACATTCCGAAAGTGAGTGTTGACATTCAATTTAAGCACATACTCCATTAATTAGATAAATATAGACAACAACATTTTGCAATAAATTGGATATAATAAATGTTAACTTTGTGTTACTGTCTTAGCATAAATAAATTAGATTTAGGAGCCATCCTTAAAAATATGTATAATTTGGCATCGTTTAAGTGTTCAATAAATATGCCTAAAATAACGTAATAGTTTTAAATTCAAAATAATACGTGCACTAGTGTACTTAGTGTTGCCAGATGTCCCGATTTAGGCGGGATGTCCCGCTTTTCAGACCCTTCGAGAAGCATCCCGCCGCCGGCACCCTGAGCGGGACGCCCAAAATCCTGCTTTTTATCTAGCCAGTCTTTGCACAATGAGGAGCACGAGGCGAGCGAGTGAAAAAATAATAATAATTAGAATTCAGTAATAAAGATTTCTAATTTTATTGATGCATTTTGCATTTTGTCTACGTCCCGATTTTTACGTCCCAGTCCCGTTTTTATTCTACATACTTAGAAAAACAGATTTGGCAACGCTAAGTGTACTGCACTCCTTAGATAATCATAATTACACTTAAATGTCGGATATCGTGAAACGTAAATCAGATTATTAGGAAACAACTAGCACCTAAGCCCAAAATAAATAAACATTATAAAGCACGTGCTTTGGCTTTTTTCCCGTCTCTATATTGCACTTGTAGTTTTACACTGTGTGTCAGAAATCATGTTAGGCATAGTAATGTTAGACAAAAGCACGTGCTAATTATTTTTTACTTATTTTGGCCCCAGTGTTTTTACGTTAATATCAATACTTGAGCATATATTATAATGTCATGGCTTCATGACTCAAGGTAATGTTCACAAAGAATTCACAGCTAGATTTGGGAAATTTTATCTTATTGCCTTTCTTCCGCTTATTATTTGCCCCTCGATAGAAATATTCCCCACTCACTGACGTCTCACCACTACCTTCTGATAGCATCTTATAGCGGACTGCGCCGCGCCACACTTGTAGCCGAGACATCACTCAGGTACGTACTATCGTCCTCTCAGGAGGAGGTGCGGTCCCTGCGCGGCGCCTTAAAATTACGTTTGCCAAGACTTCAGGAACCAACCAAGATAATGAAAGCCCCAGTAACGTGATGATGACAGTCGCTATTTGTAATGTAAAAATAGAGAAAAAAGAAATAAATGTTAAATGATAAAATCTAAACTGCCTTTTCACCTACCATAAGTTGAGAAGTATGTAGCGAAATGACAACATCCACGATGAATGACCAATGAAAAAAGAGTGTATCGACAGAAACGGATACAATAAGAGCAGTAATATTGCTGTTTCTCTATGACATGAAAGTATGCTCTTAACTCATCTTATCTACCACAATTACTTGAGGGACCTCAAGTAATTGTCTTTCTCATATATCTCTGGTCGCTTTATTTCGTGCTAAATCTAACTCGAATAAACGGTATCCCAAGCTTACACGCACAAGAGTAGGCATCGAGAACATCTCGTAGTTGTCGATACTCCTACCACCAGCTTGACGCAATCAGGTTTGTAAGTTTTAGCAGATTTTGATAATTAGGAAACGCTTCCAACTATTGCCTAGTTGATGCAGACAGAGAAAAGTAGCGAGCGTTACATATTGATTGTGTGGTAGACAATTTTGACTGTTTTTACCTTTTATTATGTTGACTAACAATAAAAGAATATACATACTAATTTTATTTCGTTTAAAAAAAAACATTACGCAACATTCAAGCCCATTGATACAAAAAGCAGGTCATGAAAGCTAACACCAACAAATAGGTAAGAAATTAAACAGTCTTGAACGAGATGCAGACACAATTGTATGAGTCGCGAGGAAAACTATACAGCCTACGATTATCGTAGGAAAGTCCTCATTTGCTTATTCTGGTTATTCAAGGATGTCTGAGCTCTATCTGCTTGATTAATCATCTGATCTAACTTACTAATCTGAGTCGTCACTTGCTTACCAATATCTTTAACAGCCGCCTTACCAAGCAACGCAGTATTTTCCTGTTCCTCCATCTTTTTTAATGTGCCTAAGGCAGCATTAATGTCATCGCCATTTTGTTTCGATCTTCCCGCGCGCGGCGTCATCTCGTTGTCATCGGGGCCCAAGCCCTGATTTATAGAGCCTATGTCTGAGTTTGGTGGTACATAGTCCTTGTCATAGTTTGTCTGTCCCACGTAGCTAGGTTCGCTTGAATAAGATAGGTTGTCTTTTGCGGACATTTTGACGCGAAAGAAGTTTGTGATGGTTCCGCAAACACCCTGTAAAATTAATAATTAAGAATTTACAACACAAACTAACATCATCATTATCAATTACAAATCTTATGCAAATAAAAAAAAGTGTGGGTATACGTCATTATTTTTATCATAATATTAACCTTTACCTTTAATTTATTTATTTTAGTCTGAGTGGAATCTAATATTGTATTCAACTCATCAAGGCCAGTGGTACCCCCCTTTAATTGGTCATCTAGCATAGCAGTATTCTGAAAAACCACAATTTTCTTGATTATTAAATTATAACACCATAATTTACCACACTAACCAAAACAAAAAAAAAACAAAAGAACTACAGGAAAACAACATTTAGAATTAGTTCGATAATAACTTATAAGACGGCAATTTATTTTATCAGAAGATTCTTAAAATCCTTGACCCATTTCGCAATTGTGCATCCATTCTTAACATATCAAAATCATGAACTACTTTTACATACTTTTACAGTATACTTAATATATTAATTCAAAATCTTATCAAATACCTACTTGACAAAAAAGGTTTATTACCTCTGCGGTCCTTATTTCCACTTCCTCAAATTCGACGACATCCAAATGTTTATGTTTTGACAAAAAGTCTTCTCTGTCAGGCAAAGGCTGACCGAATAGCTCTGCTCTAGTACAAGCGTCTTCATATGCCTTTAAAGACATGCCTAAGTACACTAATGCGTAAAAAATAAACAGTATAATGAAGAAAAATCTTAATACGAATTAATTATTGACAGAGGAAGTTAGAGTATAACAAGAAAGGAAATGGTTTTGGCGCAAGTGTCGTCTTTCAACTGTAGTCTGTAAACCTTTGCGTAGATATTGATTTTTCTACGAGTAGAGAGAACCTAAATAATATTTGATTAGGCAAGTTTGTAAGTTACGTAATTATAATATTATACTTATTTTAAGCAAAAATATATTATTACACTTGTTTATTTAGATGCAAAAACGTTTAAAAAATAAAATTAATTTAATAACAAAATACTAGCGGTATTTGTATCAAAGCACTGATTTGAAATACGCGCTAGTTTTATTTTTCAATGTTGCCAGTACGTAGAGCTAAAAAATATACTATAAAAATATAAAACCATACGTTTGGAAAATGTTATTGTGCATAAAACAAATTAATTTAATTACATTTTAATTGCAAAAGAAACTAAGATTATATATTTCGGAGAAAATAAACACATGAAAGATAAGACGTCTGGAAATCAGCTGCTCATGGGGTCAATAGCCGAAGGAATGAACTTTTGAAGTACTCTATAACGGGTAATTGAATGAGTGCGGAAGAGATAGCAATATTTTCCTATTTTGTGTTTACAGCCAATAGAAGTCAAGCGACACTGTTGACTCTTATTTATAAATGCATAAAGATTAATTTGTATAAGTCGCTACTGCCACCCGGCATTGGGAAAAGCCCTTGTCATCTATTATTCGCGTCAAAATAAATGCTTGTAAATTCACTTTCTTCAGTGATATTAAAAGGGAGGACGTCTAATTTGTTACGAAGAACTACAGCAGCCATGTCTTCAGGTACTTAACTAGGCTAATATTTATAATTCAAAACATAACCTACATACATTGTTGTAGATTTAATGGATTTATCCAATATTCCTGAATAACCGATACTTTAAATTTCATAAAGTTTTTTTCGTTTCTATATGTGCCTTGCTTAAAGGATGTAATTTATTAAATCTACCCTTATATAAACGTGTAAAGCCAAGTAATAGAAATATTGCTGTGTCATTTTACTTTGCCACATAAACAGAAGTCTATATATATGTATCAATATTTTAATTAAGATGTTTAGTATTAGCAAAGCTTTAGAATCAAACCTTTAAATGCTAATTAACCTCGTTTTATAATGTGTCAATTCTAAAAAAGTAAATGCTTAGGCTGTTTTTTTTTTTCGTAAATACCCACTGAAGAGGTCGAATATTATATAAAAATAATGTGACAATAGATTTGCCAAATTCTCGTATTTCATGTACAAAATTTTTAAATTAAGCAATTTTTACAATAATCCTATCACCATGAAATGAATAATATAATCAAGTTACCAGTACACAATGGTGTTCTCGTAAAATTGTTAAGATATAGCACATTAACCCATCATAAATGTGAGTTTGCTTTCTTTGTCAAAATATTAAAAGTATATTTGAATTTATTTAATTGAGTTGTTCAAAATGACGGGGTCTGGTTAACGAGACTTGTGGTGGTTGGGTACAACCAGAATACAAACTTTTTACCAGTACAAATGTGCATTTTACGTAGTAAATATAAATAAAAAGTTGTAACTAACTGAGAAAATATGTTCATTATGTCTCCTAAGAACATACATTCAAATTATACTCTAAAGAACATGTTAAAGTGGTCCAAGAAATACTTTAATGTAATAATTATTTTTAAATACATGAAGAGTATTATCTTTTTTTTTTTCAGGTCCTTTGAGTTTGGAAACATTGAAAAAATTCCAAAATGACTTCTATGCAGACCCCAAAAATGAACTGGCACAGAATGCTTGCACAAGATTTGATCCATTTGAAGTTGCCATCAGCAGAAAGAAGGCCGACTCCACACTTCACGTCTACAACATTAAAGTTAGTCCTTTATTCTATTGCACACACAATATAAAACATTCTATATAGCTTCAGGTACTTAATAATTGTTTATAGATTATCATTATGTCAGACTAGTACCGTACAAAGAAGTAACCAGAACCACCAGAATTGGTATTCTTCTTTATTTTTGTAGTTCAATGATAACTTATAAACCAGATCCCATTATTTATATTGATTGTGTTTTAAGTTTTAAAATTAACTTATGAAATTGATTCAGTAATGAATTTTAGAACTATTCATTGCTGTTAATTTAATAACAGATAGCTATTGCAATACCTAACTTTCAGGGACCAGCTGCACATAATGGATCTAAGCATGAACACAGAAAATACAACATCTTGAATTGAATTAAAATGCACCTAAATTATCTGTTCATAAAGTTCATTATCCACTAACAGGTGGAATCTGAAGCCAAGCCCGTCACAAATCAGGAGAATTCGGGCCGGTGCTGGCTGTTTGCTGCCCTTAATGTTATGCGACTACCCTTCATGAAGAAGTATTGTATTGAGGAGTTTGAGTTTTCACAGAGGTAAGTATTTTTTCTAGATGTTGAAAAGGAGATCAATAAGTGAGAGATCAGGCTTAATTTAAAGTTCTTACTGTCATATGACAACAAAGAAGTGGGAAAAAATTTTTGATACCAATTATTAAAATCTCTTTCACAGTTAAACTGCCTCATTGGTCTAGTGGTCGCAAGGGCGACTGCCCAGCGTGAGGTCCTGGGTTCGATTCCCTGGTCAGGCAAAGTGTTATTCAGTTTTTCTGTATGAAAATTCTCAGTAGTAGCCAGGAGTTTAGAATTGTGCCTGGTTGTTGGCAATAGGCTCACTACCTATTACATGGGACTAAATAACATTAGGTACACCAATTTGTGTAATGTGGCTGTAAAATTGCTGTCCAGTCCTGTGTCATCCCCCTCGGGGAAAACAGGCGTGAAGCAATGTTATGGTGTAATTTGAAGTTTTTTCCAGTTATACAGTATAGGTATAATTTAAAATTATTGATCTAAAATCAATCTTAAGATCATGATATTGTGAAGTCCCTCACTTTTAAAGCCCCCGGTAATAGTAATATATAATGTCCCTGTTTTATCCCCTAAATCCGAGCCTGTGTGAGAATCGATGTCGATGAATTCAATTATTCTTTTAATACTTATTGTTTATAATGCGAGCCAGCTCTTATGGCAAACCTTAGCAATGTAACAGTTGAACAATTATTTAGTCAATTGATGCACAAGACTTATTGGATTTTTATGAACGCCTCAGTCACAACATTTTGAATTGTGTCCAGCAAATATCTTTTTCTAACCCACGTAGATGCAATTTAATAATCGATTCCCGGGTCGGCAAAAGTATTTTTTATCAAAAGTGAGAATGCTGTGCGATTGGTGCATTCAATTACCATAATTATTAACAAATATTTGCATTAAATGTTTTGTTGACAATGGAGTAATGTCATTAATGTGTTATGTTACCACATTGTATTGTTGATTCAACTTTTACTGAATTACTTGAAATTGAATCCCAACCAATGAGTTGGAAAATATATTATTCATCCGGGAGGCGCAGGTTCGAATCCTGTTCGCGACCGTATTTTTTTTCCATTTAATATAATAACTTTAGAGTTCGCTAAGCATGCGTTAATGCTTTTCAAAGATTTATCTTGAGTTGGTAAATAGTAAAAATAAATTGTCAAGTTTACTTTATACTCTAACAACATAGGTAATAAGTACTTATTATCTGTTGTATGATATGATGTTTGTAATTTATTTGAAAATTGCACTACGCGACAATTGATACCTAAGTACAGAATATTAACGTCAACCGAGTTACTAACTTTTAAACTATCGCGTTGCATGATATTATTATATGTATAACCAACAGGAATTAAGGCGCAATAATCGAGTCTGCTTGTGATCACGATCAGTGCAACCTGGTCGAAACGTCAAGCGATTCAAAGATTTTATTATATGAAAGAAAGAAAGAAATCTCTCTCTTCTGCCCGAGACTTCCTCTGCAAGGACTTCTGAATTGGGTCCAGACGGGATAAAGAGTATCATTATTATGTGTTAATCCAGGTGACCGCAGGTCAGGACAGCTCAACTGATTTGGATAACATTTAGACACAGATAGTTTATACTATCTGTGTCCCAAATGTTATCCAAATCAGTTCTGTAGTTAGCGTGAAAGAGTAACAGACATCCATTCAACCTCAGAAACTATCGCATGTATCGCAACTGAGAATTGATAACTTTTACTCAAGGTCAATATAACATTTAGAAGGGATGAATTATGTGACATCAGATCGACCCGCAAATTCGGCCGCGGATTGAGTTGCGAAAACTAGACCAGTGATGCACACAGATTATCGCTAGTGATGTACTCATACGCACTCTAGAAGCCCAGTAGGTAACTCCCATCCAAATAAACTGAAAATATAATGAATATAATAAGAAAATAATCTCCTCAGCTACCTATTCTTCTGGGATAAGATCGAGCGGGCTCATTACTGGTTGAACAACATTGTGTCGACGGCCAAGCAAGGAGAACAGCTGGAAGGGAGGCTGGTCAACTTTTTGCTAAAGGTTGGTACTATCGTTTTCTTATAAGGCCATCTAGTCTTCCCAGACCAGGTCCACCATCTTTTTTAAAAATTAAATGTAGAAAATTGCTCAATCGTCCTTTGTATGAAATTCTAAGTACGTATAGTAAGTAACAGAGGCATATATTATCGGTACCGTTTTACTGTCGCATCGCCTAGGAACTAATTTGTAAACGTTAAGGCTAATACCGCATTACTAAAAAGCCTAAGACAACTAGGGTTGGGCTGGCTCGACCGGAGTGATACCACGGCCTCCAGAAAACCGGCGTGAAACAACGCTCTCGTTGTGCTTCGCCGAGTAAGTGAAGGTAGGAGGCTCAAACCCTTTAAAAGGCCGGCAACGCACTTGCGACTCCTCTGGGAATGCGGGTGTCCATGGGCGGCGGTAATCGCTTACCATCAGGCGAGCCGCATGCTCGCCCAGTTGCCCACTAACCCATAAAAAAATGTCTTTTTTCGATTAACTAACCCGTTATATCGACAAGTGATGTTTCGCAAAGTTTACGTTTATCTATTGCCTCTTTCTCTAATGGGCACAAGCGCCGCTGCTGATCGTAACTTTATAGGTTTCATGCCCGGGCCGGGAAAAATGTTCTAGATTTTTCTAACAGGAAATGCTTAGTTGCAACCTGTACTATTATCTATTCAGTAGTAGAAACTTATTTTTTTAATTCAAATTCAATGTTCAATACAGTGAAGTCAGCGGAGTGCAATTTTTCATACATGGGAGCAGTAACGACATAGGACCTCTGCTTAAGCTCCCTTTCGGGAAGTACAGGCGTGATTATATTTACCTGAATGGCCGTCAATACACAATTTTGTTGTAAAATGTAGGTATAAGTAGTTTGTAATGATTCCAAAGGAATCGTAAAACTAATCTGTTGACTCGCTAATTACTAGGCACAATAGAAATATTATTGTAATGAAATACAACTTTGTACTTTCGATAGTAGGATATAAAAGAAAATACAGGTAATTATTTAGCATTGATTCTACCTATCTAGATCGATTCTGTAGATATTTTATCAACAAAAAAGTTGAAAGACTGCTTCTGCAACGAACATACATCATAATAATTATACCATTATAATATAAAAGATAAATAATGATGCGTTATGTTATCTACTATTATTTCTATCTGAGTTGGTTTATTTGCAATTGATAAGAGAACGTTATCATTACAAGTATCCTGTGAGTAGCTGTAACTATTGCAAATATTAAATTCATACTTTAATAGTTTACGCTTGTCACAATCATTTTTCTGCTATCTGATATTAGGTCTGATAGTAGGTATGGTCTTTTACTCATATTAAATTAATTGAAAATATAAAAAGCACAACCGTCATTTAACAAATCTTACTAGCCTACGTTACCCGGGAAAATTTATTTTTGGGAAGCTTACAGACTAATAACAATTATAATTCAGTTACAGTATATAAAATTATTTGCTAATAATAAGCATCCACATGTTATATATAATGTAAGGATTCTAATGATAGCCCATACATCGAAATCGGTTCAGGCATTGAGAAGTTACGGTGGAATAAAGAAACAAACACACATGCATACAGGATCCCGAAAAACATAACACTCTTTTTTTGGGCAGTCGTGTAACTAACTTGGGTAGTCTCATCTATGGAACTTCGTTCCTTTCAAAATGGCGCCTTCTAATGATTAACTGTCGCTAGGTTAAAAGTTAAAAAAATGAGTTTAGCTTATTAACACTATGCAAGACATGGCGAACCACAACAGAAGTTTTATTGTTATGACGTCTATACCCGTCGTGTATATTACTTGCCTATTCTTGACTATTCTAATTGGACAAACTTATTGAAACCGCGGCTTACATATCAAGTCAGGCCTGTCGATAAAAAAATGTTGGGTGGGGTGGTAGCCATAGTCCAAAAAATATGTTGGGCGGAGCGTTCAAACCCTAGAAGACGTGGACGGCCACCGTAAGCCGTAGCCGATGGGCGACGAACTTGAGTAGCCCGTTGCCTGACCAGCAACAAGCCCAAAGATTTCGGGAGACTTTAGATTAAAACTGTGTGTAAAACCTTCTGATTGAAACTCTTTTTAATACACATTGGTAATAAAAAATTTCAATACTGTATATATTTTTGAAGCCTCTTAAATTGCCATTCTTTACGATCCAAAAATTCGCTCTTCAATTGCAGGACCCAATCAACGACGGCGGCCAATGGGACATGATCGTGAACCTAGTCAACAAATATGGCGTTATACCCAAGAAGTGCTTCCCGGAGTCGTTCAGTTCACGACGCAGTTTGCACATGAACGCGCTCATTAAGACCAAGGTGTGATTATTAATCATTGTTCAACGGTTATTACTCACTTGCATTCTTCGGGATTGTCCGACTAGTTTGACTCGCGACTCAGTTCATGACTAAGGGCCCGAGTTTCGAGTTCGAAACTAGTCGGGCAATCCCGACGAATGCAAGTGAGTAATAACCGTTGAACAATATGAATGTATCGCACAAAAATTATTATACAAAAAAGGTATCATTACATTAATTTGTCCTGTACAGTCAACCTTCCATGGTAATAATTTGATCTTAAAAATGCCTTTATGCCGTAGCCGTAAGGACTATAAGGACGGTTTTCATAGGTGAATTGTTATCAGTGACGTGCGTTTGACCATACATTTGTTGTAATTTTAACAGTGTGTATCTGAAGATGTACGGAAGTGGCTGCGCTGTAGTCAATTTTACGATAACATTTACAGGATGTGTGCGCGATGTGGCGATCGCAGTAACAGCATGCACGCTCTTCTCTAACCGCTTTTTTCATACAATCCATCGTTTTCTTGGACTTTCTTGATATTAAACAATAAATATTTGTACAGATGTTTTGGTGTTTCGAAAGCGGTTTTCATTTGTCGAGGTTTCATATACTAGTACTATAAGGTATAAACCTTGTGCACATGCTCGCGCCTGCACTTTCATTGTAAAAGGGACCTTATTCGGAACTCATAAGAGTACCTCACTCGCACTTTACTTTTTAAACGTCTACAATAATGATAAGAAACCAAACTACCCTTACCCTTTACACATTAGTTGCAGTTGCACTGTGTGCCCTGCAACAGGACCTTTAAAGTTAAATTTGGCATTGCAAGCCACAAAAATATTGCCATTGTCGGATACGACAAGGAGGACAATATATAAAGCCAGGGAAAAGTTTCTTCGTATTTTATATACAAATTCAATTTTTTTTTTTTTTTTTCAAAATAAAATTTAATTTAAATATAATATATGTGTGCCCTTTTGTTCGATAACTTCTTGCCATCTTGTATGTAGTGACATAATCTCGTTGCTGTAGAAACCTTAGGATTTTTGATTAAAAAAAGTAAGAAGTAGTTTTGACTGTTCTTTCTTGATTTAATATCAAGAAAGAACTAACCTAACCTAACACTATAAACCAAGAAATTCTGAAGAAACTGAAACAGGTGAAAATCTGATGGTGCAAGGTCAGGACTATATAGTGGATGCATTAACACTTCACAACCAAGCTCTATAAATTTTTGCTGAGTGGCCAAAGATGTGTATGGTCTATCATGATGAAAGACCACTCCTTTTCTGCTAATCAATTCCGGCCGCTTTTTCTCAATTTCTTGCTTGAGTCTCATTAGTTGTTGGCAATAGAGATCCGAATCGATGATTTTCCCCGGCGGAAAAAGCTCATAATAATCGATGGCCTTCCAATCCTTCCAATACACACAGCATCACCTTATTGCGTGTAAATCCGGGTTTCGCTACAGTCTGTGGAGCTTGACTACCCTTTGACCATGATCTGTTTCGCACGTCCTTGTCGTAGGTTATCCAATTTTCATCACCAGTGATCAATCTTTTCAAAAATGGTTCGGTTTCATTACATTTCAATAGAGAATCGCAAATGAATACAGATTTCTCTCAGTGAGCTCGTGTGACACGCAAATATCGAGCTTATATTTGGTATATTTGATTATTTGTATAGCCAGACTTTTTGAAATGGGTCAAAATTATTTTGTGGTCAATCCTCAGTTTCTCGGCTATGTCGTAACAACTAAAATGCCAATCTTAATCAAAAATGGTATCGACTTTATCCGTATTTGGGCGAGAGAGCGAGCTGCATCTTCGACATCAAAATTCCTGGACTGAAAACACTAGAACGAACTTTGTGCTACTCTTACTGACACTGCATTAGGTCCATAAACGTCAAAAATAAAATTCGCGACTTGAGACGCATGTTCCCCTTTTTTGTAATAAAACTTCAGAATGTATAGAATTTCTTGGTTACTCATTTTGGGAGACAGAACAACAATTGAAATTGGCGGGAAAGTGTTTTTAACTTTTTATATTTCTTTTCTACAGTGCCCTCTATTTATTGATATTAAAACCAGCCAGATTCAAACAGTACAACCAAAGAGATTTTTCTTCAATTCTATACATACAAAATACGAAAAGACTTTTTCCAAGACCTATTAAATTCTTAGTGGGTATTCTATTTCTTATGCTCAATAGCTTCGCGAATACGCCAAGGACCTTCGCGACAAGGTGACATGCAACGCGTCGGACGAAGAAATACAAAGCGCCATCCACCAACAGATGGCCGTCATCTACAACATCGTCGCCACTTGCTTAGGTCAGTATAATACCACTGACTCTTGCTGCTAATCATATGCATAACCTATCCTGCCCATACACGATGACTGATGCATAAGTCATGTCAGATAAGATAGGTCACCTCAAAGTTGCTATGACTTTTTTCTCAAAAAGCCATTCCAGACGGACCACGGTCCCGTATAGTTACACTCACATAGTTGGTAATATTATGTCTGAACTTTAAAAGAGATTCAGAGAGAATTTGTTTATGCATTTCTTAGAGATTGTCAGCTAGGAAATACCGACGCCTTCTAGTTTAAGAAATGACTTGTAAAAGATATATAAAGCACAAGCGTGTAACAGAAGTCTGAAATCATACTTTAAGGGCAGATTAGGTACCCCATTAGGTACTCTATAGAATCCTTAGGCATAGGTGTTTGAACCGAATCCCTAATAGTAGTTGAATAAACCACAGTAATAGTTTTCGCCAAAAAACATTTAACACAGCCCTAAAAAGCATTTGAAAAGCACATAGATTTCATTTGTATGGAAAAAAGTTAAAAAGTCTCACTTTTATTCAATAGTTTTACAGGTTGTTCTTCTCTACATGATACAGTTTTTTATTTATTTATTTTTTGCACAACATACACACTTATTAGGCTTAACTTACGAGTACATGGCTGTATTAGGATGTAGCAAGTTACATCTTATCTTAATTTGTCGGAATATTTCTTACACTAAACTACACACGC
Organism: Xylocampa areola; assembly: GCA_935421205.1. NCBI lineage: Eukaryota > Metazoa > Arthropoda > Insecta > Lepidoptera > Noctuidae > Xylocampa > Xylocampa areola. Next base: position 10,237,131 of record OW285219.1, on the reverse strand, counting down.
TGACATTGCAATAAAATGGAAAAAAGAAACATGGAGATCTTCTTGTCATATTTTACACCATAATTATACTCATGTTTTACAAAATATTTTCATGTCCTTCAGTATTATTTAGGACTTTTATTACACGTTGATTACAGAATTATAATCAAATTTAACACAGGTACCCCACCAGAAACATTCACTTTCGAGTTCTACAACAAGGAGAAAGCGTACAATAACTTCGGAACCCTCAGCCCTCAAGACTTCTACAACAAACATGTCCGTCCATTGTTCGATGTTGATCATAAGGTAGGTACACTTTGCATCTTTCTTTCACTAAGATGGTAAACAGTTACCGCAGACGATGGACCCTTATTTCCAATACTTACTTTTAAACTATCGCGTTGCGTAATATTACTATATACTAACAGGAATTAACGCGAAATAAATACCTTTGAATCCTTTGACGTTTCGACCAGGTTGCACTGATCGCATTAATTCCTGTTAATATATAGTTTACACTCGTGCGTTGTTGATCCTGTAAGAGGAATCACTTTGCCGGAATGAAAGAGCCTAAATTTTAGGTCATTTTAAGTGGTTAATATGTAAGTCGACTGCTGAACAGGAGGTCTCGGGTTCGATCCCCGGGTCGGGCAAAGTGTTATTGAGTTTTTCTGTTAGGAAATTCTCAGTAGCAGCCCGGAGTTTGGAACTGTGCCCGGTTGATGGCAATAGACTCACCACCTATTACATGGGACTTAATAACAGCATTGGTGAAATGTGGGTGTACAATTGTATACACCTCTGCCTACCCCTTCGGGGAATACAGGCGTGATGCTATGTGTTTTATGTAATATGTAAGTCTTTGTAAGAATTAAATTATAAAATTCAATTTCTTTCTTCCTAGGTATGCTTAGTGTCGGATCCCCGGCAGTCGAACCCATTCGGTCAGCTGTATACGTTGCAATGTCTTGGCAACGTGGTCGGTGGTAGACAGACAGCGTATAACAACCAGCCCATTGAGACGCTCATGAAGTAAGTATGGTATTCAAAACATAATGCAGAATGTTGCTTTCCATCCCCTTGTTGTAATCCCTCATGGACATTATGCCTAGCCTTTAAACAAAACGTTTAAAATCACTATATTTTGTAAAAGTGAAATGCCATAGTATACTATAGTCCATCCATTGAAATAGCGACGCATTTTGAAAACTGTTGCGAAGAACACTAACTTGAAGCACTGTCAAACAAAACGTTAAAAAATATTGAAGGTATAGGCGATTGTATAGTACGTCAACTAAAATAGTGACGCATTTTGAAAACTGCCGCGAGGTGCGTGCCACTGAACAAAGGAAGCTGTCTCGAAGCACTGCTTAGCCTCTACACTAAAAGTAAGACACTTTTAGAACTCTTATAAGACTAAATAGTCCATCAACTAAAATAGTGACGCATTTTGAAAACAGCCGCGAGGTGCGTGCTGTCAAACACAAGAACGTACGAAATATAAATATGTATTGTCATTCTATATCTTTTATTGTTCAAGATAAATCTTTGAAAAGTATTAACGCATGCTTAGCGAACTCTAAAGTTATTATTATATTAAATGGAAAAATTTGTCGAGATGGCTTATTGGTCAGAGCGCCTGGAGTATTCCTCCGGGAGGCGCAGGTTCGAATCCTGTTCGCGACCGTATTCTTTTATAGTTAACACGAGTAGTGATTCCAAGAACACTTCTCCTGTTCTTTATGTGGTTAGACCAGGTTACGACCTCTTCCAGCCCCCCTAAATGCGTTCAGGGGTGGCGGACTTGGGGACGTCGGTTGCCTTAACTACAGCCCGGGCCAATGGTCAAATATGCTTTCCAAACACGGAGATGCTTAGATGAAAATCCCAGTGATATCTATCGCAACACTACTGTGCGGATTTGTAATAAAATGCTGTTATTATTTTACTCTAGGGTTGTTAAAGACAGTATTGCGGGTGGTGAAGCCGTCTGGTTTGGCTGCGAAGTGTCCAAGAGATTCGAGCGGAAGAACGGCCTCGAAGACTTAGATGCGTGAGTACAGGTCTTATGTTTATTCCGTGGTCATTATTTAAAAATATCTATACACGAGCTTTGATTCTAAACGGTGGCTATATTGTACAAAACATAAAACTATTCAGCAAGAAGTTATTTATTGTATAGAAACTATAATAATGAGGTCAGCCCTATTCATCTTGTAACATCTGAATCTATGCGCTTAAAGGGATAACAGCCGCACTCTGATAAAGGGCAGCAAAATAGTATACACAAAAATAGTATTAATAGGTACGTTATTGTCAGGTATGCTTTTTTTATAAATATTACCGTACAGAATCACTAAACGAAATTCGCGAATAATACGATTTTATTTCCCTGATCCGCAGGCATGATTACCGCCTAGTATTCAACACAGAAGTTCAGATCGGGCTGAGCAAAGCAGACAGACTAATGTACGGAGACTCTTGGATGACACACGCCATGGTGTTCACCGCAGTCGGCACTGATGTAAGTCTTGTCAAAAAACTAAAGTTGTGTAATCAAAATTAATGGGATAAAAATCTGTTCTTAGAAACGTATCTTTGTACTTTTAATTTCAAGTATTAACTCGTGATCTGCGTTAAAACTAGACACAAGGGCGGATTAAGGGAGGGGCACTGGTACAGGTTCAAATAAAAAAGGGAGATTCAGAAATGAATACCTACTGTACCTTATTAGTGATATCCTCCAAAAAGTAAGGTGCGTAGTACTCGCAACCGGCGCGCGTGTATGACCAGATGTATGAACGTGGAGGAAGCAAAAAGCATTGTGAGGGTCGTAGCAGCTGGCGTTCTGTAGTTTCTGCCTTCCCCCATGGGAGAAGGGCGTGAGTTTATGTATACATGTATGTATGTACTGCTTTGATAAAATTGCAAATCGAACAATAAAGAAAGACATGTTACAATATTAGGGCGCGAAACTATCTACTTGTGTGGGCCCTTGTGCCCCTCCCAGAAATAAATCCTGGATCCGCCCTTGAGGAGGCTCAATTCCAACTGTGTTGAGTCTTTCCGCTTAATAAATCATCGAATACCTCGATACCTGTTAAGAGTTCAAAGTCAGCAAACACTTTTTGAACTAAATTCTCTATTCGTTATTGGAGAATGGAATAGAGAATGATCCACAAAAAACATTACTACCTAGTAAAAAATCATTTTTGCTTCACTATTGAAACTCTTCGACAGGACAAAGGCAACCCGTTGAAGTTCCGCGTGGAGAACTCTTACAGCGACAAGGAGTACGATAAGGGATACCTGCTCCTAACAGAACCTTGGTTCAGGGAGTTCGTTTTTGAGGTAGGTGACTTATAAGAATAACTATAGATATATTCAAAAATTTATCAAACGCACTAACACTGGATGCGCAGGCTAAAGTTGTAATTATGTTGGATACCAAAATATAAAAGATTTTTTTAAAGTTACGGCAACATTCACACAGTAGTGACTGATTGAAGTAGTGACATGACCATGAGACATATTAGAAAATGGACGAAAATTCGGATTGACGAGCAGAGATCACAATAGCTTCTAGCAGAACACTTGTCCACGATTCACGGATTAAGATTTATTATTTTCACAGATATGATATTGAACTATGTAGATACCGCAAGTGGTATATACTTGTGGAGTGCAATAAACGTATTGGGTATTGAGTGCACATACATCATAAGACTTAAAATAAGCGCACAGTGCCAATTGTAATGCTGCTAATATCAGCGTGCTGCCACAATTTCTAAGTTAGTCAGATATCAAGATAGAAAAAATGCGGAATTGTAACACAATAAACTCAATAATCTTAAATATTTATCGCAAAAGTAGTTAGCCTAACGATTTAGATTGTTTTTTTTTTTTTGTTACACTTCTTACCTTAAATTGAGTTTGTTTTTAAGGTTTATGTATGTATTTAATTATTAATGTATGTTTGTCGGTCTTTATTCCACCATAACATCAAAACGCCTGAACAGATTGATATGCATGCATCGTTAGAATCCTTACATCGTCCCGGGTAACATAATTATGCTGTTGGAAATAAAAAAAACATCTTTTTAAGTTTTTAATTAATTTCTTCGTTTAAATAATGAAGGCAACAAATCTGACACGCTAGGTTTTCATACATTAGACGTACTTGCGGTATCTGGTTAAATATAAATATGTGATATTTTTCCTCCAATTACATTCATTTTTTTTTTCATTTAAAAAATAATAGATTTGTATGCCAGTTCATGACGAAACATGTGGATCTCGCCTATTAAAACCAATTTTACCATGTTCCGAACTATGAAAGACTTTGTTATTGTTCACCGGTTACTACTCACGTACATTCTTCGGGTTTGCCCGACTAGTTTCGAACTCGAACGGAGCCCTTAGTCATGAGCTGAGTCCGCGGCTATGTCGCGAGTCTGACTGGCGCAGACTCAGCTCATGACTAAGGGCTCCGTTCGAGTTCGAAAGTAGTCGGGCAAACCCGAAGAATGTACGTGAGTAGTAACCGGTGAACAATAACTAATATGAATATGCCTCACGAAAGTTATTATACAAAAAAAAATTAAAGACTTCTTCTTCACAGGTGGTAGTAGACAGAAAGTACGTGCCCGAAGATGTATTACAAGTATTCAAACAAGAACCCAAAGTATTGCCAGCATGGGACCCCATGGGTACGCTCGCTTGCCCCTTCTGTGACAAAGAATAGCCCACCGACACATTAGGTAACAACGAGTATAGGCTCCCAAAGTTTGAGAGATGACACATCTGTAATTGGTCTAGAATAATCTCTGATAGACTTGAAATTTTTAATATAATGACGCGTACGCATTCCGGATAATAAACGTTAATTGTTGGATTGGAGTTTGATAAAAAAAAGAAAACTGACAACATATATAACTAATGGTACTACTGAAAATATATAATTAAGGAAAACTGCGTATGCGGCATTGTGTTGACGAAATTACTAATGAGTCATTTCTCAAATTCGAACATATTTCTGGTGTTATTGGCAATTTGTGCTAGAGCAATAAATATAGATGGAAGATTTTTATTTTGATACAGAGTAAAATAATCCTAATGAAGTTTACACATGCCTATTGCACTGTTAATCTCATCTAAGCTTATAATTTTTAGACAATTTATAATGTTACTAGTTGAAATGTAAATTATCTCCATTTTAGCGCAGGCAACGTTATGCAAAGTTTATTAGTGTTGCCATTACCTGAGAAATGGGAAGATGTTGGTTGACAGCCAGAAATCAGATGAGGTACGTCCAATTAGCTCCGAAACTTGCCCAAAACATTCAGGGCTGATTTTTATCATCATCAAAGCATTTATTTTATGAGTAGGTGAAATGCTGTCAAGTGATATCGAATCTCTTAAAATTTAGGAACCACTTAGCTTAGAAAATACATATGTCTAGATTCTGTTAATAGCTTCTTTTCCTGTCAACATTTTATGAGCATTTTCCCTTTCAAGTGTAAACCGTACAAACTTACATCGTAATTGAAATTGAAAGGGTACCTAACATTATGTATAACGTCATTATTAATGGAGATGAAATAATTAAATTTATATGTTTACCATTTTATATTAAATTGTGTTCAATATGTTACCAAAACCATGTGCTATTATGTCTAAGGGAAAATATTAATTCCTTTATTTTTCTATCGCCATATTCGAGTTCACAATCGACTATATGTTTAAAATAATGGCAACCGCGTCGTTTGGGATCAATCGAATATAATATCGTATTATCCATATTTGATAAATAAATGTTTGTAAAATCTTTTGAGTTATTATTTTAGTAAGACATCTTTACCCCTTTTTTCATAACTGGGTTTTACGCAAGTTTTATTTTGCTAACATGAATAGACTTGCGACGCAGACGTTAAACGTGATTTCTATATTAACACGTTCAGTTCAGTAAAATTAACATTAACATTGACTGTTGACATTGTACTCGTACATCAGGTAATATAATCAGTATGTTGCATCGTTAAATAGCAGTGACGAATTTAATATTACCTACTTAATCACATTAAATAATGAAAAGTATTTATACTTAGATTTGTTTTAAGTTGATAATGGTGTAGTAGATGCAGGCAATTTACGGCGCACGAGCCAACTCTGCCCCGAGTAGGTTCTAATCCAGCCCGCCCACAATATTGGAAATTAATCATCATCTCATCTCTACCTCATGGTCAACCAAGTTTCATGTGCAATACACACCAATATCTTCGAACAGCAATTTTCAACCGACGATAAAAGGAGAAAGTTTTTAAGTCGACGTGAATATTATTTTTTGATAGAATTTTAGCGCTTGTCTTTCTGACCTCTGTTTGCCATCAGTATATAATAGTCTCTTTTCAATAACATGAAGGATACAGATATTTTGTATGGAACAGGATATTTTGGGGGCTATTAAGTACTTACATAAATAAATTGGATCCATATAAAAACAAAAAAGCTGTCTGGAATAAATAAAATTTATTTACAGCAACAACAAAATTAAACAATCTAATTACGATTGTGATAGGTAGGGAGAGTGTACTTTCACAATGTGATGGTATAAATATAACTAATAAAATAATAAGTTGGTCGAACCCAAGCTTTCATAGTCTTAAGGTGCCATGCGAACTAATTTATAATAGTAGTATACAATGGGTGACCTAAAATGTCTTATTTAGAGTTCCGCCAGAGTATTTTTGTGCCTGTAATAATGTAACGTAGTAATGTGTTGACAATTGAAGTTGAACGTCAAGATGGCGGGACAACTATATATATATATAGGAAATATATTTGAACACATTCGAGCTACTAGTTTTTCTAATAAAAGTACCAAATACTAACAGTTATTTACTAACTGCTGGTGATAAGACTTGCAAGATACAATTGATGGCGCCATTTTGACGGTCACAAATTGTAGTAGTCAAACGTAAACTCTGGACTCCTGTTAGTGTGCCTTTTAGGAAATGCCACTAGACTCTAAATAAAATTACTACTCGACGCCATGGATTTAAACTATTTAAGTTAACTCTAGAGATACTGCAGAAATTACATTGATGCTGCTGATATCAGTGTAATGAGAGTGTAAAGCAAAACATCCAAGGGACACTGATGATTTTATGCATCCATATTCTTACTCCTCACATTTGGTACTAGTCAATGTCTTGTATAGTTGATCGTTTAAAGTATGTTTAACAGATTTTAATATTAAAAATGTACAAAATTTGGTACCTCGGCAACTTGGGGCGCCTTCAAGTTAGAGGCGTAAAGCAAGCGCTGCAGTGGCGTGCTAGGCGCGCCGCTACTAGTTTTCATACAATTTCTAGAATAGTGGTTGCAGCGCCACTGTCGTGACACGCACGTCATTATTGCGTAGGTAAGTGACACGCATAAAATTTAATATATGAACCTCAATATGAATGCAGATCAACTTGACATTGAAGTGACACTGCTATATGGGATACCAGTCCTGATAGTTAATCTTATCGCATTCATAAGAAAAATGAATGGAAATATTTGTGCTAACTTATTATTTATTAAACTTTTCTTTTTTCTTTGTAACAAAATCAACAAGAGTAATGCTTCTTCGTCGGAATCCATCACGTAACTGTGACATCACTAGAATTTACTGAAGCATTACTGACGCGCGTCTACTGCGACAGTCGCGCCACTGCAGTGCTATTCTATGGTAGCACTGCAGCGCTTCCTCACGCCTCTAACTTACAGGCGCCTATGGCTACATCTAATGTTGTTTCACATGCACACAAGTACAAAGACAAGGAATATAAAATATCTAAATGCATATTGAAAATCACTAATCAGGATTTTAAATATTCATTGACTACATAATTTATACAAGTCAGGTCGCGATTTCTGAATTATTTAAAAACCATCCATTACTTATCTCCTAAAAGGGTATATAACAAACTTTTTCTGTTTACCTGTTTTTTAAAAGTACTCAGTACAATTTCTATCATACATATCACTGGAAATAAATAAAACATTAGGCTAAACATGTTATGCCATAAAGTAATGCACTTTCATATTATTGCTAATTGACGAGATTACTAAACAACCTTTCGGTAAATCACATAAAAGGAGTAAGGAAACTTCTGACAAAGCTATTCTATAAATATTTGGTTCAAATTGTTACACTATTTAACACTTTCCCATTAGTGATATCACAGTCTTTACCCTGTCCTTTCGCATCATGCTTTAGTGACCTCAAATACTTGAGTTTAGCCCAAACACCTTGGCACATTCGTATCAACCGTTTATCATGTGTTTCTCTGGCAAATGCTGCTACATTCCTGACAATATTTCTGGATGTGTGAAGGTTGCCTTTCTGGGCTTGAGACAGTGCAGAGTATAGGCGACTTCTTGCTGCTAAGCCCTCATCACCAAGCATTATAGACAACTTGTACTGCCTCAATGATATTCTACCTGCTTCTTCAGCCTGTGAAAATGTTTAGTTCAATACCATTATTTATTCTGTACACATAATGCACAGAACAAACTTAAAAAAATTTAATTGTTTGCAGGAAGTGCCCAAATTGGAAGATAATACAATTAATATCTTGCATACTTACACAATGATCAAAATAGTCTCCTAAAGCAGAATATGCTCCCCCAAGTGTTGACAGCCATGAAAATGCATTCTCTATTTCTACCCTGGTCCAAATCAGTCGTAATATCCTTTCATTCCTGAAATAAAACAATCAATGCTATACTTATCTATATATATAAAAATCAATTGCTGTTTGTTTGTCTCGTTAAAACTCGACCATGGCTGGGCCGATTTAGCTGATTTTGGTTTTGAAATGTTTGTCATAGTCCAGGGAAGGTTTAAACAGTGACAAAATGTAAATGAAAATGAGACGAAGATAGTAAAAACAACAATTTCATTTGCTCATATAAACTGAATGTATTGTACTTTCCTGTCAAATATTTGAGGTTCAAGGTGATATGAAGTGCACCGGGTCATCTAGTTATTTATAATCTAAAGTGACTCTGTCTGTCTGTTAGTTAATCAGGTGTTTCAATGCAGTTCTTATTTAGGTAACAAACGGCAGTAGGTACCAATAAACATGGTTCCTACTAAGGTAAAGTAAGGTCGTATAAATCAAGTATTATGTGAATAAAACAATATTTTCATAGCAAAAATTAAAACCATTTACCAAGCATAGTCAATAATTTCTGTGTCTGGAGGTTCCAAAATCAATTTTAAAAACACTGTGCCACACTTAGGATACCCGCCCAGCCGATTCAAATGTTGAACCACGTTAAATCTGTAAACATCAGAATTCACACACTCTTTCACGAATGGTTGTAAGAAAAGCGCGTTTGTTCTAAACTTTAGCTTCTTCTTCACTAGTTCTTCGCCATCTATCTCCAATTCACAACAGTCACCTATTTTCACACCAATAGACTTGTAATATTGTTCATCAGGCAAAACACTAAGGTCTTCTGTAATGAAAAATATCGTGTATGGACTCCGGAACAGACGAACTTTGGTTACCACCTGCATTTCAGCATTTATTAGGTTATATTTGTCTTACTGAAAATTTCACTTATGCAATGACAAGTCACTTAAAAATCAACAGATTTGAGCTATTTTCTTAGAATTAACCTGGATTTTGTTGTAATTTTATACTAATCACAGAATTTTGCAAGCCGTCACATGAAGAAATGAAATGTCATTGTCATATTTAGCTTTTTGGCAGATCATTGTTGTTTAAAACTTTGCCTTTTTACAATTTCTCATGTGTTAAGAAATATATTTAGTAATTACAAAAACAAAAAACAATTACTAGCTGCAAGTTTTTTTTTTTGTAATCATTTATGCGTACATACTTATGCGCTATGGTTACGCCGAAATGCCTCGATCAACACTTGAAGGAATCAGCACGATCAACATGACAGTACTGAATTCTTATCCCTTAGTAGGCAAAAGTTTAGTGTAAACCATTGAACAAGTTTCCTTATGTAGTTGGCGTTTAGGGATGCCAACAGTCTAAGTATAACCACAGTATGCTTGCGTAAGGGATGCTGACTACGATCAAAATTTTGCTCCGTTGCTGGAGAATCTGGAGTATTTTTTTGCTGTGTCAATGACGACGATGATGATGATGAATGTGTTGGCTTTGGTATCAACACTGCAAGTTCTAAAAGTATCCCAAAATCATCAACGAGAAACTAATTGAGTTAGTTGTAATACATTTCAAACTTCACTTTAGGCTTCACCTACTAAACAGTTCTCAAGAAATCATGCCTTTTTATGTGTAGAAAATCCTCCCACTGACTAAAAACCACACCGTCCTACGCTTATTATACCAGAGTCCCGGGATCACAACAATGTGTTCACCAAGTTTACAACCACGGCAGTTTATGCTAATGGTCCGTCGAATAGGTATGCACAGATACTCCAAAGAGTCCTGCGTGTTGTAGCGCGGCACACAGCCGTCTTGGGCCTGTCGCTAGTCAGGTGGCGATCCTCCCAAATCCACCAATCGCATCATCCGGTGGCCGGAGATCACTGAGTACCCTCCGTTGCCTGGCAGGTCTTCTACGGCAGGGGCAAGATGAGTTCACTTCTCTCTACCTTTCTGCCGGTTCCGTCGCAAGCGTCACCTCCTCGCAAAAGATGGCGACGGTACCTCGTGCGGTCTCACTCCCGATCATTTAATTTATTACAGCCGAAAGACAGAGATCGTCCGCCACTACTGACCCGATGTGTTCATGCGAAGCTCGGCCCAAGCAACAGTAGCATATGCAGTGCCATGTCCTCGTGAGGAATTCGATCCCAGTAGTTACCCACCTTCTCGGCCATAGCCACAGTCACCGTTGTTACAGCTAATCTTAATTCCAGTGCCATATTACTTCCTTCCTAATCATTCTGGAAAAACACAACAACGCAGTCTTACGAAAAAAAAAAAACATAAACACTTGAAAAGTCACATTACACCAAACACTGAGAAAGTAAATAAACAGATTCGTGAGAATAGGAACTGTTTTGCCGTAAACATGAAGTTTTGTAAACTATTCCACTCTATATCTAATCAATGCATTCTGGAATCGGTTTCAGTATAGATTCAACTGTCGGTAACCAATTGGTCTAGTAATGGACAAAATATAAGTCTGAAGATAAATAATTGTTATAATCAATGTCGTGTTTTAATAGTTACATCGTCTTATTATTACTGGTATTTCAAAGTAAGTTAAAAAACCATATGATTTCCTTTTGAAAACTTGAAGGTAATGTAATCACAAAATCACATACTCCTATAAAAAAAAAGCTTTTCACGCAACGGGTTCGAATCCCACACGTATTATTACGACTTTAATTTTTTATAGGTATAAACATAACGTAACATAACATGGCATCACGCCTGTATTCCCCGAAGGGGTAGGCAAAGGTGTACACAATTGTACACCCACATTTCACCAATGCTGTTATTACGTTCCATGTAATAGGTGGTGAGCCTATTGCCATCAACCGGGCACAATTCCAAACTCCGGGCTGCTACTGAGAATTTCCTAACAGAAAAACACTTTGCCCGACCCGGGAATCGAACCCGAGACTCCTGCTCAGCAGTCGCGCTTGGGACCACTAGACCAACGAGGCAGAGTTGTAGGAATAACGAAGTATTAATACATAGTTGTTCATAATCTAGGAATTTGTGGCTGTGATTAACGCTATAACTCTTTAAAGGGTAGGTTTACTGGTGCGCGAATGTTATTATTTGTCGCGTATGGTGCAACGCGTAAATTAAGAAAGCTAAATTATCACTATTCATCATTATAATTTCGTTTTCACTAATCGATAACATTAGGCTGTGACATTTATTTTTATTCTTGTTTATCCGCCTAGCCTTTTTCCTAATTACATTGGAGTCGGGTTCCAGTCAAACCGGATGCAGCTGAATACCAGTATTTTACATAGAGCGACTGCCTATCTGACCTCCACAACCCAGTTACTAGGCAACACGATATCTCGTGGTATGACTTGTTGTCAGACTTTCAGGCCTCTGTCATAGATCTCAATTTGACAACGGTTTAACGAGCTCTCTAAGGCACCAGTGGGGTCTCGGCAAGGTCACGGTATAAAATGATGGTCACCCATCCTGAGTGGCTGTTACTTAGCCACGAGCTCCTCCTCCGTTTTCTATTCTTATTTATATGCAAATAATGTAAAAGAAAACCTCCAAAAACTCAAAACCCTGGAACGAGATATTTTGACGCAATAATATTAAATCGAAAAAAAGTATAGTGCTGGGAAGTGTCGACTTAAATCGTATTTCGTTTTCAGTAAGACGAAGCTACAGTGTGGAATGGGAACGCCTTCACTGCTCATCTGACGCCACACAAGAGATGCCCGAAGGCTTAGTTAACAACATTGGACGGTTTCCATGGCTTGGCATTGTGCAGCATAGCTTCTGTTAGTACCCTACAACTCATCATGCACCTGTATTTCTAAGTTTGACCGTTAGTCAACCCTTCTGAAGCAGCAAGGTTCTTGCCGTTTATTACACACGCATACGCGTTTCTCGCTAGACGAAACTTCCTCACCGACATCTTTTTATACGAGGAGTTGAAGTTGGAGCACACTAAGAGACTCCTATGTCGTACGTTTATCAACTTAACAAACACTTGGAACACTTCGAATTTTTTTAACTCGTCGCAGTTTATACTTTACTGGGCCGCCCCTGAACTATAAAAAAGGATGAACTAATAAATACCGAGGTTGTCATTATTTATGGATAGAAAATACCTTAAGTAGGGTTTGACCCCCCTTGGATCGGTAGTGCAAGTGCAAGTGCTCTGTTAACTAAAACTATTGCGATAAATGCGACAACTCACGCCATCAATTCTATGAAGGTGGCATCATCATAACACGTACTATGAGGTGGAGGAAAGATCCACCGTAGTGAGTGTTGGTCTCGATAGCTAATGGGTAGAGCACTTGAATTACCTACCCAGTGGCGGTGTAGCATGGGTTGGCACCCAGGGTGGCTTTCTATTGAGCATCCGTCCAAAGTAAAACAAAAAATATTGCTACGCGACTAATTTAGAAAGTTCATGACTTAAATGGTACTATCGCGGACACTCCCACCTGACCACCACAAAAAAAATAGAAGCGCTCTGTAGCCCCGCCAAGGTCAGATTAAATCGTCCTTAAAATTCATAAAAAGAAGTACACGTGATGCGCCACTAAGCTGCGCAGTGCATATTGCAACTAATTACGTTCTCGCTTTCCTAATAGGCGAACACTTTAAGGGGACGTGACATGGCGCTGACGCAGGATTTACACCAAAAAAATGTTAAGTGGGTAGGCGGAAAAGTCCGCGATAGTACCTACATCTTTCCAAGCGGTGGCCTTTCCATACTATCCGGATAACACCACCCTACTATTGTTCTAAGCTATAGGACCATGGCTAGTGGCTACTAAGCTGCGCGAGTGAGTTGTCACCACGTTGTCACCCTTCAGTGCTTGGTACCCGGGGCAGACTGCCCCACCGCCCCCCTTTACGCTGCCACTGGTAACGGCCAGTACTGCTACCCTACCAAAAGGGTCCATCAGTCTCTTTGGCCAGACCAAAGTACTCGTGTCGTTTTATCTACAAGAAATATAGTCTCAATGTTCGCTTTGCAATAATGTGGTGGCCGAGTGGTTATGGGCCCGCTTATTGAACTACAGGTTGTGAGTTCAAATCTGGCATACCAATGTGACTTTCTCAATGTCATATAATTTCGTAGTTAATCCAAGACATACGGTGAAGGAAAACATTGTGACGAAATCTGGATCTTATCGAATGGCCTGAAGTTGCGAACCCGCAGTGAGCTAGCGTGGTGACGGTGGCAGCTGGTGCCAATGCTCGTGCCAACGCTGTCTGACAACAGGCCCTTGCCCTGCAGTAGGACAGTTAAGGGCTGGTTATGTTACACTTATATCCACCTCATTGCGTTTATTCATTTTCAAACTATATTAGATTGATTAAACTACAGTTTCTTATTTCACTAATTAAAACATTTTTTAGACATAGCCGGCAAGGTACACTTCGCTATTACCGGAGCAGTACTCGTACATCCAGCGTTCGCCATCGCCTCAGCTGAAGACATTGCCAAGATCAACCCTGACCAGCTCACGTAAGATACATTCTTAAACCTTTTAAACGCAACAAACTTGTCGACAATAATTTTGTAGCCTGTGGAGTGCAACCGTCGTTATTAGAAGACAAATATTGTATGGACATTGGGACAAAATAATAAAATAGTGGCGCTGGTGGTGGCACAAAAAAACTTTGTCTTCTATTGACGTTAATGGCGCTCAATTGCGTATCTATTTCCCTGGTTATGTTACCAACCTAACACCGGGGTCGGGACAAATACTGCTGTGAACCCGAGACCACGGTAAAGGTTAGAGTAGGACCGAGTAGGTAGTTTTTAGTAGGAATCCGGCACAGCTTCCTTAACGGAGTTTCCACAACACGCCTTCAATAATATTCCCTTACTTGCAGGAACAACACAAAATTGATACTATGGGGCGTCAAGTCAGAAAAATTCGCGATAGATGTAAAGGACTATATACTTCATCCGGAGTACCATAATAAAGTGACATTCGCTACCATTGCCCTTCTGGATCTAATCGCGTGGAAAGAATCGTCCATGAACGAATGGAAAGGCAAGAATAATCCTAATAATATTATGATTGCGAAAGTTTGTGGGGATGGATGAATGGATGGATCTATGGTACACAGTTTATAACCTGGATTAACACATATGATACTTTCTATCCCCGTTTGAACCAATTCTGAAGTCCACGCAGACAAAGTCGCGGGAAGAAGCTACTAAAGTTATATTTGTGTACCTTTACTAGCTTCTGCTCGGAATAATTTTCCTATATGTACTCAATAAATTGTACATATATAGTATATAACCCATATGTCATGTACAACTTATTGAATATGGGAAAAGAATTATAAAAAGAAAATCATACATAAATAGAAAAGTTGCTATTTTTGAAGTGAAAACTTTTTACGTTATATATATGGATTGTAGAATCCGCTGTTTTACAAAACTGCTAGCTGATTTACAAAACAGTACTGTTTTATAAAACAGCTGAACGACGTTCAGCTGGATTGCCATTACGATACGTTACAATAAAAATCTATTGTGTCTGCTAATGAGCGAGGCAACAGCTTAACAAAACAGCTACCCACCTTTAGACGTAATGCGGAATGACATATCTACTGTGGGACAGGTTTGTTTATTGTATAGGTATATTAAATGGATAGTCACCACTCAAGTAAGACGGGGGTAGTTCGCTCGCTACGCTCGCTCACTGGCACCCGTCATCCTCTTCGAACTTCGTTGACCCACTGCATTGATAAACTCAAAACGTTCATTCAGTTCTGCGTGTTATAGTTCAGTAATTATGTAAAACCGCTAAACGTCGGCCAGCTGTTTTTCATAACAGTACTGTTTTGTTAATCAGCTAGCAGTTTTGCAAAACAGCTGATTCTACAATCCATCTGCGACATATAAATAGCATCACGCCTATATCCTCCGAAGGTAAAGGCAGAGGTATACACAGTGGTACACCCACATTTTAACAATGTTGTTATTAAATCCCATGTAATAGGTGGTGAGCATATTGCCATCTACCGGACACAATTCCAAATTTCAAGCTGCTATCGGGAATTTAGACGAACCCAATAACACTTTGTCCGACCTGGAAATCGAGCTTAGGACCTCATACTTAGCAGTCGCGCTGGGGATCACTACCAATGAAGCAACTTCAGGTGTTTTAAAACACTAGCGGAACCGGTGTTCAGACGTTATCCTGACACGTTTTCTGGATCTTGAAAACAGCCACCTACCATGTCCAACTATAGTGATACTATATGTATAAGAACCATCATGACCACATAAATACAAAAAACACATCAAAATCGGTCAAGCCGTTAAGGAGGTGAAGAAATACGAACCCTTTATTTCACACATGGAACACTAATTTCATTATAAGGTCTGGAATTATTTCCCCCAGGCTACGATCAAGGCAGGAAATCACGCTCGGCAAACGTCCTTGCGACCACTAGACTAACGAAGTACTTAAATAATAATGATACTTATATTTTGTTTTGTCTATACAGCCCCAGTTCTACCCATCTGCATGCCGGTAAAGGGATCTGGAATGATGGATAGCCTGTATGCAGTAAAAATGACTGACGGTAAATAGTAACTACCCTACCTACAATATACCTACTATCCCTAACCTCCTTAATTGTTTTTAACCGATGAAAACAGGAGCAGGTCCTCAAGTCGATCCGTATATTTTACAGTTTTACGCTTTAAGATTTAAGAACTTTTTAACGTATAGAAAACCTATATCATGCGAACTCTTAGGCCCGTCGTTCACTTAACAGTGTTGCCAGATCCCTCGGCCTTTCATCAGTCTTTTAGCCTTTGGTTGACAGCAATGCTTTTCAAAACTTTAATTTAATTGACAATCCTATTGGCTTTTTAACAATTATTCTTTTGTCCGACATGGATCTAAATGAATCTGGCGAAATAGAGAACTAACGCGAAATATACTAAAATTGAATAAATAAAATCAAGTTTTTTTTCTATATCGGCCTAACTTGCCAAAAATCGGCACAGGTTTCGGACATTTTTTATTCATCTGCTGGCAACACTAACACTGGTCACTAGTAATAAGTCTAGACGACACCAAGGCGGCATCTATGGATGATCTCTGGGTAGAGTCGAGGCGCGGGCAGCTATACTTCCTTTGCACATCTCAATTCATTCAACATTTTGTCGTCAGAAAATAAAGACGTGAATTTAGAAATCGTCAAACGTATTACTTAAAGAGACACGAATAACTTTGCAGTTAATACAATGTCGTAAACATGCAATTTAACTTTAGAGTTCGCTAAGCATGCCTTAATGCTTTTCAAATATTTATCTTTAATTGTTTAGATAATTGCATCTTTACGACATTGTATTAACTGCAAAGTTAGTCGTGTCGGTTCGGTCACCTGTACTTAAAGGGACTGAATAGATAGCAATAACTTCACCAAAAGACGTGATAAAATGTGGAAGAAGATATCATGGTTGTGAGCAGAGGTCGAGATGGCTTAGTGCTCAGAGCGCCTGAAGTATTTATCCGGGAGGAGCAGGATTCGATCCTGCTCGCGACCGTATTTTTTTCTATTTAATATTATCGACTGATCTTTTGATAAGAATTTGCTTATTAGTTTTGTTTAATTGATTTTCCAGAATCGGGTAATATGGAGAAAGAGGTATTTAAAATGAGTTACGTGGATGAAAAGGATTGCGAGGAATTTTACTATAAAGCCCAGGTATTTATAGTATACTATTATCCAGAGATAATCTGAAAGAAATTGCTAGGTGCGTTATGGGCCCCCTTTGTACTTCTTTTTAAATTAAACGTCATGCATTGTTTGTTTTACATGTATACAATAAAGTGCTGAATAAAAAAAAAACATCCTACGTCCATTTGTTAACAACCTAATTTTAAAACAATTCTGAAATAGTTAACACGCTGGGTGAGTGAGATAATCGCGTACGCAAATCCGACTTTCTATTTGAATTCTAAGATTTGTCAGTATAATTTTTAATTTTATCGTCTACTTTTTTTGTATTTTAATAAAAATAAAGTGCTGAAAATGAAATGGTGTTCGTTGGTAAGCGCATAACTTGAGAGCAGCTAGATCGATTTGGCAAATTCTTTGTTAAAATGTTTTAATAGTCCGAATAATATTTGGAAAAGTTGCCCGTAAAATAGGGGAAAAACTGAAATTGTTTTTTTTTCTATGGGATTTCGGACAGCACGATGTCAGTCGGGTCTGCTAGTTTCTAATATTTACGGACATAGAACACGATAAATCTCAAATTTCACCGTTGGTCAGGTAATACTTAAACCCTCAACCTGATGCGATAACTCGATATGGCAAAATTCACTACATCCTGCCGTCTTCCTTAAAAGGACATAGATTAATAAATATAGGTACCTATTATAGACTTAATAAATATACCTATTATACTTTCTTCTTTTATCCATATTTTATTATTACTATGAGCCTAAAGTGTCCCACTGCTGGGCAAGTCTCCCACTAGAAAGAATTAAAGAAACTCTACTATTCTTCCATTTATCTTTAAATAGACTTCTAGAGTATTAAATGTCGTGTCTTTTACCAAATTTGTTTTTCTTCACGTAGTTAACTTATGGGAAGATGAACCCAGTAAACCCATTGTGTGCGGTATCACAGCATGCCACGAAGCCTTGTGTTTGGGATGGAGGCACCGCCCTCATCACCAGACAATCGTGGGGATTCTGGAAATTGGTAAGATTTTTGCCCATTTTTCGGTGGTTTAGCCACGTTTGTTGATGACAGAGACGCCTGAAAATCAAAATATTTATTCTCACGGAATTGCGAGTGAGATTGTAGATATGGAGGGGATCGTTGCTACGTAACAGTCACAAAGGTCAATCGGTCGAGTTTAATCTGCATTTGTTGTGGATGGTCTGTTGATAGATGACCAAAATTTAATATCGAAAACTGCTGAGAACACGTTAAACCGTCGTACCATTTTATCTAAAGAAGATCTATGATAGCCGTTACGGGTAGTCAGACAGAAGTCACAGACGCACCGCCCGCCACGACGCAACCACCCTGGCGCCTAAGAGCCGTAAACCCTGGCTGCATCACAGGCAAGCCTTTGAGGTCACGGGTGCTCAGAGAGGAGACTCTGTCCACCCATCAAATGACCTTAGAGAAACGGTGGCACAGTGGTCACGTGCTGCCTTACACAGCGAGGCTTAAGGGATACCCCTTTACAGTCTCCCCAGGGATATTTACTAATTTTGCGGGACGAGAGCTGGTCTCTTAAAAGGACCTAGGACCCAGAGACCATAGAGAGCTATGCTGATAACGACTACCGGGATATTTGTACTAAAGTAAAAATCCCTCACTCACCGGTCGTATAGGTACCCGCCTTTTTGAAGATTTCCCCCCGGCACCAATAAAGGTATTTAAGCATAAGTGCTTTCGCTGGCTACGTTCTGCAACTAATACGAGATTCTGATTGTATGATGGTTGCAGATCGGTTTTGCCGTGCGAGGTCCTGGCTGTGGGGCTCCAACCAGATTCTTGAACATACACGACTACCTCCCTTGGATCAATGACATCATTACTCGCATTCCGTACGAGGATTACACGGACACATACAAGATTGGGCTTCGGAGACTGTCCCCCATTAAACTCATCATGTACAAAGGTAAACAGTTATCATAATATAATTATTAATTTATTTAGTTCCTCGGGTCTACCTACTTATTCGGTAAGAAATATTTGATGAACTATCCTGTTCAACAAACTTTGAATTGGTGGTTTTTCATAGGCAGAGTGATGCAGGACTTATCTTAATCTACAGTAGTTCCTCTACAGTTTTATTGTATACACTTGGTCTTTACAATAATACTATATCCACTTCTCTATTACAGCTGACGTTAAAATACCGAAAGGTCAGGGACAATGCGAAAGAAAATTGCGAGGGGGTATCCTTTACAAGGACAGTTCAGAACTTTTGACTAACAAGAACTTCGTGCAAGGTTTCTTTTTTGTGAGTACACACCTACTGTTTCGTAATATCTATACTATTTTCTATATCTATACTCAATACTCAATAGCTTTATTGCGTTCCAAAATGTACATACGAGTATGTCAGATAACATTAGCTGGTGGGTTGTAATATAGATACAATTTTGGACCCTGTCGGGCACAGCATAGCATAATTATGGGAGAGAGGAGGAAGAGCACTGAGTGTTTACTTCTAATACTAAAATATATATTGTTTATTACGTTATTTTTTCTAATACTAATAAAAATCTTCTAGGTCTTTGTATATTATAAGTTGGTATAGATATTATTTTATACTATTGCGGGGTTTAATTATAAGTATTTTATTAGAATATCTTATTTCAATATTTTATTAATTAGATTATTATTATTACATTATATTTTTGTTTTATATTATAATTATTTTATGTATTATATTTTGTCATTTAAGTATTCATTTACGCTATAATATATTTTATTTATTAGGAATGTTTTTAGTTTATTTATGAAAATGTTTTATTTATCTATATTTTTAATGGATTCTGGCAGCTTAATGTATAATTGTATAGACATAACGTAGACACTGTCAGAGTGCATTTTTAGTCGTGACGTTGGTAGTTTGAGCCTATTTTTGTGCTTATGTGTTATTCTTGTTTGTATATCTTCCCTTTTGCTGTAAAATTCTGCATATTTACGTACGAATTTGCAAATTTCGAAAATATAGAAGGAGGGTAGGGAAAGCATTTTCATTTCTTGAAAGTGGGGCTTACAACTGTCGGTTTCTTCAATATTTACTATAATTCTGAGTAGTTTTTTCTGTAAAGTGTATAATGTGGGCGCGTCGGTACTGTTGCCCCATAACACGACACCATATTTATGCCATGCGTAGGCATATGCGTACCAGAGCAGTTTTAAGGTCTGTAGTTTTTTTGATCTCACGGAGGGCGTACGAAAATTTTGATATATTAGCTTTTATTTTTTGAATATGTGACTTCCAATTTATATTTGTGTCAATGTCTAGGCCTAATAGGGAAAATTTATTAACCACTTCTAATTTGATGTTGTTATAACTAAAGTTGATATTAATTAGTATTTTTGTCGGGGGTGGAAGGTTTTTAATTTAGTCTTCTTAAAATTGATTTCAAGATTATGTTCAGACATCCAACTTTATGTAGAGTTCAGTATAGAATTTAATTTTTCATTAATTTTGTTATTGTCTTCACATGAGGTTAAAATCGATACGTCGGCCGCAATAGTACACAGGGCTCATTTATGTTGTTAGGGAGATCGTTTACATAAACAAGGAACAAGAAACAACCTATTACGCTGCCTTGCGGGATTGAAGCGGTGATTAATTTACTGTCTGATCTAACTAATTCGATTTCATTATTGTTATATTTGTAATGTTCTATTTCTACAATTCTCTATTTTTTTAATAGGATACGAACCAGTCCTAACATTTGCCGCGTACTCCTATATTGCTTAATTTATTTAATAATTTTTGAAATTGTACTTTATCATATCTTTGTCATGTCCAAAAGTAATCCTATAGCGCACTTTTTATTATTGATAATGTCGAGAGCTTTTTGAAAATATTTATATACAGCTAAGGTTGTGGATCGATTTTTGCGGAACCCATTCTGGCAGTCGTTAAATATTTGATATTTTTCGCAAAACATAAACTTGGTTACACATCGCTTTTTCAAATATTTTTGAAGCTGTAGGTAGAAGAGCAATGGGTCGATAATTATTCGGATCTGTTTTTGAACTCTTCTTATGAACGGGTTTAATGAGGGCCTTTTTCAAGAAATTGGGAAAAGTGCCTTCCTCAAAAGATTGGTGTAATAGTTTAAATCGTGTTTTGTGTAGGGGAAATGACGGGAGATCCTTTCGGTTTGTCGTTCTGTAAGTTTATTTTAGCTTCTTCCATAGAAGCGAAGAAATTATTAAAAAAGCTGGCTACCATTTGCAGAGGTAAATTGTTTTTATCACTTGCTATTTTCTTATTTGTTCCTTTATTTATAATATTCCACATAGTTTTAATTTTATTATTAGATTTGATCATTTTATTTTTATAATGTAATTTTATTGCTGTAATAACTGTTTTCTTTAATATTTTTTCATATTTTTTATAAAATTCTGTTAATATCGTGTTGTTTTTTAACATTAGTTTTTTATGCCTCTTGTGACCCAGTATTTTTTATATTTCACTTTTAATTTTATTTTCTTTAATGGAATGCATTGGTTTAAGATACTAATGAGTACTTTGTTAAACGCTTCATAATTTCCGTTAATATAGTTTTTAGTTGTTAATATGTCGTTCCAATTTATTTCTTGCAGTTTAGACTTAAATTTTAAAATATTATATTAAAATTATTATATTAAATAATATTATTAAAACACACTCTTTATCTCAAGGCAGGGTAGTTACGCATAGTGCCAGTGTTAGATTTTTGGGAGTACCCACGAACGTAAATAATTTGTAATATTATTATAATAGTATATAGTACAATTACGTCACGTCAATTATTGTGAGTCCGAGTGTCGAAGGACAATGATTAGCTTTCATACTTTATGTATAAATTTGTTCTCATGTAAGTGAAATGTAAATTTCTTTATGAGAATTAAATGTCTTTAACCAGAATATTTGTGTGGTTGTAGAATCTTTTCGCTGCATTCCAGGTAGTTTGTTTTATTTGTTGGGGGATATTAAAGTGCAAAATTGTACCGTTATGGTCTGAAAAACCTAACTCTTCTACAGTTGCGTATATGTCCTTATGTATAAAATTTATAAATATTAGGTCCAAACATGTAGCAGTTTTTGGTGTTATACGTGTTGCATTTTTCACATGTTGGGTGAATTTATATTCTTGCATTAAATTTAAAAATTGGTTTGATATTTGGCTATTCGATAATATATTTATATTGAAATCACCTCCTTTAATGATATTTAATTTTGAGTATTTATTCATTATATATTTTAAAATTTGTTTTAGTTTCTGATAAAAAACTTCTTCTTCTCTTCCATTCCAATACATAATTACAATTAATAAATTGTTAGCTAATTCAGTAGCGCATAACTCTAATACATATTCTATAGACATATCAGTGATGTCATTTGTCTGTACATAGTCTAAATGGTTTTGGAGTAGAATACAGACACCGCCGCCTAGTTTAGTGCTGCGACAGTATGGTGAGGCAAACTTGTAGCCATTAAACTGAAGTAGGTCTAGTTTTTCATGTTAGAGCCAGGTCTCGGAGATACATATTACATTGTCCATAGAATTTTGGGTAATGAAAGCATCAAGTAAGTGTTGTTTGTTGTTTAGACTTTGGAAATTTTGGAATAATATTTTAAATGGTATACTATATAATTATAATATTATAAAGCTCAAGTTGTTTGTTTGGTTGAACACGGTAATCTCAGGACCTACAGGTTCGAATTGAATTTTTGTTTTTGTGGTGGATAGTCCGTTTATATATAACTCACAATAAAGCTATATAACATCACGCTACGATCAATAGGGGTGGAGCATCAATGAAAAATGTTGCTAATACGGGAATAAAATATTGCTTAAGAGAGCTTCGGTTGCATGTGCTGCGTAAACGGTTAAAGTTAGGCATAAATCCTGTATAACATAATTGTTTCTCTTTAAAAAGTTCTAAAAAAAGTCCACGACAGCATATGTCTATCTTTTAAGGTTGACTCACTACGACCTTTTTATGGTTACCAAATTGGTTCTAAAATAATGCATTATTTTATTTGCGAAGGTGTTTTTATAAACTTAATATTAATCCTTATCCAAATATATATAGGTACGTTATTCGTCACAAGTATTGAATTTTTAACAAAATTGTCCTTGATATCACTTAGCTTCAATGAATATCTAAGGAGATATCATAGTTTTAAAATAACTCCGCAACAACTTAATAATCAAGTACCACGCGCGCAGTTCTGATGTGCATGGAAACGCAATAAATAAATTGAGAATTGATGTTCATGAGGGGGGGAGGGCGCATGGTGGAATATATTTTAGTAGTTTTTGTCCTCAAATTAACGCGGATGAAACCGCGCGGCACAGCTAGTTTATTATTTAAATATCACTTAGCTTCAATGAATATCTAAGGAGATATCATAGTTTTAAAATAACTCCGCAACAACTTAATAATCAAGTACCACGCGCGCAGTTCTGATGTGCATGGAAACGCAATAAATAAATTGAGAATTGATGTTCATGAGGGGGGGAGGGCGCATGGTGGAATATATTTTAGTAGTTTTTGTCCTCAAATTAACGCGGATGAAACCGCGCGGCACAGCTAGTTTATTATTTAAATATCACTTAGCTTCAATGAATATCTAAGGAGATATCATAGTTTTAAAATAACTCCGCAACAACTTAATAATCAAGTATCACGCGCGCAGTTCTGATGTGCATGGAAACGCAATAAATAAATTGAGAATTGATGTTCATGAGGGGGGGAGGGCGCATGGTGGAATATATTTTAGTAGTTTTTGTCCTCAAATTAACGCGGATGAAACCGCGCGGCACAGCTAGTTTATTATTTAAATATCTCGTGTCACAGTGTTTGTTATCGAAATTCTCCGAAACGGCATGACCGATTTTTATGATTTTTTTTGTGTAGGTTTGGGAGGTCTGAGAATAGATCGTAGGCTTTTATACCACTCGATGACAAGGGTGGCCCTATCTTTGAAAATTTATATGGCAGAATAACGTTTGCGAGGCCCAGCTAATATATGTTACAATATTTTAAAATAAAGAGAATAATCTTCCATTTCTCACAAATTAATGTTTATTTGTTGATAAAAAGAAATAATTTGAAGAATAGAAATATTTATTTGTCGTATTTAAATCACAGATTAGTAATATAACTATGTATCTTAATTTAAATTAGCACAGTCACAATAAAATTAAATCTCAGCAAGAAGTTACAAACACAAATAAATTTTTTCAAACATCAAAACTCTGTACTGAGGCTTAAAAGTAAATGTAAAGATGGCACGCTGTTTTTTTTTCATATTATCGCATTAAAGCAGTAAATTGAAGATAAAACACGCTTGATTAATAAGCCTCATTATGAACCTAAAAACGGTGCAATAAGAGTCACTTTACGAATTACGAGCAAGAGTGTTGAAAAATTTATTATTTGAAATTCAGGTAGTGATATCACAGATGGCCGATTTTACGTGTGCCGAAGTGACTCTTGACGTAGCATCGAGAACCAACGCGGCAGTCTGGCTGGAACACCACTGTCACCCAGACGTCATGGGTCTTCACTACGGAAAAAAATTTTGGGGCAATTTCCGCAGACACGAGAGAGAAAAGTCAGTACAAATTACACTTTACAGTATTACCGACGCAGTATGTCTTTTTTTCAGCTGTCACCTTGGTAGTCACTCCTTTTCTAGCCATATCATCTTTTACACAATGCACCCGCCATTTCCTCGGTCTTCCTCTACTCGTGTAGTCATCCACATTCATATTTAAAACTTTCCTCGTCACATGATCCTCATTCCTCCGCATCACATTTCCATACCATTACTGTATTCTCTGCGAGATTTATACTGGTGCTTATCGGGACTTTCGGTTCTTGGAGTTTTTAATATAAGTAGGTATACACTACGTAACAAAAATCCTGTTGTTCCTTGAATATATATACATATAGGCGTACCATTGATGATATTCGAATCGAAAAATAATCAAGTAGTAGCCAGTTATTTTTTATAACCAAGATATTCCCGCATCCGTAGGAGAGCACCCTTAGAATGGAATCCCTACACGTGACTCCTGGGTGGTGCAAAACAGGCAACACTACTCTGGTGGCAGGCTTCTGTCGCGGCTAGTTACCACCCACCGGACGAGGCCATGCCGTGAAACGACCTAGTCATGTTTTGGGATGTAGTTCGGTGTAACTGTTGTGGGAGACGAGTCTGTGTAGTTGCATCAACTCCCCAACTGTCGTTCTCCCCAAATATATCCACTCTACTTAGAGTGAATACATTTCTTCTGGTTCTACGTGCTCCGTCCTCGGCCACACCGTCGCATAACATCAGGCGAGTTGGTGGCCAAACGTAGATCCATTTTGGATAAAAAAAAACATTGAAAAACATACATTGAAAAAAAATATTTTAATATCTGAATTTAGAAGTAGTAACCTAACCAGCTTAGTTGCCGCACATGCCACCATCATTTTCAAAGCACCTCGCCGTCTTTGAGAGCATTTGCCGCTGCGCCGCCTTTAAGCTGTTGGCTCGTTCATTAGCTTAGCAGACACAATAGATTTTTATTGTTATGAAATACGTATTTGTATATACATGGGTGAGCCAAAAGCTAACTCTTTGACGTTGCCCTAGAGATAAAATCTAAAAGCTTTAACACACGTGTACTACTAAGTGTCCATCAATTCGGTTGGCAACCGAGATAGCGAATAGGTACGACGCTGATGACCACGCGGGCCAATTGAGTGGCCCACCACGGCCAATTAGAGTTAGACTTATCACAAAACAAAACAACACCAGTAACTCGCGGGTCGCGGAAATTAAATAGGAAATGAATTTCGCAATCGAATATGAACATCCGATCGGAAGCAATCTGCGCAGGAGTCTATGGTAGTAATATGGAGGCGGCGGCGATTTAGATAAAGGGGTAAGCCCTTTTACTAAGCCGCCACCTTGCGATTACTTCCGACTACTAATAGCGACCCGAGCCATTTAGATTAAAAAAAACGTGTGGCACTGAAGCCGAAATGTGTTTACGAATAGTCGCTGCATTCGATGAAATTTCGATTCTGATGACGCAGCTATCAGGAACAACAGGGTTTTTGTTACATAGTGTATATGTCGCAGATGGATTACACACAGCTGTTTTACAAAACTGCTAGTTGATTTATAAAACAGTGCTGTTATGTAAAACAGCTGAACGATGACGTTTAGCGCTTTTTCATAATTACTGAACTATATATAACACGCAGAATTGTATGCAACGATTTGCGTTACCAATGCAGCGGGTCAATGGACAGATGATAAGTAAAACAGCGTAACATTAAATGTCAGATTGTGGATTTTTGTTCTAAATTATGTCGCTCATGGCTCTGTGTGTCTTAAGCACAGATTAGATTTCAGTATCTAGCTAGTCTTATGAACAATTAATTAAATTATGAACAATATATTTATTATACCTATTTTGTGAGTCAGTAGCAAAACATTTTAAACGACATAAATACTAAACTACTATTCAAATCGATATTAAATCCGGATTATTAAGAATTAATTTATTTCAAATTAAATTGACGAGCCAACGACGCGAGCTCGGGAGCTCCGTGTACCCCGACACGGACAGGTTAGGTTCGAAGAGGATGACGGGACCACTGAGCGAGCGTAGCGAGCGAACTAAACCTCGTAATTCCCTTCGTGTTTAGGTTCTTTCTGACCTTACAGACGAAAAAATAGGACCCCCGCCCTGCGGGCTCCGTCGACCCAGTCACGGAAGGACAATTCAGAATACAGTATCTTTTTTTTACTTGAGTGGTGACTGTGCATTTAATATACCTATACAATAAATAAAGCTGTCTGTCCGTAGATATCTACATTACGTCTAAACGTGGGTAGCAATTTTGTTAAAAGGTTCAGCTGTTTTATAAAACGGATTTGTTTTGTATAACAGCAAGCAGTTTTGTAAAGCAGCGGATACTACAATCCATCTGCGACATATAGTTTACGCCGACTTTTTTTGATAATAGGATCGCAACTTACATACAAAAATTAATGTAATTGGAAAAAACTGAAACCATTTTAAGTAAGTATGCGTTGAAATAAGGGGTACAACATCTTGTCTCTTGCTGTTAATGAGTAGTTACTAAATTAAGCTTAGTTTAATTATTCATTGAAAAACAGACCTAGTTCCTTTTATAACTCCACTGATGAATGATTTTGAATGATTGAATGATAACATGTTGAAGCAATATTTATGTTGGCTCTACGAAAATGTTCGCATTTTGTAGATAGCGTCATAGATGAACTTTACTTACTCTGTGATAGCGTCATATCGTTTTTCGAAACTGATAGTACAATCATCAAAAAAATCGGACTATAAAAATAATGTCTCAATCCTACTGTACCTGGGTGTTTTTCAGAAAAAATTGAAATATAATTTTGGCATTACATGAAATTGTTTATATTTACTCTGGTATTAAAGAATATATTATTAACTAGCTAAATATGCAATTAAAATTAAAATTATACCATTAATATAAGAAATATTCAAGTTTTTACGTACATTAGTACGTCACAAAATATAATCAATCAGAAATAAAACAACCAGGTATTGCAATAAAATCAACTTATGTTAGCATAAAGATGTGCTTAAAATCTTTCCAAAAATAACAAAAGGGTAGCATTATTGACATTAATAAATAATCAGCGAAATAGTTGTTCGTCACTTCTCGGACACATCGCACTAGAAAAGTTGTCATTACTAATGATACATGTTACAAATTCAAAATCAAGCAAAATGAGGAATTTTTGGCAATAAAAAATACTGATAATGACAAAATAAATACTATAAAATGAAAAATAAATATTTTAAAACCATTTTTGTACCATTCAGAATATGAGACAGTGACTAATACGAAAATTGCGTGACGAATAGGAATAATTTGAGCAGTGTCCACACAACCGGTTTAAAAACATAATAGCAAAAACAAAGCGTTAACTTTATATTATTAATGAAACCTTTTAAATTCATTAAACCTTTTTTTTACACATAAAAGTATTAAAAGACACAAAATTATCAATTTGAGATCACTTAAGTTATACTACGAGAAACAACTTAATCGTTGGTGATTATTTTAAATTATTACTTACACCTATATTAATATCACAATTGGTTTGGAATCATAGGAACTTTTTAATATTCTTATCGACAAAGATATTAACGTTTAATATTATTGTGTACTAATTTCAGACGTCATAATCCTACTTGAATCAACTATTCAATCATAATTTTAAAACTTAAGTTTCGGCGAAACACGCACGCGTGATCTACGTACGCATTTGAATAATTGTATTATTCAGATCCGTAACAAATGTCGCATATATAGTCAATAATTGAAGGATGGCCACAACACAGGCTGCAACCCAGTTTTTGCATGCAACGCAACGAGTCATATCATTAGGTACAAAAAATTTACGTCGTTTACATAAATGACACAAAAAGTACCTTGAAACTACAGTTTTTAGTGATCTAGATTTCCAGGTGTCTCTACCGGGTCCATAAACATCGCTCTCTACTGGTGTCATTACCTTTGCCCGTTTTCTAGGTACATTTAAATTCTTCGAATCAACATTTTGTTTCAGGCCTGTAGAAGTACTAGGTTCTTCAATATTGTATTCAGGACTAGAGTGCAAATCACAATTTTGTGGTATAAAAGTAGATACATCTAAAGCTTCTAGGTCAATTACATTGGTAAGATCAATTAAAACACTTGGGTCGAATATAGAAATGATTTCATTGATCTGGGAACTATCATCAGTTTCAATGGGTTCAAGACAATCATTTTTTTTGGTGTCACTATTAACTCAACTCACACTAGCATTCATAATTTGAACCAGATCTTCCTCTTGGGTCAAACTATCTTTAATGGAAGATATTTCACCATCTTTTAGTCTTTGGTTTGTTTCAATACTCAGATTCAGATCATGCTTTTGAAAGTTAGATGCATGATAGGTATTCTGAAGAACTTCGAAATCTTCTGAAACTAATGAGTCTTGGTCTTGGTCAAGCAAAATATGTGTTTTAGAAGAATGGCAATTACATAGACCACGTCGGTCACCCCAAAAGCAACTCAGTTGCCTGTAAAAGATTGTATTTTGCCCTCCTGACATTATTTGATGTAACTTCATGGTTTCAGGGACAGGTCGAATGTTATCTGGTATAAGATGTTTCATATTAATAATGTCTTTATCAGCTATGAAAAAACATGTTACTGACTGCATGCTCTTTTCAAGGTGTTGGTGAGCATGTTCAGCATCTTTTATATCGTAACCATAAGCCACATGTTTGTCCAATTGACGTTTAACTGCTCCACCAATGCCATCAGCTACACCCTTACCATGACCACTCTCTGAAAATGACCAAGTATAGTAACAAGCGTTCATTTTGTTTGCAAACAGATTGAATAAATAAAAGTTTTTTTTTGCCTATATTGGCTACCATCAGAAAAAAAAAAGAATAATTTGTATGTTCGGATCCAACTGCTTTGCGAATTTGAGAACGGGTAGTAAATGTGCCCATATAGCAGGTATTGTTAGATATGGTGACGATTGATTGTGATTTACTTTTCAAGTATATCATGCCACAGTGTAAAGTTATATTATTTTTAGAAGCTCCATAATGCATTGCTTGTATTTCTGTACCAAGCTTACACTCATAGTTCTCACTGAAGTCGCATTAGATCGCTATTTCATTATCATGTAACCCATTAATGCATTTTAGGTATTCACATTGTTAGTGCCTCCAATTATAAATATGGGATTTACTCGTAAACGATGGAAGTTCTTTTTGAAACTCAGAAACTAGGGTCTTCACAATTCCTTTTTTATGTTGTTTTGAAAAATTGTTGGTAACTAAAGTCTTGCCCTATTTTGTATAGCTATGTCTGATCCTTTCCCACTTGAACCAGGTAATATTATCTTAAATTTTTTCTAGCTTGCACTGAAGCACAGGAGTTTTGCAATCATCACATTTACTATACATACAGGTGTACGACTTTCGATCACAGGTTGTTTGAGTAATTACATCTTCTGTAACTAAAATATGTATTTTTTAAGGGCAATGAATATATTTTCTACGATACTATGTTTTATACATAAGCATGTGTCTATTTCTAACCGTGGGTGATAAAATGTAAAAGGGCTTGTATTTAAAAAAGGTAGTAAAACTATATTTCCCTCCTTCTTTTTTGTAAATATTGTACAAGTTTGCAAATGTGTCAGTCAGGTACCTAATCTGCATCTTATGTTTTCCTCTTGTTCTTGTTTCATGTTTTCCTACTGTACATCTTATGTCATCCCTGTAAATATATCCCTATAAAATGCCTCGATATCTTTTGGAATGTTACAATTTGGTAGTTTCTTTTTTGTATTCCGTATCCGGCTTTTTAATCCTAAGTATTTTGTAACGTCCATGACTGACTTGCTAGATTTTACATTCTGATTAGTTCCTATATTTTTTAACAGCTGTTTTTCTTTTTGAGTTTTTGCGTGTTAATAAACTGTTTTTGAAGAATATTCTAATACTTCTTGACGTACTTGAAGCTTCTCTATTTCGCGATTCTTTCTTTCATGTAGAAGTTTTTCGCGGTAATGGCTTTTGCGACTGGTTTCTAACATCCTGTGTAATTTCTGTATTTTATCTAAAGCTTTTTTGTAATTGGCGCGCAAATTTTTATATCTTCGTCGAAGTAAGTGGTTTTCGTTCGGTTTTACGTTTTCTTTATTATTATTTTTTAGTTTTCATTTTTTCTTTCCATCTCTCCATAATTTTCGTTGTTTCATTTTTTCTTCTTCTGTTAGATCCGTTATCTTTTTCCAATTTTTTTTAGTCTAGCCAACTATTTTTGGTGCTGCTCTTCGTTTTTTTCAGGATTTTGCTTAATTTTTTCGCGATATCTCTTCGCCCTTTCTGCTGCCGTAAGCGCCATTCTCTCCTTTGATGAAATGAACGAAATAATTACTTTCTCCAATAACTATTAATTACTTCCTCCCACACAAACCTCACACTCGTCCTCGGGAAAATGGTCATAAATAGAATGCATACAAACAGAACACCAAAAAAACAGCACTGGAGTAATTTTCTGATATCACTTTGACTCATCGCCAAAGTAAAATGCTGCAGTTTCATACTATTGTTGTTTTTTCGCTGACATCCGAAACACTTCTTAGTAGGTAATTATGAAATGTGTAACAGGCCAAGGCCACTTAGCATTATTAATGTAAAATTTATTTAAATCAAAATATGGTAGGATTTTGTCAACTTCCTAATATACCACCATAGTTGCTAGCAGAGTGATCATCCATACGAGTGCCTCATGCTAAATGCGAATTTTGACCTGAAACAAGGTCCTATGGCTATATCTTTTTAAATAATACGAACAAACATCAATTTACGTCGTAAAATTGGGTTAAATGTAGTCTATCTATAGCACTCAGGAATAATCATAGACATAGCGAGAATGGACTATTACTGGTTTAGACCACTACTGGTTTAGGGGGCTGAGTTGCCCGCGTCTGTAGGAGTGCACTCTTAAAATGGAATCCCTCCACGTGGCCCCTGGGTGGTGCAAAACAGGCAACACAACTCTGATGGGAGGCTTCGGCCGCTGGTTACCACCCACCGGACGAAGCCATGCCGTGAAGCGACCTGGTCATATTTCGGGATGTAGTTCGGTGCAACCGTTGTGGGAGACGGGTCTGGGCAGTTGCCTCAACTCCCCAATTATCGTTCTACCCAAATCTATCCACTCTACTTAAGAGTGAATATGTTTTTTTTTTATCCTATTACTAGTTTTGTAGATTAACTACGTACAAGCAAAAAATACAAGTTTTACCTCTTTAAAATACCTATTAACAAAATAAGTTAAAACGTAGTAGTTACATGAAAATTAAATTAAAATTAGTATGTCACGTGACGCACAGGAGGTGAGGTTTTCATCCCACGAAACTTAAAAAATAAAAAATAACTAATATTTAGTTAAATGAACTTGTTTTAGCTTTCCTAATCTAATACAGGTTAGTTTATTGTTTTAGATACAATATGATAAACTAACAAAAGGAGTTTATTTACCTTTTAATACTGTCACTATCCAGAAAACTTTTTCTGAACGCCGAAGACACCATCATTTCAGTTTTTGTCGTTACTGGAGTAGGTACCAAAAATATTCTAATTCTATGGTCGCAACTGACTTTAAAACGATGTTGGTTTTCGTTTACAATCACAATGTTGCCAACAAGGCAGAAAAAACACATATTAGTTGATTTTGTCTTAGGTAAGATATCAAATTCACCGTGACAAAACCGGATTTTCCGGTACTATGGTTTTCGTAGGACAACATTAAAATAATGATATTTCTTAAAATAAGCATACTTTTATCTCATAAAGACTGAAAATACACTTTTAGGAATACAGAGACCATGTTTAAACACTTAAACTAATCAAATACTAATATTCTACAAGTGAGATGTCTTTGAAATCTCCGAGAGCACCGTGGGACACACGAAATCTTTACCTCTTATTAAGATTTATTTAAATATAAAAATAACTATCTACTTTTTACGATACTTTTTAATTTAATTCGATTATGAAATATTTACCTAAATCATATATAATTTTACTTCCACATGTGCCATATAAAAAAAAAATGTTTGAAGTTCGTTGTGACAGTCCGATTTTGTTTGGGTAATTTTTTGTGAAAATATTAACTAACCTACTTAAATATTTTTGTCCACAGAATGACTTGTTTTCTTTACTTCAAGTCGTCTGCTTTCATCGAGTTCCGGTTTTATTTTTCTTTTAAAGCTTTAATCGAGGTGGCTCTTTATGGTACTGAAGAAAAGATGAGGTTTATACCGAATCCGTTTAAATCGTCGTTACAAACGACCATGTGGTGGCCTACTCCGGGACGTATAAGGTTTTGGTACTTCGTACCTAGTAATGCATGGTGGTATGATCTGTAAATATATTGAGTAGTTATAAACATTTTTTATCTATGTTTTGTTTTGTTTTATTGTTATTCCCTATTGTTTGTAATCACGTACCTAACAAGCGGTATATATGTTTGTACAAAGACCAAAACACGCGAGTTCTTGAGACAAAAGTTTATCGGTGTCGCCCAATGAGTTTTTGGATAATTCTTCAAGTTGGATGTTGCATGTTTTGTGTGTGTGTTGAATTCCTTGCGTCATTTCCGTGGCGTTAATATTTTTATGAAACTAACTTCAAAATATAAAAATTTTCAATTAAGGTTGTGTTATGTTATTTAAGCGAGACAAAATTTATGACATTGGCTTTTACAATTCTATACACGCATTTCCATTATCAGAAAAAGCTAAACTTTTTTTATATAATTTAGCAATAAGGTGTACTTTGTTTGTGTATTTTTTTATTTTGACATAACTGGGTGACATGGCCGCAGAGATTCCCTAACAGAAATGCTCAATAACACTTTGCCCGACCCGGGAATAGAACCCGAGACCTCGCGGCCACCATAGAGCAGTCGCGCTTGGGACCACTAGACCAATGAGGCAGGCGCATTTATGATGTCGTAGGCATGGT
The DNA here is from genome assembly GCA_935421205.1 of Xylocampa areola. NCBI lineage: Eukaryota > Metazoa > Arthropoda > Insecta > Lepidoptera > Noctuidae > Xylocampa > Xylocampa areola. The sequence continues at coordinate 10,203,110 of OW285219.1, read as the reverse complement.
CATAACAGGGGGGAGTAATATTTTAGTAGGTTTTTTTCTCAAATTAACGGAGTGAAACCGCCAGGCACAGCTATTAAATTATAATTAGCCTACGTTACTCCGAATTACGGTTCTACAGGCTGAGTTTTAGTTTCCGACATCCACGCAGACAAAGTTGCGGGCACAGCTAGTCTAATATAATATTATATATTATGGATTGAGGGACAGCAAAAATAAAATGAAGGCCATGCTTACAGCTGTTGACGGTCGACCTACAGGTAGTACCGCTTATCTGCTTTCTAGAACAATAATATGAGTGTCATGTATCCCGACTGTATTTCGGTCACGCCGGCCTATCTTCGAGGAGATTAGTCAAGTACGCAGGAGATATTATAGTGCTTAAGTATATGCACAAACACAGGTGCATTTCCTCTTCTTTCACTCTCATAGTCCGATGGGACGGCAACCCGTCACGACCGGAGAGTGACCAGGTGCAGGACCCACGGCTTTATTGCTCTCCGAAGCACGGGGGTGCCACACCACCAACTTCCTAACTCCGGGCTGCTACTGAGAATTTCTTAACAAAAAAAAACCCAATAACGCTTTGCCCGACCTGGGAATCGAACCCAGGACCTTACGCTCAGCAGCCGCGCTTAGGACCACTAGACCAACGAGGTAGTAATACCAATGCTTACGCAGTTCATTCGACATTTCTCAAGACTAGTGTGAGGAAGTTTCTAAGTTCTACATAGTCGGGCAATCTCAAAAATGTAAATGAGAAATAAGCGTTGAACAATAATTTAACTACTTGGCCATAACATGAATAATAGTCATAATTATTAGAAATTATTCTCGATGTTGTGCCAACACTTTTAAAGTAATTTTAGACGCCTACACAGGCCTGGCCACCGCTATTATCTTGATGTTCTTAACGGGTGCCGCCTACACTTTGACTGCAGCCGACGGGCTCGACTGCTGTCGCCGTACGTCGATGGCTGCCAACGAACGTCGACGACTGCCGGCGAACGTCTATTGTGAAATGTCACAAGCTTTCGATTGAGTGGATCATAATATTCTAGTGAAGAAGCTTGAAGCTTATAGCAGTGGTAGCCTAGTGGTATGACCGTTGGACTGACAAGTCAAAGGTCGCAAGTTCGAATCCAAGGCACGCAACAATGACTTTTCGAAGTTATGTGCGTACAGCGTATAATAAATTAATTATCACTTACAGATAAATCTTTGAAAAGCATTAACGCATGCTTAACGAACCTTAAAATTATATTTTTATATGATGTTTGAAAAAAAATGACTTGCTTAAAACGGTGAAGGAAAACATCACGAGGAAACCAGCACACCTGAGAGATGATCTCGATGGTGTGTAAAGCCATGTCAGAGACCTACGGATGGTTTAAACTCTGACACTAGGATGTTCATCAACCACACGATAAGAAGAAGAAGCTTGAAGCGCATGGTATAACAGGTAATATTTTGGAATTGATCCAATCATACTTAACGGACCGTCAACAAATAACAGAAATCCCCAAATTAAATCTAAATACAAAAATATAAGTGATTTACACTTTTTTTGTGGAAAAAAATACGGTCGTGAGCAGGATTAAAACCTGCGCCTCCCGTATAAATAACTGAAGTATTTTTGCTCTCACCGCTAAGCCATCTCAAACCAAATTCCACAAAAAAAAACAAACGATGAGTCTCCAATAGTATCGAAACATAAGCTTTCTTTTAAAATTGGTCATGTGGTCACATAGTCATTACCTATCAAACTATGAATACCTTACGATCGTCCTGGCAGAAAATGTATCCAACCAAATGAAGTTACCTATAAAAAATATATTCTACAATAAATACCACACAGGTGTCATATCAATTAAATTAATATTTTTTTATTAAAGTTACCACCCAGGTACTAAGCATTAGTAATGAACTGTCTGTAACTTAACTACTCGGTGGTACCGGAGCGTACCTATGCAATCTTGTAAACTGTAGCAACGAGCCGCGCCGTGCGCTCGATCTTTCGGTGCGGGTAGTGCGGGGCGAGGAGCGAATATCAATAACGACACCAAAAGACGTATTAAAATGTGGAAGAAGAATTCGGAGTAGTGAACGGAGGTTGATATGGCTTAGTGGTGAGAGCGCCTGGAGTATTTATCTGAGAGGCGCAGGTTCGAATCCTGCCTACGACCGTATATTTCTTTACAAAAAAAATTTGTAAAGACAAATGCGGTCGTTATTTTTCTTTACAAAAAAAATATAACCACTTAGTTGTTCTTCTACCATAAATTATGAAAGAAAGAAACAAATTAATGTAAGTAAATAAGTAGACAACTTTTCGTTGACATGATGAAATATCTACATAATCATGCTTGGTAATGGTAATGTATTATAAAATATGCGCTTATTATTCGGCGTGAACATAGAAATATAGGTAATCATTTTCCTTTTAATCAGTATTGAATTAGCAATGGCGGTGTTAGTGTTGTTACTATTTGTAGCAGCGGTTGGGACCGCTCGAGAATACACAGGTAGGTAATTAATTTTATGTTCTCCAGAGGTTTTACGTGTGAAGATCCTCATCCTGGACACCCAGGACAGTGTAACCATTACTTATGTAATATTGTTAACATTTATTCGATGAAAAAGAGGAATGTAGCAACTAGACTAGCCTCTGACAATTCAAAAGTGCCTGTAAATGATCTAATTAAAATAAATTATTTAACTTTGACCTCGCAGTAGATACTTTTACAGCCAAGAACTGTAGAGTGCCTTTATAAACCGCTTATGCGGGATTCCTGGATTCATGTTATACTGCTGAGACTTTACGCAACCATAAAATAAAGCACACATAAAAATAAAATAATATTCGGCCATACTTACCTATAGTGATTTTTTTAGATGATGACCGTGCTCTTTTTCCGAAACTATTCCACTTGGATGACTACCAGAGATGCCTCGCGAGGCAGGAGGGACTATACTGCCTCGGTACCTTTGACCTTACTCCAACAGAACTTCCACACCCAACGTACGAGTTAATGAAGGTATTGTTATAAAAGCCTGTTTTAGTCCATTACGTCTATCTAATCTAGAAGATAATTAAAATAACTCCGCTACAAAATAATGATCAAGTACCACACGCGCATTTCTGATGTGTGAGGTGGAATATATTTTAGATTTTGTCCTCAAATTAACGTAGATGACACCGCGGGGCACAGCAACTCTAACATATTAAAATCTCGTGTCACAGTGTCTGTTAAACGAACTCCTCCGTTTGGCTTGACAGATTTTTATGTTTTTTTTGTGTATATTTGTTAGGTCAGAGTATAGGTCGTAGGCTATTTCTTATACCCCTAGGTGATAAGGCCCTATCCAGAAAATTTATACGGCAGAACAACGTTTGCGGAGCACAGTTAGTTTATTTTATAAATCCTTTGTGCATCCATGTTTGGGCCAACCAGGAGCGGATGACTTATTATTTATTAGCTCCACTTTTTGTTGTTGTTACTAAGTGCAGCTGCGACCCTAGAATCCCTGTAAAAGTTTCTGGAGGACCGTGTGCTTTTTAGTCGGTAGAAGCACAGTACAGCGTCCAAAATGGAAGTTTCCACATATTTCAAAAAAGCCGCTCTGCACCACCTGGAAATACAAGAAATTTTTATGTAGACAATCGAAATCATCACTTACTGATTATTAAATATACTAGTGAAACAATTTATAACTTTAGATGAACATTTAACAGGCATACTCGGACGAGTCCCGCCGTCATTTCAACCGCACGCGCATTCATCGGGGCTACTGTGTCAGCAGACGTTGTCCCGCACAAATAGCTTCGCTGGGTCTCGACCGCAATACAACGCTCCTCTTGGAACGAAACGCTTCGGTTCGTTTCGAACGCTGCGCCGACAGCTACGCTAAAGCAAGCGAACTCCATGCTTCGCTAAGAGAGCTTCACTACTGTCGGACGCACACAGATGCAATTACTGTACAACCACTAACGACAGCGGAGCTCATTTTTACTCGAGTTATTTGTGCTGTGATCTTAGTCAATATTGTTGGGACTATTTACGATGTCTATACAGGAAATTGTCCTAATAGTAAGTTGAAAATCTTTTCACTGCATACAAACAAACCTAAGACGTCATTTGAGATTTAAGTATGAGTCATACAAATAAACTTAAAACTTTGTTTCTTAGTACTTAAAATACTTTTGCTAATCCGTTCCGAAATCGGTATTGATAAAAAAAACTGTTTTTTATTCATACTTGAGAAAAAGGCAAGGATCATTCCGAGACCCCTAATGCCGCAGAGAGCACGTTAAGCCGTCGGTCCCGGTTGTCAAATTAAGATCTATGACAGCCGTTACGGGTAGTCAGAGGCCTGAAAGTCTGACAACCAGTCATACCACGAGATATTGTGTTACCCAGTAAGTCGGTTGTGGAGGTCAGATAGGCAGTCGCTCCATGTAAAATACTGGTTTAAGCTGCATCCGGTTTGACTGGAAGCCGACCCCAATGTAATTGGGAAAAGGCTAGACTAGGCTAAGATATACTTGAGAAAAAGGTGATACTTCTGACCCTGAAACTGGGTGTGTGCTAGCAAAACCTTTTATTCCATTCTATCTTTGTTTGGATATAATAAAGTATTTAACTTCCAGAGAACAAACTATTATCAGCCTTCTCAATACCAGCGAATTGGAGAAGACTGACTGCTGTTCATGAAGGTGGCGACCCTCGACAGACAGCTCTGATCCCAATGCAAGGTGTCAGGTACTAGCACACAATTTACTCTTCCTCAGTCACGTAGCTGTTAAGATGCAACTCGGTGACTGCTTCGAAGGTCTAGGGGTCGCTAGCGCGGCTGCTGAGCGTGAGGTCTTGGGTTTGATTCCCAGGTCGGGCAAAGTGTTATTGTTGTTTCATATTACATGGCCTTAACATCTATAAATATGAGAATATTATGACCGTTATGTGCTTTTCCTGACGTTCCAAGCGCAACAATACTCGCGATTACAGTGCAGCCGACGTGTTTAGTCCGTGCTGATCATATCCGAACGAACTTCATTGGCAAGACGTCGGCCGTACTATAATCCGATAATAAGTTGATTTCTATTGAATGCCTCGTTGGTTTAGTAGTCGCAAGCGCGGCTGCTGAGCGTGACGTCCTGGGTTCGATTCCGAGGTGGGGTAGTGTTATTGGGTTTTTCTGTTAGGAAATTCTCAGTAGCAGCCCGGAATCAGGAAGTTGGTGGTGTGACACACCCGCGTTTCGGAGACTACGTAAAGCCGTCGGTCTTGTGCCTGGTCGTGTCGGATTGCCGTCCCATTGGAGTATGAGATTGCAGGAAGTGCACCAGTCTCCTGCGTACTTGGCTAATCTCCATAGACATAGGCCGCCGTGCCCGAAATAAGATCGGGAGGAGTATTAAAACATGTGACATGCATCAGGGTCTCTGAGACTGTAGGGTTTCCATGGATCTGTCATAAATTTTCATGAAATACCTACCTGGATGGCATATCTAGTTATTTAATAAACCTGGTGCAATTGATGCCAATTGTCAGATCCATATGGCCTATAACCACTACGCCGGATCCGCAACGTGATGATTGAAGTTTAAATAATAATAATATTATAATAATATTCCAGGGTCATGGCACTGGGCTTCACGACATACGCTCACGCCAGCGTCTTCCATTACATGTTCCACATACTCAATCCGGAAATTCTGGAAGAGGTATAATAGAATTTATAGTTTGATTAATGCTTTCCTTAGATTTTAATTTTCTTAGTCCCGTGGACACTACATGAAGCAACAAGAGGAAGCATCTCATCGCTTTAGAATGGTTCGAAGCAATGATTCCCTTGACCAATCTTCAGGTTTACCTGTATGCTCATCAGTATTCAAGCTTGCGAAATAGTTCAGTAATCTTCATTTATCTTGTTGAATTAAGAAAACCCCACTATTGCATCTTTGGTTCAAAGCAAAGGATGGTTGGCCAAGACCGCTGCTTTCTCAATGTTTCATTCCGTTATATTCTGCCTTACCTTAAAGTCATCTCCAAACAGTGACGCATGTACTTCAACTCTCTTCATCCTTCCACCAGATGACTGAAAGAGTGGATGGCATATACCTGTCAAACGGAACATCGCTGATCCAGGCTTTCGTGATGATGTCCTGCTTTCTCACTGGCTACAACTTACTGATATTCTCACAGCAACGGGAGCTTAGCCTGAGTCTACTGCCACTATGTATAATTAAACGAGTCATAAGGTAAGTATACAGAAACTGTTACTGTGTGTTACGTCAGCTTTTGGATTTTCAGATCCTTGATCAGATCATATTCAGATTATTGAACAACATGCTGTATTACTCGTCAATAGACGGATCACATGTAAAAAGTATCTGCCTTAGATATTTCTAAAGAGTTATACTGTTATCGCAAATATACAATCTAGGGACTATCGTCAATCTAAGAACCTCCCTTCCCTTTACACATCCTACGAATATACCATTGAGATGTTATCTAAAAAATCTGTTTTGAAATTCTCTCTTACCAATAAACAAAATTTTATTTCCAGAATAGCTCCAGTACATCTCCTGGTGGTCGGCTTCGCAGCAACTTGGTGGCTTTACACAAGGGACGGCCCCCTCGTCCCTACTACAATAGGCCTGGAGAGCCAGGCCTGTAGGACCAAGTTCTGGTCTCACGTGTTCTTCATCAACAATATAGTGGATTCTAAAGATTACTGTGTTGTGCCGACGTGGTAAGGACAAAAAACACAAAAAAACTATATTCTTACTATATACTAACAGAAATGAATGCGAAAATACCTTGACGTTGAGTCTGCTTGTGACCAACCTAATCGAAACGTCAAGCGATTCAAAGGTATTTAATTCCTGTTAGTTTACGAGTCATGCAATACAATTGTTATCGTTTTCCCAGGTTTTTGGCAGTAGACATGCATATGTACATCCTGGCCTGCACCCTCACATTACTCCTATGGCGACGCCGCTGTACTGCTGTCAAACTTTATTTAATACTCTTTGCCGCCTCCTGCTTACTGACGGGCATTGTCGCTTATATTAGGGAGTACAAATCTTTTGTTAACTTCTCGACACCTGAGTGAGTATGGCCTTTGTTTTTCTTAAGCTGTCTAACACATTTCGTTCATAACTTCATATCGTTGCAACTCAACAGTTGAAGCCTTTCTCGTAGAGGAAGACTCCTGATTCCTTTTGCATCTCATTACACTTTGAATGGCACTTTTGGCAACTATTCCGTCACCTATAATGTACATAAAAAACGTCACGAATAGGAGTTTATTAGCTATTTGTTATAAACCTGTTCACACGTCGTGGGTCGTGAACGGGAAATCTGGATATGCAGTTATTATTCGTAAGTGATACAAACATATAACAACAAATAATAAATAAGCTAATTGTTTCCTTTTTCTTCAGGGAAATACGCAGGATATTCCGGGATACCCATTCATTAACTGAATTCTACATTTCTTCCTGGGCTTCTCTGCCATCTTGCTTCGTAGGTTTGATTCTTGCTCACATCCAATTCGCACTTGACGAGAGAAAAATTAAGCTATCGGAGCATAAAGTAAGTTATAACTTGTAATATTACTGTTTATATATAGACTTTTGAATATTACCTTAACCCATCCTTAACCTTACGATATTATTATAATCCACAACTGAGAACTCCATGCGTATAAAAGGTTTTTACCTGCATAAACTTTTTCGTGCTTTTTTATTTTTTATTCTGTGCCTATATACCTCATGGTACTGCTTTCCAAATAAAAAATATAGGTCAAGAATAACAAATAAAAATATTGAACCTTGTTTTGTGAAAGGCGCATTTATATATATATTTTAGGGTTCCGTTCCTCAAAACTAAAAAAGGAGTCTGTCCGTCTGTCTGTCAAGACTCTTTTTTGATTACTAACTTACATTTGCAGTTGGAGAATCGACGGCTCGGTGACGTTTATCAATGTAAGGAAAACATTGTTTTTATCTGTAAAGATAAGTTAGTCTTTCAGTCCGACTCTCCTTAACGTACGAGCAATTTTTAAATCTTATTAGGCTTGCGTTGGCCTCCAACTTTTTTTTTTCAAAGTTAGTTATTCGGTAATTTTAATTAAAAACTAGTCCGACTGCCTCTTTTGTCTAATAGTTCAATTCCGGTGTGCCAAAGTGTAGGCAGAAACTACAGAACTCTACCTGCTAAGATCCTTACAATGCCCTTTGCTTCGTCCACATTCATACATCTGGGTCATACATGCGCACCGGTTGCGAGTACTACGCACCTTACCTTTTTGGAGGATATCACTATTAAGGTCATAATGTATATCCTTCTAGGGCGTCCCCTTTAGTTAGTTAACCGTCTTTTATTCATCAAACCAAACCATCTAAGCATACTCTTTTTAAAATTCGACACTACGTCTTCTTTTATACCGCAACGTTGTCGTATCACATTATTCCTGAATTTATCATTCATAGTTAGACCACACATAACTTCGCAAGGATTAATCGCATCTATTATTGATTCTTTCTTTTACTTACGTTTCGAACACTTTATTTCTATGTGTGATGGTATGCTTGCTTAATATTCACAATTTGTTACACAACGAACATAGGTAGATATTTAAAAAATAAACAATTAAGGGCAAATGAGTTCACGGTTTACCTTTTGTACCTTACTATTTTAACTTCATACTAATTTATTAACCAATTTTCTACCGTACACTTAGTTAAGTTTTCGACGAGATATCGTGTTACCCAGTAATTGGGTTGTGGAGGCCAGATAAGTAGTTGCTCCATGTAAAATACTGGTATTAAGCTGCATCCGGTTCGACTGGAAGCCGACCCCAATGTAATTGGGAAAAGGCTAGGCAGATATATATACCTAGTTAAGTTTAACGCTTACGATAGTTAATTAAAGTTATTATATTAAATGGAAAAAGAATATGGCCGTGAGCAGGATTCGAACCTGCGCCTCCCGGATAAATACTCCAGGCGCTCTGACCACTAAGCCATCTCGACCTCTGTTCACCACCACGAATTCTTCATCACATTTTCACCGACGAATGGGCCGGCTCGACCGGATTGATACCACGGCCTCACAGAAAACCGGCGTGAAACAACGCTTGCGTTGTGTTTTGCCGAGTGAGTGAGGGTACCAGAGGCCCAAACCCAAACATAAAAAAAAAGAAAAAAAACATATTTTAACACATTAATTATAGTTTAACGGTTATTACTCACGCGCATACTTCGTTATTAATATGAATGTGTCTCACAAAAGTTACTATACTTACAAAAATATTTTAACGTCTTTTGGCGACGTCATTGCTATCAATTCAGTCCCTATACAGGTGACCGAACCAACATGACTAACTTTGTAGTCAATACAATGACGTAAAGACGCAATTACCTTATCAATTAAAGATAAATACGGCCGTATTATTTTTCCATATAATATAATAACTTTAGAGTTCGCTAAGCATGCGTTAATGCTTCTCAAATGTTTTATTGGTTGTTAATTAGCTAATAAACTGTTTTAAATTACTAACTAGTGTGCCCGCGACTCCGTCTGCGTACATGACAGAAAATAATGTCATGTCGCATATGAACTCAACTACATTATAAACAATTAAAATCTACATACAAAGTTGCAATCCAGTAATATTTTTTTATTTCAAACTTCGTAGTGTAACCGTTGATAATAAACATACCATAACATAGCATCACGGCTATATTCCCCGAAGAGGTAGGCAGAGGTATACACAGTTGTACACCCACATTTCACCAATGCTGTTATTAAGTCCCATGTAATAGGTGGCCATCTACTGGACACAATTCAAATCTCCAGGTTGCTAGTAAAAAAAAAAACAATAACACTTTACCCAACCCGGGAATCGAACCCAGGACCTCGTGCTCAGCAGTCGAGCTTGGGACCACAATACAAACGAGGTAGTCTAATAATTAAATATAATTAAATGCATGTACAAAAAGTGGTTGCTAGATACTAACTCGATACCTGTCAATCACGATCATAATTGCGTGGTATCAAGTTAGAATGCAGCAACCATTTTATGTTTTATAGCGCTGCCGGACGCCGAGACATAGTTATTTTAATAGGTCGACTCAAAAAAATCTCTGCTGTGAAAATTTAATCTAATACACTGTGTATGTAAGAAGAATCAACGAATTTACGGCTGTGTAAGTTATGTTACACTGCTCAGCGCCTGTATAAGTGATAGCGCCATGGAATATGTTGCAACTAAGCTACGCTAAAAACCCCATCACAATCGATCTACTGGTTCTCAAGTTATAAGCGTTCGAAGTTCGAACTGTCTGCTTGTCTCTCTGTTCGTTCGAACAGGCAAAACACAACGCTTCGAAAAATTGTTGTGTCAGACGACACAACCGAAAGGGATCAGGCGCATGACCGACACCTTTACGACCACGGGCGAAGCCCGGGGGCATCACCATAGAATTTTCTGCCACAAAAATCCAATAACATTCCTCGACCCAGGAATCGAACCCAGATCCTCGGGCCCTGCAGCTACGCTTGCGGCCACTAGACCAATGAGCTGCTACTAAGCTTACTAACAAATAGTCACCAACTGCACCACCCGCGTTGGTTGAACTGGACCAGCGGATTGGACATAACTTATTAGTAATACATACTTTAAAAAATATCATACACCTATATACCTACTATTTCCTAGACTAATATAATTATATCTTTGTTCCAGTGGTTTGTTTATCTCCACTACGCAACCTTTCCCATGATGTTCACATGGGCATTAACTGGTCTGTTTGTAAGAGGATATCACTCTCCGATGTTCTCTGCGGCCTACATAGCGCTGGACAGGCCGTTATACTGCATCATTATGGCAATTACGCTACTAGGATTGTTTCATGTTGATAGTAAGTAGACAAGCAGGTAGGTAAAGACCTAGGTATTGACTAGTGCCATAGGCAGCCCCGGATCTACGATTTTTTCGAACCGAGGCAAAAACTAGATGGTGGCACCCCTCTTTCAAGCGTTTGAAATAAATTACTTAAAAAAGACTCTCAAATATATAGTGGTTGGCATTTTTCATGAACAGGACAATAAGAACCCCTTAATAAATTTTCACTCTTTATTAAGTATGCCAGCTTCATCAAATACTTATTCATTGATGTTGCCAACAATCTGCTGCAGCTGCTCGCAGCGCATTTTAGAATGAGCCCTTAGGATGTGTTCAAAAACTAACTGGGCGTTAAAATGAAATTATTAATGTGTAGAACAACGTGCGCTGCATGCTAGGCGCTTTTATTTTTTAACCATATTATATCATGATTTCGGCGCGCCCGGGACGCGTGTCCCCCCCCCCCCCCCCCCCCAGATCCGAGGCTGGCCATAGGGGACGTAGTACAGGTAAGTGAATAAAATAAACGTTCCATAACGTGGTCATATTTTCATTGCAGGTCCGTTACGAAGGTTCTTCAGCTGGCGTGGCTGGCACAGCATGGCCCGAATGTCCCTGACAGTGATGCTGCTGCACTGGTGCGTCAACATGAGCATCGGCACCAGGCCAGCATCATACGGCACATCTATCCTTGACATCGTAAGATCACGACTTACCTACCTATGTCCAAGATTGGAGAGTAATTTGTAATTACTGTGTAATTTGTATCATAGCGTGCTGTAACCAGCACATAACTCCTTCATTGCAGGGCAACGGCCCACAGAAATTTAAAATAAAAACATCATAAAACTCTTTTTTTTGGGAAGTCGTGTAACAAGGGCCTCTTCTCAAGACGTAACTTTAAAAAAAAAAAACAAGAATCACAGATTGATAAATTTACCTACACAGTCAATAAAGTTAACGGATCGCTGTCTGTACATGGAAGATGTATGAGACAAAATATTATTGGGACCTTTATCAACGCAAATAGCACACAAAACAATGATTGTTAATTTTTTTTTCCGTGTGTCTGTTTGTCTGTTTATCTGTTTGTCTGTGCGTTTGTACACGCTAATCTCAGAAACGGCTTATCCGATTTAGATGTGGTTTTCACTAATATATTGTGGTAAGCTTCACTTAACATTTAGTGTTTGTTTCATGTCAATTCATAAATAAAAAAGTTATGCCAATTTAAAGAATCACATCGAACATTTTTCGTTATTTACGACATCCACGCGGACGGAGTCGCTGGCACAGCTAGTAGTATAATAATAGTATAATAAAAACATAGATATTGCACAGTCATAACAATTTCCTCGAACCAAATAGTCGTTCAACCCCTGAAATACGGTATACGTAACCATAACATTGCCTAGTGATCATGATCAGGTTTACCCAGAAGGCAGTAGGTACAATTCTTTTTGTCTACACTATTTGTCTATCATAAACGTCAAAGTTGACACAAAAACATAATTTTATACGTTTGTGGAAGGAAAAAGATGGCTTAGTGGTGAGACCGCCTGGAGTATTTATCCGGGTGGCGCAGGTTCGAATCCTGCTCACGACCATATTTCTCTTTCCACAAAAATGTATTACCTACTTTATATGCAAAAATCGCAGTTTGTGGTGTTTGTATCACTTTCATATATTATAACGAAAATATTGTTTCAGTTCGTGGACTGGACGTCAACCAACGTCTTGACCTACGCTATTGCCGTACCCATCACGATACTTGTAGAGACTCCAATGCAGAGGTTTTTAGGGGCGTTATTATTTTAATACGATTGGTTTTAGGGAAGTTTGACATCAACACCACCACGGTGATTAAGCAGTCGAGAAGAGACGACTACCTTTTATGAATCCAATAAGAATAAGTAAATTTTTTAAAGATATACAATAATATGAAATGATGATAACGATGTATTCTTTTTTGTTTATAACCTATACCTACTACTTATCGATGTAGATTCGCTACTGCCTAATCTAGTGATCGCAAGCGCGGCTGCTGAACGTGAGGTCTTGGATTCGATTCCCGGGTCTGGCAAAGTGTTATTGAGTTATTCTGTTAAGAAATTGTCAGTCTGGTGTTTGGAATTGTGCCTGCTTGATGGCAATAAGCTCATCGCCTATTAGTTACTTGGGAAGTTGGGACATAATAATAACATTGATAAAATGTTGGTGTACCTACAACTTTTTAATTATAACTCTGCCTACCCCCTCGGTGAATGATGAATGCAGGCATGACGCCTGAATTCATCATTCATGCCATGTATGTATGTTATAGCTAAGAAAGTTCAAAATACTTTTTTTTATCAACGGGATCAGCATTTGGCTACCAACTGGCCTGATAGTAAGGTAAAGAGTGGTAACGGTGTGGCCGAGGATGGAACACATAGATCCAGAAGGAATCTATTCATTTTACATATATATTATAGCCTTGAGTATGCCTATAATTTCTCAGAAAACACGGATCTCTATCTCTATCACGGATCTCTAGATAATTTTGTATGAAAGAAAATTTTACGTTTGTTTGAAAAAATGCAACTTTAGTCATTGTTCCGAGGGTGAAACATTGTACAAGGCTGACTGTTTCTGATGATAGTTGCAGTCTGAGAACACAAAGAATTGATCTAACCGCTAAAATAAAGTCTAGCGGTACTTCACGCCTGGACCTTCTCGCTGGACCTGGAGCTTCTCAACCTTTACAACAGCACAGGTCCGATCTTGTATGTAGCCACCTATGGGACGTCGCAACTAAGTACCAGCTTGCTGCACTTGACTAGTTAGAATGCAAAGCTAAAAGGCTCATAAGCGACGAGGCGATGGTGAGTAGACTCCACAGCCTATCTCATCGGCGAAACGTTGCTTGCTTGTCAGTATTCTACATATTGAACTTCAGCAAGTACTTACGTGTCGCTCGCTGCGCGACTTAATACCGCCTTCACCATTTTACTATTTAACTTCCAGTCGCACTGACGGATATCATCCACACTTGGCTGATAGTTATATCCTCATGTCGTACTCGGCGATTCTCCTTAACCTTTATAATACGCCCTGCCAAAATGTGGAATTCCTGCGTCTGTATTCACTACTAAGTACCTACTTATAAACCGAAAACCTTCAAAATAACATTGCATTGGTATCTTCTAGGAACGCCCCTTCCATCGTAGACCTCATCCATCGCTTTCCATCAAGCGAGATCGAGGTCAAGTGCCGACTCAATTAGTTATAAAAAAAACTTGTTTTAGTATTGGGGTAACTTCGGACAATAAGGCAATAACAATAAAATAATTATATGCACAAGCGTTGACATAATATCTGTAAGCAAAAAGACTGGATCTCCAACAGATGGTTCGAACATGCATGTTGGAACACGAATTAAAAAGTTAAAAGCAGCCATTTTGATTTCTCCTGTCTCTTGACAGGCCGGTATACTAGAATATTTCGATTTTAATGTTCTACACCACGTTTTTAACGCCAAATTTGTGTTGATGAAGTGAAAAGTAAAGTGTTCAACATGGCGCGATACGGTCAGAGACCGGAGAATGCCCTCAAGCGGGCCAATGGTTGGTACCGAATTCTCAATGATACCACGTTGCATGTGAGAATGACCTTACGTTATTCGCCCTATCAGCATTTATACACACATTGGACTAAAAATAACTCTTATTTTAGCTGTATAGCATGTTGGATGCAATTCGAGTTCATATTTTATGGACTCATTTGTGCTTTTTTAACATAACCAAAATACATAACGTTGGTACATTTTTATGCACTTTGCGTAACGGCCAGCCTCTCAACATAACAGAACTTTAGGCATTACTCTGACCTTCTCTGCATTCAACAAACATGGCTATGTCATCAGCATAAAAAAATAACAATAATATAATGTTCGTAATATGAATGAAGTGCTACAGATATAATCTTACGCATTTTCCCTATTGGGTTTGGCAGAAACTATAGGATTGCATAAAGTGGCAGGCTGTAGTTTCTGCCTATCCTCTTAAAGATATTACTTTGACAATTTTATCACAGCTTATATACTAAACACAAAAAGATTAAAAAAAGGTTGTGATAAATCTGCCCTCTAATTAATTAATGTAGATTGAAAAACTATGAAAAAAATTGTGATGATAAAATCTATGACTGGTTTTTAGTATAATATTCTTAACAAGCCACATCATGTTTACATTGAATATACATTATAAGGTCTGTGGGTCGTCTTAGAGGTGGAGTCTCCAGGACTATGCTTGCATAGTCTTGCAATCTGGTATGGCATGACTCCAAGATTGAGAGTTTAAATTACAACTAGAAAATAGTTGTAGAATTATATATTATTTATAAAATAAGTAAATAAGGAAAATTTACATCACTAGGCATCTGTTCAAAAAGTAAGAAGGGAACTAAAAATTTATTAGAATATGTGAACAAGCACTATTCTGGAACAATTACTCAGTTTGCAGAGCAATGTCACAGTTTCACAAAGCTTATGGGTTCAAGTCCCATTTGTGTCTATTATTGTTCAATGTTTCCTTAGAAAAATTTAAATTATTCATTAAAAGAAATAAGTCCACCTCTTTACTTAATGATTTTATCTTTCTAACAGAGTTTATGGACTTGGAGAAGCCAGCAAGAGCTTTAGATACACTGCAAGAAGTGTTCCGGAACAAAAAATGGGCATACAACTGGTCCGAATCAGTGCTGGAACCCATCATGTTCAAGTACTTGGAACTATGTGTGGACTTGCGCAAGTCTCATATTGCCAAAGAAGGCCTATTTCAGTACAGAAACATGTTTCAATCTGTCAATGTCGGATCTTTGGAACAAGTTATAAGGTATGCATAGAGTGTTTTAAAATAATCTTATCTAGATTACTAAAAAGGTTGAGATTTTATTTATACAGAGAAATTATTCCTAGCTTATTAAATAAAAGCTTTATTTTATGAAATATTGATGAAGGACATATGTGTAACTAGCCTCTTTTTTATTAAAAGTAAAACTTATTATTTATAAAATATAGAACCCACACAGAAGCAAAATATTGTTACCAAGGTCACAATTATTTTCTTCTATTTTGGAACATTTATGACACCATTGATTATTTTTAAATATTAAACAATATGCTCTGGTATTGTATTTATTGTTCAGAGTCATATCTAGGATTATGTCCAGGCCTGGCCCTTCAAAAATACAGATATTTGGGTTGGTAACCCAAAATCCTGGGGTGGATACTAGACATTTCTAGGGCAGTCATATGAATGTTTAAATTAAATTGAAAGTTTATCCTTATGCATTTAAACATTTTAACCATATTATCTCCATTAGGGGCTATTTACGTATGGCAGAAGAGCGCACAGAAGCAGCTCGACAACAATCGACGCAAGCGGTAATTGAGACTGATGACCTGGATAACCTGGCCACACCTGAGAGTATCCTGCTTAGTGCTGTGTCTGGAGAGGACGCACAAGATCGGTCTGATAGGACTATACTGACACCATGGGTAAGGAAACATTATGGCTAGCATCATTCTCACATTCTGATTTACTTATTAAGAACATTTTTTGCTGTCCTCTCAAGCTCCTCCCAGGTTTTACTGATGGTTGTATGGATCAATAGACTTAATTTTGTCCCAAGTTACCAAATTTTCTCCCCATCCATAATAGTGGTATAGCTTGTATAATCTATTACTCATTCTCCAGGTGAAATTCTTGTGGGAGTCTTACTGCCAATGCTTGGAGCTGCTCCGTACGAACGCGCACGTGGAAACGTTGTACCACGACATTGCGCGCATGGCTTTCCAGTTCTGTCTCAAGTACTCCCGCAAGACCGAGTTCAGGAAACTGTGTGACAAGCTCAGAAAACATCTTGAGGATATTTGCAAGCCTACGGTGAGTTGATTAAATATAGTAAATCTTCCAATCAGTTTTGTTATTTGTGCCAGAATTGTGTTTAAGTTAATACCTAGAAGAAATATGCTTATATTTAGAAAACTGCAAAGTAAATTACTCCATAACTTTATATGTATTATTGTGTAACAGGTGCAAACTGGGAATGTGAGCATCAGCAAACCAGAGACGCAGCAGCTGAATCTAGAGACAAGGCTGTTCCAACTGGACAGTGCTATTCAGATGGAATTGTGGCAGGTTTGTTGTGTAACCTGAATAAACCTTCATAGCAGTGGGCATATACAAAAAACATATAATACATTTACGCTGTTGCCTCAGTCACAATAGATTTTTATTGTTACAACGTACAGATCTGTACGTTACTGAGCCGAAAGGTTATTCCTATTGCCGGAAACAAACTTACATGTTGTGGCATTTCGTGGTGCTTACTGTCGGGATAGTGAGTGTGCATATTACTCTGTCGTGTCGCGGCGTGCTCTAGCGTTATTTCTGAACAGTATATACCGAACCTTTGCAACATTTAAACGTAAGTACATAATGTTTTCATCGGATTCTGATAGGAAACGGAATTGGGTTCCCTCACAAACAGAGGGAGACAAAACAAAGGAATTTCATCGTCTTGTTAAAGAACTACAGAGTGACGAACAGACCTGACTTAGACTGAACTTAGCAAAGCGTCCGCTAGTTGTTCGCGTCGTTTAATTATGCGCCACGAGCCACGCAGTATAGAACCACATTTGCCTTACATGTCGCGTCATAACCCCAACCACCACTCTGGCAAAATCGGTCGCGAGTCGACTCCACGACAAAACGCGTCACGAGACGACACGACATTCAAATGTGTCTCTAAAAATACTAAATCTATGAAACTGATATGGTTCTGGCGCGTCACGGCACGTTAGTATGTTTCCACCTTACCCTCGTTGTAATGATGACCAGGTATCCATAAAGTGGAGAGTTACTCTGCCTCGCGTATTCTAGTTCTAATGAAACTTTATCTTTTTTCATTAATTTTAAATGGGACGTCGAGGTAAATAAATGTTTTGAGCGCCCGTTTAGAATTAAATAATTATGCATCACAACAGTCGAAAAGTTACTTCCTCTCTATACTCGTCACTATGATTTCATATCACTGATTGTGTTCAAAACAAAATTACATCTTAAAATTATTCAAATAGGAAGCCTACAAAGCAATTGAAGACATCCACAACTTAATGAACATGTCAAAGAAGACTCCAGTAGCCAAGACTATGGCTAACTACTACGGCAAGTTGGCGCTGGTCTTCTGGAAGGCAGGACACTGCCTCTTCCATGCTGCTGCTCTCCTCAAGTTATTCCAACTGTCAAGAGAGATGAAGAAGAATATCACACAGGAGGAGTTACAGAAGTAAGTTTTGAGCCTTTTTAATGGATTTAAATGCCATTTGTTTTCTTTTTAGTGTACATCAATAGTGGAGTCGTTTTCGAGGCGGCATTCTTTATAGTTCGGCGGCACGTATCTTGTATTTTTTTAAGACGCCATTAATTCAGCGAATGGAAATCTATTAATATTGGATTTTTAACTGCACAGGTGCCGTTGAGTAACTAAAAGATTTTTAACCAATCTAAAATTGTATGTAAAAATTATATTCCTTACGTTTTGTATAAAACCATGACTCAACTAATACTACAACCAACCTTCAGGAGTTCATCAACATTAAATGTTGATCAGAAATTATCTAGCTTCTTCCTTTAAATAGTCCAATAATTCTAACCTATTTATTATTTCCTTGTACCTAATAACAAAATAATAGGCATGCCTCCGAAATAAATCCCATGTCTATCTGTTGTATAGTTAGTCGTGGTAGGCCTCGGAGGCACATGATATGGTCGGCTTGACGCGACAGTCTGCACCACACATGTGCACTCTGTGTTAATGTATGCCTGCACAAATGTTTCTCGAATATAACCATGTACTTGTACCATGTTTTAGTGTAAAATTTAATGAAATTATTTATTTTGTAAGAAGGTCTTTTCAAAACTCATTTATGTGTTATTTTTTATCTACAAGGTGTCCGCATTTTCTCTCTGACTACCTCTGAGAAGAAATGTCGAAACAGAGTTGAAGGAGGAGTTTTACAGTCTAGACATCACTTTATAAGACTATATGAGCGTAATCAGGGTATCCAGAGTATATGTACTCATATTATGAATTTTCTTCTCTGAAGTTAGTCTTGCCGCAGGTACAGTCGCTTAGATAAGAGATAAAGATATATTTTTAAGGAAATTAAAACTTCTGTGAAAGCTTCGACTGTCTCCTGCAAATGAGAATGGGAAGTGACAAGTTTAAAAATCTCTGGATTCATCAATTATAAAAGAGCTCATGATTTTCGAATGGCTAAACAGATTTTCTTGAATCATAGCTAAGAACACTCAATCAAGTAAACTTTCAAACAAAAAAAAACTAAATCTAAATCCATTTTAGGAGTATCTATCTGTGTCATCTAGCCACAGATATATACACAAGTTACACTTATAACACCACTCTGTTTGCATCAGCGGTAAAAAATTATGCACTAATCATATTCCAGTGGAAACCCTAAGAAATAAGACTTCTTATACTTCATTTTGTTTTCCCCCAGGATGGCCTGTCGTGTACTAGTGGCCGTACTATCAGTACCTCTGCCGTCTCTCCACCCGGAGTTCGACCGCTTTGTGGAGACTGACAAGAGTCCGGTCGAGAAGGCGCAGAGGTTAGCTGTGCTACTTGGCCTGGCACAACCACCCACTAGAGCTAGCTTGTTGAAGGGTAAGGGAGACCTGTAGATTACGGATTACGTGCGTAAATTTGACAAGGGAACTGCAGATGAATGTGTTGATAGACAAGAGAGAGAAACCCGATATTGCTTATGATAAATCAATCAGTATTTACTAATTTTACTTATCTATATCTATTTATAAATCATTTGATACTAAACGAGAACACATGCAGTTCTTCATAAATTTGATTTTTATATATATGAAAAAAAAATGTCCAACCAGTATCAAAATTTTGCATTTTCTTTTTCTTTTCAACCAGACGTGGTACGCCTAAACGTGGTGGCGCTGGCAACACCTCAACTGCAGCAGCTTTACTCATGGCTGGAGGTAGAGTTCGACCCCCTAACGCTGTGCATCAATGTCAAGAGCGTCGTCAAGTCACTAGAGGAGGAACCGAGTAAGTTATCAAAATTATGAGAAATTTAAAACAGTTCAGGCCAGCTTTTAGAAAATCCGGTCCATCCATACCCATTTGATAAGTCATCTAAAATAACTTAAGAAGTTTGAGAAGAAAATTGCACACCAACCGAGAACAAAACCAAACACCTACATAATCGTGAAAATCGCGTAAATCCGTCTAGTACAAATCTTGTTATTAGCGAACAGACAAGCAGTAGGTACGACAGAAAGAAGTTGCGCATCATCGCAACTACAGTTACTACCACTAGGATGCGTATGTTCGCAATCTGTTCAGTTTTTATGCCTATAATGACAAATATATTACAAATTCAAAATTTATTTATTTACCAGAAACCAAAATAATATCAATTTATGTTAATATCCCCCATAATCATTATTATGTTTTACAGTTATACCACTAGGTTATCATAGCTCATCATTATAATGAATTTCTTAAAAAAGTGGATTTATATTATTATGGTAATTTTTATAAATCAAACATAACTATCATGCTTTTAGAAGAAAAAAAAACTGAGAATATTTAATAATGTACTTATTTTATTCATAGTCGCCTCCGAAATAAATCCCATGTCTATCTGTTGTATAGTTAGTCGTGGTAGGCCTCGGAGGCACATTATATGGTCGGCTTGACGCGACAGTCTGCACCACACATGTGCACTCTGTGTTAATTTATGCCTGCACAAGCTTTCAAATTTTCATTTAGTTTTAATTACAGTTTACAAGTTTAGTCTAATAATACAAGAAAAAAAACAGTTTCACCCACTATTCCCTCTGTTCTAGTGAGTATCGAAAGGCTATCAACAAACTATATGATAGACATCTTCATTCTCAATTGAGCTAAAAATGAAAAATATAACTCGGAAAAGCTAAATCTTTCAAACGCAATAACGCATACACGGCGAACTCTAACGTTATAAATTTGTTTGGAAAGAAAAATATCTATAGGGACTGAATAGATAGCGATGGCGTCACCAACAGACGTATTAAAATGTGGTAGAAGAATTTGGGGTAGTGAGCACAGGTCGAGATGGCTTACTTGTTGTATCAGCTGGTTAGCTCCACTGCCGCCTCCCAAATTTTTAGAGAGATTACAATACTTGACATTTGGATTGATGAATCCAGCATATTATTAAGGGCCAAAAACTAGCCAAAGGCAAAAAAACGGTCCTAAGCCAAAAAAACTAAATGCATAAGATTTGCTTTACCAAACGTGCAAAGAAGTGAATGTAATATTGTATTAGATAAAGAAAATTTAGAATTCGTAGATAAAACGGTTTTCTTGGGAATTACGCTAGATGAGAAACTACAATGGGGTCCTCATGTAACATCACTTGCAGGAAGGCTTAGTTCAGCTGCTTACGCAGTTAGAAAAATTAGGCAACTAACAGATATAGATACCGCGAGACTAGTGTACTTTAGCTACGTCCATAGCATTATGTCTTACGGTATTCTGCTGTGGGGACGGGCTGCTGACATCGAATCCAGGGCCACATATAATCTACATCGTCGCGAATCTCTTAGAGAACTTTTTAAGCAGATTAATATTATGACGGTACCTTGCCTATACATTTATGAGAATATTTTGTATGTGAGGAAAAACCTGAATCTTTTTGTAAAAATATCTGATAGGCATAATAATAATACTAGAAATAAAAACAAAATTGCCCAACCACGGTTTAGATTATCCAAAGTACACTCATCTTTCATGGGGAACTGTATTAAGTGTTACAATAAAATTTCTCCTAATGTTCAGGAACTAAATGAGAAAAAAAATTAAATCTATATAAAGCGCACATTATGCAAACAAGCATATTACAAATTAGGAGACTACATTGAGGATAAAAATGCTTGGAAACATGCTGGTCCTGCTCCATAGGACAACTCAACCAGTACAACTGCTTACTAATCTATCTCAATTTTGTCAGTCGTATACGCAATGCATTTTACTGTTAAATGTTATATATAAAAAGAGAGAAACAACTCTTAAATTTTTTATTAGATTCATAACTTTTTTATTGTAAATGTGAGCACCATGCAGCCATTAACATTATTCTAGTAACGTGACTTGAGGTCTGGTAGTTTGAGATGTCATACATAAATGTATTACTGTGGTGGCGTATGTGTTGGGTCATTCTGTTCCCTTAAATATGGTTGAGCTGAGCGATGCTGATATATGCGTGATACTCGTGAACGGGTGCCACAAGTTGGGACTGGTAAGCTCTAAACTACCAAGACTTGTAAATATTATTAAAATTTTGTATCTTCTATTGTACCTATGTGTACAACTATATCTGCATTGTTATCACATAATGTTTTTTATCAATAAATGCACCTAAATTATTGTAACACAACATTTTAAAAGAGTAACCATAGAGTTTCTTGCCCGTTCTTCTCCATAGGAATCTACATTTTGGAACGTGGCATTGGAATAAATGATTTTGACTTTGGCCTCTAACACGGACACGACGCACTTTGCTATATACATTTAATACAAAATTGCGGCACGACACGTCGCTACTCACGCCCTCATATAAAAAAATCGCAGTCATTCAGAGAACTCCATTATTAGAAAACAATATGGTACATACCTCTTGACACTTTTTTGCGTCATAAATTAATGGTTTGAGAGGTATTCTAATAATTTAATTGCAACCAGATTTCCACATTCATTAAATATCATCCAATATATTCCACATGTTCTAATTGGCAAAATTATTTTCAGACTCCCCCCTTGCCCAATACACGGTGGCTTTAAGTGATGTAGCCCTCGTCCGCCTGATTCGTCAAGTGGGTCAGTGCTATGCCTGCATCCAGTTCTCGAGGCTGCTACAGCTGGCGGAGACTGAAGACCTGTTCCACCTGGAGCGGCTGCTGGTCGACTGTGTCAGGCACAATGATATGCAGATCAGGGTTGACCATGCTAACAAGTTAGTACTCATATATAAAGATAATTAAACTTTTCGAAATTTTAGAGTTATCCCAAATATGGTGGTCAGGGCTAGGTAAATAAATTGTGATAATAATTTTTGTCTTCGTTTTTACGGAGAAACTGATCTCATAGGGGATTTATGAGATCACTTGGTTTTCTTTTACTATAAATCGGTTCTTTTCATCAGCTGATTATTCTGTTTTTTTCGAACGAACGGATTAACGACGCATTCGTATCTAACCCTTAAGTCGAAAAAAAAGACTTCGAGAGGCTTATCTGCACGACTGTTAGTAGCTAATATCCAAAACCCAATCTTTTTACATATCAAGATTCATCAAAATTGATTCAGTTTTTTAAGCGTGAATACGTAACAACAGACACACAGAGTTACTTTCCCATTTATAATATTAGTTAGGAAATAGGAAGATATTTAACTTAAAAAAAAATATTTTGATTAAGTGAAAAATTTTGTAAGTTTTGATATTTTCCTTGCCTAGGTTCTTATTTCACTAAGAAATTACATGGGTAAGATTGTTTGCATTTGGTCTGTTCTTATTTTGTATATGATAGACTCCTGCTGCCCTTCTCCCAATATACTTATTCAGGAATGGTGCGGCAGGTATTTTCTTCCAGACATCTATATCACTTTCCATCATGGTCACTTTCATCTTTCAAATAGTCCATATATTAATAATGCCTCCGAATTAAATCCCATGTCTATCTGTTGTATAGCTAGTCGTGGTAGGCCTCGGAGGCACATGATATGGTCGGCTTGACGCGACAGTCTGCACCACACATGTGCACTCTGTGTTAATAATTGCCTGCACAAACTCTCATTTACGAGCACACGTCATAGTCATCACATCATTAGTTTAGTCCTAAGCTAGATGTGTATTTATTTTGCAGTACAGGATTATATTTTCATCATTAGTGACAGATACCCTTTTTAGAACAACTACTAAATGAACTTCTGCACTTTAAACCACACTTAGGTAGTCGCTAATTAATATTTATCCAGGCTATATTTTTTAGCAGTATATGACCTGTAGAAATCCCCCCTCAGGCTTCACCATTACATCACGCAGATCACATGTTGAGTACTAGCTGTGCGCCGCAGTTTACCCATATTTTTTTTACTCTTCCTCAGCTCCTAAGGGTCATAGCGTTAGTTAAATAGCCTATAATCTACCACAAGCATAGGGCTATCAACAGTAAATATAATTTTTAAAATCTGACTGGAATCTACTTCCAGAGATAAGTATGTTCAAACAAACCCTTAAGTTTGATTATATTAGTATGTGTGTACTTGAGCCAATTTGATCAATATTATATAATAATAAAAAAAAGTTACATTTGCAAAGGCTATTCATTCCATTATTGGCTGCCATTATCATCAGAACCATGCTTAAATAACTTTATTATGGTTATTTTCGGAATCCAAATATTAATGTTTTACAATATTTCAGGTGTGTGCACTTCGGTGTTGAAGCTGGTGGTGGCGAATGGTGTTCCACCGCGGACGAAGCTTGTGGCGGCGCTATTCTACAAGCCACGCCTGCTGAACAGGTAAATAAATATATTGACTAGTTATACTGTGTAAATCTTTCTTTCGTGCAACGTGGAAACGTTCTCTCGTTTTGGTGGCTAAATCAAAATCGTTTATTTGCGTAAATAAGGTACAGAAGGTTCTTAAAGATAAGTAAATTGATTTCTTATTTTCTTGCAATTAATACCGGCGTGCAAATTTTACATAATTATGTAGGTATAATCAAAATAAAAATAATTAATTTAAATAAAATAAGTCAATTGCTAAGATTCACTTTGGGTCGCAGAGACAAAGGACACAAAATTCATACAAAAAATTGCAAATATGCATATAAAATACATCAGTGTTACAGAGAAATAGCAGTAATTTAATTAGTTTACAGGAGTTTGTTTCATACGTACAGTTATGCCTCTTCCCCATTGAGGTTAGCTAGTCATATCTTTGAGGAAAGACTTCTTGTTTTTCTACAGTCGAAAGCGACCGCACATAACTTTCTATTATTGTTTCTAGTAATGAATTCTGGAATATGCACAATAACCCGTCTCAGAAGTTATTATATTAAATGGAAAAAAGAATACGGTCGTAGGCAGGATTCGAAGCTGCGCCTTCCGGATAAATACTCCCGGCGCTCTGACCACTCAGCCATCTCGATCTCTGCTCACCACCGCGTATTCTTCATCCATATTTTAACACGTCTTTTGGCGACGTCATTGCTGTCTATTCAGTCCCTATATTGGTGACCGAACCCACACGACTAACTTTGCAGTTAATACAATGTCGTAAAGATGCAATTAGCTTAACAAATAAATCTTTCAAAAGCATGCATTAATGCTTTTCAAATATTTATCTTTAACCCATCTCAGCTTCATGAATTGCCTAGCATTTAGTTAAAGAAGCAACATAAACATCTTCTATTGGGCATAATTACACTATCTTCTAATTTTATAGACAAAATACTCATCTGTTTAAAAGATTTTTTGTATAGCTTTTCATCACATGTAACGATAAAACACTGTGAAAAAGGCTTGTATTAACTTCTTTTTTACCTCTACTAGGTCCGTGAACAATTAGTCCGTGCCGCCGAAGTCCTAACCCGTGCCGCAACCACCCTGTTCCCGGCGCGTCGTAAGCAGGAACGAGAGAGAGCCCGTACTCATATGGTACAGCATTACCATGAGCATAAGCATGCTGAACACCATCGTGTGCTGCAGCGCCACAAGATCATTGAAGAACGCAAGGAGTACATTGAACGCCTCAATACTGTACGAGAGGAGGAGGAGCTGCGGTGAGTAGCTGAAATACAGTTTGATTGACTTACAGAAAGAATTTTTTTCCCAATATACATTCAACTATATCCTACAATAAAAAAATAAAAATAAACTATTATCCAAGAGGTTTGACGTCAGGTAGGCGGCCGGTCATAAAACATTGCCAAAACTTTAGCCGCATGCCAGATATAGGTATGCTGCGCCAACCCTAAATAAATTGGGATAAGGGCAAGGGGTTATGATGATCTAATATCCCATGACGCCATCAGCCTATTGTCTTTAAAACATTTACGGTTCCTATTGCTGTAAGAATTATTATATATATCCATACAATATCTTTATCTGTATTTGTGTGAATATTGTTGTGACAAGTCTTACAATTTGAAACTGAATCATCATATTTTGAGAAATACCCATAAGAATGAACTAATAATTTACTGATATTATACCTATTAGAATGACCATAATCCATCGATACCATCATGTGAGACCAAGGTCAAGAGCGAACCCATTCAATAATACAAAATTTAATCGTGTTCGAAATTAGCTCATACATCATGAATCGTAAAGGAAAATGATGATAAATGATAATGTTACCCCCAATAGGTGTAATTGATGTGAACCGATTTATCATTACCAGACGTCAAGAAGAAGTATCTCGCGCAGCTGCCGCAGCCGAAGCCCGTCGTTTAGAAGCGGAACGCGAAGAACGCGAACGTCGACGACAGGAGTCGGAGCTGGCCGCCATGCGCGAGCGGCACCTGCGCGAGAGGGTCGCGCATATCAGCCAGACTGCGCACGGACAGAAAATGCTCTCCAACATCAACGAAGAGGTTCATATCATGATATTTTAACTACAGCTGTCACAATATAACTGTGCATGTCCGAAGTTAGGATTTTCCATCAGCCGCGCAGGTACAGTCTTTAGAAAAGTATTAACCTGCTATAATATTTATATTTGTTCGGAAAGTCAATAAGACCGCGAAAAATTTGTGTCACCGACTGTTCTCGGCCGCTGACCGAACGAGACAGATGTATTGTCGAAATGTAAGAGTGAGTGACACAGCACGCTGTTACTGCGCTCTACGCGCATGCGCCCTGCCGATTTTACACACACAGTCTGCACCACACATGTGCACTCTGTGTTAATTTATGTCTGCACAAATATTTCTTGAACAGCCAGGCACTTTAAGAATGTCCGCCTCATTCAAAATGGCGCCAACTAAAAACTGATTTCGGTTAAAAAAATCTCTAGCAAACCGGAGTTTGGAATTGTGCCTGGTTAATAGCAATAAGCTCACTATTAAATGACTTAATTACTGTATTGATAAACAGTGCCCAACAATACACCTATGCTTAACTCTATGGAAATACAGGCGTGATGCTATGTTATGTTTATGTTATAATGTAAAATGATTTTTATATATAACAGGAGCTCAAGAAAATGGACGCCGAAGCCATCGCTCAACGTGAAGCCGAGGAGTTGATGAAGGAACGTCGCGAGCTGCAGGCTAGACTCAAATCGCAGGAGAAAAAGGTGTGTACATCTAATTGATTTGTTAGCCCAAGCTCTAGCTTTTTTAGCTTATCTTGTCTAAAATACATCCCATTATTTTGTGACGAAAAATCGTTTACTACCTACCTTATTGTGTAAAAATATATTGAATAGTTAATGTCGTATTAAAAAAGTTGCAATATCGAAATCAAATTGTTCAATATATTATATACGTTTGCTTAAATACCTTAAGAAACAGTATTTTCGTTATAATTATAATTCAAACTTGTCTAAATTCACCATTATGAAATTGCAATATTTATTTTGTTAGGTGGACTACTTCGAGCGCGCCAAACGTCTGGAAGAGATTCCGCTGCTGCAGAAGAGTTTGGAAGAAAAGCAAGTCCAGGACAAGGCCTTCTGGGAGACACAAGAGAAGGAGCGCATTCAACAACTTATTGGTAAGTCCTCTTTGTCCAACTCTTGCTTGGCGTCTTCATCTTTTTACTTTATATTAGATGTGCTATACTGAACATTTTGAAAATTTGATGTGATTAGTAGTAAAGGGAGGTGTTGTACTTGTGTCATTATTTCAGAAACCACAACACTTCATTGTTAGTCATGACTAGTTTTGTGTTCTTTTATAACAGAAGATCTATATTCTTCTTAGGGTATCAATTAAATTGGTGTACAATTCCTTGACCTATCATTTTGAAATACGGTTATGTGAATATGAGCACTCTGTACATAGTGCCGTGCGATAATTTGAGAATGAATTTAAGCACTCGGAATACCGATCGAGCAGGTCCTGGTTTGAACCGCTGACGTGATCGTATTATACTATCCACAAAAATATTTACTGATTAGGTCGTTACAAATAAATCTTCAAATGTATTATCGTTTTCTGTGGAAAGAAAAAATGCTAAAGAGGTCAGGACGGCTTATAAATGGAAATATGATTAAAACTGAATCCTTTATGTGACTCGGTATATTTTTGTGTACAGAGGCCCGTTCCCGTGACGTAGCGACATCGGCCCGTATGTCCCGCATGGCAGTACACCGAGAACTGTTCACTGTGAAGTTGTGCAGTGAACGTGGCGCCGCACACACACAGCGGCTCGCTGACTTCAAGGTCAAGCTGCAGGCCGAGCGAGAGAAGAGACTCGCGGAGAGGAGGCAGCAACGTATCGAGAAGAGGAGGCAGGAGGTATGTAGTGTCAACAAGGATAAGAAGACTAGTGTGTAGTTGGCTGTGGACCATTGGCATCATTAACTGCACGTTATGGCTGTGAAAGGAATAAGGCTGATTTTAGTCTCACGCTCACCGTCAGCGCTCATAGCTCAGCGCGTAATTTGTCAGCGCTGAGGCTCAGCGTGGCTCGCATCGTACTGACCGCCTTACTGTTCAGACGACGACCAAAATGCGGAGTGTATTAATTATTGCTGCTTTGTACTATCTATCCCAAAAAAATAAAAACCGGCGACGACGAAGACTCCATGTTTATCCATTAATTGAGCAGAGAGCCGTATCCACCTGTATCCACTTCGCGATTCGCCATGACTGTACGCGCTAACGACGTCCGCTCCGCTCGACACTAGAACGCTCACTGAAAGCAGAGGCGCTCGTGCGATCGTCAGCGCCGACAGCTACGCGGTACCGACGCGCGACGCGTACGGCCGCGTAGCCATCGGCGCTGACCACCGTGCGCGCTGATAGCTACGCGTCATTCAAAAACGCTTCCTAGAAGTTCATATATCTCGGCCATCAGCGCTGACGGTGCGCGTGCCGTCGGCGTATGACTAAAACCAGCCTGAGACTTTTAACTGTATGACTGCATATCAAACACGCGGGTCTTCTCGCTACATCTACACGTATGATAACTGCATGTCTGAAGTTATACTCAAGTAGGTAGACATTGACCGTAGTTGATAGTATTTAAATGACTTAACTACATTAGTATAAAATCAAAGTCCAGTCCACCACTTTGATTATCTACTTACTACTTATTACAAGCATTTTAGACGATTAAAACTGACATACATTGACAATGAGGTCTAGACTTTTAAGACATATTTTACAGTACAATTATAATTGTCTGAATATAACCATGCATATCTGAAGTTAGACTTTCCAAACGACCGCACAGGTACAGTTCTATAGAAAAGTGTTAACTTGCTTAAATATTAAAATTTGTTAGGAAAATCAACAAGACCGCGAATCTTTTATGGCACCGACCATTCTCGGACAGAGGAAAGCAGAGACTCGAGACAGATGTATTGACGGAATGTAAAGTAGTGCGTGACACAGGACGTTGTTACTGCGCTCCTATAAGACCACGCATGTGCCCTGCAGATGTTATGGTAAAATTGACTATGATGCAGCATCCACCTTCAGTTAAGCACAGTTATATAATACCACAACTGTAAATGTTTACATCTTCAAATTTCCAAATAATAAGAAAATATATTATCGTCAATACATCATCAATACAAATAAATAAAATTGAAGTGTCTGTTTGTAATGTCAATATAATAGTTTTTTGAAGCTAGTTCATAGAGTTAAGATTTTTTAAGATTTAAGTTATTTGCACGATACCTACGCCTAAAGATCAGTTTTGAATTTTTTTGTCTGTCTGTCTGTTTGTTCCGGCTAATCTTTGAAAGGCGCCATTGATATATTACGTAGGAAAATTTTACTGGTTTTTGACCCACTCCCCCCTATATAAGAAAAAATATAAATGGGCCGACCCCCTCCCCCCCGTTATATATTTATTACGTAAGAATCTAAAGGAAAAAAATTACATAATCCACGTTTGGTTCCGATTCTGATAAGCTGACTATAGGTATATGGTTATGGTGAAACGAGCTGGTTTCCGCAATTCCCCGCTCGACTATAGGTGTAAGAAGTAGCTTAGGCTAATTATAATATAATTATACGTGAAAACGTGGGGCACAGCTAGTATACTATAAGTATACTGCCTCGTTGGTCTAGTGGTCCCAAGCGCGACTGCTGAACAGGAGGTCTCGGGTTCGATCCCCGGGTCGGGCAAAGTGTTATTGAGTTTTTCTGTTAGGAAATTCTCAGTAGCAGCCCGGAGTTTGGAACTGTGCCCGGTTGATGGCAATAGGCTCACCACCTATTACATGGGACTTAATAACAGCATTGGTGAAATGTGGGTGTACAACTGTGTACACCTCTGCCTACCCCTTCGGGGAATACAGGCGTGATGCTATGTTATGTTATGTTAAAAGTCTATCAATATTCACATTGATAAAGCACTATGATCGAAATCAACTTTACCATTCTTGTCGTAGTGGCTGGCTGAGAAGCATCGTGCAGAGGAGCGCGCTGCCGAAGAAGCTAAGCGCATCAAAGAGGAAGAGGAACGTAAGGAGCGAGAGGAACGCGAGAAGAAACTCGCCGAGGAAATGGCCGCCGCGCGCGAGAAGAAGGAGAAGGAAGACAGGTAATATATATACTAGCTTGAGGTGCTCGTTGCTAAGTAACAGTCGCACAAATCGAGTGATCGAGATTAAGCTGCTCTTGCCGCGGTCGGACTGTAGATGGGTAACCATCTTTTCTTACTGAGACCCCTGCGTGCCTTGCAGAGCACATTAAACCGTCGTTACCGTTTGTCAAATTTAGATCTATGACAGTTGTTACGGGTAGTTTAGAGACCTGAAAGTGACAACCGGTTTTACCACAAGATATCGTGTTACACAGTAATTGGGTTGCGGAGGTCAAATAAGTAGTCGATCGATGTAAAACACAAGTATTAAGCTGCATCCGGTTTGACTGAAAGCCGACCCCAATGTAATTAAAAAAAGGCTAGGCAGATTGACTAGCTTGTGCCCATGACTTCGTCTGCGTAGACTGAAGTCTTTGAATTGGGTCCAGTCGATAAAAAGTCCTATTGTATATAGTCCTGTTAATCCAGCTTATAAACTATCTGTGTGCCAAATTTCATCCAAATCCGTTCATTAGTTATTGCGTGAAAGAGTAACAAACATCGATTACTTCTACTCGAACTTTCTTCTTGTCTGATTAATTTCACTTATTCCTAAAAGTGAGTGAGGCAAGACCTTAGCCAGGAACTTGTTTAGGGTGGCTCTACGGACCGCTCCCCCCCCCCCCCCCTCCACTCCCTCTAGGGCGCCGACGTTTTCTATCTGACTATCTCTAAGAAGAAACAAGGTCAGAGGTCAACGTCTCTTTTAGAGTCCAGACATAATATGTGAATGTAAACATACAAGCATGGCCGCCAGTACGATCATTATCACTATTTTCATAGGAAAATATTAAAGCATACTCAATTCATTGACATGTGTTGAACAATTTTGGATGTAATGACTTTAATAAAAATAAGGTATCTACATTTTCTTGTTATGCCTCTCGGAGCCCATGCATGCAGGGATCGTCTGGAACTTTTGACCTTACTTACACTACTAATCATAACTACAGGGATCACCAAGAAATGTTAGCCCGTACAGAGGCCAAGACCCGCGCCAAGGAGGCAGAAGTCCAGCGCAAGTTAGAAGAGCAGAAGAGCCAAACATCTTCCAGCTGGAGAGACGGCGTGGCTGCTCGACCAGCTGCCAGGGACGACGGTTGGAGAGCCGGGAAGACCGAAGTCAAGGAGGAAAAGAAACCCACTCCTGGGGACACGTGGAGAACTGGTCAGTACTAGATTGTTAAGCTTCTCTTTTTCAAGTTAGAGGAGTAGATTGATTAGAGAATGTATTCAAGTACTTCTGGAATCAGTGCAATATTAGGATTTTGAAACCTGATAACAAGCAATTACGAAGAATCTTAGCCTAAATTGTTCCAGAATTGTTTTAATGAGCTTTCATAGTGTATACATAAAGTGTTATTGGGTTTTTCTGTAAGTAAATTTTCTCGGAGTTTGGAATATGCATGATGGCTGATTTTGAAATTTCCTTTTTTAATATAGATACACGTCTACTATTTCTCAAAAACACATTATTTCAGCCATAAACTAAGTTTTAACGCAGATTATTGCATTTTAATCTATCTAATTTGAATTAAGCGCCAAAACGCTCATGTTTGTCATGGTGCCGCTTAAGATGGGTTGTGACGTGACGCTTCGAAAACATCTGACAAAAGTACAAGCAACACCACGGCGGTGATTGACATTCAATTGAGGCGTGACGTCATTCGCTGTCATTGGCGTTTCAGTCAACATGGCCGATTGGGGTATTTTATTGAAAATCTTAGTAATCTTAATGTTTATATTAAAACAAGGTAATTTTTTAGAATCCTGTGTCCATATATTTTTCTCTAAAACCATTTATTCTTGGATCTTTAATACTGTCATCATGCCTATTGTGTCCGGTTGATGGCAGTAGGCTTAGCACCCATTACATGGGACAAAATAACAGCATTGGTGAAATGTGGGTGTACAGATGTGTATGTACACCTCTACCCCCTTGGGGAATACATGCGTGATTCTATTTATTTATACGTAATGAAATGGGCACTACATGCGAGGTGAGTGAGTCCGTTCAGCAAACCAGCGGTCATTGGGCGCGTACACAAAGCCAAATGTACGCATATACGAAGCCAATAACGGAACTCTCAACTGAATAGACACGAACCACACGCAGCTATTCCTGTGTCCAAGGTGCTTTGTACAAGTTAAAAGTTAAAGAAATTTATGACCAAGATCTGCTAGAAAAAAAATTTCAATCCATTATCATCTTTTGCTACAAATGTTTTGAATATTAACTTCATCTCTACAGCTCGTGCAGCTCGTGAACCTCCTCGTGAAGAGCGTCCGCGCAGTCCCGAACGTCGTGCGCCACGTGAGGAGAGACCGGCGCCCAGGGAAGAACGACCTCCTGCACGAGAGGAGAGGCCTCCGCCTAGGGAAGAGAGGCCCCCACCCAGGGAAGACAGGTGAGGAAACTGCGACTTTGAATATATTAGTATTAACAAGTAGCGTCAAATAAGAGCATCATATTATCAAATTCACCAACACATACCTGATTGCTGTTGTGTTAGAACCAGGGACCGATTAATCGGGTTAAAAGGTTAACCGGTAAAACCGATAACCCATATATTTGATTAACCCTTATAGGGGTTAACCCATATGCATCATGGGTTAACCATTTAAATATTGCTGATTAACCAGAATGAAAGAGACAGGGAACTACTACAAATCACCGAGCGCGTGCTATCTCCGTCACTTTCTAGCATACTTTTATGAACAAAAACGAACCTTATGCGTGAACCGGTTATTATAGGCTGATTAACCCAATAATACGGGTTAACCTTTACGCTAGGGTTTTTCAGCTAACCCTAAAAATTAACCCGATTAAAACCCCTATACGGATAACCTTTTCGGTCCCTGGTTAGAACAGCTTGGTAGATGCGATAGTTTCTGAGACCAAAGTAATATAATACCTTAGTACCAAAATATGTAATGGTTAAGAGATATTCTATATCACGAAGGCGAGTGGATCTTTACAATTTGAACCTTCACAAGAAGTCACATCACACGCCTTCGTGAGATAAAGATTCAGTGCTCACTTTTGTTGTGTAATTCATCAATTTAATTGTGTTTTAGACGTGATGAGCGGCCACGTGAAGACCGTCCTCTTCGCGAAGAGCGCGGCCCTAGGGATGAGAGGCCGAGGGACGATAGGCCCCGGGACGAGGGCGGCTGGAGGTCCACAAACAGGGAGCCTGAGAGGGAGAGGTAATGTCAATACTTGTTTTTTTTAATATTAACAATAACGGCCACTAGGTCAAATACATCATCCAACTAAAGCTGGATATTATAAATATCAACATATTTTCACATAGTAATTTTCGTGATTCACGGTCTTGATCGATTGAGTCGTCCTACGTGGTGGTCATCATTCAGAACCAAAAGCATTTGCTCAAACATTTTAGAAGGAACATTATAAACTGATAATATATGCATGTTTATTTTTATTTTTTATTTGATTATAAAGGCATATAAAAAAATAAGCATTAAAAAAAACGAAACTTCTATCAGTTTCGGACGTTTGAAACACCGCCAATTTGGTGCAGTTTCTTTGACATCAGCGTACGCGATATAACATACATGACATGAAGAACATCCAGTAACTGCATACTTGTAGACAATGTCATCGCGATCGGTGACGTCACGTTTTTTATTTTAATCTCCTCACATTTTTAACAATTAATTTTCATAGATATAATTAATTAAAAAAAAAAAACTATGTGTGCCATTCTACAGCAATAAATAAAACAAATATTTTTTTTTACCTATATTTGTATCACATGCATATTCTCTATTAGCATTTCGGTGACTAAAAATAAGTTTCGAGTGCTGTTCATGTTATGAACTCGTTTTATTTTATGAGAGACTGACCCATATATTTTATTGTTCAGGCCTCGCTACGCAGGCCGCTCCAGTGGCCCCGAGAGCGGCAGCTGGCGACGTGGACCCGCAGAACCGCCGCCGGCGGCTTCTGTAAGTACACAATAAACTACTGTAGTATGTACTTAATTAAATCTAATTTTATTCCATTACATTTATCTTCTACTCCTTTTATTTGCTGCTTTCCCCTATTATGCTCAAAAAAAATATAATTAATGATTCAATGGAGGTATTGATGATCTCAGGACTCCTAGCGCAGAACGCAATTATTCAGCGTTGAATAGGAGCTCGAAATAAGATACATAGATTCATAATGCACCTTTTACACACGCGTGCTTTTACTTTAGTATAAGTTAGAAACAACTCAATCATAGCAACCATGGCGCGTAAAAATTATATCTTCTCCATTTTATAATAACATAAATTAAGTTTCTTTATCCATGTTCTCTTCGCAAGTGTTAATACATACTTGGCTTCATTACGCCGTCGCCTTCGGCTCAAGCTGCAGTCAAGCTTCGAGTGTGATTAAAGACTGAACTCACATGCATCATAATGCATATAACATATAACGTTTTACACTTTACCAACAGGAGCGTTCTTCAACATGGCGTTCTAAAGACTGAACTCACATGCATCATAATGCATATAACATATAACGTTTTACACTTTACCAACAGGAGCGTTCTTCAAGATGGCGTTCTAAAGACTGAACTCACATGCATCATAATGCATATAACATATAACGTTTTACACATTACCAACAGGAGCGATCTTCAACATGGCGTTCTAAAGACGCTCCGCCTCGCGAAGACCGCTTCTCTCGTGACGCACCACGTGACCGCGAGCGTACTGACCGTGACGGTGGGTTCCGTGACCGCGACCGTGATCGCTTCCCGCCCAGGAGAGATGACCGGTGAGTTATCCCGCTTATGAATTTTCTGGTGAAGTCTTATTACTTAATCTTTAATTAAAATGACAATTGTGTTTTGTTTAGAGCAAAATTTTACGTTCGCTATTCCTAGAAAAAATCAAAATCAACAGCGTTGTAGGGTGGTATTGGAAGCTTAATTTTTTGCTTTTCTTGTCTGAACATAGGGAAAAAGTAACAAAAAATTATCTAGTGAATTTATATATGAAAGTAATTGTTTCGTTTGTTCAAATTTTCTTTCAGAAAATGTTTTGATAATACGTTCAGACGATATTGTCTTATCTCCAATAATTCTAAATTAAGTGACACAGAGATTTTGCTGCAGTTTCTTGCTAGGAAATACGATCGCCTATGGTAATATTTGTTTACACTAGCCAAGCTGAGAGTTCTATCAAAATCGGCCCCTAAATTGTTTTTTTTTTTTTTTTTCTTTTTTAGAAACGTTGCCCCACTCTAGGAATTTCTTCCTGTGTCGTGGGTGCGTTTACAGACATATAATCTCACAAGCACACAAACACCCAGACCCGGAGCAATTATCCATAGATCGTACAAATATTTGCTCCGTGCAGGAATCGAACCTGCGACACGCAGCGCAGCAGTCGGTCTCTCGACCACTGCGCCAACCGCGCTGTCAAAAAATGATGAGGGTTTTATCCTAACACACAACTGCAAGCAAGAATTGACATCCACTTTCTCACCACTCGTGTTCGAAAATTTTAATGTTCTGATAATATGCCACCTTTTCACCCAACAGTGACGGTCCCCGTCGTGATGACCGTGACGGACCTCGGCGTGACGATCGCGACGGTCCGCGGCGGGAGGAACGCGACGGACCGCGCCGCGATGACCGCGAGCGTGACGCGCCGCGCCGGGACGACCGCGACGGGCCGCGCAGGCCTCCGCCACGACGAGACGAGAAGCGTGAGTACATTTAATTGTTTATTATCCCCAAATAAAGGATGGTACGCGGTAATTGAGCCGTCCCCTCTTGCAATTTTTTTTAATCCCGTTAAGTAACATAAGTACTTTTATTTTTACGGGGTTTCTTTCTGTAGCTGCGTGACTTTTTGGTGTTACGAGTAGTTTGTAATAGAAATGAGTTACAAATTGGTTATTTGCGGCAATTAAACATATTATCCTGCTTCATTAAGGCTTTGAGTTTCTTTTAAATTTTTAGGTTTAGCAGAATTACTTCACATATGTTTCTTTGACGCTTCAATGATTGGCAACTGAGGAAGTAATAGCGCCAATAAAGTTTGTAGCAAAGCAAGCCCTTTGGCAGAGACATTTTGACTTAATCCCTAATGTCAAAAAGAACACGTATTGATTGGTTGTAGTAGGAACAAGCGTAGGTGCTGTCTGTGATCTGTTTTAGCTTTGAGTTGCCTGCCCCATTGATATAATATTTAGATTTCTGTAGCTTTACTGAATACTGTGGTATTTATACAATACACATTTATACCATATCCATTTTATTGCAGCCCGTGACCCCGACGGTGACGACTGGCAACCCGTCACCAGGCGCTAAACGTAACCCGAGCGTCGACGTCCTATTACCCTCATTTATTACATTGTATTCAATTGTCATTATGTAATACGTTTTACTTTGTCATGTACACATTTCATGCGAGTTCAGCAGGCGATTTTCCGTAATAATTGTAACTTTTTTCTGGTTTCTTGACGAATATGATCTTGTCAAATGTTGACATTAGAATTATAGGCTTTATGGTTTGAGACCTTTGCCCGCTTAAATGGCGATAATAAAACAACACTCGGTGTTGTCGGTAGATATACGAATATTCTATAAAAAGATTATACGATTCAAAAGAAATGGGGGACAATATTTTTCTTCAGTTTATATAGCAAAAAATAACATTGTGACATTATTTTAATATCGATTGAATAAAATATTAGATATTTTACCCGAGTATATCCTTGTGGTACTCAAAATATAGATGAATTTCTAATAGATTAGTAAATTAAAATATTGATCGATATAGTTAGCTGATAACTGCAAGAATTTGGTATTACCTCATCCTAGAAAAAAGTATTCATCATATTTTGTTCCACAGTAATGCTGGTTCATTCTACCCTAAGTCCATTTTACCCTGCTGAACTATTTTTTGTTATCACCAATATAAGTTGCAGTTTGACATAATTATTTTAAAGCGCAAGTGTATCGCGCTAGTATAATACTTATTGTTTACGGTATAAGGGCTTATTTGATATCATTTAGTTATACGAGAGGATACGAGGCCACGCCCCTTTCGTGCATACTACGGACACTTGACGTAAGAAGTATTTTCACATATTTTGTTAATTAAACAACTTCAGTACCATGTTTTGAGTAGTTAACTACACTATTAATTCTGTTTTTATTCAAAATATATTATTTTCTACAAGTCGTGCAATTTTTTTTTCTTTATTATTTTAATTTACGCCATTTGAAGGTTGGACGTGTATTGGAAATCTCTCGTAAGAAAAACTAGTTATCAATGGCTTTAACTTAACAAGTTGCCAAGCGTTATAATAAAATAGCAAAATCAACTTTATGTTTGGACTACTTCACAGGTATCGTGTTCTTAATTACTACACAAAACCTATGACGTCACAAGAAGTTTCTCAAAGTAATCTATTTTTGACATGGCGCAGGAAAATGGACAAAGCCAATTAAATGAATTCCTAGCTAATCAACACTTCTTATACTTATTTTCTTCTAAGAAGACTTCTGCGACCATATTAAATATGTAAAAAATATATATTCAAAGACTTGTTATACTGTGTTGTAGTCTAAATGCCCTTCAACCAAAAACCTGTTATAATCCAAAATAGTTGAATTATAGATACAAAATCCAAGTGTCTTATAATTATTGTAGTTGAAATATAATAGTCTATATTGGAATACAAGCCGGTGCAACTTTGCCATAGTTAATTGCTGTAGTTAGTGCTCTTTTCTATAGTCAATAAATCATTGAACTTGTAAAATAGTTTGTTTTACATTTACATACCCTCTCAAATTTCGACCGAAACTAAGAGCCTACTATACCTAACTATCGCTTTTCGATTTATTTTTATACCAGATTACGTACCGATCCATTTTTTTGTTATAATTTTTTGTACAAAGAAAAATACGATCGTGAGCGGGATTGAACCTGCGCCCCCCGGATGAATAATCGAGAGGGCTCGCATTAGTCAACGGACGGCAGAAATAATATACCACCTTTTCACCCAACATTGACGGTCCCCGTGACGATGACCGTGACGATCGCGACGGTCCGACGGTTATATAGAGACTGATTAAATGACGATGACGTCGCCAAAAATGTATTATGTGAAAGAAGAATTCGGAATATTGAATATCCGGACCGGGATAGCTTATAGTTAATTAAACTTAATTCAGGATACTGAAGAAACAGGAAATTTTACAGAAAACGGTAGCAGCGGCAAGAAGTGAGTAGAAATACATAATAACATCATAATTCCAAATTAAAGGAACTCAACGTGGCGTTTAAACGTGAACGATAAATCTGACGGCTAAACTAGTCTCTATTATTTTGTTTGTGTGTCCTCCTTGGCGCCTTACTTCTACCATCATAGGTCGTCTCGCCATCGCCGCCATCGCGAAAAGGCCCACCCACACATCATAGATGCGTGATCATCACACTTAGCTCTTTGTAGACGATTGTTTTTACCACGTACCTGCAAGATGTGGAATAGGTATCCCCGGAAGTTTTCCCGCTAGGCTACGAAACGGCCAGCTTAAAAAAAACAAAAGATTATCTTTGAGGAGGGTAGATAACGCATCTGACATGCCTTTAGTATTGCAGTACCCATAGGCGGTGGTGACCACTTACCATCTGGACCGTCATCTTGTTTGCCTCTCCATAACATAAAAAAGAAAGTTCTCAGTAAGCGGGCACAATTCCAGACTCTGGGCGTCTGGGGAATTGTGCCCGCTTGGCGGCAATAGACTCGCCACGTGTCATGGGGCTGCATTGGTCAAATGTGAGTCTAAAACTGTGTACTGAACCTCTGCCTACCTCCTCGGAAAATATTGGCGTGATGCTATGTTCATGTTTTCCTAGACGCTGACCCAGCTAATATACATAGGCCACGATTAATTTTTTCTAGTTGTAGCTGCCTCGTTGGTCTAGTTGTTCAATACGCGACTGCTGAGCTTGAGATCATGGGTTCGATTCCCGGGTCGGGCAGTGTTATTGGGTTTTCTACTAGGAAATTCTCGAGCAGACCGGAGCTTATCAACAGCATTGGTGAAATCTGGTTGTACCTACAACATGTAGATATATATGTATACACCTCTGCCTGCTCCTGCGGCGAATGCAGTCGTGATACCTTGTTGTGTGTTTTAATTTTTTAATATATTCGAATACTTCTATTATAGCAAGGATCAAAAATAACTTTAATAGCTCGTTTACATACAAATAGCCGCTACTTACAAATACTGATTAGCCGACTAAAATAATACCGTGCGAGGGAGTTAAACAAGTAGCGAAAAAATCTAGGTTTTGATCAGTATTAGCTATTTTGGTAACATTCCTAAATTTAGTTTGCAACTCGCCCAAGTGACACCATTGTTTCACTAACTCGACCGAGACGTTGAACTAAATTGGTTTTAGAAATAAATATGTCAATTATACATAGGCGGAGAAGAATACCTATTCTGTTGACTTCTTGCTAATTAGCAGACACTAGCATTTTATTGTTATAAAATACAATTTTGTACTTTAACGAGCCAAGTGAATTGATCAATATCAGGCTAAGTAACGGGTAACCGACTTCGCATTAATTATTTATAGATCATAATCTGCCGGGCTGCGGTGAATGAAGCCATGATCCCGGAAACCGGTAAAGATTAGAGGCGGACCGTGTGGTTTTAGTCGGTATAAGTCCGGCACAGCGTCCATGATGGATTTCCACACTTAAAAGAAAGGGCACTAGTGAACTTATGTGCAAACACAGGTTGCAGAGGGAGTGCACCTTTGTGTGTCCTTTACTCTCATAGTCTGATGGGACGTTAAATTCGACACGACCGCATAGAGATAACGCGCAGGACCGACGGCTTAACGTTCTCTCTGAAGCACGGGGGCATTACAAAGAGAATTTCGTAACAGAAAAACCCAATAACTTTGCCCGACACGGGAATGAAACCCAGGACCTCACGCTCAGCAGCAGTGCCTGCGACCACTATACAAAATGTATACGTATAAGTGTAAAAATAAAATACTAGTATTAATGATCCGTGGAATAAATACGTGCTGAAGAAATCCTGCTCAGTGAAGTCTAAAGCATTTTGTGCCTTAACAAAATCGCTCGTCCCAGCTAAACCGCGCCGCGTACAGTAGAGGATGCAGCCTCTTCATAAATATTGCAGGTATGTAAAAATATTCTACTTGAGGCCTGGAACGAGTTCATATCGATTATATTGCCTCATTATTTAATTAATGTGTATTTATATATGGTAGAAGGAAACTACATTGAAATAACATCCGCCCATGCTATAAATTCGTTTCTAAAACCGATGAGATAGGTAGGTACCTAAGTACTTTGATATTTTATGATAACATGTGCATAGGTATGTATCGTGAATCGTGGGTGACACCTAGACTACATCAAGACATGTATTCTGTGTCGCGGATTAGATTTAATTCGATACCTTTTCTAGGTGGATGTTTCGTAAGTTTTATTTTAAATGTTTTCTACCTATAACATAACTTCACGACTTGATGATGTTCAGCACTCTACACATACTGGCTGGAGTCAGGAGTGGCGTAGGAGATCTAGGTGTAGAATGTTATGATGATAATGAGGACATCAACATTTACTTTTTAAGATATTTTTACATAGCATCACGCCTGTATTCCCTGAAAGAGTAGGCAGAGGTGTTACCCAATGGTACATCCACATTTCACCGGTGCTGTTATTAAGTCCTACGTAATAGGTGGTGAGCTTATTGCCACATATCGGGCACATTTCCAAAAATCGGGCATCTACTGAGAATTTCATAAAAACCAAATCCACTGCCCAACCTGGCAATCGAACCCAAGACCTCATGCTCAGCAGTCGCGCTTGGGAACACTAGACCAACGAGGTAGTAAGAAATGTTAATCACAAGAATATCGTTACTAAAGTAATCTAAGTAGTATCAGCAAATGCTAATTAACAAATCTTATGTATTAGAATCGCAGTTTGCAATCGCAGCTTGAAAATAATTCTCAATATGGTTAGCTATTCATCAAGGACTAGCGACATATTTCATTTCTGTGGGACCAGGAAAACTAGGCGAACGAAATAGTGAAATTAATCTGCAAGACGGTCAAAGAAAAGAAAATGTAAATTAATCTGCAAGACGGTCAAAGAAAAGAAAATGTAAATTAAT
Source organism: Xylocampa areola (assembly GCA_935421205.1). Taxonomy (NCBI): domain Eukaryota; kingdom Metazoa; phylum Arthropoda; class Insecta; order Lepidoptera; family Noctuidae; genus Xylocampa; species Xylocampa areola. Next base: position 10,161,075 of record OW285219.1, on the reverse strand, counting down.
CTGCAAGACGGTCAAAGAAAAGAAAATGTAAATCACTGTCGAGTCTACTTGCAGTTTAATTTCACTATTTCGTTCGCCTAGTTTTCCTGGTCCCACAGAAATGAAATATGTTGCTGGTCCTTCTGTTGGCTTTATCTGAAAGAAACAGTTCTCTTACATAATTATTTATTTAGAATAAACTGTCTGCGCGACCATCACAACACTAATTTCTAATAAAAGAAATGATATCATGTTAATTTACTTCTTACTCTAGTATGATTTGAATTGGTCATTGCCTTTATGCTCTTATTTTACAAAAAAGGAACATTACAGTGACAACCCCTGTGTTGTCGCGTCGCGTACGGGGAATTAAAAAAATTTAAATACCGGTATTTTTCGGTTCTGCTACTAGAACCCGAACCGGAACCGGAACCGAAATGAGAACTTTTATGAACCTATATTTTTTCCTGGTTCCTAAACAAAGCCTGTCATACGCGGCATAAGTGCATAACTTGTTCCGAGTTCATACGCGGCGAGTTGAGGGGGCTGGCGCGGTGGCGCGGCAGCGGGGAGTTGTTTGCTTAGGTTGTCAGTTGCCATGATCATTAATTCCTGTGATTTATTCGTTGGCCGTCTCAACGTATTCTATTCGTCAATAAAAAACGTGTTTATTCTTGTTAGGTGTTGGTTGGAAATTGTTTTATTTTAGAATTTTGAGAACTTTACCAATAACGCGTCGTATGCATCTCCTCCTCTTTATGGAACCTTTATTTCAAACGGTACAGAACCGAACCGGAACCATACCGACAAGTGGAACCTTTATGAGAACCCAAATGAAGAACCGAACCGAAAAATGGACCGGTTTTCAATCCCTGGTCGCGTTTTAATTGTATATTTTTCAGGGACAAAACGTTGCCAACCGGAATGTAGTGTAAACTCCTTACCTTAGATGTGGAAGTTGTTTGTCTGGCTCTTAAAAACTTCAATGTATTAAACGCAAACCATATAATAGGCTGATTGTTTCTAGTGAGTTAACTGACTTAACTGGCCTACAAGCATTTTCATTTTCTTCTGAACTGTGTCCACATCCGTATTCATTGCTGTTGCTATTTCATGCCAAGAATCTTATCTTATCTTTGTTCTTGTAATCATCTAATGAAGCATCCCGTAACTCAGGTTTTTCTTTGAAAAGTTCAATTAATGCGAAAACTAAGTCATTGTTCCACGTGGATGTTTACAACCGCGGAAACAAATGAAAACAAACGTGCACACACTGGGATAGCAATGATAGCATGAACGGACTAACCGGCTAGGATAGACTGCTCTCCTGGCGAGATCCCCTTTATGTAAGACAGCGTTATACTGTCCGATTAAGAGAGACAGAGAGAGAAAGTGTGCGTGATGTTGTTCGTTCCAGTCTATTGACAAGTTCATAAACATCTTGAATATTATGAAACACTTCGAAACATTTCATACTAAAAGTATTTTGTAATTTTTCAGGTGATTTTGATAATTTCATTGAAATTTTTGACAGCAGTTGTGTGTGCACCTCAGAATATTAATAAATATGTGCACAAAGCCTATAAAAAACCGTAAAGTGCAATGTCTGACTCGCAAACCGAGGATTCCTAACATTAACATTAGATAGGTACCTAATGAAATTCAAAATCTATCAGACCAATAATTGCTCTAACGAAATGAAAAGTCAGATTGAAGGAAAACAGTGTATAAAAAAAAAAAACTAAATATACATTAAATAACAAAAAAAAACAGGCCTGCCATGTGTTATCTAAGAAATGTTATACAAGGCAGGTGAAGAATTATCATTGCCGTTGATCTAAAAAACAAAATGTTTCATAGTATATACTGTACCCTGACTGCGATGAAAATTCTACATCTACCTTGTTTTTCACTTTTTAATTATTATTTTTTCCTTTTGTGGAACGGAACCTTAGTGGTTCCGTAACTAGTACACTGATGTCACACTGCACAGCACAGATAATATAGCTACACTTTGACCACACTTTGACTTTCGGATTTTAGCCAATAAGTCGAAAAGCGTCTAATTTACATCTAGGAAAGTTGTGGTTTGTGGTGTTAGTAAACCAAAGATAAGTATTCAAATATAGACCTACGTTCAAAAATAACCGAATACCTTTTGGTATTATGCCGGGAGATTCAAAATATTCACTTCTGCATTTTCTAGTTGAATTGTGTAATCGAATCTAATAAAGTAGGTAACATACCTACCTACACGAGATACCGAGACACTTTCCCGAAATAACAATTCTTGTTTGCATTATTAACAAACACAGATTTGGTATGAAAACGTATACAATCGAGTTTTTAGGTGTTACTTATAACTTAGACGAAGATATCAACATCCTTTTCCAAAAATATGGGTAAACGTCGCCGAAATGTAAACTTTAGTATCCCGAGTAGAACGGGCAAACATTATTGTTCCTCAGATTGTTGAAGAATGGAAGATAAACATCGTTGTAATGGATGCAATACGCACTCACTACTTTCATCAGACAAAAAAGTATAGAAGGCAAGAAGAACGTTATGCGTTCTTCTTGCCTTCTATATGCCATTGTGTCTTAATTTCTGAATGTTTAAATAAACTTAAATTTTAGGACAGACACTATATTTTACCAAGGAGAGACTTACCAGGTATCGTAACTAATATAGCTCTGTGAACAGGCTTCGAGGTGAAAGATCTTGGATTTGATGGTCTGGACTCCTGAGCGGTGGGTTCATCGTACACCGCATCAGTTAATTACTATGACCGACTGACAATATCTTCCTTTTAGAAAAGGTATACACTGCGAATGGTCTGTAGATGATTACAGGAGTCAATAGTCCACCAAAGATATTAGAAGCTTATTTCTGAGTCGGCCACCTTCTTTCATATCTCTGTGTCGGTACCTCTTTTCTTATTTTTGTGTCGGCCACCCTAGTCATGTCCTAAATTGGGACAGGATTGTGGACTTGGGATTGTGATTCCCTATTTTGTATGGCTGAGGGAAGTGAGCCTTCTGTCCATAGTTAACTTTGTCATTTTGTTTGCTCTGGTCGTTCACCATTCGCGGTACTGACGCACTCGGTTACCTAATTAATTGGTTTTCTCTACTAGCTTTGGCATATCAATCGCTGTTTCTTCCTGTACCTATACTTTCATATGCTATGTTTCTTTTTCATCTGGTATGAGCAGACGCATTGCTACCAATACCAATAATAGTAATTGCATCTGTACGACATTGTATTAATTGCAAAGTTAGTCCGTGTGACGTCACTAAAAGACATGTGGAAAATGTGGAAGAAGAATTCGGGGTAGTGAGCAGAGATGCCTTAGCAGTGAGAGCGCCTGGAGTATTTCCGGGAGGCGCAACTTCGAATCCTGTTCTCGACCGTATTTTTCTTTCCACAAAAAATTATAACCAACGTTATTGCTTTTCAATGATTTATAATGCCATAAAGCTTAGTCAAGTTCATCGAACTCTCTGATCGATCGATTAAACAAACAATTGTAAAGTTTTCAAAGTACCATAAAGAACGAAGTATTGAAAACATTTAATTAATTCGTTTGTTATTTATTTTGCATACCAAAGAGGATATGTCTCAAAACCATTTTTTTTTCTAGTCTTAGAAATTGAGAGCGACAACAGCCCAACGCGGTGTCTCGGTATGTCAAGCCAGAGATCGTGAGTCCTAACCCCGCTATATTTACACAAATTAGAGAATACAAATGTACCCTACTATCATAACTATTTCACTTTCGACTATTTATCTCTTTGGGCTAGTGGACCCAGTGGTAGTGGTTTATTTTAATCGATGAAGCTATTATGTGCCTTGTACCGAATAAAAAAGGTGGTGAGTCTACTGCCATCAATTGGCCATAATTCCGAGCTGCTACTCTAAGAATACCCTAACAGTTAATCCAATTACACCTTACTCCGGAGGCCGGAACCCCGCAAGATCTCACTCTCAGTAGTTCAGTACCCGCACTTGTGTCCACTAGCGTCCACTATCACAGAAACCAATGAGGTAGTTTCAACAAATAACCGATAAGGTGCGTTATCTTAAAATGCACCCTATCACTTAATAATATGAATTTAACTGCCAATAATTATGTAAATAGTCTTACAAGTGTATCTAACAGCCAATAGGCAGTCTAATATCGCGGTCGTTTGAGAAAGTTTATTTTTTTAACCCGACGCGCGCCAGTCGCCGCCTCGCCATCATAGAGAACGCGTGTCCGTTCCCCTTCGACATAAAATAACCGGTTCCGTAAATTATTAACCTAGTACTAAAATTCTTTAGAAGAAAGTCTGTGTTTAGTGATTTATTTAATGTTACACTGAGGGATATTGGAAATATTTCAAAATGAACGTGAGTATTTTATTTTTACTTTCTGATTTTCACTGTTGTTTATAATCTGTATGATTTTTGTTGCACTCAAACTCGGCTGTGTGATTGTTGTGCCTTTGCCTCGAAGTTGACTGAATGATATCGGCACGTTCTTAATTCAATTTTGACTTGATATCCTTGTTCCACAATAAAAAAATATTTAATAATATCTAATAAAAAATTACCAGTCTCCATTGAACTTTTTATGTGAAAACAAGGCCTTATAGTAAGAAACTATAAATAAACATTAGAATCGTAATGCAGTTTTTAAATGTAAAATTAAAATGTCTGACTAATGCTATACAGTCGTCGTTTTAATCGATCAAAGAAAATGTAGTAGAGTGCAAAGAGGACGTTGCACTTTAGGAGTTCTTTACTCTGAACTAAGTACATAACTGTTCTTATTGAAATAATCTAGGTACTATAGTCACATTAAATTACGAAGTTCGTTTCCCAGCTGAGGCAAACTGAACTGTAGGTAAACATAATATCTACTTACATGTGACCAATGAATTTACTTACTTTTGTTTACCTTGAAGCGTGAAAAATGTGTAAAAGTTGAATATTTTCTAGGTCATAAGTATAACTTAACTATGACAAATTCAAAGGTCTTACGGCCAAAAAATCTATAGGTCATATCAGATAAATCGATGTTCAATTAGAAATTACAGAGCTAGAGTTCAAATAAATTTAACAAATGCATCAACGCAAGCCTACTAAAACACGATTTACTGCTTATCTAAAAAAAATGGTCCCTACTTTAAAAATATATATTTTAAACGAACGTGCTCAACACCACAGATCTTATGTGCATTACTATAGACAAAACTAAATTAGGTAGTATGACGTGGGGACAAGGAAGAAGTTTAGATTTAGACAATGTATATTTTTGTATTACAGCTACTTTCGCGACAGGTCGTGTATCGAATAACACAATTTTGTCAAAAGGAGAGAAAGTAACAATAAGAAATAGAAACACCAGAGTGAAGCTTACTTACTACACACCTAAAGAGCTTAATCCTTTTACATCAATACAAATAAATAAAATTGAAGTGTCTGTTTGTAATGTCTAAATAATAGTTGTTTTTTAAGCTCATATAGGTAGTTATTTGAATGATAACTACGGAAAAAAAACTGTTTTTTTTTGTGCCTGTCTTTCTGTTTGTTCCGGCTAATCTTCGAAATGGCTGGACCGATTCTGGTAAGATTTTACTGGCAGGTAGCTGACTATATAAGAAGTAACTTAAGCTAATTTTAATAAAATTATACGCGGGTGAAACTGCGGGGCTCAGCTAGTTTCATTTCATATAATATAGAAGTAGTGCACGTAGTCAAAGAGTACCTACTTAGTAAACTTAGAAAGCTCTTGTAATATTTTTTTATTGTACTGGTATTGGCTGACGTACTATGCCACTTAACTCAGTACTCGTCTAAGTTAATCTGGCATTTAATTGATTTCAATTAATGCTCCGTGGGGTTTGATTTTCCTTAAGGAAATTTTCAGTAGTAGCCGGATTTCGGCGTTGTGTCGATGATAACAGGGTCGTCAGTGGTATACCGAAAACACAAGCGTGATAAATGTAACATTAAAGTAGGTATTCGAAATCGAATCGATCGTTAGTCCTTATTTAGTTGTCTTAGAAAATTTTGAGCTAATGTTTGAATATTGCAAATAAGGCTGAATAAGATTTTTTCCTCATAAAGATAGGAAGATAAAAAATCAAATACAGGTTAAATCTTTCAAATGCGTTAACGCATGCGTAGCGAACTCTAAAGTTATAATTTTTGTGTAAAGAAAAATACGTTCAGACACCTGTATAGGGACTGAATAGATGGCTATGACGTCAACAAAAGACGTATTAAAAATATAGAAGGACAATTCGGAGTAGTGAGCACAGGTAAAGATGGCTTAGTAACAAGAGTGACTGGAGTATTTATCCGGGCGGTTCGAATCCTGCTCACGATCGTATTTTTCTTTCCACAAAAAATTAATTTATAACAAATAATTCGAAACATTAAAAGTTTACAATACTGTAACTTATCAACAGTCTTTTGCTGACTAATAATCAAATTTTTTTTTAATAAGGAAATTAATCTTGAAAATTCGAAAGTCAGTCATTAAAAAAAAACACTATAAGCGGTAGCTCAGTAGACACAAACTTTCTTTCTATATGTCGTAAAAAATACAGTTACGAAATTACTCTCTAATTGTCAAGTAGGTAACTTAGTTATTTTATTATTATTATCAGAGCATTTTTAAATGGTCTAATAGGATTCAAATATATATATTTAAATAAAAAATATATATTTAAATATTTTCTTATCAAATAGAATAGGTATGTCTTAAGGAATGCCGTTGTTTTAGATATTTGTAGTTTTAGTTTCAAGCTATTACAGAAAAAAAAACTTCCCCAAGAGAGTTCAGTTTTTAAACACACTCAAATATGCTGAATTCCTTAGACTTTAAAAATTCGAAGGAAATACCTGTTCCAAGTTTTTTTTATCAATAATCATATCTTAGTATTCCACAAAACTAATACCTGTCGCAAGATGCCTTTCGTTTAAAAAGTATTTTTAACCGGTTTTGCGCAATTTAATGTCGGTTGCTTGCTATACCAAGAACTAAGCAATAATAAATAAAAACATAAGCTGTAAGTCGAGCAATTTATGAAGAACGACTAGGAAACAGGTTCTTATACGACAGTAGTAAGTATTTTATACGATGACCTTTTGAATTAAATTTATCAATGTAGGCCTCGTTTATAAGCTTAGTTCAAGTTGTATGAGCACTTCTAATTGAAGTTATAAGATTGAGTAATCTTATATTTAGTTTTCGATTTTACCTTTGTAAACCTTACAAAAGTGAAAAGTTTTTATTGATTTTATATATACGTTATTACTTATTATTATTGTCCTGATTGATTATATTTATAATTCATAAATAATCTACGTAATACTCTTGAAAATAATAAAATAATAAATCCCTATCCAATTCTTGAGAAACAATGCGTACCTACCTACCAAGGACCTAATCTAAAATTAATTTCTTAAGATGCATCTTCACTCACCTCAATTGTGGAAGCACGCACGTATGCTAAAATCCTGTTACCCAATAATTTGAAGCCAATTTCGCATTATACGAAGTAAAATAATCCCAATGTTAATTTAGCGGATTTATTTTCAAGATGTAGATAATATATGTTTATCAGTTCTTCGATATTCATCTTTGTCTAAGTATCTAGACTACGCAGTCACGAGATCCAACAGGTTCGCCTCTCTGGTATGACCGTATGAAGCATAACAAAGACGGACTGATCACTTTTGTGCAGAATAAGCCGCCAAAATTATTTGCTAAAGAACGGGAAAATTCTTCTAGGCTGTTTCGCCATCTAGTCTCGGTTGAAGGGTTGACTCCCTCGTTGGTTTTTCTAAGGGAACTAAGTAGGTGAAGTGCTGTTTATGGTGACTAGAATATCTACCTGTTTAATATCATATCAGCTTGATAACTGGCGCTCAAAGCCCGTTGCAAATTAATTGTCGGTGAGCGATCGTTGAACGCTGGCGCGGTCAATCTGGACGCGGACAATTTTCATCTAAGCATCTTCTGGCTTCCGTGACGAGTCCGTGTCGGTCCTGGCTGGTGATAATTAATAATAATCGCTGGGCCAAGTCAGCGGCCTACAGGATGCTTGAATAAATCTAACACAAAGTTGGATCCTAACCGAAAGCTTTTAACACCTTTCTTCAATCAATTAGTCAAACATTCTTTATCCTAGTATACGGTTATCCTAATCTACGTACGAGTATGTGTAACCATTTATACGGTGCATTTAAATTGATTACCTTAACAAACTCTCACATAAATCATTAAAAAACTTCACCAAGACTACTTTTTTCTTTACGTTCACGATTTACGCTTTCACACGACTTTATAAATTACTTAAATTACCTTTTATCGAGCGGCTCGGTTCGGCCATTTTGCTTCTTGAACGCAAATCCATCATTAAGGTACTTTGTTATGAGACTCATGCAGTTTTTGTTTCCATTTCACCGATTTAATGGCAGCAATGTATGATAGCCGTTGATAAAATTCAATGGAATGTGTTGTTGGAATATTCTTCGCAGTTTCTGTTAAGCTAATGAATCGTTGGTGGTGAGAATTTCCATGTGTACTTTCATAATGGAAAATGGGTCACTAGGGCGAAGTATATAACAACTAGGGATTAGAACACTAGAATCCCTTTTAATGAAATAACCGTACAGTGTAATTAATTCGTGCATTTTTTTATGATGAGAATGTTACTCTTAACTGCGATGTAATCACGTTAGTTTAGAAAAAAAAATGTGTTCTTCAGCTTAACAGCTACAGGCACGGACCTAAAAAAACGGATTTTAGGTCCGTTGTTATGTAGGAATGGGTCTTTTAAAGGGTTACATTTCAATCCTTCAATCTGATTTTCTGAATATATTATGAGTAAAAAATGATTTCCTGCTCTGCTTTTAATAAGATATGAACTCTGGTGACCTGTCCTGAGTTTCTGAGAGCTGAACTACACATAAAATTTCGATGGTACAGACCACAGTGAGTCATTGACACAGACAAACATGTTTGTGCATCTGCTGCTGCACCGGAAAACATTCATAATGGTATATTTTAGTGGTTCCTTTTATTCTAAAAAATGTTTAACAACACTAAGATTTGTCTGTGCAGTCTCACTTAAACATTATCAGAGGTACTGTTACTGTTGCCAGGTGTACCGATTTGCACGGGACGTCCCGATTTTCAGGGGTGTGTGGACGCGTCCCGATTTAGCCTTGATCGGGACGCCCCGACTTGAGGCAATCTCTAATTATAATGAAAATCATTTAAAGTTGGTTAAAAAGTTCGGACGTTTGTCGCCCTTTTTTGCTGCCCAATTTTAAAACCTAAATCCCGAAACTTGGCATAGCCAACCTGGCAACACATGAGCATAGGCCACTGGCCAATGCAGTGGTTCACAACAATTTTTTTTATTATTATTTCATGGTTATTTATTTTTATACGCAGTTCACCGATAACTGATAAGCTATGACGTCGCGTTTTCTTACCGTAACTTTGGTAGATTCGTGAATCGTAATCGCTATGCGAACACAACATTTTTACGAAGAAAACTATGTAAGACTCGCATATATAACACTCATAATATAGGTATGGCGGACAAAAACAGCAAAAAACTAAGATTAGCTCACAGCTGACACTTCCTGAATACCGAACTAAATCAATCAATAAACACGTAATGAGTATGCAACCAAGCAAAAATTATTGTAAAAACACTATAATTTGGGAAGTGAATGCTGCGAACGCAATGGCGTGTGAACCTGATGGAACTATTAGTTCGTAATTTTAAATGTTCGCTGATTATTGACGCGTTGTGATGACTTTTAGTGCATTGATTATGACCGCCATGTCTTCATAACCAAAGTTTTTAGAAGAATTATGTAGCATTTAATAATTACGTTATGTCCAATGATTTCAATAGGCATCTCTTGAAAGTTGTCAGCTATTATATTATTATACTAGCTGTGCCTGCGACTCCGTCCGCGTGGATGTCGTCAATTAACAGCATGTCGTGTATGAACACAAATTCATAATTAACAAATGTTCGACGTGCAACTTTAAATAGGCATAACTTTTTAATTTATGAACCGATTGGCATGAAACACTAAATGTTAAGTAAAGCTTACCAAAATATATTAGAAAAATACATCTTGTTCGGATGAGCTGTTTCTGAGATTAGCGTGAACAAACGCACGGACAAACAGACAAAAATTAACAATCATTGTTTTAGGTGCTATTTGCGTTGATAAAGGTCCCAATAAGATTTTTTCTCATATATTTTCCATGTACAGACAGCGATCCGTTACATTTTTATTAAATCTATTGATATTGATGATTGATTGATTGAATGCTGAAGTAGACAGTAGTTTTGAGTAAAGAATAAGCCAGTTAGGAGAATTACCATTGCTTTCAGGTCTGTTAGGCATAAACTTAACTGAATCTGCTAAAATTCTACAAAAGTTGAAATTATTGCTTATCTTTAGAGAATTTGAATGCATTTCGATGTGGCAATGCCGAAAAGCGGATAAAGCAAGACCGTAAATTTGGGGTTCATGAGTCATAATTTCAAACCGGTTGAGTCCTGCGAAATTGTTTGAGCCGCGAAGGTTAACATTATTAAGTGGAATGTTATCTTCAAGATGTGCATTAGGAGGAAACAGCTCTCATTAATGCATACTGCTTCCGATAAAATTAAGTAATATTTGTGTACTTTAAGTAGGTATATTGTTTACCTATTTTATGTTCAGACAGTTGAGAGGAAGCAGCAACCACGGACCTTAGCAGCAACGTTCATTAATAACATTACAGCATAGCAGGTGGACAGAGGTGTTCACAGTTGTACATCCATCCACATTTCACCAATCAGCATTGATGAAATATGGGTGTATTATATATCCAGTATCTACCGCGCGCAGTTCTAAACTTTGAGCTACCTACTACATAAGTATCGCCGTACAGTCGTACAGGATACAGCCTAAAATTGGCCGTATTTGACTTGACAACCTTGTCACTCACACTAAGTTGCTCGAATGAATGTAAAGTGCTTTATGTGTTTTTGCAGCAACTGCAGCAATTCAATGCCTATTTTATTAAATTAAGTTTTTTTTACGATATTTTTAAATGACAGTTTATTTTTCACCGCGCAGGAACTGTCAAAGTACAAACTAGATATCTATGAGATTTATAAAATCATTGCTAGATATAGTTAATTCTCCGTATTCCATTCTTGGGAAAAGATTAACTATTCAGCCTTTAGTGTCAAGTTAGGTAGCCGCTTCTTAAATTATTGGTATATATATAGGTACTTAGCTTCTTTTTGTGTTAGCGAGACGAAATATGGATATTGCACTATTCTATAGAAATGGTTATTGCACTTCTCAGCTACAAAATTCCAACAACATCCGTCGTGTTTGGCTGAAAAAATTAAGAACTATTTCATAGTATTTTTCTGGTGCAGTCAAAGAATAACCATCGTTCTGGGCTCCTCGCATATTATATGCTTGGTTAAGAGCATCTTTATTAAGAGTTTATACACACAAAACAATTTATTTTGCATTTCGGGTTTGCTCCTTAAATTTTTCTTGTACTTACATGGTTACTTTTATAATATTTTTTACAAGTAGATATAAAACGACGAAGATATACTAATATTTCTCGTTAGAAAAAATTATATAGCGCACAATAATGCACAAATAGAATAGTCACGTTCGTATACGCTTCGGCTGCACAATTCTTAAAATATAGCTGTCGTCATAAACTTCTAACATGATAACGTACAACAAGGCTAAGTGAGTCGTGACCGGCTTACTTTGCAGAATTTATTTAATGTGACGTACCTATTTGCAGCCAAATTTTCAGATGTCACGAGACTTCTTGATACTTTATAACTTTATGTATGAAATTTCTGGTAGAGAAGACGACTATAACGCGCTTTTCTTAATTTAAATATTTTAAATTATAATCATCGGTAACATCTGTACACAGTCTGCTGCTGGTCAATCATAGGTTCTTCTTCTTCAGCCTTCGTCCACAAATGTTTTTTTTTTATTTCACTAAAAAAAGCCTAAACTGATTTAGATGTATCGTTAGAATCTTTACATTGTCCAGGGAAAATAGAAATATTAAAAAATATATATATAGTGACTATGGTACACAAAAAGGTGTGAATAAAAAATAAAACACACGGCAGGCGTGCTTTTAATTATTATTTTTGTTTAATTTAATCTTGTGTACCAGTTAAGCAGTTGGTACACAGAACTTATCTTCAACGGATAAAGTTATTACCATTCTTGGATGATTATGCTCATTGCTCTATTTTAACATAAAGTTCATAAAGGAAGTTGTGTGTCCGAAAATGGCGAAGGCATAATTGAAGGGGCCATTACAAACGGGCGGCATGAGGCATACAAGATAACTTTCTCTGATAAATTCTGGTACCACAATACAACGCATGAGTTACTAGTTTGTCCTAAAATACATATTTGTATCTCCAAGTTGATTTCACTACCTGAGGATATGGTAAGTTTGGGTTAGTTAGACCACAGAAAACCTAATTCCTAAAACAAGGCATGACAAGTCTGTTGGCTCAAAAACTCAAATGGAAACGCCATTATTGGGATTACGTTTAGTATGTCCGTGCTCATTCATTAGGTGAATTCCGATTTCATTTAAGTATCTATTTCATTTGTCTACCTTAGATTCAAACATAGTTTCCAAAAATCACTGACTTGTTTCATAGGGATGGGACTAGGGCAACATGAACTAAAAGAAGACATTCATTTGTTTAAGAGGAAACATCAAAGCCGCAATTAGCGCGTACTATACTAAGGTCGCTCACTCCTTGATCACTTCCGAACTCGATCGTGATTCGCATCCTATATCCGATTTTTATTGTTACTGCGTGCAAACTCAAACCATTGTTTTTATAAATATCTTGTAAAGATGCCTCGTATGGTAGGTATCATTGACTATAATGATTAAAATAAGGCCGATTAAAAGGACACAATTAAAGATAAATCTTTGAAAAGCATTAATGCATGCTTAGCGAACTCTAAAGTTATAATATTAAATGGAAAAATAATATGATCGCGAGCAGGATTCAAACCTGCGCCTCCCGGATAAATACTCCAGGCGACCACTAAGCCATCTCGACCTCTGCTCATCACCGTGAATTCTTCCACATTTTAACACATCTTTTGGTGATGTCATTGCTATCTATTCAGTCCCTATACTTTTATCCGTATTCTTTTTCCATTTAATATTTTATTTTTAGGACACAATTAAAACATGATCCGTTAATTAATTCGGATATTTTAAAATTCTTAAAGGTTGAATTAGATTCTTTTAAACACAATAAACTCATAGTTTCCCTTTCTAGTAATAGTTCTCCAACTCGAAATAAAAATATGTGAATCTATTGTAATGTAACAGACAGTGCTACCATCATTAATTATCTCTGAAAAATGTATGTACTTATCGTGGGAAAAATCTGCATGAATGAATGACTAGATTTTTATCTTTCTGCACTAAAAACTAGTGTCAAAACATTACGTAATTGTCTCGCCCTGGTAATAACAGAAATGTTAGCCACAATCACAAATCAAATGACATTACAAGATTTTTTTTATTCGGTTATAAATATGTACAACTTTATCCGCGAAATATAATGTAGGGTGTGTTGTGAGTAGGTAAATCAAGTAACATAACATCAACTAAGTTTCCGTTTTTGACCAAGCCATTAGTCTGTTGTCTGTTATTATGTGACGACATTCTTCCTTTTCTTGTTTCCACATGCCCAGTGAGAGTACCACAAGGAAATCGCGAATATCGTATTAGCCTGCAATGCCGTGACCGACCGTCACCGATGAATTGTGCAACCAATGTGGGTCTAATAATAACTAGTATAGGACCTATAATAGGTTGCACAACAGCACGCGCAACTTTGTCAATCCTTTCAACCGTATAGTTGACAGTTTGCCGTTTCTCTTTTCAAATGAACACACAAAAGCAAAAGGACTTTTAGGACTTTCGTCTCTGGTCTGATTACTTGTTTTTAACAAGTTTTAATTTTAACCGATACAGACTAAATTAGGTCACTCGCAGTTGCCATACAACTGGGACTATTCTATTTCGTTTACATTAGATACGTTGAAGTATTTGTAGCAGTAGAGTTAATTTATTACAATAACATGAATTTATACAGTTTTGCAAGTGCGCGGAAAACTAAACCTGAAAATAAGATCAAACATTGCATACACGACTGAGTGATTAATTGATTATATTAGCAAACTAAATGGCTCTATATTATGAAATAACGAGATTAGAAAAGCCATAACAAAAACAAAATGGCGCGGATTGTTAAGTATTACTCAGATTTAGTTTTGCTTTTTTTAATGATAGTACCTACCTATTCTAATTTTGAACGGTCACTGCCGATATAATGGTTTTGTTTCAGGAAGTTGTGTCGCAGTTGTGGTTTTCAAACAGTTATTTGGCCACCATGCTATGACGCTACGGTGTATTAAATGGCAAAAATAAAGAAATAGTTAACAGTTATATAAGTCTACCTAATTATGATAAACTGTTTACAATCTATTTGCGACGCTAGCAAATTGTATAACTATAAAGTATTTTATTATTTGATTGCAAACTTAGGCGTATTTTGTTCGGACGAAGTAATGGCCATAACATAGCAACTTTTAGCATTTGCTACTTATCTCATCAATGCTGCATCACGTGGGCGTTAAGTTTTTTTGACTGCGTTACAACTGGAAGGCAGTCAGTAACAGTAAAACAAAAAATCAGAAAAGCGATAGCTAATGGACGATGCTAAATTGCTAAAGTTCTACGCCCGAAGTATAAAAAACAACAAAATAAAGACTCGGATTCCAGACTGAAAATAAAGTTAATTGACCTAATCTACATTATATTATACATATATACTTAAATTATTTTCTAAATCATCAATATAAAAATGAATCGCCGAAATGTTTGTACGCGCATAACTTCCGATAGACTGCACCAAATTGTTTTTTTTTGTGTTCGTTATTGTCAGGACAAGCTTTAATAAAAAAAAATGCGGTACGAAGTTCGCTGGGCAGTTTAACATAAATCACTGCAAAAGATAATAAAGAGCATAGGTAGGTTCTCTGAGTGAGATTCAGTTTACGAAGCGTGGCTCAATGATATAATAATTAACTTGTTGAACGTTTATTAAAAAATATTTCTATAGGTATATATGTTACCGGCCAAACCCGATTTCAGGACAAACTAGTTTTGTCTAGGCTAAACTAGTTCTTCCTATATGCGATAGGATTAACTAGTATAGCCTAGATCAAACTAATTTGTCCTAAGCCCGATAGGATAGACCAGTTTAGGCTAGGCCAAATTAGTTGATCCTGATATAAATATGCACACTCTAGGATAAACTAATATGGCCTAGTCTAAACAGTAAAAAAAATTGCCGAGTCGAAAGTAGGTTTGAGCAAGCAGTGCAAGAAGGCAATGATACTCTGCAATTCTAAGTGCCACCAAAGCAAACCATGTAAAAATAAATAACAATTTTAATAATTGAAATAATTTGATTATTGTTTCTATTAAAAAAACAGTAGTATTTGTTATAGTATGATTGTTCGTATTACCAATTAACCATAACTTTTAACAACGAATCATTATAGTTTAATAAATATGATTAGTTTTCCAATTACGGAGTTTTTTATTCCAGTTTAACTATTTATTTTGACTTTCTAGATATATTAGAATGTTTAGACTAGGCCATACCACTTTATCCTAGAGTGTGCATATTTATATCAGGATCAACTAGTTTGGCCTAGCCTAAACTGGTCTATCCTATCGGGCTTAGGACAAATTAGTTTGAACTAGGCTATACTAGTTAATCCTATCGCGTATAGGAAGAACTAGTTTAGCCTAGGCAAAACTAGTTTATCCTGAAATCGGGTTTGGCCGGTAACATATATAAGGTCCTAATTTATTAGGTAATTTCCTTTTAAGGGGTCAATGTTTAAGTGATAAGGATTCATTTAAGCCATAATTTAAATTTATACAACTATTTAAATTTTTTCTTAATGTTCGCCGTTCAAGGAGCAGTTTTCGTCTTTAACCCTACCAAAGGAAATTACCTAATAAATTAGGACCTTATATAAAAATGAATCCGTATTTCCTATGGTCACACGATAACTTGAGAACGACTGCGCCAAATTGGATAATTTTTGTATTCGTCATTGTCAGGGCAAGGATTTTACTAAGATTTTTTTTATATCGTACGGAAATGTTTTTGACCGGGTGCGTGAAACCGCGGGGTACAGCTAGTTACTTATATTTATTATAAAAATAGGTACTTATCAAAAAACTGACCCGGAACAAGATAGTTAACTTGTCTACATAGTCGTACGTCCGCTAAACATTAGCATAAGGTCGAAACGTTAGTCGCCCGACTCGTTATTTTGCTTTTAGTTAACAAACCCCAACTTTCATAACATACACTTTCATCGCACTGTTGTAAGAATTAAGTTATTATTATAAAATAAACGTAGGTAGAAATAAGATAGAAAATAAGTGTGTTTTTTTTTGTTTAATTGATCTAGTGAGTAAGATACTCAAGCTCCGTTTCGGTAACAACCCGTGTAGTCTAAGTCCAGACCTAAACTTTAGAAGCTCAGTTTTTTTTTATTAGGTTTTAATAAGCTGATTTTGTCGCTGGTCATTGACGTTGTCGCTACCTCAGCACAAGACTAAATAGTACCTAATCCCGATTAAAATGAAACCACTAGTTTCTCCTTCCATGGAAGATATGATTCAACGAACCTCAACGAAGGTAAACCAGTGAAGGGCCTAATGCTAAAGTACCTTCCTAGCCTATAGCAATATTGCATTACATTTTAAACTCTGTAAAGTACGTCCTGCTATTCATGTGCTCTACAAAGGCAATGGTAATAAAAAAAAAACAATTGATCAACGAGACACACGCGCGACGTTGGCTGTGAGAGCTGCTAAGATTTTAAAATCGGAACTGATACGATTTCAAGCGTGCTTGACAACGACTGCACAACAGGAAAACACGTGACATGCATTTCTCAGTCGTGTCGTATCACCTTAAACCTCCTAACTTTATTGGTCGAGTTCAAGTAAACAATATTTGAACGTAGGATCTATAGATATTGGGCCGAGCAACGCCACCTATAAGGTCGTGGCGTTGCACGACCTTATAGGGGCAGTCGGGGTGGGCAATCTCTCGTTTCCGACTGTGATCACATACATGGTAGGGAGTGAGACCGCATGGAGAGCCGTTGCCACCTTTTGTAAGGAGGTGATGCTTGTGAAGGAGGCGGCGGAAAGGGAGAGAGAAGCGAATTCGTCCTACCCCTGCCGCAGAAGCCGCACCAGGTGACGGAGGGCGCTCAACGATCTCCGGCCGCCGTGAGCCGTAGCCTGCGGGTGACGAACTTGGGTACTTAGTTGCCCAACCAGTGACAGGCCCGAGACGGCAACGCGCCGCGATCTGGTTTGCGTAACTCCGTGGATTGTCTGCACAGGCGACGGGGTACGTCGTTGCATTCGACGAGCCATAACCTGCCGGAGTTGCGGTGAATAGAGTTGCGATCCCGGTTCCCCGGTATAGGTTAGGGTAGGACCGTGTGGTTTTTAGTCGGTAGGAGTCCGGCACAACGTCCATGTTGGATTTTCCACACTAGAAAAAAAAAGAATCTATTGATATGGCATTATTGCCTCACAGTGTGTTGCGTACATGTCTGATGACGTCAGCATTGATACATCAAATCTAGAATCTTTCATGTGAAACCACCCTAGATTCGAGGGCCCTAAAACTTACATAAGTTTTTAATAAACCTTTAGATATCAATTCTATTTTTCAAAGAAACATTGAAAAAATAATAGACAAGAACGGGGCTTGAACCCGCGACCTTTGACGTTCCGTGTCATCACTCTACCAACTGAGCTACCTTGTCGTGTTCAAACCTATTGAATTTTCAATCCTCTTTGTATACGTCTTATGGAGACGTCTGGTGATATTTATCTAGTAATCATTTACAGATTTACTAAACTCAGCGTTACCACTTTACAGTTGTAAGTCGCCGAACAACATCCCAATCCTTTATAAATCAAATTTTTTTTTATTTTTTTTTAATACATGTTGAGGCCATGTAATGCCTATATTAATTCTATTTTTCAAAGAAACATTGAAAAAATAATAGACAAGAACGGGGCTTGAACCCGCGACCTTTGACGTTCCGTGTCATCACTCTACCACTGAGCTACCTTGTCGTGTTCAAACCTATTGAATTTTCAATCCTCTTTGTATACGTCTTAAGGAGACGTCTGGTGATATTTATCTAGTAATCATTTACAGATTTACTAAACTCAGCGTTACCACTTTACAGTTGTAAGTCGCCGAACAACATCCCAATCCTTTATAAATCAAATTATATATATATTTTTTTTTTTAATACATGTTGAGGCCATGTAATGCCTATATTAATTCTATTTTTCAATGTTTCTTTGAAAAATAGAATTAATATAGGCATTACATGGCCTCAACATAAAATATAATTTGCTTTAGATATCAGTTCCATTTTTATTGATTCTTGCTTCTGAGTTTCTGGCTATCCACGTCGTTTGTAGCATGGCCCACTGATATAGCATGTGAAGCTTTAGATCTTCCATATTTATTTTAATTAAGACAATTATTGTCAACATTCTCAGGAAGTCGAATAATCTTTTTCAACAATAACAAATCTTAAATGATGTTAGATTTTCTCACCTTTATACGTAATCTCCGTAAGACAATTAGGTGAGTAATTTTACTTTCTATCGTTAGCCGTTAGGGCATTATTAAAACGTAATGGACGAAATTGTTCATAATGACACTGCAAAATATGAGGTAAAAGGTTCTATTTAATTACCGTGTTACTTTTAAATTACCGTTCTAGTGTAGTTATAGCCAGCCATCATTGTTAACATAGCAAACAGTCATTAAATTACATAAACAAACATTTGAATTTGGAATAACAATATCGTCTCGATGCTTGAAAGTGGACCTGCCTCTACGCTAATTTAGTCGAGTCATAAATTAATAAAAAATTCGAACGCAATAACTTTAAAAGTCATAAAATGTCAAGAAGACCCTACACAGGCCTTTCTAAAAGTTCGGGGTTTCTTCTCACTTCTACCCAAATTAGAGAATGAGGCAATTAAATCCACGCGAAATATTGCTATTACTCAAAATTTGTTACACTCAGTTATTTATAAGTTGTCTTTGTTGGAGCTTCAATGTTTTTAATTTTTTTGTTTATTGTGGCATTTGTATAATCTGTGTATATCTACAAAACACAGCTAAGTCTAATGTTCTTATCAAGATAAATAAAATAAATAAGCCCAAACACGAAGTACCTATCGCGGTAAATCGACGGGAAGTCATTCATAAAAAAATACATAGGTACGCGTCAAATTGAGAACCTCCTTTTTTTCGTCAGTTAAAAATGATCTAGGTACCGTAATGTTAAATATGGACACTTAATAATTCATAAAATGGCTGTTTCTTATCAATTGTTAGCAACTGTCCATATTTTGTACAGTCAGCAACTTAAGTAGGTTAAAAGTTTCGGATTTTTGGTTTACAAATTAAAACTTTTCAATTACAAGATTTTCGTCAGTGCATATCGAAAACTTAAAGTAACCTACTATGATATTGAATAATTATATACTGCCCTGTAAAACGGACCTAAACCTAAGATTATATAGGTCCGTGCGATACCTACTACTACTAATCTATTCTGTGGTGCCCTGCAATAAATTATACTTATTGAAAATAACGAAATGTTGGTCAACTTATGTGGCTGAATGTACAATTGCAATTAAACCAAATGTTGTAAACGTTTTGTATTATAATGTGTGTTTCCATTGTAGAAACTCGCGTTAATAATAATAAACCAGCCAGACGTTAATTAATTAATTGCCAATAGATAGTTATTGTCTGATGGCTCTGAGATAAAAGTAAAAGTGATTTTACGCTGTGTCGGAATTTACACGACATTAAAAATGGCAGATATGTCAATTAAGTAAAGTGATTGACATAAAACCTATGACCAAAGATTACTCTTTCTTTAATCATTGCATAAAACTAGCAATTATTAAAGGTTGTCTATGGTGAATTGATAGTTTGATTGAAAGATACTTTTGAGCTAGGCAAAACCCAAACCGAAAATTTTCATTTCTTTTTTAAATTTTTGGAATTTATTTAGAAATTCAAAGTGCATGTTTGGAGAAATCGTCATCGATAGATTTCCACAGTTCGGAAAGTACTCAGCAGAAGTTTCTCATTATATAGAACCTGGAGGTACCTTATGTTTTTGCAACTACAACGAGTTGCAGATAAAGGCATTTTGGCTAATCGGAGATGCTTCTAAAGTTTGTTGTTGGTAAAAGAAACATGAAACGCGCCTACAATTTCGAGGTAGACAACGAGCATCTAACTACTGCCGTGTTTGGTGGTCTACACATAGTCTACACTGTGCAGTGCTTTCAAAGGAGATATGAAGCTAAGGATATATGTAATAATAATTATGTTTAACTATAACATACTGACATAGATACTTTGGGCCTTTGCGTAATTTGGTCATTTATTGTGTGTCGGGAAGAAAGCAAACACCTACCTACCCTACAATTAAATAAATCTAAGCATGTATGATTAATAGATTTCTATTCAGTTAATGCCAGTCGTTTCCTTTGAAACCACAAATTATCAGTTCTCGACTACATTTCTTATGTTGTTAAAGCAACTGCGGTGCAAAGAGAAATCCTAAATACCAGTTTTCTCATAGAAACTACTAAATTTTAAGTTTACTAAAGCATCAGAATGTATCTATTTATTGAGACACATATACCTACTATTGTATTCATTAAATTATATGTAATCAATCAATGTAAACACGATTAATCATATTGGACAATCAATTTATGAACTTCAATTATAATCATTCAACAATAGTACAGAATAAAGATGCATATTACATAAACAACAAGAGGAAACAAAAAGTTCCAAAAAATTTAACTTTCACTCGGACGTCACTTTCGATTTGTTACCGTTGCCTTGTCAAGAAATTAAAAAAATATCTAGTCGATAGATTATGAAAAACAACCGTTTGTCACGATCACCGAACATTCAATTTCATATATAAATTACGGTTTTATGGTAACTTCACTATAAAAATAATATTAATATACCATCTTCAGCCTTCATCATCATCAACAGGTCTCAATATCCCACAGTTGGGTATAGGCCTCCCTTAAACTATACGGTAACAAATCGAAAGTGACGTCCACTTTTGATTTGTTACCGTTGCCTGGTCAAGAAATTAAAAAAATATCTAGTCGATAGGAAAAACAACCGTTTGTCACGATCACCGAACATTCATCCATCCAATTCAATTTCATATATAAATTACGGTTTTATGGTAACTTCACTATAAAAATAATATTAATATACCATCTTCAGCCTTCATCATCATCAACAGGTCTCAATATCCCACAGTTGGGTATAGGCCTCCCTTAAACTATACGGTAACAAATCGAAAGTGACGTCCACTTTCGATTTGTTACCGTTGCCTGGTCAAGAAATTAAAAAAATATCTAGTCGATAGGAAAAACAACCGTTTGTCACGATCACCGAACATTCATCCATCCAATTCAATTTCATATATAAATTACGGTTTTATGGTAACTTCACTATAAAAACAATATTAATATACCATCTTCAGCCTTCATCATCATCAACAGCTCTCAATATCCCACTGTTGGGCATAGGCCTCCCTTAAACTATACATTACATTTGCCTCAGTCCTGTGCCAATCGCATTTATTTAAAACCTAGGCGGATCTTGGTAGTTATTAGGAATTCGGTCTTCGGCCTCCACTGGTTCGTGATTCAGAAATACCTAGGGATGAACTCCTTGGAATTACAAACAAAAACAAACAGACAACAGAAAAGAAAGGTTGAAGAAAGTGGTATAACTACTTTAATAACTAATATTGTATCAAGGTTGGCGTACTTCATAGAACAGAAATTAATAACAAGGTTAAATGAAAGCAAGGAAAACGCCTTCCAGCTAAACCAAATAACTGTAATTGAAACTTGTTTCAAATATTGATAAATGTTCGTCAATCAATAGAAGCTTCTTTACCAAAAGCAATCCTAGAGGTAGAGACTACAGTAGTTTCGGCGAATGCAGCTGTGCGATCCCGTTACCCCGGTAAAGGTCAGTGGAAGACAGTTGTAGTAGTGTTGTTTTAGTCGGTAAGAGGCCGTCATGACGTCCATGAAGACCACACTAATAAGAAACAAAAGACTATATCGGGTCGTTTGACATTGGATTAAAGATCTTATTACATTGACAGTCAATGCCTCATTTACCTATTTTGTGAGAATCTATCGATTCCGATAACAGACTCGTCATCGGTAGCCCAGCAGTAATGTTACTCACTGCAAAATGGCGTCAATTCTGCTGGAGCGGGACGGGAAGAAATAAAAAATAAATCAGTTTGAACCTTCTAATTTTCGATGCCCCTCAAAAGTGTGCTTGCTAAAAATATTATGAGATTATTGTTTCACGTGCCTCCTGAATCGGACGTGTTATTTTACTAAAGTTCATTATTGTCAAGGAACTTTTTATAGCAACCTTAGCCGAGAACCCAAAATCTAGATACCTTTGACCACAGTTTAATTAAAAACCGATTATTTAACACCAATCCGAGTTATTCAAATGAGTAACCTTGAACTGGTGATCTTATCGGTAAAACTTAATGATGACTCAAACAGTTCCACGTAAGTATTTAAAAACATCTTTTTAAGGAAGTCATTTACGGTGCATATTAATGAATTCACGAATTCATCACAATAGTTTTAGAGCTTTGTATAGGTACTTTATATAATACGTAATTAATTAGAAGTTCTTTGTACACTTTGAACTTTACATTGGTTACTTCATAAGTATAATTAAGTACTTTAATATTATATCTCATCATCAAAGTGGACGGCCATTTTTCAAAATAAAATAACGTTAACCTTGCATAATAAATGTAGCTTTTTATTAGTTTAAACATAGAAAGTTACAACTGACAGGCTCTTTCCTCTTGTGTTTTTCCTTCTCCAATTTATGCCATTCTGCCATCTATGCAGAATGCAGCAGTATCACTGCAATGTTTATAATATCGAATTCTTTTAGTAAATATAGAGAAAAATCTCTAATTCTTGACAATTGTGATTCCCGTTTCTACTTTACTAAATATTACCGCAACTCACAGCAGTCCTAGGAATAGCATCAGTCATTTCCATGTCGTAGCTTGTGTTCTTCAGCAGATACAAACGGTATCACTACAAAGTTTTCTTCTCTTTTAGGGTACCGTACCTCAAAAGTTAAAAAAAGGAACCGATATAAGATCACTTTCTTGCCCGTCTGTCTGTCCGTGTGTCAGCACCGATTTTCTCAAGAACGGGTGGACCTAGCAAGTTGTAATTTATACCAGATACTGAGGTCTATAGTCCCCATTACGTGATAAAAATCAAAAGATATGGGTAAATTTCGATTTTCGTGAAATCTTGTAAATACCAAAATTTACCTTAATTTTCAACTTTTTTATTTTTCGGAATTTTCCCTTTCCTGTGCTGTAAGACCTTGCGGTTTTTTACCTACGTTTATTTCCCTACACAAAATGTAGGCCACGCTTTATGGATTCCAAGTACGGGCTATACACACATTCCCCTTTATGGATTCCATGTAATTGCAAGTGTTGTAATACAGACCGGCCTTATTACGTTAGCAATCTCGAACTGGGTTCAACATTCCAGATAAGTTAGATTTCTTCAGATTTCTACATTGCTATCGTCCAGTAACTTATCCATAACTTCGACAACAATGTCGTGATTCTCAATATTTTACAGTCAGAAAATTACTTCTACTTATTTATTTATTATTTTTTTGGCTCTTCAACGATGAGTAGGTATACTGTTACATTTAAATAAAAATATATTATGAATTCAAGATAAATCTTTGAAAAGCATTAACGCATGCTTAGCGAACTCTAAAGTTACAATATTAAATGGAAAAAGAATACGGTCGCGAACAGGATTCGACTCTGCGCCTCCCGGATAAATACTCCAGGCGCTTTGACCACTAAGCCATCTTGACCACTGCTCACCACCGCGAATTCTTCATCCATACTTTTAACACGTCTTTTTGGCGACGTCATTGCTGTCTATTCAGTTCCCAGTTTAGGTCACCTGTATAGGTAGTGAATAGATAGCAATGACGTCGCCAAAAAGACGTGTTCAAGGCGCAGGTTCGAATCCTGTTCGCGACCGTATTCTTTTTAACCGACTTCCAAAAAGGAGGAGGTTATCATTTTATTTTTTATTTTTTTTATGTTTGTTACCTCAGAACTCCGTCATTTATGAACCGATTTGGAAAATTATTTTTTTATTTGAAAGGATTTACTTTCAGATTGGTCCCATTTAAATTTTATGAAAATTGGTTTAGTAGTTTGGTATTTAAATCAAAATAACTGAAAAATAATACGTCGTCGAAGTAAACGAAATGGTGTATTTTGCTTTCTTGTGACTTTCCGGTGGTGTTCACGGTCTCTAAAATAGTTCTAATGAACTGCCTAACTGTCAGATTGTTGATTTTAGTTCGAAATTTTGTCGGCTCTGTATGTCCTAACAATAATAACCTAACTTTATTTTACTTGTTAATAGCAAAAAAATTATGAAATTTTTTTATGACGTCATTACTAATCCACTTTAATAGTCGACAATATATCGGGATTATGAAAGAAAATAAATTAAATTGATCCATGAGCGAGCGAAGCGAGCTCGGGAGTTTCGTGTATCCCGACACGGACAGGTTAGGTTCGAAGAGGATGACGGGGGCCCGTGAGCGAGCGTAGCGAGCGAACAGCTCCCGTCATCCTCTTCGTGTTTAGGTTTTTTCTAACCTTACGGACACAAAAATAGGTCGACCCAGCCACGGAAAGTCAAATCAGAATACAGTAAAGTAAATCAGAGTACGCTTTTTAACTTGAATGGTGACTATCCATTTAATATACCTATACAATAAACAAACCTGTCCCACTGTAGATATGTCATTCTGCATTACGTCTAAAGGTGGGTAGCAGTTTTGTTAAACGTATCGCAATGGCAATCCAGCTGAACGTTGTTAAGCTGTTTTATAAAACAGTACTGTTTTGTAAAGCAGCTAGAGATTTTGTAAAACAGCGGATTCTACAATCCATCTGCGACAGATATATATGGACAGCGCGTTGAGTAGGTCTACCCATATTCACTTCCGATAAATCAGTTATGGTACGCAAGATTCACTAAAAAGTAAGAAATAAAATAATTTTTAACCAAAAAAAAGAACCGACTCCAAAAATCTTTCTGTGTAAAATTGCACTAAAAAGTTTTAAAATAATTGCATTATTTACTTACTACAATTTATATAAAAATATTTTTTTAATTTTAGAGGATTTACAACTGCAAAGTGGTAACGCTGAGTTTAGTAAATCTGTAAATGATTACTAGATAAATATCACCAGGCGTCTCCTTAAGACGTATACAAAGAGGATTGAAAATTCAATAGGTTTGAACACGACAAGGTAGCTCAGTTGGTAGAGTGATGACACGGAACGTCAAAGGTCGCGGGTTCAAGCCCCGTTCTTGTCTATTATTTTTTCAATGTTTCTTTGAAAAATAGAATTAATATAGGCATTACATGGCCTCAACATGTATTAAAAAAATAGATTTATATATGATTTATAAAGGATTGGGATGTTGTTCGGCGATTTACAACTGCAAAGTGGTAACGCTGAGTTTAGTAAATCTGTAAATGATTACTAGATAAATATCACCAGGCGTCTCCTTAAGACGTATACAAAGAGGATTGAAAATTCAATAGGTTTGAACACGACAAGGTAGCTCAGTTGGTAGAGTGATGACACGGAACGTCAAAGGTCGCGGGTTCAAGCCCCGTTCTTGTCTATTATTTTTTCAATGTTTCTTTGAAAAATAGAATTAAAATTACGTTAATTGAAATATACGAATTCCTTAAATCATTTGATTTATTTAATTCACAAACGTATTGTTTTTACAACTATTCATTGTAAGAAATACAAAGGAAATAGTGACGGGTAACATGAAGTATTATCAAAATGTTCCGACTGCATCGTGTAGTTCTCTATTACGCGTACAGGTAGTAATTACATAATTATTAAACCAACAAATAACTTAGCTAATATTAACAACGCGAAAGGAAATAAAAAATCGACTAATTGCGTGTCCGCTATTTTAGTATTCCGTAAATCCGTATTTGCGGCGTCGAAGCAATAATAAATAATCCCATCAAAAAAAATTCATGTAAAATTGACTGCCAAGACTCCCAAGTTCCAAATACTTTCACTGTTAAAAATTTATGAGATCTCTAGTAGAGCTAAACTCATAGCTGAGCTCAGATTGGTATTACGCGTCATAGTCTACGAGGCTTATCCAAAGTCCAAAGTATATAGCTGAAAGTGGTCTTGACTGTATCTCATTTATAACAACAAATAACTCTACCTATAAACCCTGACTCTACAAACTCTACATATTGGTTAAAATTTATGGCTCATATAGCTTACATACCAAAATTTTAGCTTTCTAGGACTTCAGGAAATAAGCTAGAGCTTTTAATGAACATGTGAGTGAGTCATGAAATCGACATATTTCAGACATCAATAAATCTGAAACCATCTATACTAGAGAATTGATACTTAGTACCTATGTTTACTATAAGTCTGCTGAGACCATATTACCCTGAAAATTTCAGCTTTCTATTCTATCTAGTATTATGTACAGATATGCATGTTGGTCATTTTTCTAGGACCTTAGGAAGTTCCCTAGAGGTTTTGATGATCATCAGTCATAAGAGTTAGATAATTGATACTTAATGTGTTTGATAACTTCGCTGAGGACATCTTATCCCGCTGACACGACAACGTTTCAGCGGGGACGAGCTGCACAACAGATGGTCTCTAAGCTACAAGAGATAGGCTTCGAAGTTTTACGTTATCCACCGTAGTTACTCACCAGACCTTGCGCCGATAGACTTCTACTTTTTCCAAAATTTAGGACAATATCTTGGCAGGGAAAAAAACCCGAGAAGCAGTACAAATGCCTTTGAAAAGTTTGTTGACTCCCGTACACTGACTTCTTCAAGAAGGGCATTGAAAAATTACCACTGCGCTGGCAGAGATGAATCGATAGCATGGGTGCATATTTTGATTAAAAGAAATATAAAATATTTATAAAAGAATACTTTAACTTTCTGTTTAATAAACGGCAATTTCATAGGTAAAGACCTATAATATATCGAACTAGAATTTTTGTGAAAGACTGTGTTTATTTTCGGACAAAAAAGTTATCACAAATTTTTATATCTATTTAAACTACATAATTACAGTAAATATAACTTTTAAAACTTTTATATTTTAGTTACGTGTAGGTTCCACTTCCTCCCATTAACAATTTATAGAACCTATTCTATAAAATTGGGTAGGCAACAAAATATATAACTACACTCCCTAAAAATAACAATTCAATAAAAATACTGTCAAAAATTTTAACAAATTGCCTCAAATACAAACGGGTTTCTGGTGAACGAAGCACGTCAATAATCTATCGAAATACTTTATCCTTAAATTATTCAAAAGGTCATCCGATTTACGTCAGAAACAAACATTTCTCCAAATGATTAACTATTTGCTTGTGTTTGATGCCATAGACTTTCACCAGTCTGCTGGCATTCCCAAGAATTTATGACACGTAGGAGTAGGACCAGTTCTACGGCTTTAGATTCCTTTACTTTCCCTCCAATTTAATTTAATTTCATGTAAATTGTTGTTTAATCACCTTGGTTATTGACCCGTTAAAGTAAACAAAGAAATAAATAAACAAATAGAAAGAAATAAATTGTTTATTATAGTCTCAGTGCAGAATAAACAACATTATATTCCTTCAGAATCCATTAAAAATAAGTATCTAAAAGATCTTTTATTGATTTATTTTTATTTGTTTGTTAATGTACACCTGGCATTGCTTTTGTTTTTTTATATAATCAGCCACAAAAAAATTATTGGTCTGCATATACTTCATTATTTTTATAGACGTGTTCGTTATGAATACTTAAGTAAGATGATCAGTTGCGTATATTAATAAAGATAAAAACACACAAGCTTAAGATTTGAATCACCAAATACATATATCAAGTTTTTGAAGATCAAGTCTAATAATATTTTTTATGTTTGAATATATTAACAGTTAGGTAGTTTGTTTTGGAAAATAACACGTTTCGTTCGAGAGTGATGTGACTACTTCATACACATAGCTTTTGAAACTCTAGTTTAGTATATATAACCCTTGATGAATCAGTTGAGTCTATTACAGACGGAGCCCGCAAGGCCCGGTGGTCTGCGGTCTTAAAAATATGAAAAAAACCTTAATGTACAAAGTGATTACATCGCTTTTAACGGAAAAGTAATATTTTTAAAGACCAAACCATGGAATTCCTCGAAAGTCTAACATGTAGATTAAATATTCTAATACCTTAAATAAGTAATTTTAACATTGCAAAACCTACCAGTGAAAGCTTGATCGTCCACCTTTGTCATTTGTGTGACCGTCTTGATTCAATGAGAGAGAATGGGTGACGCAAACGCGCGTGTCTGACCCATCCATTTGTAAGCAACTCTGTCATGAACTGCTTCGCTAATCAAAGTACTTCACTAATCAATGCCTAATTGCGAGATCTTGCAAGCATGCAAATCGATTTTCTTTATTATTAGTGTCGATTGACACACCAGGGGTTAATTTAATCGATTCATCTGTGAATTTTAGATTGCAAGTGTACTGTTAGATAAATCTTAATAGTTACCGATGAAGATAACTTATATATTAAAACGGGATGAAATGAAACGGATGATCATAGTAAGGGAACCTAAATATTTTAACTGATAATGAGTAGGACAAATAGATAACTTACATATCGTTTCTGCCTAGTTTGAAAATCTATGGATGTCAACACTCTCTTTAAGTGATAATGCGTATCATCATTATAAACAGTATCCAGTATATTTCAAATAGCTGTAAACACTGGCAGCTGTGACACCCGGATCATCAAGATAACATAAATGGAAAGTCTATATTTACATTACCTACAGACCACAATGATATTCATAAAGAGTCTAGCACTCAGGCTGAGTGCTTCCCCCATTTCACGCCAGCTTAGCGTAATGGCGAATATCGCTAATACCATAACAATGGACCGAAAGTTTCGTTATGCATCTCTCAAGGCGTTTTCACTTTCATCTGCGATTCATTTCACGTTACCGACATATGCTCACATGAATACTAATCGACTAAAACGATGACCACTAGCGGCGCAGCGCAGCCCTATTTCCCAGCGGCCTTGGAGTTCCTCATTTGAAAAAAGAAAGGGAATAAGACTTTTAAGCGGCCTTTTACTTGGTGGCTTTTGATTTTAGAATCTAATATTATTTTGAATCCTTGATGGTCTTTAATTGGCATACAATTAGACAATACTTTATTATATTTAAACCGAAGAACCCAGCTAGCCTAACAATTAGCTGCGTTGTATTTCGGAGGGGCAAAACAAGCGAGCAGGGGTTTATTTGTTTTTGAGCAAAACAGATCTTGGGAAGCCCCTAAGCGTAGGTATTATTAGAAACTGCAGGTTAATATTCGTTTCAAAGCACTAATGAACAAAGAGTCACGCACACTCGACTTGGAATGTTGGAAACTCGGAACTAACGCGGTATCCGTACAAAGTAGTCGAAATTGCTTCCCTGTGACCTTGTCAAACCTTTTTAAAAACAAATTATTCTTTTAAAGCGCTTCTGAATATTTCAGTCATATTTGCGGTTCAATTACCTCATGTGACATGAGTATTTAAAATAATAATAACATAGTTGGTTTCCTCGTTGGTCTAGTAGTTGCAATCGCAAGCGCTACTGTTGAGCCTGAGGTCATGGATTCGTTTCCCAGGTCAATTAAATGTATTGAACTTTTCTGGTAAAAAATTCTAGTAGCAAACCGGAGAATTGTATTGTGCCCGGTTGATGGCAAAAGCCGTCACCTATTACAATGAGACATAATAACTTCATCGGCGAAATATAGGTATATAACAATACCTACTTCTATGCTTATCCTTCGGAAATAAAGGCGTGATGGTATGACTTCAAACATTCCTGAGTCTACATCTACCTCTTTCCGCAATTACTCATAGATATTATTTTGAATCCAATGAGTCATTAATTCATAAAGAAATAACATGTGTGGTTACCAAATTAAATTGAATTTATATCCACGTGAGTCAGTCAATGTTGCATGCATCTCACGTTCAAACTGAAACGTTGTTGCTAAATAAACAATTGTTCAGTGTGGCAACACTGTTGAGTAACTGGCCTTTGAATATTTTGGCAATATTCGGCATATATTCCAAACAGTTAACAATATACATTGGTAAACAAAATAATTGCACGAGTATAGTTTGAGCATAAGTTACTGCTTATCAACAAAGTTTGGTCTTTAGGTCTTATTTTTTTTATACTTCTGCCCAATAAAGGAGTGTTGTTTTTGAATGAACCCTTCATTTGATTAACCCTAAAGTATGTTTTTGTGAGTTTCTTTATTTCACCATAACTTCTAAACGCCTGAACCGATTTAGATCGGGGGTATCGTAAGGGTAAGATTTTTTTTTTAATATGGATTGGATATGGTAACAAAAAAGTGTGAAATTATAAAAAACCTATATTTTTACAAAAATTAAAAACGGTCTTCAAAAATCTACTTTAACACTAAAAAGTTCAAAATAATATCAGCTTATAATAAAATAAGTTGAAAATAACAATATACAATAATAATCTGTTATTTTTGGAGTCTGTGCCTATATTAGGAGAGGGTTATTGTTTTCCCCTTCCCGTTCCCTTCCACTAATTATATTGTAAGTTTGTATAGTTCATAAATAAATCAATTAACTAATTTATTAATATGGGTAGGCCTTCGAAATACGCTGGGACTTAATAACTGCATCGTTGAAATGTGTGTGTACAACAGTGTACACCTCTGCCTACCCCATCAGGCAATACAGGCATAATGCTATGTATGTTTGAGTTGCTATACTTGAACATGCGATTACAGCAATTGCGAGTGATTTGCTGTAATTCATTGAAGAGTTCCATTGTCTATCTTCGAAAGTCAACAACATCCATGGATTTACAGGTCCTAAAATTCTAGTGGACCTAAAAAGGTTTTTTTTAGGTCCGTGGTTCAAGCAATTACCTAGATTGTTTTATAGTTACGCAAAGCATTTTATTGTTGCAAATGATGTTCAGGTCCCAAAACAAATCAGTACTATTCTGATAAACACCGCCCACACTTTTTGGTGGATCTTTCCATAAAAAAAAGTATTTTCTGAGTACATATTATGTAATACCCTAAAAATTGTTTTATTCACAAACGTACAGAAGTGCCAAAGTTTTTGTTTGTATTTACACGTTTGTGTTGTCACTGTGTCGAGTGCTAAATAAATGCTTTTTCTTTCTTTCAAGTAAATACACCAAAAATTTATAAACCTTTTTTTTTTTTTTCAATTAAGTAACTGACATATTGTTGGTGAGCAAGTATAGTACCTAATAACGTATCTGTTTATTTAGTACCGATTCACCTTCACCATTAATTTCATTTAATCGTACAATGCAAGTGGACTTTATACATACAACGTTCTACGTTGCAAAACCATTCTGAAAAGTTTTAATCATGCTTGTTGTGATTCTGAGTTGTGACTTGACCAAACATACCTTCAGTATTCAGTATCGATTTCAATTGCCAATTGTTCCACAACATAAACTGCTGTCATTGAAGTTACCTCGTTATGAACATAAACACAAAACATGCATAAAATATATATACTTTCCTGTTGGGTGTGTTGATGTTAAAACGCGCAAGCGGAGCGTGTAGCGGGGCGTTTGGGAATCATCTTGCTAGTAAATTTGTCACGCAAGGATCCTTGCGTCGAGGTCCCAAGACGAAGACCCAGTCTGAGCGCACGCCGCTGCACCCGATATGGTGTGATATGCGCAAATGGCCCTGATTGCCATTAATATAGCATCTGCTGACATCGCTAAAATGCGTCTTATATAAATAGACATACTTTAATTAATTGGCGTGCTTCACAAGATGGGAGTATTTCTCGTTTGTTATTATCTATCCATCTAATATTAGAAGGCAAGAGCCTCATCAGGCAAGCATCCTATTGAATTATTCCCATTCGTTTCTTACAGCACACAACTGGGGGAAATTGAAAATATTGTATATTATTTTTCGGAAAAGACACTGTCCTTCTACATGTCGTCGAAATTTGTTGTATGATTCCTTCCATAAATAAACTATCAATCCTACATGCGAGTTGTAATATAATGTTGTAATTGTACGTTTGAGCGTATATCAGCCATTTAAAGCAAGCAGCCTTTCCTACACTATCAATTTGCTCCATTCAACGCAAATCGGCACGCTACTGCTTCTCGCTCCGCTGTCCTATAAACACTGGCTAATGGATGCGATATGCATTTAAATGATAAAATGAATGGTATTCAGGCCTGCATCCAGTTTCATAAAGTAGGTTTATGTAACGCATTGTGACAGGTTAGGCAATAGCTGCTATTGTCAATCGTACATATATAAAATAATAGAGATCGTTAAAATGATGCGCAGGTTCCAGCAATAGAATTTGGAGTTTTTTGAATCAGTCGGTGGCAGTCGGTGGGTAAGTTTAACATAGCCAATAAATAGCCAATTATGGTTTCTAATTTTCTCGTACTAGGTCTAGGAACTACGAGAAGAAGGCGTCGAGGAAGCAACCGCCTCGGCGCCTAACAGCCGAAACCCCGCCTGTATGATTAAATAAAGCAGGCGGGCCTTTGGGGTCACGGGTGCATAGAGCGGGGACTCTTTTCACCTATCATGTGACCCCAGAGAAGACGGTGGCATAGTGGTCACATGCCACCGTGCATAGCGAGGCTTAGGGGAGACCCCTTTACAGTCTCCCCAGGGATGTGCTTTAATAAGCATTGCATAGCGGGGGTACTGGAGCTGGTCTGTTCAGAGGACCCAGTGCCCCCCTTCCATATGCTGATGGTGACCACCGGGGTGGTTTTAGTGAGGTAAGAATCCCACACTCCCCGGTCTTATCCCCGAAGACCGGGCGCTTTTTTGAAGGTTTCCCACCGAAAACAAAAAAAAAAAAAGGTCTAGGAACTACATCACTAATTGCGTAGAGCTTGACGCACTATTCATTTTACTGTATGGACGAAATTCAGGAAGTTCAACTCCAGTGTTTCTTTTTTCGTCGGAAAATAAGATACTCAGATACTCTTACATCTCGAAAAACTACTGGTTCTAAGCAATATATTCATAATGCAGTTGTGCTGTCAAAGTTAGTCTTCTATCTTCTCCGTAATTAGAAAAAGTTATTGCTGAGTAGAAGCAGATTTGCTTGATTTTTTTTTTAATAAATTTCCTTAGATCAAGTTAAAAACGAAATTAGGTACAAACGATGTATTAAAATTAATAATTGAATAGATCTTTCGTGCTACACACTATGTCTGCATTATTCATGAGTAGGTACTTAGTAGAAACTAGTGATAAAACATCAAACTGCAGACAATACTGGATCCCGGCGGGTTCTCA
The DNA here is from genome assembly GCA_935421205.1 of Xylocampa areola. Lineage (NCBI taxonomy): Eukaryota > Metazoa > Arthropoda > Insecta > Lepidoptera > Noctuidae > Xylocampa > Xylocampa areola. Next base: position 10,127,267 of record OW285219.1, on the reverse strand, counting down.
CGAAGATATCAATACAATACTTAGCTTGTTTTAAGACACGAGATAACAGCGATTGAGGACGAGGCACAATCACTCGTGTATTAACAAGATACTCAGTGTAGTAGAATCTTGTTGCTTTATAAAGTACGTACTTATTGACATTATTAAAAACTAGCTTCTGCCCGCGACTTTGTCTGCGTTGAGTACAAAATTAGGACCAGCCGGAATAAAAAGACTTAAGTATAAATCTAAGTTATAAGCTATCTGTGTACCAAATTTTATCAAAACCCGTTCAGAAGTTATTGTGTGAAAGAGTAACAAACAGCTATCCATCCTCACAAACTTTGACATTGAAATCTTATTATCACTGAAATAAAATATAGCCTATATTGCTCAGCGATAATCCAGCTTTCTGACGACAAACAAAAAAAAATCTAATCTTTCCTTCTTTTAATATTAGTATAGATTAGTAGGAAGTAGGATGTCACTCGAGCAGAAGAGTGTTAAACCTAGAGATTGCAACCGACTGAAAACGCCCCAACCTATCGCTACCAGCTCCTATCTTTATCCACCAGCAATACTTCGTCCCAGACAAGAAGTAATTTAACTTTCTCAGGTGAATAAGTGTTGCATCACCATCATTCAATTTAATGTCAGTAAAACATTGGCGCTACTTAATCATTACCCGTATTTTTTGGGTCACGGTACAACTTCTACGTATGGGAAGATTCTAACAAAGGGCCGTAAAAACATATTATCTGAATATTTGATGAGCAGTTCTTTAAAGAATTATATTATTTGATGAAACATTAAGAATGAATAGAGGAGGGGCTCGTGGGCCGCACAGATCGATCGATCTAGATTAAGTTGTGCTTCAAAGTCAACAGTTTTTATTTCACACATAGACAAATTATCTGCATTTATGAAACGTTAATTGATTTTAGTTGCTTGCCGTTGGTTGGTCTGTGAATGGGGGACCCCATCTTTGCATGTCGAGTCCCTTTGTGATCCGTTACGGGTAGTCAGATGCCTAAAGTCTGACAGCCGTGAGATATCGTGTTCCTCAATAACTGGACTGTGTAGGTCAGGTAGACAGTCCAAGCTCCAACTAAAATAAGTAGTGTTATTATGTTGCATCCGGTTTCTAAACAGGGTTACCACAACGTGGTTAGGAAAAGGTTAGGCAGATAGTTTATACCAATACATATTCCAAAAGCTGAGCTTTTTACTCAAAAATCGATTTAAATTTAACTTAGCTGAGGTACTTCACAATTTGTAGTATTTCAATGGACAGTATTAGTTTAATACCTAGTTATCTATGTACATTTTACACACCAAGTCCATAGGGTGTGCACACTGCTGCACTGCCCGGACAGTGTGACTTTGGAATAGCCACTGCTCAGAAGATCGATCAGGTACAATCTGTCCGGACAACGCTGATTTCTGCACACCCTGCGCAATTTGCCCGAAACATAAATACACAGTACCTAAAGTCAAAGCTAGGCTAAGTATCACGAGGAGTCGATTGAGTTAGTTGGTGTTCATAAAGCCAGCCGACTCGCATCGCTGACGCTGCCTGGACCTGGACATTTTATATAACGGTAATAAAATACCCTAACATACAATCATTTCAGTATCTTTGCTTGACAAGACGAGCGGTCAGTGCACTGTAATGCATTTAGCACATAGCGTACTTTAAGTTATAGTTACAGTTTTTTTTTAATTTTCTTAGTCATATTCACGTGGGGCTCGTGGTTAAGTAACGGTAGCACAGATTGATCGATCGAGGTTAAGCTGAGCTTGCTGGGTGACCATCGTTTCACACCGAGACATCTCCGTGCCTCGGAGAGCACGTTGACCCGTCGGACCCGGTTGTCAAATTAAGATCTATGACGACCGTTACGGGTAGTCAGAGGCTTGAAAGTCTGACAACAAGTCATACCACGAGATATCGTGTTACCCAGAAACAACTGGGTGGTGGAGGTCAGATAGACATTCGCTCCATATAAAATACTGGTATTAAGCTGCACTGGTTTGACTAGAAGCCGACCCCAATGTGATTGGGAAAAGGCACTAGGCACATTGATAATCATATTCACGTTACCTTTATATTTATCGAATAAAACATTTTGAGAAAACCAGGACTTGATCAATCTAAAATCGGCAAGACGCAGTAAGCAAACTTCATTGGCACTGCATTAGCCTTTCCTTGCTCTGCTTAAGAAGGCTTTGTGCTACAGTTGGACAATATGTTACAAACTGATATTTAGAGTCGTATATTAAGTGAGCCACTTGTATTTACATTTCAAAACAGATATTTGTTAACAAACTTGAAGGAGGCCGTAGAATGAGAGTTGCTACTGTTTTAATCCTATTCAAAATTCATGCCACGTTCCAAGGGAAAATACGCGTGAACTTAGAAAAAAAAATAGAAAGAATGTTTTATGCAAATGAGAACTCATTTCTACTATCGCGATTACTTAAAATTGCAAATTAAAATCCGCTATTCGCACGATTTGTGTGTAGATTCTGTACTACGTTACGATTCAATGTCACGATCACCATATGAAACCGTACGTGAGCGTAGAATGAATAAATAAGTGCAGAATCATCAGTGATGTGCCTTAACTTAAGATTAGCATAACGACTGGGGTTTCTAAAATAGACACTTTAGCCTTAGGTACTTTACTTAAAAGAAAGTTTCTAGTATTTATTTCATTCTCAGCTTAGTGCCTTATTAGTCTTTTCTACTACCTCGCAATGTCTCGGTTTATTCCTAAATATGTCACTAGCAATCTGTGTAATGTATACCACTTACTGCTCTTTTAATTTCTTTAATAATTTCTTGTGTTGGGTGCTTAATTTTTCACTACCGACATAAAATAATGATATAGAAATATAAATGTTTATTTGCAAGAAACATGGTTAAAGAATGTTACAATATTAGAAGTACATCACATTTCGCCTTTTGGGCATGCTCCAGACAAATTTTCCCGAATTTTTAATAAATATTCAGTGTTTCATACACTATGCATGTAACAATGAAATTTTTAACCGATTACCTTATTATTTTTATTCTAACCTCATGTAACACAAGTAAATAACATGGTTTAAATGACAAAGCTAAATGTGGCGTTTTTGCCAAGTGTCTATCACACAGTAATAACATTAAACCACATTTAGAATTCTATAAAAGATTAATAATCAAATAGACTCAATGCAACTCACACCAAAGATCGCATCGATTAAGAAATACCTACCTTCGACTAGTTACAGATACCGAGACCAATTACGATATGATTCACATCACTATAAAATGCAGTGTGGCTAAAAGAATTCTTATGTCATAGAGCTATTATAGAGTCGTTAACCTGGCTGGCGATAACGCACCGTAAACGGTTTCTATTTGATAACATTGACCATAATTTTAGGCAAAGACATTGCAAGCTAAATATTTTGTGTGGTCATATAATGTTCCGAATTCAAATCTTGACTGGCTGAATTTGTGAATTTTGTTTGTTTATATTAAGATCACGCACGGCGTTGTATCCAATCATTTTGTTTCGATACACTTACGCGGACGGCATCTTGAATAAATTTTGATCATAAACATTTCTAAGAAATTAAGTTATATTACAAAATCTATTAAAGAGCGAGGAAGACTGGCTGATTTAATGGCGTTGTCAAATTAAATATAATTATTATAATCATCAGATATAGGATATAATCATACGTATATGGATATATATCACAGGCGCCAGATGATAATGTAAATTGTATTGTAAGCGTATTTTCATACAATGGTAGGCTCAAGATTATTGATTATTATCTACTTAAATGGTTCACTTATTGAGCCTTACACCTTCTTGGTGTACACCTTGTCTTCGTGAGTTGGTTCCGGTTATCAAATCTATGACATTTGTGACGGATAATCAGTCAGATGCCTGAAAATCTGACATCACGGTTTAACTAGGTCCTGCGTGTGTTACAGCTTGTCTATGATGAGCAATAATAATAAAAACTTACGACGCAATGTACTACAAAGTGTCCATCAATTCGGTTGGCAACCGAGATAGCGAATAGGTACGCTGGAGGTCAGATAGGCAGTCGCCCCATGTAAAACACTGTTGTCTGTGCGGTTCAGTGAGCATGGTGGTTCTATCGTCTCTGGTCCAGTTAGATTGAATTAAAAATATATCGTAATTTAACCGCACCATCTTGTAAAACTTGGTAAAGCTTAGGGAAAGTGAAGTGAATATTATGAAGGAATGGTACCAAATATTGCAGGCTGGGTTTCTTACAATAGGTACTTAGTGAGATTTTCTTTAGATATGGTTTTATAAACTCTATTCTAATAAAACTTCATAATTCTAAGGTATCTTACCTACAATCTTTATAAAAAAATTGCAAATTGCACATTGTACCTAACTGGACAGTAAGAAGTAACTTAATTACGATAAGTAAAAACATCTAAATAATCGCAATATAGAAAGATTTTGTGTTCTGTGCGTTTTTGTTCTCGCAAAATCAGAAGAAACTACAAACAGTGGAAGTAAGAAAAAACCGCATGCGGATTTATTTTGACGCATAGTACTTCACAGACTTCGGAAAAAATAAACGCACGGTGTTTTACCATAGTGCGTGGTAGGCCTAATCGTTTAGATCAGACGATTGACTGCGGTGTTAAAAAAAATACGAACCATAAACAAATCATCTGTTTTAATGGCCCGTATCTGGGCCGTTAAAACAGTTTACTATGATTTACTACGGACTTACGGACGGAGAGCGAAAGTGACCCATTATCTATTAAATCGATCCGTTACTTACGTAAGATTGTGTAATAAATAAATAGCATAAAATGTTGTTGTTGACCGAGACGATGAAGAAGTAAATTCGGCAGTTATTAATTAACGTTAGGTACAGTCTGTAGAATTGAAACTTAATTTAATTAATTCTATTTTTCAAAGAAACATTGAAAAAATAATAGACAAGAACGGGGCTTGAACCCGTGACCTTTGACGTTCCGTGTCATCACTCTACCAACTGAGCTACCTTGTCGTGTTCAAACCTATTGAATTTTCAATCCTCTTTGTATACGTCTTAAGGAGACGCCTGGTGATATTTATCTAGTAATCATTTACAGATTAACTAAACTCAGCGTTACCACTTTGCAGTTGTATGTTGTTCGGCGATTTACAACTGCAAAGTGGTAACGCTGAGTTTAGTTAATCTGTAAATGATTACTAGATAAATATCACCAGGCGTCTCCTCCTCTTAAAATTGCAAATTAAAATCCGCTATTCGCACGATTTGTGTGTAGATTCTGTACTACGTTACGATTCAATGTCACGATCACCATATGAAACCGTACGTGAGCGTAGAATGAATAAATAAGTGCAGAATCATCAGTGATGTGCCTTAACTTAAGATTAGCATAACGACTGGGGTTTCTAAAATAGACACTTTAGCCTTAGGTACTTTACTTAAAAGAAAGTTTCTAGTATTTATTTCATTCTCAGCTTAGTGCCTTATTAGTCTTTTCTACTACCTCGCAATGTCTCGGTTTATTCCTAAATATGTCACTAGCAATCTGTGTAATGTATACCACTTACTGCTCTTTTAATTTCTTTAATAATTTCTTGTGTTGGGTGCTTAATTTTTCACTACCGACATAAAATAATGATATAGAAATATAAATGTTTATTTGCAAGAAACATGGTTAAAGAATGTTACAATATTAGAAGTACATCACATTTCGCCTTTTGGGCATGCTCCAGACAAATTTTCCCGAATTTTTAATAAATATTCAGTGTTTCATACACTATGCATGTAACAATGAAATTTTTAACCGATTACCTTATTATTTTTATTCTAACCTCATGTAACACAAGTAAATAACATGGTTTAAATGACAAAGCTAAATGTGGCGTTTTTGCCAAGTGTCTATCACACAGTAATAACATTAAACCACATTTAGAATTCTATAAAAGATTAATAATCAAATAGACTCAATGCAACTCACACCAAAGATCGCATCGATTAAGAAATACCTACCTTCGACTAGTTACAGATACCGAGACCAATTACGATATGATTCACATCACTATAAAATGCAGTGTGGCTAAAAGAATTCTTATGTCATAGAGCTATTATAGAGTCGTTAACCTGGCTGGCGATAACGCACCGTAAACGGTTTCTATTTGATAACATTGACCATAATTTTAGGCAAAGACATTGCAAGCTAAATATTTTGTGTGGTCATATAATGTTCCGAATTCAAATCTTGACTGGCTGAATTTGTGAATTTTGTTTGTTTATATTAAGATCACGCACGGCGTTGTATCCAATCATTTTGTTTCGATACACTTACGCGGACGGCATCTTGAATAAATTTTGATCATAAACATTTCTAAGAAATTAAGTTATATTACAAAATCTATTAAAGAGCGAGGAAGACTGGCTGATTTAATGGCGTTGTCAAATTAAATATAATTATTATAATCATCAGATATAGGATATAATCATACGTATATGGATATATATCACAGGCGCCAGATGATAATGTAAATTGTATTGTAAGCGTATTTTCATACAATGGTAGGCTCAAGATTATTGATTATTATCTACTTAAATGGTTCACTTATTGAGCCTTACACCTTCTTGGTGTACACCTTGTCTTCGTGAGTTGGTTCCGGTTATCAAATCTATGACATTTGTGACGGATAATCAGTCAGATGCCTGAAAATCTGACATCACGGTTTAACTAGGTCCTGCGTGTGTTACAGCTTGTCTATGATGAGCAATAATAATAAAAACTTACGACGCAATGTACTACAAAGTGTCCATCAATTCGGTTGGCAACCGAGATAGCGAATAGGTACGCTGGAGGTCAGATAGGCAGTCGCCCCATGTAAAACACTGTTGTCTGTGCGGTTCAGTGAGCATGGTGGTTCTATCGTCTCTGGTCCAGTTAGATTGAATTAAAAATATATCGTAATTTAACCGCACCATCTTGTAAAACTTGGTAAAGCTTAGGGAAAGTGAAGTGAATATTATGAAGGAATGGTACCAAATATTGCAGGCTGGGTTTCTTACAATAGGTACTTAGTGAGATTTTCTTTAGATATGGTTTTATAAACTCTATTCTAATAAAACTTCATAATTCTAAGGTATCTTACCTACAATCTTTATAAAAAAATTGCAAATTGCACATTGTACCTAACTGGACAGTAAGAAGTAACTTAATTACGATAAGTAAAAACATCTAAATAATCGCAATATAGAAAGATTTTGTGTTCTGTGCGTTTTTGTTCTCGCAAAATCAGAAGAAACTACAAACAGTGGAAGTAAGAAAAAACCGCATGCGGATTTATTTTGACGCATAGTACTTCACAGACTTCGGAAAAAATAAACGCACGGTGTTTTACCATAGTGCGTGGTAGGCCTAATCGTTTAGATCAGACGATTGACTGCGGTGTTAAAAAAAATACGAACCATAAACAAATCATCTGTTTTAATGGCCCGTATCTGGGCCGTTAAAACAGTTTACTATGATTTACTACGGACTTACGGACGGAGAGCGAAAGTGACCCATTATCTATTAAATCGATCCGTTACTTACGTAAGATTGTGTAATAAATAAATAGCATAAAATGTTGTTGTTGACCGAGACGATGAAGAAGTAAATTCGGCAGTTATTAATTAACGTTAGGTACAGTCTGTAGAATTGAAACTTAATTTAATTAATTCTATTTTTCAAAGAAACATTGAAAAAATAATAGACAAGAACGGGGCTTGAACCCGTGACCTTTGACGTTCCGTGTCATCACTCTACCAACTGAGCTACCTTGTCGTGTTCAAACCTATTGAATTTTCAATCCTCTTTGTATACGTCTTAAGGAGACGCCTGGTGATATTTATCTAGTAATCATTTACAGATTAACTAAACTCAGCGTTACCACTTTGCAGTTGTATGTTGTTCGGCGATTTACAACTGCAAAGTGGTAACGCTGAGTTTAGTTAATCTGTAAATGATTACTAGATAAATATCACCAGGCGTCTCCTCCTCTTAAAATTGCAAATTAAAATCCGCTATTCGCACGATTTGTGTGTAGATTCTGTACTACGTTACGATTCAATGTCACGATCACCATATGAAACCGTACGTGAGCGTAGAATGAATAAATAAGTGCAGAATCATCAGTGATGTGCCTTAACTTAAGATTAGCATAACGACTGGGGTTTCTAAAATAGACACTTTAGCCTTAGGTACTTTACTTAAAAGAAAGTTTCTAGTATTTATTTCATTCTCAGCTTAGTGCCTTATTAGTCTTTTCTACTACCTCGCAATGTCTCGGTTTATTCCTAAATATGTCACTAGCAATCTGTGTAATGTATACCACTTACTGCTCTTTTAATTTCTTTAATAATTTCTTGTGTTGGGTGCTTAATTTTTCACTACCGACATAAAATAATGATATAGAAATATAAATGTTTATTTGCAAGAAACATGGTTAAAGAATGTTACAATATTAGAAGTACATCACATTTCGCCTTTTGGGCATGCTCCAGACAAATTTTCCCGAATTTTTAATAAATATTCAGTGTTTCATACACTATGCATGTAACAATGAAATTTTTAACCGATTACCTTATTATTTTTATTCTAACCTCATGTAACACAAGTAAATAACATGGTTTAAATGACAAAGCTAAATGTGGCGTTTTTGCCAAGTGTCTATCACACAGTAATAACATTAAACCACATTTAGAATTCTATAAAAGATTAATAATCAAATAGACTCAATGCAACTCACACCAAAGATCGCATCGATTAAGAAATACCTACCTTCGACTAGTTACAGATACCGAGACCAATTACGATATGATTCACATCACTATAAAATGCAGTGTGGCTAAAAGAATTCTTATGTCATAGAGCTATTATAGAGTCGTTAACCTGGCTGGCGATAACGCACCGTAAACGGTTTCTATTTGATAACATTGACCATAATTTTAGGCAAAGACATTGCAAGCTAAATATTTTGTGTGGTCATATAATGTTCCGAATTCAAATCTTGACTGGCTGAATTTGTGAATTTTGTTTGTTTATATTAAGATCACGCACGGCGTTGTATCCAATCATTTTGTTTCGATACACTTACGCGGACGGCATCTTGAATAAATTTTGATCATAAACATTTCTAAGAAATTAAGTTATATTACAAAATCTATTAAAGAGCGAGGAAGACTGGCTGATTTAATGGCGTTGTCAAATTAAATATAATTATTATAATCATCAGATATAGGATATAATCATACGTATATGGATATATATCACAGGCGCCAGATGATAATGTAAATTGTATTGTAAGCGTATTTTCATACAATGGTAGGCTCAAGATTATTGATTATTATCTACTTAAATGGTTCACTTATTGAGCCTTACACCTTCTTGGTGTACACCTTGTCTTCGTGAGTTGGTTCCGGTTATCAAATCTATGACATTTGTGACGGATAATCAGTCAGATGCCTGAAAATCTGACATCACGGTTTAACTAGGTCCTGCGTGTGTTACAGCTTGTCTATGATGAGCAATAATAATAAAAACTTACGACGCAATGTACTACAAAGTGTCCATCAATTCGGTTGGCAACCGAGATAGCGAATAGGTACGCTGGAGGTCAGATAGGCAGTCGCCCCATGTAAAACACTGTTGTCTGTGCGGTTCAGTGAGCATGGTGGTTCTATCGTCTCTGGTCCAGTTAGATTGAATTAAAAATATATCGTAATTTAACCGCACCATCTTGTAAAACTTGGTAAAGCTTAGGGAAAGTGAAGTGAATATTATGAAGGAATGGTACCAAATATTGCAGGCTGGGTTTCTTACAATAGGTACTTAGTGAGATTTTCTTTAGATATGGTTTTATAAACTCTATTCTAATAAAACTTCATAATTCTAAGGTATCTTACCTACAATCTTTATAAAAAAATTGCAAATTGCACATTGTACCTAACTGGACAGTAAGAAGTAACTTAATTACGATAAGTAAAAACATCTAAATAATCGCAATATAGAAAGATTTTGTGTTCTGTGCGTTTTTGTTCTCGCAAAATCAGAAGAAACTACAAACAGTGGAAGTAAGAAAAAACCGCATGCGGATTTATTTTGACGCATAGTACTTCACAGACTTCGGAAAAAATAAACGCACGGTGTTTTACCATAGTGCGTGGTAGGCCTAATCGTTTAGATCAGACGATTGACTGCGGTGTTAAAAAAAATACGAACCATAAACAAATCATCTGTTTTAATGGCCCGTATCTGGGCCGTTAAAACAGTTTACTATGATTTACTACGGACTTACGGACGGAGAGCGAAAGTGACCCATTATCTATTAAATCGATCCGTTACTTACGTAAGATTGTGTAATAAATAAATAGCATAAAATGTTGTTGTTGACCGAGACGATGAAGAAGTAAATTCGGCAGTTATTAATTAACGTTAGGTACAGTCTGTAGAATTGAAACTTAATTTAATTAATTCTATTTTTCAAAGAAACATTGAAAAAATAATAGACAAGAACGGGGCTTGAACCCGTGACCTTTGACGTTCCGTGTCATCACTCTACCAACTGAGCTACCTTGTCGTGTTCAAACCTATTGAATTTTCAATCCTCTTTGTATACGTCTTAAGGAGACGCCTGGTGATATTTATCTAGTAATCATTTACAGATTAACTAAACTCAGCGTTACCACTTTGCAGTTGTATGTTGTTCGGCGATTTACAACTGCAAAGTGGTAACGCTGAGTTTAGTTAATCTGTAAATGATTACTAGATAAATATCACCAGGCGTCTCCTTAAGACGTATACAAAGAGGATTGAAAATTCAATAGGTTTGAACACGACAAGGTAGCTCAGTTGGTAGAGTGATGACACGGAACGTCAAAGGTCACGGGTTCAAGCCCCGTTCTTGTCTATTATTTTTTCAATGTTTCTTTGAAAAATAGAATTAATTAAATTAAGTTTCAATTCTACAGACTGTACCTAACGTTAATTAATAACTGCCGAATTTACTTCTTCATCGTCTCGGTCAACAACAACATTTTATGCTATTTATTTATTACACAATCTTACGTAAGTAACGGATCGATTTAATAGATAATGGGTCACTTTCGCTCTCCGTCCGTAAGTCCGTAGTAAATCATAGTAAACTGTTTTAACGGCCCAGATACGGGCCATTAAAACAGATGATTTGTTTATGGTTCGTATTTTTTTTAACACCGCAGTCAATCGTCTGATCTAAACGATTAGGCCTACCACGCACTATGGTAAAACACCGTGCGTTTATTTTTTCCGAAGTCTGTGAAGTACTATGCGTCAAAATAAATCCGCATGCGGTTTTTTCTTACTTCCACTGTTTGTAGTTTCTTCTGATTTTGCGAGAACAAAAACGCACAGAACACAAAATCTTTCTATATTGCGATTATTTAGATGTTTTTACTTATCGTAATTAAGTTACTTCTTACTGTCCAGTTAGGTACAATGTGCAATTTGCAATTTTTTTATAAAGATTGTAGGTAAGATACCTTAGAATTATGAAGTTTTATTAGAATAGAGTTTATAAAACCATATCTAAAGAAAATCTCACTAAGTACCTATTGTAAGAAACCCAGCCTGCAATATTTGGTACCATTCCTTCATAATATTCACTTCACTTTCCCTAAGCTTTACCAAGTTTTACAAGATGGTGCGGTTAAATTACGATATATTTTTAATTCAATCTAACTGGACCAGAGACGATAGAACCACCATGCTCACTGAACCGCACAGACAACAGTGTTTTACATGGGGCGACTGCCTATCTGACCTCCAGCGTACCTATTCGCTATCTCGGTTGCCAACCGAATTGATGGACTCAGCGTTACCACTTTGCAGTTGTAAATCGCCGAACAACATACAACTGCAAAGTGGTAACGCTGAGTTTAGTTAATCTGTAAATGATTACTAGATAAATATCACCAGGCGTCTCCTTAAGACGTATACAAAGAGGATTGAAAATTCAATAGGTTTGAACACGACAAGGTAGCTCAGTTGGTAGAGTGATGACACGGAACGTCAAAGGTCACGGGTTCAAGCCCCGTTCTTGTCTATTATTTTTTCAATGTTTCTTTGAAAAATAGAATTAATATAGGCATTACATGGCCTCAACATGTATTAAAAAATATAATTATATATGATTTATTAAGGATTGGGATGTTGTTCGGCGATTTACAACTGCAAAGTGGTAACGCTGAGTTTAGTTAATCTGTAAATGATTACTAGATAAATATCACCAGGCGTCTCCTTAAGACGTATACAAAGAGGATTGAAAATTCAATAGGTTTGAACACGACAAGGTAGCTCAGTTGGTAGAGTGATGACACGGAACGTCAAAGGTCACGGGTTCAAGCCCCGTTCTTGTCTATTATTTTTTCAATGTTTCTTTGAAAAATAGAATTAATATAGGCATTACATGGCCTCAACATGTATTAAAAAATATAATTATATATGATTAATTTAATTAATTAACTGTTTATTATCTACTGTTTAATTAAAATTAAATTTGAATAAATCCATCGGTTTCTAAGAAAGTTTCAACTATATCTGACTACCCTGGATACTTATCTTTTCGTAGACTGTAGGTACCTAATTTTATTTAAATCAGGTAATCAATTTGTAATTTGCTTTATTGACCAGTAATCGCCCATTTTTGTAGAATAGTTTTAATTGACTCAACCATTCCGTTCACATCTCATTCGCATTCGCCACAACCTTGACAATTCTCAAGATTTGGAGATCCCTGAGAAATCGGTGGCACAGTGGTTACGTGTTGCCGTGCACAGCGAGGGTCAGCGGAGACCACTTTACACCTTTATAGTTTCCTAATGGATGTAGGTATACTAATAGGCGTTGCACCGCGGAGGGTTTCTTTATACGACCGCCCAAAAAAGGAGTGTGATGATTTTAGGGTTCATCTAATATATAATAAAAATCTCGTATCACAGTGTTTGTTATTGAACTCCTCCGAAACGGCTTGACCGATTTTTATGACTTTTTTCGTTTAGGTATATTTAGTTGGTCAGTGAATAGGTCGTAGGCTGTTTTTTAATATACCCCTAGGTGATAAGAGTGGCCCTATCTAGAAAATTTATATGGCATAACAACGTTTGCGGGGCACAGCTAGTGTATGTATAAAAATGTTTGTGAGTTTCTTTATTCCATTATAACTTTTAAATCCCTGAACCGATATGTATCTTGTTAGAATCCTTACATTGTTCCGGGTAACATAGTCCAGTAAGATTTAAAAAAGGAATATTTTGGCTGCGGTACACAAAACAAAAAAAGATCCACACATGGCAAACTTATAATTTTTTAAATTATTATTGTTTAGTTTGGAAAATCCATCACGGACTCTGTGCCGGACTTTACCGGCTAAAAACGGTCAGTCCGACCTCCGTAAAGGTTAATTGATGATGATCACAGGTTTCAGTGAGGATTTCTCAGGATAAAGATGTTGTATATATGATTCTGATATTCATCATACGGCTCTTACATACAAACCCTTATCAGTATCTCTGTATGAGAAGCGGCTCTCACCCTTACAATGGGACATTTACAGGCTCGTTATATAGATTAGGTACATACTCACTATTAAGCTGCGTTTGCACCAAAGATGTGCGGGGAAGTAGCAGCTGAGCGGTGCGAGGATGCGTAGTGAAGTTGGAAACGGTGCGTAGCGGACTCTTTTCAGCTGTGCACGTGCAATGCGCACATTACTCGCGCACATTCCTCGCTCGCGTCCCTCGTATACACCTTTTGTTTTTTTTGTATGTGGAATATCTCGCTCCGCTATCCTTTCTACACCCGAGTTGCGTTAGGAAAATGGAGTGATACAATTGGTATATTTTTTCCACGCTTACCGCTCAGCTTCCTCACACATCTCTTCTGGAAACGCAGCCTTAACCTCGTAGGAATTATTATATGCCTTCATGTTTATTATGGTACATTGACTTCTAACGATTATGCTAGTGAATACCTGTATTAAAATAATATGTATTGTTACATAGTAACTGTCCATTCTCACGGAACAAATATTTGTATGGCCTATAGAGGAGTTCCGTGTTTGATTATTTGTCTATGTGAGATCTGAAGAAATCATAGAGAGACGCTATGTTTTAATAAAGGTATAAAAAAAATATGGAAAGAAAGTTGCGGGTGTGAGCTGGATTTGAACCTGCTCCCTACCGGTTAATACTCCATCAGGCGCTCTACCAACTGAGCTAAACCGACCTCAGGTCTCAAACTCACAATACCGAATTCTTCCTCCACATTTTAATACGTCTTCTGGTAGGTAACGTCATCACCATCTAATCAGTCCCTAGCCTGAGGAAACAAATTAATTTTCATGTGCATGATATGATTCCCATTAGCAATAAATCAATAATATTTTCATCAGACAAAACAAGGAATAGCTATAGAACATAGATGGAACACGATTGCCCCAATTAAATTCACCATTCTACCAAAATTGATGTTATTACTTATTATACTTTTTTCCATTGACAGAAAGAAAGAAAATAAGTACTTTCCTTCTTTCTCTCTTTCTTTCTTTCATTGTCGGTTTCGGGTAGCGCTGCTATACGCTTTGTAGAAATACCTAGACACCCAATGCATTTTGACAAGTGTTGAATTTGCTCTCATGATACCTTAATATCATAACCACTTCCAGTATGGAGTTATCTACCTTTAGCTTTCTTTGTATTTTTATAACGTTTGTCCATCTTTGTTGTAAAACTGCGCTACATTACTGTACCTACACGTAGCGTAGTTATTACATCCTAAACTTAATTGTGAACCTCATATAAGTTTTATCTAACTGTCGAGGAGGCGGAGTTGTTAACTCTTGAGGCGCAGGTTGTGGGTTCAGACCTGGCATGTACCAATGTGACTTTTTCAATATCATACTTATGTACTTTCTTAGTAAATCTAAGACATCAGAGACATACGGTGAAGGAAAAAATTGTGATGAAACCTGGACTTAATGCTCTGAAATAGCTAACCCGCAGTGGAGATAATGCTCGTGTCTTCTCTGTATGAGAAGATGCTCTTGACCTGCAGTGGGACAGTTATGGGCTAGTTATGTTATGGTTTATTTAAATACTTACCAACGTACTTACTAACGTAATTTCTATTATTTTCTATACATAGTTACATACTCACTTTAATCGATTAGTAACATAGCTAAGCAACATAATCGATTCAGGTTCAGTCGGTTACAAACCAAGTAATTTAGCATGAAAGTGCGATATCGCTAATTATTTGCATTCGGTTTCATCAGCGAATGCTGCAATACGTTATTCATTCATATAGGAACCTAAACTAAATTATATTTCTTTTGGAAAATGTAGATTGCAAATAATAAATAGACTCGGTGTTTGATTGACCCAACGGCAAAAAATACTGCATGATGAAGCCCTTAAAGTAACATATATAAGATACAAATATTATTAATCTTATTTAACTTAAACGGTAAACGAGAACTACTAGTAACATTTTAAAAAAGATTTTAAAAATTAACTGTTCCAATTAAAAAGTTATAAATTGTAAAAATAATGAAACATAAAATAGGTAGGTCACGTCACCTTAAAAAATACGGACGGAGCGTTGCGTGCGACATGTGAGAAGCATGCCTAGTCCTCCAATTTCGCTTGTCATACATGAGCTAAACATATACATATACTTAAAACTCATCCACTCGGCGCCAGTACGCTGCGAGTGTGTGTGCGTAATCCATGCTTCGCTTATAACAAGGCAAGGTTACATCCGTATTTTTTCTGATTCGTGCTGTAGGTATAGTGAATAGAGTTCGGGGAGTAGGTAGCTCAGTCAAACTGCAAATCCTACTCATGGCGGCCTTTTTTTCACAATTTAAAAGTTCGCTACGCATACCTTAATGTGTTTGAAAGATTTATCTGTACGGCGCCAATTATGTTAATAAATCGAACCTAATTCAACAAAGCTGCGACCTGATCAACAAAACTAACGTAAATATCTTCTTGTTTCAGATTATCTGGTGCCTCGCGGTGCTAGCACTGACATGGCGAACGGCAAGTGGCCACGGCAGACTCATCGAGCCCCCTTCCCGCGCCTCCGCCTGGCGCTTCGGCTTCGACACACCACACAACTACAACGACCATGAACTGTACTGCGG
This sequence comes from Xylocampa areola, assembly GCA_935421205.1. NCBI lineage: Eukaryota > Metazoa > Arthropoda > Insecta > Lepidoptera > Noctuidae > Xylocampa > Xylocampa areola. The sequence goes on along the minus strand of OW285219.1, from coordinate 10,111,038 downwards.
CGGCTTCTCCAGGCAATGGAATAAGAATAGTGGGAAATGCGGAGTCTGCGGAGACGCCTGGGACGCACCAGCACCCAGGGCTCATGAACTAGGAGGCAGATTCGGCAAAGGCATCATCGTCCGTAAATACGCACCACAAGACGCCATCGTGATTAAAGTGGAACTCACCGCTAACCACAACGGTTTCTTCGAGTTCCGAGTGTGCGAAGACCCAAAAACTACCACACAAGATTGCTTGGACAAGTATGTCCTCAATTTAGACGGTAGAGATGGAACCAAATTCTATCCTAAAGACGGCAACAAAGTTTATGAGATGAAATATAAACTACCTGAAGGTCTAGAATGTTCCCATTGCGTGTTGCAATGGAGATATATCGCTGGAAATAACTGGGGCTCATGTGGAAACGGGACCGAGGCAGTGGGGTGTGGGCCACAAGAAGAATTCAGAGCATGCGCGGACATAGCTATTGGAGAACGCTTTACTACCACAACCAGACGTCCCAGACCAACATACGTGCCTCCAGGCAGGAGACCCACAGTGCCAACCCCAGAAGAATCATCTGGAAGCTCGTGGTACGGCTTCGTGGTCGCTATCGTCACGTTGCTCGTTGCTATTGGCGTTCTAGCAGGAATCTACCTGTACTACTACAGAGGTGGCATGAGGATTAAGAACCTTCTTAAATCTAAGGTGCCTCCCTCGGCGCCCGTTCCTCCGCCAAGACACAAGAGAGCTTCTCTATCAAGAGAACAGCCGCCAGAATTAACGCCACCAAAAATAGGGGTGCTCCCCGACTCGGGGTTCGAAACTGTTGATTTAAGGGCTAAATGATAGTAAAACGGAGGCTACCTAAGCTGGACTACCTAAGCTGCGTTTACCTAGTGATACTATGTCTTGTGTGACTGAATTACATAGAGATATCGACCCTCAAATTGGTCGTTAGGTGATTTACTTAATGTTAATTTAGGTTAATTACACTTTTGTATTATAGATATTTATGTGTTAAATTAAATGTTAATAATTATTTCTTGTTTATTTTTTATGAATGTCCTAAAAATTTATTCCCTAATAGTTATAGAAGGAGAAATTATGTCAAAACTCAGGCTACATACTAGATACTAGATATAATAATATAACTGCCTCGCTGGTCTAGTGGTCGGGGACACGGCTGCTGATTGCGAGGTCCTGGGTTCGATTTCTAGGTCGGGTTAAGTGTTATTGAGTTTTTATGTTAAGAAATTTTCAGTATCAGCCCGGAGTTAGAAAGTTGATGGTGTGACACCTGCGTGCTTCGGAGAGTACGTGGGTAAAGCCGTTAGTCCTGATCTCTCCGGTCGTGTCGGATTGCCGTCCCATCGAACTATGAGAGTAAAGGGAAAGGGAGTGCACCTGTGTTTACGCATACACTTGTTCATTATAATATCTCCTGCATACTTGGCTAATCTCAGATAGGCCGCCGTGACTGAAATACCGTCGGGAGGAGGAGTATATACTTGTAGCAATCAATATAAATCTAAAGAACAACGAAGGCCTCTTGTAGGTACCTATAGCAGAATTCTGTTTAGGAATGCTCAGCAAAAAAAATGGAAGTTATGGTATATTGACTGAATAGTTGTATACCTACTAAGACTACCTGTTATATGAAGCAAAAGAGGAGTATCAGAGTCGTAATCATAATACATAATATGGAAATCGATAACATTGCCTACTTCAATGAGAAACAGACATGATTGTATTTTTCAGTACCTTGTTCCCATTCAACACTAACACTAGAAGAAATCTATTCACTTTAGCCTAGAATATGCCTAGACTTTATTTTTCAGGAAACAAGAAAGATGTCAGCTCGTTTCATGAACCGGATCTATATACCAAATCTTTGTGTACAAGTCATAATTTCTTTCGCCATCGGAATGGGTAACTTCCATATAATTATCACATTTCCATCGACGCATTTTATTTAAGATAGGCTTTGGCAAAATAATTAGGAAATTAATTCTATCGTTAGCTTCGCTTTATAAATCTGTGATCTTTAGACATGTCTTTAGTTTTTGGTGTTTTTATCTGCTAGCAACATTACGTTACCTCACTGTCAAGTGACAGCGACCAGAGACAAAAATCGCAAAACAAACGTGCTGTCGTGCTGTGAAAAAGCCAAAAAAAGTACCGAAAGGCAATTTATTTTGCGAAAAAACTTTATAAATGAAAAATGGCGGTGCGGCCACAGCACATGCACGATGGTGGTATTGTGGAGCGTCGGTTGAGGCCAATTTACGGTAACAAGTTTGTTTGAGCAAGACTTCGATATTTTGTACAACCTCTTCAGAAGAGGAGATGTTTTTCGGTGAAAATATGTAAATTTGTGAATTTTCCAGACTGGTTGGATAATGGGAATAATAAAAAGGCGCTCCAGGAAGCAGAGAAAGTGCTTAAAAAGAGTCCTACTCTGCAAGCGGCCCGTGCATTGAAAGCCCTAGCGCTTTTTAGGTTAGGAAAAGGTCCAGAGGCGCACGTAGTTCTTGACGCCCTGGCTGACGAGAAGCCGAGTGATGATACCACGCTACAGGCGATGACGATATCTTACAGAGAGTCTCAACAATGTAAGTACAACAACTCAGAATGTTAACTAATTTTATACTATCCATAAAGGTATGTACAGTTGAACCAATGACAGCATTTATGACTAATTAAAATCTTCAAGTTCCAAATTTAATTATGCAAAATTATAGTATACCATAATATAGCCATCTATGAGTACCCCTAGTCCCTATGAGCAGCAGGTGATTGATACAGGACATCATGGCCATAGCTAGGAACATATTTCGGGGGTCTGCTCCTTTAATTATGCATGGAACACCAGTAAACATAAAAATTCCAGAATTTCATAAGGGTGCGGGGGGTTTAAACTCCCTAACCCCCCTGGTTATGGCCATGCAGGACATTGTGTGTTTATGATTAAATGTAACTATTTTCCTTAATAATAACGATGTATGGTCCTGTATTTCCCTGATTAAAATACAGGATATTAATATGTAAAATTATGTCTGAAAATGAGCATAAATATGAACAAGGGATTACTTAAGCTGTTGCGTCAGTCATTAGCAGACACAATAGATTTTTATTGTTACAACATACAGATCTGTACGTTACTGAGCCGAAAGGTTAAAAATTTAAACTGGTGCTGTAAATATTTTGGGTAAAAACTAATTTCAATTATAATATAATTTTACTGTTACTACCCTGTAACAATATTTTAACTAAACACAACAATTTAAACCCAGCTACCATATTTTACCATTACCAAACATTAAAACTGTTTATGTATCCCTTATGTCAACAGTGCACAAAGTATGTATGTTATATGAAAATGCAGTGAAGTCTGAACCATTGAGTGAAGAATTGCATTCTCACCTGTTCATGTCCTATGTGAGGGTCGGAGACTACAGGTCACAGCAGCGGGCTGCAATGGCCTTGTACAAGTTTGCTCCAAAGAATCCATACTATTTCTGGGCTGTTATGAGTATTGTTTTGCAGGTAAACATAAATTTTCTTAAAACTATTTGTATAAATTATGCTGATGCCACGGATCCATAATATTTTAACCTATCGAGAGGTCGAGATGGCTTAGTGGTCAGAGCGCCTGGAGTATTTATCTGGGAGGCGCAGGTTCGAATCCAGTTCGCGACCGTATTCTTTTTCCATTTAATATTGTAACTTTAGAGTTCGCTAAGCATGCGTTAATGCTTTTCAAAGGTTTATCTTGAATAATAATATTTTAGATTGGTGGTCAGTTTATTCAGTTGCAGATTATTTCAGGCAAATAATGCATCAAACACTTGAAACTTTCCATTGTATTTGAATAAAAAATCTAAAGTAATACCTCTGTATGTTATATTAAAAACTTACAAAATGGGTAATTGTTCAATTTTCTCTAACAGGCCAAAACTTCGGAAGATAACACAAAAAGAGGCATCCTTCTAGCACTCGCCCAAAGAATGGTAGACAACTTTATAGTTGAGAACAAAATGGAGGCTGAACAAGAAGCCCGTCTCTACATCATGATCCTAGAACTTCAAGAAAAATGGGAAGACATTTTAAAGTTCATTGAGAGTCCATTATATGCCCAGTTAGTACCTGGTTCAACAGCACAGGCTTGCATACCATATCTCAAGAAACTTGGTCAATGGAAACGTCTAAATATAGTTTGCAAAGAACTACTATGGGACAATCAAGACCGCTGGGATTACTATGTCCCATACTTCGACTCCGTATTCCAACTGATGAAGGAAAACGAAGAAGATTCAGAAAACTCCATTGACAATACCGCTGAGAAGTGCCATGAATTCATCTGTCAGTTGGTAGAGAGTATGACGTCGGGGCGGACTCTGAGAGGACCGTATTTGGCAAGGCTGGAGTTGTGGAAACGGTTGGCGGTTGATGGAGATCCAACTTCTTTAATTGGCAGTGGTCTGGCGTTATGTGTGCAGTATTTAAGGGTGTTCGCCAATAAGCCTTGTGCAGTCCCAGACCTGAGGCCGTATTTAGGAATGATACCGCAGAAGGAAAGGGAGGAGCATTGCAGGGACTTCTTGACGTGTCTTGGATTTGATGAAAATAGTGAGCCTGAGTTGGTAAGTTAGGGTTATCTTTACTTTTATCTCCGATATTAATCAAATAACAACTGACTGGTTAGGCTAACCATGAAGCATCCACTGTTTATTTATTAGTAAGTTGAAATTGCGCATCTACAACATACGCATTCTACAAACTTGTTATCAACCAATGTTTCTCTAGGGCTTTGAAGCACATATAGCACCTTTGTTATTTTAATTGATATTGGATTTGCTTTAAATTTTGATCAAATAGAAATAGTAAATCTTTCTGTTTATCCCAATGCTGATGCAGCAACAGAAATAACAGGTTGAATGATTAAAAGTGTTTCTTCTCATTTCTTAGACTTAATACAAATAAATTATAACCAGGTAACTTATAATATAAATGAATATTATAGCACTTTGCGTACACACACACAGTGCACCGTCATGTTAGTCATGTGTTGACTCATTAGACATAATACTCTTAATCTTGATTAGTAGTGATATCAACAATTGTTACTAAAACATGTAAGTACCTACAACAGAGAGTGGAACGCAATACACTCTTACAATGGCTCAGGCTATAGGCAATTTCTTTTTTTTTCTTTATTTATTAAGAACTTTTATACATGTCAGTCCATTAGGCCTAACCTTAATTTATTTTTTATATCATGTAGTTCTAATTTTACCTATGGTCAGATTTTTTAAGCTTCCTGAAGGTGTCAAAATTGGCAACATAATTTGTCAAATAACAATAATCATTTCAAAAATTCTGGGTATAAACATTAATATTGATAGACGGCACAGTGGTCGACAGATCGGTTGCTGCACCGCGTATTGCAGGTTCGATTCGCTAGAAATATTTTAATGATCTACAACTAGCTTTACCAGGCATCCACGACACAGGAAATTCCTATTGTGAATGTGAGGCATTATTAAAAAAATAATTGACCAATCTAAATACTGGAAGGTAACTCAAGGAAGACCTTGAAGATGCAATGAGACCTCTTTATAACATTTCATGCTTTTTTCGTATCCCAGCAGAATTCTGTATCGTGGGTATTTTCGAAACTATTTCCAATATCCACATACAAACAATAATTAATTATATTCGTTTAAAATATTTAAAGGTTTACAACTCATTTTTATCCTTTATTATATACTAACTATTTATACTGACCACTCACCATTATCCATTAATTTATCAAACAATTACATGATCTCCCCCCAGGCTGATGACATCCAACGCCACGTCTCCTGCCTGGCCGCCTGGCGGTTGGTGGCGGAGCCCCTCCCAGCCGACGGAGCCCTAGCACTAGCTACCACGCTGCGGGGCCACTACCTGCGATGTCTCCAGCGAGGACTAGTCACTGCAAGCATCACGGAGTTCTGTGCCGCTGATGCTTATGGGATCTTGGCGGCCCATCATTACTTTTATGCTGGTAAGTTTAAGTTGAAAGCCAATAAATAGCGGGATTCGCACAGTGGTCGAGAGATCACTTGCTGCGTCGCGTGTTGCGCGTACGGGTTTACATGGGACTGAATTATAACATAAATAAATGATGTAGAAATGTTCACACCACTACAAACCCCCTCGGAGGAAACAGGCGTCATGCTAAGTATGTATCGGCTAGATGTGGTCATGACTAAAGTCAAAACTAATGAAAGATCGTCTAATTTAAATTGCATCCTCCACCAAATTTTCTATATAATTATTACTTTTGAGGAAACATTGAAAAATTATAGAAAATAACGGGGGGCTTGAACCCGCAACCCTTGACATTCTGTGTCATCACTCTACCAACTGTACCAAACCTTGTCGTGTTCAAATATATTGAATGTTCAATCCTTGTATTCGTCTTAAGGAGACGCCTGGCGATATTTATCTAGCAATCATTTACAGATCTACTAAACTCAGATTTACCACTTTTTTTCTGTTTTTGTACTATCTAATCATAACTGTTATCCACTCTTCTGTGTTTAGGAATGCAGCGGCAGAGCTCCGCACCAGTGGTGGAAGCCCTGTGCCTGCTGGAGCTGGTGCTGCACCACTCGTCCGCCAACTTCCATGCCAAGCTGCTGCTAGTTAAACTGTACCACTTGCTGGGTAATATTATTTTAACTATAACTACTAATTTATTATACTCTATACTCCTCCCGACCGTATTTCGGTCACGGCGGCCTGTCTCCGGGGAGATTGGCCAAGTACGCAGGAGATATTATAGTGCACAAGTGAATGCGCAAACACAGTTGGACTCCTTCCTTCACTCACATAGTCCAATGAGACGGCCATCCGCAAAGCACGGGAGTGTCACACCACCAACTTCCTGACTCCGGGCTGCTACTGAGAATTTCTTAACAGAATAACCTAATAAAACTTTGCCCTACCTGGGAATAAAACCTTACGCTCAGCAGCCGACCTTGAGACCACTAAACCAACGAGGCTGTCAATAAAAGTCAACTTATTATCGGATTATAGTACGGCCGACGTCTTGCCAATGAAGTTGGTTCGGATGGCTGGAAGAAACCAATCACAAGACGATATGATACGTGGTGGTAACAGGCGTGAATGTTCGGAAAGCCTATGTTCAGCGCGGACTGAACACGTCGGCTGCACTGTAATCGCGAGTATTGTTGCTCTTGAAACGTCAGGAAAAGCAAAAAAAAGGTCATAATATTCTAATTTTTATAGATGTTAATGAACCTATATTAATTTTTATTTTATTAATGTATATTGTAAAATGAACGGGGACCCGTGACTCTTGTCATACCGTGACAGTGCTAACCCACAGAACTATCGTGTCGCTTGTTTACATTATTTTTTCATTTAAATGTTCCAGTAAAGATTGATGATTGATTGATAAATATTAAGATGAGCATTGTATCAATAACTTCCAATGCAGTTGGAAGTGACTGTGTCAGCCGTATGATGATCTTCCATATCCTTGACATCATCCTTCCTATTATATCACACATTTTTAATTCCTCGGTCTCTAGAGGTATCTTTCCTAGTAGTTGGAAAGACATCCAGATCATTCCTTTGCCCAAAAAATCTAACCCAAAATCCTTTCCCAAATATCGTCCTATTTCAATCTTGCCATTCTAAGATACTCGAATGTTGATCCACACTCAACTAAACAATTTCTTATTAAAGAACAATCTGCTCAATCCTCTCCAATCTGGGTTCCGTGCTGGACACAGCACTGCCACAGCCTTAGTTCATATTACGGATGATGTCAGGTCAGGCATGGAAATCGGTAATCTTACGGTACTTGCGTTGCTCAATTTCAGTAATGCTTTTAACACCGTAGATTTCGACATTTTACTTGGCATACTATGCTCTCATAATGTATATCCATCGGCGATTCACTGGCTTCGTAGTTACTTGTCAGGTCGTCGGCAGCGTATTTGCATTGAGGATACTACTTCGTCTTCTTGGTGCAATACTACTGTCGGTGTCCCACAAGGTGGCGTCCTATCTCCTTTACTTTTCGCAATTGTTATAAATTCTATTTCTGACAATCTACTTTCTTCTTACTATCTTTACGTAGATGATCTACTTTATAGTAATGCAACTCTTGCAAAACTCTCTGACGCTGTTGACACTGTTAATATTGATCTGGCTCGTATTTCTCAGTGGAGCTAAAGGTACGGGCTGTTAGTCAACCCTGCAAAGACGCAGGTTATTGTTTCCAGGATGGTATCTAAAATTAATTGGACCGCACTTCCTCAAGTTTCTTTTGATAACAATTTTATTCCATTTAGTGAAAATGTTAAGAATTTGGGAATTATAATTGATAGAACCTTATCCTGGACTGCTCATCTACAAGAAACCAGCCGTAAGCTGTTTGCCTCCGCTGGATATTTGAGAAGGTTACGCAACTTTCTTCCGATTACCACTAAAATTGCGCTAGCACAATCCGAATGAAGAAGTTCTTCCTATCCTCGATTATGCTGATGCCAGCTATCTTGATCTTACTGAGGACCAATTAAATAAGCTTGAGCGGCACCAAAATGTTTGTATTAGATTCGATTTATATTTGGTTTACGCAAATATGATCACGTTTCAGAATTTCGTACTAAGCTCAAGTGGTTACCAATTCGCCTTCGCCGAAATACTCATATCCTTTCGCTTCTTCATAGTGTGTTTTTCCTTCCGTTTACTCCTTCTTATCTAAAAAACCGCTTCCAGTTCCTAAGTGACAGCCATACACGAGTCCTAAGATCATTAGAGAACTTAAGACTGAAGATGCCAGTGCACTCCACAAAATTCATTGATAAATCCTTTGCGATTCAAGCAGCGCGGTTGTGGAATGAACTTCCGGCTTCTATTCGACGTGGTCAGTCTCCTCCGCTGTTTAAGAAACTCGTAAGGGAACAAGACTTGTCATCGTAGTTACGTATTACTGTGCTTCACTTATCTGCTATCTATATATAGTATTGTTTTGTTCTTTTCTTTGTTTCTATTTATGTATGATAGTATGTATCTATTTGCCCCAAATATATTTTATCCAGCACCCATGTTTCCAACCCAAGGTTGCCTGGAAGAAATTGCCGTGTGCGATAAGGCTGCCCATGGTACTTTTGTTATGTACCTAAATTTACTTAGTAAATTTCTGTATGTATATGTATATATAAGTCACTTATATGTTATAATTGCTGACTGACACATTAGTGAGCATGAGGTCCTGCGAGGATCCAGAGATTTATGTTTGTCTGGTTCTTCTTATCGTATAGTTGATGGTACAACCTAGTGTCAGAATTTACACCGCCTGTAGGCTTCTGACATGCCTTTACACACCTTCGAGAACATCTCTCAGGTGAGCTGGTTTCCTCACGATGTTTTCTGTCACCGTTATAAGCAAGTGATAATGAATTTCTAATGTACGCACATGACACGAAAAGTCTTGGATTCGAACTTGCGACCTTTGATTTGTAATAATATCATACCACTAGGCTATTACTGCTCTTCTTTATCTGCTGACAAAGATTTTTGAATGCAGTTAGTTATTCTTAAGGGACCAAGGATCAATAGTAAAACTATACTAAATTCTCTAAAAATGTTTATTTTACAAATCTATATAGAAATTATGTATCATAATTCACAGGTTCATTATTTCAGGTAACGCCCTAGCGGCGGACAGTATATACCAACGTCTGGAAGTGAAACACATACAGCTGGTGTCTCTAGGCTGGCTACACTGCGCGAGGCTGGCCCCCGCCTGTGTTGCCAGCCGCGCGCTGCAGCTGCTCGCAGACACCAGGGCCTTCCTCAAGCACCACGGCAAGGATGTGAGTATACCACCACCTGGTGATGACGTCACAGCTAGTGTCCCTAGGCTGGCTACACTGCGCGAGGCTGGCCCCCGCCTGTGTTGCCAGCCGCGCGCTGCAGCTGCTCGCAGACACCAGGGCCTTCCTCAAGCACCACGGCAAGGATGTGAGTATACCACCACCTGGTGATGACGTCACAGCTAGTGTCCCTAGGCTGGCTACACTGCGCGAGGCTGGCCCCCGCCTGTGTTGCCAGTCGCGCGCTGCAGCTGCTCGCAGACACCAGGGCCTTCCTCAAGCACCACGGCAAGGATGTGAGTATACCACCACCTGGTGATGACGTCACAACTAGTGTCCCTAGGCTGGCTACACTGCGCGGGAAAGCGGTCTACTACCTGGCGTCCACCTAATTCTGGTCCACCCACAATAAACCAATCTCGTTTCAGAAGCTTACAAAATGGCGCCTATTCAGAACCTCAATTTCATACATTTTACCATCCCAAGTCAAGTCTTATTAGATGAACACTCTTAGGCCTAGTCACATCAGGTTCGTTTATTGATACTAACCTAACTCCCACACACGACTACTATGTATTTTGACGTATTTTATTTACACAAATCTATCCTATAAATTACGATCTGGAATAGAAAATAAGCATTTGTGTCAGACCATAAGCGTTCCTTTTATACTTGATTCGGATCTGTGGATATAAAAGTAGACAAATGCATAAGTTTCTCTAACTTCTATAACCACATGTTTCTCTCCATAGAGCGTGGAACACCTAACGTACGCGTACAAATACGGAACGTTCGAGAAGCTGGTGGAGCTGGGGCTGTGGGGGGCGAGGCTGGAGGCGTGCGCGTGGGGTGGGGCCGCGGCGCGCGACCAGGCGCTGCTGGCACAGCTGGCCGGGCCGCCCACACTGCTGCACCAGCCCTCCAGGCTACCTGCACATGCCACGTGGGTACACTAAATTCTTTGATATAGTAATAGCAATAATAATTATTTACTATTGGGTAACTAGATATTGTACACGATTTAAAAATCATTGTTTATAATTGAATTCTTGTCACACAAACAAAGAATGATATAGAATTTATTCAATACTTTGTCTAGGCATTCTCTACAATACTTATTGTTCAGCCAGCAACTTATTCAATACTCGAATGGCGGCACGGCGCGCGTGGCCGCTTAAAGTCCCGTCTATCCAAGTTGGATTAAAACTTAAACTTAAACGCAATTGCGTAACAAATTGGAGGCATCCGTCCTCGCCTCCACAGCTTCTGCTTATTTGACCTGCTCCACAGATGTTTTATTTTTCCTATAACTGATATCCTCGTGGCATTCTATGCAATAACTAAGCATTTCATACATTAACTATTGATAAAATATTTTATAGAATGCCTAAACGAGATCGGCATTATAGAACGACTAGCTATTCTATACAATGACTGAATTATATGCTTTGCCATTAACATATTCACTACGCCAGTTGCTTTCCGCGATATACTTTGGGCTAAACCCCTCCTTCAAAAAGCTCTCCACATGTTGTGTTGGAACATACACCACACAAGATTTGAAATTGACTTTGTGGAGTGACTCCAATAAACCTCTTCGCCGTTAAGTTGAACATTTTTATTCTTTTTAATTTGCCATGTAATATTATGCCACATTCATGAAAGTTGTCAATTTGGAATCATAAACAAAAACCGGATTGATTGTGACTACTTCTTAAAATTACTTCCGCCATCCATCTGTTATGCATTCATCATTTCAAATATTATATTTTGCTAGATTTTATGAATATCTTTCCCTTGGGGTTTAGGTACCCTATACTTTATTTATGACGATTTATTAAAAATTACTTCACAGTGATAACCGCGACTTAAATGTGATCGTGAACTACGAACCGCCTCAATTCCAAGACGACACACTGAAAACCCGGACATTTGACCAAGAAGTCTCCTACTTAAGGTTGAAAGACGCCCTAGTATCGGCCATTGCCTTGTGCATAGAACTCGCAGACGGTCGGCCTGTTGAGGAGAAAAAGGGGCATTATGAGCAACTGAACACGTGTGTGGACGCCTTCAGTGCGGCCATGGACAAGTGTCGGCAGGTGTACAGCGAGAAAGAGAGGATTAGTATATCGGTGCCGTTCCCATCTAGAATTATTGGTGAGTATTTGTATGTTCTATAACGTAATTGTGTTCAATTTAAAATATTATCAGTTCACGTTATGAACGAACTTTTGCACAGTATTTATCACGTATTCGGATAATTTGCCTTCACATATAAAACCAATCTCGCAGCACATTTTGTGAAGTGATTAATTATTATAATTTTTTTGTTTGTTATATCAGTTATTTAGTTTAAATCACTAAAATAAACCTTTAAAACCACATTCATCGTCTACGTCACAAAATAATCAGGAGTCCAGGTTTTATTAATATATTTTTTTAATACAGCATTCGTAAATTCGCCCGTCCCATACCGGGAGTTGTACGCGACGACGTTGCGACTAGTCGGAGAGTTAGCCGTCAGTCGCACGACCGCTGCGCACGACGCATGCGTCGCGGCCGCGCGACTGCTGCCCAAGGCACAGCTGCAGTTACAAGCTGAAGTCACCATGAAAGGAGACCCGGCGTGGTGCATGAGGGATTGTCTAGAAAGTCTTTCGAACTATTTAGAGGTAAGTTTAATTAATACACTACTTAAAAAAAAACATTCAGTCTCGTTAAAAATAATGACTCATCTCATAAAATCCATTAATATTAGGTAGGTAATAAATTATTAATAATAATGTTAGTGCGATTCTGAAACAATTTTCAGAAACATTGTTACATTGTATCCTGTTATGGGTGAACTTCAGCAATAAATCTACGTCAACCCTTGGCAAATAAACAATAATAACTAAATAACGTTATTTTACAGTTCATTGGTATCATAACGTTTTTGCTGGGCGTGTGCAACGAGTTGTACGCGCCCACAAACACCAAGAAATCGAAGAAAAAGACGAACCAATCACCAGACGAACTGAAAACCTCCGAGCTACTGAACAAACTCAACAATACTGTCCAAAACTCTATCACTTTCCTCGAAGATATTCTCCAAGAGTGGCCAACATACGAATTTGCTAACGAACTTGACGAACTACTCGCCAAACTAACACTAGACGACAAATACCAAAGCCCAGTAGAAAATAAACTCAAAAACGGACGTGACGACATGATCAATGATGTTAGAAACATTCTTAAAAGAAAATCTAAATACCTAAAGAGTCTGCTACAATGATGCCTTTGAGCTATGTGCTTGTACGAAGTAATTAAGTATTGTTTTTATAATAAATATACATATCTTGTAAATATTTTTGTCTTTGCTGTTCGCGTTGGTGGCTGTCGGCCCGTAATGGCCGACGGAAATTACGTTGTAGCTAATGATGTGCGTATGTGTGAGTCTACTTGTCATCCGCACGCCACTCGCTGATACGAAGCTCATGCTTCAGGTTTTTATTGACCTGTCTCGATTGTTGTAACTTAATTAGTCAATAAATGTATTAAAACGTCCCAGTCTTATCAGATATTTTCATCAGACTTTAAAATAAATGTCAGAAAAATATAAAAACAAAACAACCAACAAGGGAAATTAAAATTTTAAAAATAAATAGATTTACAGATATTTGCCTTATTATGGATGTTAAGACACGAAATAGCATAATGTTGTAAAGACAATAGTCGTTTAGACTGTATTTATGTTCGTTTACATGCAGCTGGAAAGCTAGACCATAATTTAAGAATGCTGTTTAAAGCACATTTTAAGGTCCAGTCACACTGGCATCTTATGGACGATCGCTAAACATCATCTAACAACGGACATGGAGAACGTACCTAATTGTTAACTAAACGTGACAACAGATGCGACTCCGCAATGTTAGCGCATGCGATGTCAACGTGAAATGGTCCTGAACAATTCAGTTTGCACTGCCATTTTCATCGAGTGTGTATTCACAACTAGTCTTCCTGTGTCTTCGAAATGCTGAGAAAATAAACAATGTTAAAGCAAATATACTCTTTTCATTTCAATTACTCAAGTAATACTAATACTCAAGTTTCATTTCAATTCCAGCTATATTTGTAATTTATAATAAATATTTATAATGGATTGTTTGAAAACTGCGTGTTCGAATACGTTGTCGGTATCCATAGTAATTTAATTACATACTAGATGCACATCTGTAAAAGTGTACGCAAAAGTCAAAGCATTTAATAAATTCATTTGATTTTATAAGTGTTGTTGTAAGTTATACATTCTGTTTAATACACGAATAGTGATCAATATTGCAATAATATGCAGACAAGAGGTAGTACTGCTTTTCGAAGGATTTAACTTACTCTGCCTCATTAGAAAAAAGCTGGGAAAACATTTTTGCACCTATCATTGCAACTGACAAGCGCCAGTTAAATTGGTTACCCCAAGACTAGATAAGAGAAAAAGCACCAATACATACCAAGCGATTTAAAGAATACATACCAAGAAATTGAAATAGGCTAAAAATATTTCCTGTAAGTCACAAACAAAATTGTAGATAAAAATGCATATTTCTGTTGTTTGCTTTAATTTGCATACAAAATTAAACACGAATTTGGTGCTCAATGTGCAAGCGAAAATATAGTTTTATATAAAAAAGATAATTTTATTTAAATATGTCTTCTGCCTAAAATAGTGTGTAATTAGATACAACGGCGCATTGTTTGTACCTAAGAGTGAATATTACGATTTTGTATTTAATTATAATTTATACAGCCATTTATTGTTTTATTTCATGTCAAATAGACCATTACCAATAAAAAAGTTATGAAAACTGTTTTTCGTCTATTTACTCTGTCTCAATTTATTTTAATTCCCCTTACTTTATCAAATATTTAAAATTACGAGGACACTAGTGAATCGACCAATATTAATAATATTTTTTGATTGAATGGAAAACCAAAGCAATTTGTATGATAAATGTCGTAGCAGGGTCATTTTTCAAGTTGGATTCCTTGCTTCATTTTCCTCGTGCAAATATTTTTATGAAAATAACTTCAAAATGTTATAATTTTCATTAATATAAGTTCATGGATATACAATCAGCTTGTATTAATGAACATTTTATTATTTCGATGTTAGTTTCACAAAAAATAAAAATATTAAAGCGAGGAAAATGACGCAAAGGTTCCTTGAAGAATGACCCAGCATATAAAGGACGTATAAAAAGGTGAATGTGTTTTTAACCTCCGAGAAAAACAGGGGTGATATAAGTTAAATGTGTATATCTGTATGTGGCATCGTAGCTCCCAAACGTATGTACCGATTTTGATTTAGTTTGTTTGAAAGGTGACTTTATCAAGTGTTCTTAGCTATGATTGAAGAAAATCTCTTCAGCCGTTTGAAGTTCATCAGCTCTTTTCCAGTTGATGAAAGGATGAGAGCAACTTTCACAGGTCGGAAAGATTCGAAATTAGCTATCCCTGTTACTTCAATGATATTGCAAGTTCATGGTAATCTTGACGTCATGCGTATATCGAACTCCTCACAAACTTACAACAGAGGTGTCGTGTTTGGGCTCATTAGAATGGTTTCAATGAATAGGTTACGAGTTTAAAAAGCATGAAAAATAAACTTAAATAACCCCCAAAATAATTTTCAATTTAACCCACTCGTTTTAAGACTCCCTACAATTGCAGCATTTCTAAACAGAACGAGTGTTCTGTATCTCACAATTCAGCATTACGATCAACCTAAGGAGAGTTCCAAACCAAAATAAATAAAAGACGTTCATATTTTATATTAAATATTTATTTACAACTTGAATATTGCAGCAATATGAAACTCGGCCACTGTACAAAAATACTCATGAGACATACCATAACAGTCGGAGTCGGAATGTGTTGGAAATTGGAACATTTTATGGACAAAACACCATTTTGTAAAAAAAAGTAAGTGATTACAAAGATTTGTGCTGCATACACAAAAATTTGGATTCTATTCTGTGAGACTATTTTGGCACACATTGGTTAATAAAATTGTATACATATAATGATTGGAAAAGTGCGCGTTACAATGTGTTTTGAAGTTTGCGTTTATACAATTTATTTCCGTATATATCTTAAAAAGTTAATCTTGGTTAAAAGAAAGAAGCACTTCCACTACGGTTATTAAAACACAATCGCGAGCGGGCTTTGAATCCCGCACTCTCTGGATTGGTACTTCGAGAGCTCTGCCAACTAAACACCTTCTTTCTATCCCATGCGTTTTAAAAAGATTAACTGACTATAATCTCATATATTTTTGAAGACTATATTCTCATATATTTTTAAAACGCCCATGCGTTTAAATATATGAGAATATAGTCTCGCATTTATGATTTTTTTAAAGGCATTTTCCACAGTATTGACTGTAATCTAAATAATGTCAAAACTAGCAATAACAACAAATAGAATAATAATAGTTACGATTCCCGCCAATAAC
This sequence comes from Xylocampa areola, assembly GCA_935421205.1. Lineage (NCBI taxonomy): Eukaryota > Metazoa > Arthropoda > Insecta > Lepidoptera > Noctuidae > Xylocampa > Xylocampa areola. The sequence goes on along the minus strand of OW285219.1, from coordinate 10,094,666 downwards.
GTTAAATAAAATTTCATTGAAAATAAAAAGGAAATCACACACACGCCACTCAAGTATTAGATCATTTTAAACTTTTGGCAGATTTTAGTACAATTTAAATACTATCAAGAAATGTACATATTTGCGAAAGAACCTTTCTTGAAAGTACCTATGTACATATATTAAAATTCAACAGTGAGGAGAGCTAGAACACTCGAAACTTAAGTGTATACCCAAATACATATTCATATCTCTTTTCTCATACAGCAAACTTCAAAGATTCAAAGACAAACTCTTGACTATAATACTAAGCAATACTTGTTATTGATACGAATTAGCAACTGACATGCTGCATGCCGGATTCGATAGAAGCTTAACCCAAAAAAATGAAAATTTTAGAAGGTTAAACCAAATGCCTGGTAAGATAATATGATGTTTGTTTTAGTATTTTGTGTCTACGCTGAGATATTAAGTAAATTGATTAAAATATAAATAAACCATAGATCACGAATCTTGGTAGTTGTGTAACTACAAAATTCAGCAGGCTCTCACCAGTTACTAAATCGCTAAGATATAAATAAATAAATCATTATGCACCATAAGACGCACGTGCGCGAACTTATCAACTAAATCATAGCCTAGATTCGATATTTGTTTACTACTACTCCATATTTTACAGTGGTAACAGGCAGTTGAGTTGCAAAAGTCGTAACGAAAACATAGAATCTTTAGTTAATAATTACATTTGTAATCTTAGGAAATCTTTCATAAGATATTACAGGTATACTGTTAATTTATAGATAAATAAAGTTTATAGATTGGCAGAGACAAAATCTGCTATTCATATTAAAACTTTACACCGTGTCACATTTATTTTACATAATAATAATTATTTTTTGCCGAATTCTAAACTGAGCTAGAACAAAATTTATTCTAGGCAGTATAAATATATCTATAGCAGATTTTACCAACGAATTTTTATAGATTTTAGTTATGAAATGTCTTAAAAAATAAGTTTCTAAATAGAACCTTTTTCTATATGATTTTTTACAATGATAAGTGATAGATTAATCTGTGACTATGAAACAGAACGATATTAAAATATTGAATTTATTTTTATTAAACATCTGGTGGAATAAATGTAAAAAAATACAGATCTTTTAGTATCGTCGTTCTTGTACATATGGGGTGAGTGGGAAGACTACTGGGAATGTCGACTGCGGGTATATATATTTATATAGAGAAAATTTCGCGGCTATCCGAATTCTAACATACAGCGGAACATTTACAAACCGGTACAGATTCTTAGAAAATAAGTCCCGTATTTTAACCGAGTCTTATTTGCGAGATTGTTCCTATGTATCGATGACCATATCCACCACTATAAATGTTGATTTAAATAAGAACAATTTCAATCAAGTCACCTTTCAAACGAAAAAAACACTAAATCGAAATATATTCATCCGATTGGGAGCTACGATCCCAGACAGATATACACGGTTAAACTTATAACAACCCTCTGTTTGCGTCACGGGTTATAAAATAAAATAACTTAATCAACGAAAGTTTGTTTACATTTAATATTTTGCCAGTACTAGGTAGGCGCTATTTGAAAGGGATAATTCTCAAATTGAATTAATTCATTATTAAGGGCCCTACAACCTGTACCATAGTTACTTTCACGCTGTGTTCACATGCACTCACGCGCAGTGCTATTTAAAAAGACTGCGTGGTGCGTGTTTAAGTGTTAGTTCGTATTGCCACTATCACATCGCAGTACTATTCGTCCAATCGGCGTTGGTCATGCGTTAACGCGACGTACACGATTACTTTACGAACGCTAGCGATATGTCACTAAAATATTTATTGCATTACATCAAAGACGGATTGAAAGTTTTACATGTACAACACAGATAACATTTTGAATTTATTCAAAAGTTTTGATACAATGACAAAATGGAAATATGTTTTCTATTGCATTGCAATACGTTCCAATTTAATAAAATGAAATTGTACTTTAAGAACATTTTTTTAAGTTACATTTTCACATGTTTATTATTAGATATGTTATTTTAATAATTACGAATCTTATCACAATGTATTATGAATTATTTTTGTATTATTTATACAGGTTATATTACACAGTCTCCTCTCTTACTCTAAGTTACTTACGGTCTTCTCAAAAATATTCGTAACTGAGGTGATTAAGAATTATTGCTCTGACTTGCGTGTAATGTTTCAGAAATCAATATTATGATTAAAGCTTGGTCAAATGTAATGTTACAGAAAATGGCGGCACTTCTATTTGCCTCTCGCTACACTCTATTGTCATCCAATTATTATTACAAGAAGCGGCATTCAAATTTTGAATCCTAGGAATTCAGTCGCTTTGATTACATTTCTTAAAACTCCCAAAATTAAATGTAATATGTGAGTCCGCGTGATGATGCTCCTCAGACATAATAAAATTTGACTACCCATTCAAAATTCTTCCAAGCGGTACTGTAATTGTATTGGCCGTGTTTCGTACGCGTTCATTTTCATTAATGGAATCTACCTTAAAAAAAATCGACTCTTTTAGATCCCAACCTATATACCTTATAGTATTTTTATTTTACCCCCGTTACGATTATGAGCGACCGCAAGCTGCCAACACACTTTTTATAAGATAACACAAAAACAATAAATAGAATAAGTTTAATTAAAAGAAAACTACAGCTTAGTATTAAACACACGGTCGTAGACTAAAACCCTTTGTCATAAAAGACATGAGGCAGATTCACAATACTGTATTATGGGAAAACTAACTAGGAAGGTACATTGAGAAGGAAAATGGAAACATCCGAAAGGTAAAAAGTTTTGAAGAATTAAGCGTATCAGCATGGAATAGCAACCAGTCACCATCAAGAATATAGTAACGTTCACTATGTTAAAATAATAGAATCGTAGCATCACGCCTGTATCTCTTAGTGGATAAGCAGAGGTGTGCTGTTGTACACTCACATTTTAAGTTTAGTTATAGTTATTATGTCCCATGTAATAGGCAGTGAGCCTATTGCCATCAACCGGGAACGATTTTATACTCCGGATCTGGGCTAGAAATGAGAACTTTCTAACTTAATCATCTTAGGATTCATTTCCAATTATCTACAGACAAGTACCAATAAACTTTGTTGCCGATTGTACAGCAATGGAAAATTAATTTTGGGAAATTACTTTGAATATACAAATTCAGAGATTTAGAAAATTTTCAATAGTTTGTTTAAGTAGAAGGAGACTTAAAATATATGCCATTTTATAAATTATTAATATAATAAACCAAAGTTAATTTGATTCGTTCCCTATCAGTTTAAAATTATTTTGCAAAGCGATAAGTAGAATAATTCGAGAAAGAAAAGGACAATTACAATAATTTCAAACTTAACGCTAATTATGTTACAATGTACTAGATATGCATGAAATATAAAGTAAGATATACTTTAATTATTTGGCTAAAGTGTTGAACATTCTGTCCTAGGAAATTATAATGCATTAATTTACAATTGAAAAATATTATTTTGCTAATTCAAAAGAAATAATGCATTCATTCAAATAAACAGTTGTTCAATATTCTAATATACAAAATATTGTGTACTTGATAAACACTCTTAAACTCTGACAATATGGTCAGAGTTTAAGACTTTTGACACGGTTTTACACACCATCAAGATCATCTCTCAGGTGTGCTGGTATTCTCGACGTTTTCCACCACCGTGTGATCGTTCCGATTATAAAAAGTCAGTGGTGCGTGTCTTGGTTTCAAACCTGCGACCTTTGACTGCCAATCCAACGGTAATAAAACTAGATTATCAGGTCTATGATGATATAACGGAGAACTCGCTAGCTTGATTCCTAAAATCGGCCATTTCAATAATGCAAAACTGTTTAATTGAAAGTATCAGAATATTTATAGAAAAAAAGATGCCTATGCACATTCGTTTTGAATATAAGACATCTATAAAAACTTTTAAAGGAATATACAAAAACATTTCGAAACGTGGTCGTTTATATAATACAACTTATTCGACGTTTTATAAAAAAGAAAAAGGAAAATTCTACATGTCATACATACACATCGGTACTGAATTCTCTTCATTTATAACACTTATCATTTAAATATTTTATTAAATTTCTCAAGACAATTGCACTGACCAAAATTTAAACCCTATTAAATACACAGTCAATAAACCATCCATATAATAATAATAATAATAATATAATATAACCTTTATTTCAGGCAACTTTGGCCCATAACATAAAATACACACAAATAAACATTTTACTATAAATATACTAATACATATTAATTAATTTAACTTATAACTACTGCACACGAAATGACGGCGTCGTGTTACACTGACTGGTGTCGCGTAGCCGGCCGCGAAAACGTCGGTAAACGACACCCTTCGGCCAAAACTCTTCTTTGAGGAAGGTCTGAAGATGTTGGGTTGGAACCCGCACCACAAACGATATGAAGTTTGTGTTGTGGCGCGAATCCAACTTCTCGACCCTCAAACTCCAGTTGGTCTTCACTCGAATATACTCCACGATCTCCTCGACCTTCGTGGAGTAATGTAGGCGGGACACATACAGCTGCGTCGTAGGTATTGCTGGACGCAGCAGCATGTTGGGTCCTGCCAGCGCGGTACCGCACTGGTTCCGACAAGGAGGCTTCTTCTTCTTCTTCTCCACCTTATCGGAATTAATTATATGGTCGAAATAAAACTATTAACGGTCGAGATCTATAGGCCAAGAAACAAATTAATGCGCATACTTCGAAAAGCTCTAGTCCAACATACAAATCTGTAGTCATACATTTGAAGGGTCTTAGGGCCTTCGTACCTAAACTTTTACAAGAAAACAAAGTCGAAAGCGTGTAAAAAAAGATCTGCTGCTATGACTACGGACCTCTCTGTTATACACGTGTATAAAACTATAATGTTATATATTTACTACCTGTGCCCCGCAAATGTCGTTCTGCCATAAAAAAATCTGGATTACCACCCTTATCACCTAGGGGTATAAAAAATAGCCTACGACCAATTTCTCATACCTACCAAATAAATATATCATAAAAAATCGGTCGTGCCGTTTAACAAACACTGTGACATGAGATTTTTATATATTAGATGGTTTATAATCAGTAAAGATATCGAAACACATAATAAATATAATACATACATTTATAAGATAGAAATTCTAGTGTAGGGGTAACGTTTTTAATAAAAAACAGCCATATGTACAATTTATGAAGAAATAATTTTGATCAGTAATAGTCTATCCATTGATATTGATTAATCTATGTACATTCCGTCAACAAAATGTACAATTACATTCTTAGTTTGTCTAGCAAACTATTTATTGCAATTTATACTTATAATTACTCAAATAAATGAGAAAATTCAGTACCGAAAACTTATTCATAGACAATTTACACGCAGCCTTATTGCAACCTCGTCAATGACTACATTCTAGCATATTTTTTTCTTAACAAAACAATTTTTATTTTATGACGTCACTATTGCACTTCCTTTGTCTAATGATGGCACTTCACATGGTGTATTTGTACATATATTAGTCTAAACAAAATCAACTTTATGTGTAATACATACAGTTGATTTTGTTGTGGTTAAGTAAGAAAAAAATTACAAATACGCCATGTGCGTTGCCACCATAACAAGACACGTATGTTACGATAATTCGAACATCATAATACTACCATATATAGTTTGCATGGTCTGCGCCAAATATGGGCGCTATTAACCCCAGGCGGTTGCGCAAAACTTACATAGTAGCCATGAAAGCAACCATAATCAAAATGGCTGCCACTTTAAAGTTAACTTTAGAGTGGCAAACATAATTGTTACATAAAATAAAAAATAAAAGTCGTAAAAATCACCGTCAAGCAACGAGACATAAGCTTTGGGTGTATGTGAATTCAAATGCGCATGCGCAGCTTGACACAATCCCAACCAATCGGCTTCAAGTATCAACTTTTAACTCACACATGCACAAAACTGATGTATATAAATATGTGTCACACTACTTCTCAAACAGAGAAGGGACAGTTAAGCCTATATAATTACTAGTTATGTGACGAGGTGAAGCCACTAAGTCTATCGTATCCTAGCACTCAGTCGTGTGTTGGTCGTGCGTTACTCACTATCACAAAGCACTGGTACGGCGTACCTGCTGTCTGTCTGTTTGTCACTCAACTTACAGAGTGTTGAATAGATCCCTTGCGTTATTCTTGGAATAACGCTTGTAGGAACAGTCGCTGAATCAGCTACCACTGGAATGAGAAAATAATAATTATGGACAAATATTATAAAGCCTATATATATATTAAGCTACCTCGTTAGTCTAGCAGTGTTATTGAGTTTTTCTATTAGAACATTTTGTATTTTGCGAAGGTTAAACAGAAGTGTATATATATATAGATACAATACCAATATATAAAGATACAATTCCAAATTCCGGTTTGCTAGTGAGATTTTTTAATAGAAAAGCTATTACAACTAATAACATTTTATCGAACCCAGGACCTCACGCTCAGCAGTGATCCAATGAGAGAATGGTGAAATATGAGTGTTCAACTGTATACACCTTTGAATATAAGCGTGATGATACATGTTCCCTACAAATGAACAACGCAATACCTGTCTAAATATTTGACTGAATAATATCGGAAATTTATTGATAAAATTACATTTTACAGGAAAAACTGTAGCCACACGTAGTCAGTGATTATGTGACCAGAAACTATACTCGATATTACCTATATTCTATAAAAATAAATTATATTTCCTGAAGCATGTAGGGATCAGTAGTAACAAGAATTTATAGAAGAATTAATAAATCATATGATTAATATATATATATATCAACCGTATAAAATATAATTTAAGGAAAGCGCGTTAGGGTTCTGTTACCCACCTACCAGTTTTTTTGCTCACTATATCATAAAAAAAAGATGACTCACCTTCTATTAGGCATGGCCCGTCGCCTCGCGGTCTGCCTCTGGTGCTCGAACTCGAAGTCCTCCTCTGTGAGGTTAAGTCGCTGCATGTGGTACATGAGGTAGTCCTCGCCCAGGATGCCCTCCGGCGGGTGGCGCAGCACCTCCAGCGTCTCGCACAACCCGCACGCTCGCTTGCGCACCTTCGCTGGCCCCAGCGCTCCGGCTAGGATTACTAGGGCTGCTTTGAATAAAACCTGGAAGATTGGAGAGTGACAACATTTAGACAAGACCTTCAAAGAGGTTATCGACAATTTGGGGCAAATCGCTTAAAGCCTCGTCACTTTTCAAAGAATAAATTAAAGACAAATCAGATACAACTTTGACGAAAACACTTTCAAACAAAAAAATCCCTAACACACCAGTAAGAGTAGTCCTAAAGTCTACGCATCCAGAATTCCAGATACCTAGGTTAATCCAGCTCACTTTAGTTAGTTACCATCCTTACAAATGATCCAGACTAATCCTGCAATCCCACGAACTGCAATAGGCTGTGCAAGAAACTGGCAAGTACATTTGACTCCTTCACGTTGCACACTTTCAGCAGGTTTCAAACAGCACTGGCTGCACTTACCAGGGTGTTAACCAAGATAATATAATTTAGCATACCTTGACGCCCTCGCAGAGGAAACAGTCCCAGACTCTCAGTAGACTGTCCCAAGGCAGGGTCCTGGTTAGAGCGCACAGGAACCACTCGGTGGCGTATAGAACTGGTTCCACTTTGTGCTTCACCAGGTGTCGATGAACTGCTGGTGCGGTGCGGCGTAGCAAGGCGTGAAGAATATCACCGTCACGTTGCAGGACCTTAGGCAGGACAAACATTTAGATGAAAAGGGAGTACATTTCTGAAAACATTGTAAAGAAACCTGGACATGACTCTAAGACTATAAGAACTAGCGTAAACAGTATGACAACTAAAGACATATTTAAAAGTTATTTTATTCGTGGATTAAATTTGGTACTCCAGACTCTGCTATCTAATCAGCTGATGTGGGTCACAAACCCCGCTCGTGGTCTTTTTTCAATCACCGATAATTATAACTTTTGAGCAATCTTCGTATACATTTGAAAAAATATTTGCCAAAGACATACATAATATTATCTCGCGTTTTCACTGTCATTAAATGTTGGAGTTTTTTTAATGCAGACCAACAACAAAAGTAATTAATGTACAGAATTGTGACTGATTGATGTCAAGCTGTCATTTGAGTATTACCTTGCAGTAAGTAACTTATATTTTTTTATCTGACTTTATAACGATCTTGAGATAGTGAAGATTTTTCATTGTTTGCTTTGCAATGTTGTTGATGACTGCTAGTCTCTTGAATGTTTTGCAATACTTTGATATGCACATTGATTGCAAATTTTTAGGACATATCTGTGTTTTCATAATATAATAGACTTATTATTTTGTAAAATTATATTTAAAACATTTTTGTTATTTGTGGACTTGTTCTTCCTGCACAGATTTATGAAGACTACTTACTGATATGACACATGGTTGCACTGATAGCCGACCTGCTAGCTCAGCGCTTAGGTTTTCGTGGAGGCTTGTTGCACTCACCTCGAGTCCTGGATTGTAGTACCCGCTGAGGTACTTGTCACTGATGCTGACGAGGCACCAGAAGGCCTGTACGGCGGGCATGTGCATCAACAGAAAGGCGGCCACCGGCGCCTGCGCCTGGAAGTAGCCCACCTTCGGATTCAGCACCGAGTAGGCTTTGAGCACTGAGAATAATTCTTGTTGGCTGGAATAGGGAAAAAGAAACGTATTGAATTCCGTGATGAATTTCGTATAAACATTTTCCCGTTCTCTTTAAAATTTACCACATTACAAAGTTACTTAAATAAAAAAATTGTAGTATTTATATTTTAGAACATTAATGCAAAAGAATATGACTACAAGTACAATATTTTCTGTCTGTAATTTAACTCGTAAAGAATTTATTTCCGGGGCCACAGAGTGCTAGAACTACTACCTAATTAACTCAGCGATTAAATTATCAATCAGATTTTCCGAAACTATCAGCATCATACAAATTACAATCCTAATCATTCCCAAATATAAACCAATAGACAATTATAAAATAAGACGCCATTATATTCGTAAATTAAATGGCTCTATGAAGCGTTGTAAAGATACGTCATTCGTGTGACGTCACACTCACGATTTAAAGCATTTACTCACGCAATATTAACGGACAGTCCCTAACCACAATGGTTAGGGTCCATGACCAATATACGATAACATTGTCAAATGATTATTACAACATTACTACATAGTACTACCAATAATTCCCTCAGTAAATAAGTTGGCGGTGTGACACCTCCGTACTTCAGAGACCACATAAAGTCCTGCGCCTGATCTCTTTTCAGTCGTTCCGCCGATCCATCGGACTATGAGAGTGAAGGAAGACGCACCTGTATTTGCGCATACACTTATACAATATAATATCTCCTGCGTACTTGGCCAATATTCGTGGAGATAAGTCGCCGTTACCGAAAATTTGGTCGGGATTGAGTATTATTATTAGCACTACCAGAAGTTATATTGCTTAAAGAGCCTGCGATACCAAATACATGGTTCCGTTTTCTTCTTCTTGCCCTTCTTCTCTGCCAATCGTCACGTTATTATTTACTCCCTCTCATTATCATGCCTCAAACGATCCGTCGAAAAAGAGTTGGACGGGATATTGGGTCTCAAACAAGATTATAGTTTTTCGTCTTACATAATTATAATCACGCCTGTTTTCCAGGTAGCCAAGGAATATCGCTTTCCACCCGCTATAATTCTGACACACCTTCATCTTTGTTTATTAGCCTCTTCATGCATGCTCGTTGATTAAGTTTCTCTTGACCTGCCCTTTCTGGAATGTGGGGCGTTGTTGGGAATGATAATAAGTTTTTAAATTTAAGGTCTATAATACACTGAACTTACTACTAAATATTACATATAATATTAAAGAAATACAGGAGGCACGTCACAGACCACATTTCTTGAGAACATCTGTAATTTGATTGCAGTACGTATTATTGTGTATTATTTAAATATTATTATGTAAATATATAAATAATACTACGTTTGCTTCGATATCGTCCTTCAGGGCTTTAAAGTTACTGTTACTGCCACCCTGAGCTATCTCACCATTTGATAAAGGTTTCCCCCCACGCTCTCTAGTTGTCAGGCTCCGAGGCTATTGTACGCCATATATTCATAAACGCGTCCAATTCGTCCGTTCATCTCTAGTATGGCCTTCCCTTTCACTGCCGCATTGTATCAGGACCCCACTTGGTGGTGATTTTTGCCCGCAAATCAACAGGCATACGGCAAACGTGGCCAGCCCAGGCCCGCTTAAGCGTGGCAGCTTTCTCGCTCAAATTTTGGCTTTGGCAGTCAGTATTTGGGATTGGGTCATTATTCTAGGAATAAAATTTTAGGTAGTGATATATACCTATTCTAATAATTAATTGTTTGTCAATGTTATCGGTGCTGTCATGGGCCCTCGCCATTGTGGTTAGGGACTGTCCATAATAATTACGTGGGTAAATGCTAATCGCAGTTGTTACGTCATACGAATGACGTGTCCTTGCAATATTTCAGGATTAGGTTAATTCATCACAGCAAACCGTTCTAGTGGTGTGTACCGATTGTGCTCTGAATAATCCCTTCAGTCTGCTATTTCTCAAATGCCTTCGAGATAAGCTATGTTTTAAGTATTGCAGGTACCTATAAGCAAAAGTGGTTACTTGTAGTAGATAGGTGCAAATACGAATAAAGAAGTAAGAATTATATCCAGCAGATGAATACCAATGCTTCTGAACCAGCTTCTCTCATCTCGATAAATACCAAGGTACAACAATATCCTAAGAGCTGGATAACGGTGACGGAAGTTCCTCTTAAAAAATACAATCGCTGCAGGGTCAAACCATACAGCAACTTGTAACTTGTATTAAAAAGGAATTTGACTTATTTGGCACTTGGCAAAGCACTTGGATTAGGTTAAAACCCTGAACGCGGTTATATTGTTCCATACCTTAAAAGTATAACGATATTACGTTTATTTGATAATAAGCTATTACAATACTGTTACGTCACCGACAAGATGGCAAATGTCCAAGTTATAATGTCCTGATGCAGTTGGCAACCGAACGAAATGAGAGAAATGTAAACAAATAACAATTCGACTAAATTAATTGTTTCAATGTTCACGTGAAAACAATTAATTTTTATCATTTCCCGTTTGTTTGTTTTAATTAAAAGTTTGTTATTTCCTGGATTCATGCCAGAATCCACTTTAGGTAAAAGTCCTTGATTCTTACAAAGCCTTTTAAAAATATGGAAAGTATGTATTCTTTAGCGCCGAGCTATCATTTTGTGGTCGATGTCTTACTCCGAACAGGGGAATTGACACAGCTTTTTACTATAAAGTTGAACTTATGCATCATTGACTTACAGAAAAAGGAGTAAATATTGGGAAACCTGGATATAATGGTCTGAAATTTTGCAAGCGTGGTGATCAATGCTCTTACTTCTAACTTATTTTTTATCTATATAAGAGTCTTTGCATGGCGATTTTGATATGGTATTATTGATATCAGCATGACCACAATACAAAAAAACAAATAGTCTAAGGTATTATCGAAAGTTTTGTTGAAAATCTCATATTAATCAAGCAAAAGCTACTCACCCAAGCCCCTCTTCTCGTATAAACATCTCATGGTAGGGGAACTGTCGATGCAAATCCTTCCTGATATCCTCCATACACTTGGGGTCGCCAGGCGCTTGTAGCAGCTCTTCGTATTCGTTCGGATGCTTCTCCAACAGCAGCTGACCACCACACAGGTAGAGCCAGGCTTTTGGACGCACTGATGCTGGTATTCCTGAGAAGGCACAAGTTCTAATCAGTTGGAGAAGTGAAAGGTGTCAACATTTAGGTGTAGTCCATGTAGGTTTTTTTTTTTTGGGTCGTGAGCTGTTTACATGTAAAACGAAGTTCCTTAGATATTTCGAAGTGTCTCTTCCTCTCTGGCTAGGAATCAGACTAGTGTCAGAGATGTAATTCGCTAAAACTCCTCGACTTGATTTTACGACTCTTGACTCTTGACTCTTTTACGATCTTTTGATAGCAACGTGCCCACCCAAGCATGGAGACAATCAATTAACTTTTTCCTAACTATGTTAGTTTAGTTCCAGTCCAACCGGGTGTACTTTACATGGACACCTCCACAACCCAGTTACTGGATAACACGATATATGGTAAGACATTCAGGAAATTCAGGCATCTGACTATTGGCTGCCAAAGATCGTCCTTTGACAATCCGGGACCGACCGCGTAACCTACTCTCCGAGGCTCTACCGAAGTATGGATATACTCAGATAAAATTATTCTTGCGGTGAACGAATAATAATCCACATACTGATGGCACCAACTGCTGCTTAACCTCAACAATCGTTTACCGAACAGTTAAGTCGAAATTTACCATGAATGCCTTCTACGAAGGTTTTATCTAACATCATATATTAAATAAACTTTTCTGGGTGGAGTACAATTATTAACTATCGCCAGAAAGGTAGAATCAGGGTTTTCACTGAGTGGAACCTTGGCGTGGATTCCACCACTAATAAAACTTAATAAGCCTTCCCAGCGAAAGTTAATGAAAGAACGGCTACATCCCAGCGTTTTCCGGACATAACAAAGCAAGCCCGGCAACATAAAACATAGAATGCGACAATTGTCGTGGAAATTGTCACAGTTGACTGAGAAGAATCGGTTAATGTGGTGAATGGTAGCTACCGGTTGTTTACCTATCACTTCTTATCTACAAAGGTGGTTTTTCACCCTACACGCACGCACGTATACCGTACGTGCGTGCCATTGCTTGACATATGATGTTGTTTCTCTCGTAAAGTAATTGCGATTTTATAATAAGGCATTTGTAGCACTGCTTTGTTTCCAGATATTACACTAGATTTCAGGAGCTGGTCCCCTATTATTCTTCCAGTTCCAAGTGCATTTGTTGGGCACACAAATATCAATTGTATACCTTAGGACCTTGTGAAGAAGGGAAGGGGGTCTCTCTTACTAGGTAGTATGGAGCTATTGGCAGCATATTTGTTGGTACCCACCTTTTCGACACCTCTCCCTGACTTTCTTGTAGTTCTTGCTCATGAAAGCTTCCCAGTTGTTGAGCATGCGCAGCCATTTTTGTTCCCGCTTCAGTATCGTGCTCGGCGATACAGTCCTTTTTCTGAAACAACGATAAAATTAAATTAGTATACAATTAAATTTTCCATAGTTTCAATTCATTGGTTGATATTTATTGGTCAAAAGCTTGACGCGTGATGATTGTATGCTTTGTTTTTACAGATATTCTTCTTTAAATAGAGATTCGTTACTATAGTGATAGTTTTAAGGACTAAATGAATCCACCAAAAACCTCTATTATAAAGAATTAATTTTAAATATTTATCACAAATAATTGAGTACAATACGATGATTACGGGGAACCAAACTTCTCAAAAGTCTCTGAAGCCAGACTTTATATTGACAGTGCTTCCAGAGTCAAGTTTAGGACCAGTTCTTTGGATTCTGAGAAACCTAAATAGAACGGGCTTGTAATTATCAGAAAATTAATTCGGTGCTATGCAGTACTGCATGTCAAGACATCAATGAACCGCTTCATTGGCTTGTGTCATAATTATCACCCAGTTATGTAATACTATTACTTAACGTAGTCGTTACATTGTTAGCTTTATTGTTAAGTGCATCGATAAAATAGATAACTAACTATGTTCTGATGAATTCATAATTAAAATTAAGGCTCCTTAATCTATAGGGTTATGTACATAACTTTCTTATTTTAACTAATATTTACAATGGAAGTAGGGTTTCCTGTGGCAGTTTCTTCAGGCAGCTACAGAGAAATAATTGGCTTTAGTTCTTAGTAGAATTCACTTTTTCAAAATTCTGAGTCGTGTTTCGCTAATCTTTTGTCACATTACCCCTGGCTATACCTTCAAGTACGCGTGTGAGTTTTACAGCATTAAGAATAGTTTTAAAACTCGTGGTATTTACGACATGCTACTCATTCATTCGCTTGCTGGCCAGCAGGAATTCAATATAGCCATAGAGGAAATAAAAAAGCACGATCATCGCCGACAGGCGTCGGAATTAGTTGCGGTTAGGAACGCCGGACGAGAGTTTTTTACTTTGACATTCAATCTCCGCGGTTATAAAAGGAATTTTCTATAAATATTGTTTGAATTATGTTATAAAATGCAACGTTTTCTGTAATGAAAGTACATATCTTTCTACTATTGTAATCTGCCATAAATTATAGTCTCATTATTATAGTAGACGCTACTGCTGAGTGTGAGGGTTCCATTCACCCGGGTCAGACGGTGTTTGGAATTGTGCCCGTTATATATCAATACACTCACTACTCTCTATCTACCATACCGGGCTTAAGAATAGGATCGGTGAAATGTTGGTGTATCTACAACAGCATCACGACATGGATATCTGCCTAATTCTTCGAAGAATACCGGCGCCATGTTATGCTATGTGTTTTATTTCGCTCTTAGTCTTAGAACATGGAGATAAATCTAGATGTCATTCAGTTAAGCTTGAAATACCTACAACATTACCACTCTTCAGGTGACAATTTATACTGCTATTGTAAGGCATACGACCACGTAGAGCCTTATAAGTACGTAATTAAAGCTTAGACCGTTATCCAATGTCACAATATAAGTTATGATACTTGACTATGCATTAGGCATGCAATCTAATTAGCTGGTGTTGTACTTAATTACGACACGAAGGAATTTGGTCGAGGTGTTGTGTTTAAGACAGAGTTATTATTGTGGTCACAGAAATCGGAATAAGTCAATAGAAATAGCATCAACTTTATGTAGTGTTGCTACCGGCAGGACCAGCCTACCATAGGGCGAACAGAGCGGCCGCTCCAGGCGCCGAGGGTCAGGAGGCGCCATCGGCAATGCTTGCCGTAAGAAGTAAAGGTGAACATTTTGCCGCCCCCTATAATTTGATCTGGCTCCAACCTAAACCTCGGGCCAGCACTGCGGTTTCCTACCGGGACACGTGTCGCCAATTCTCAGCTCTTCTAATAAAGAGTAAAGCATAGTGCGTGGTGCGTACTCACTTGAACACCGATATCATATACTGTGCTTGTGGTGAACACATCATAAGCACGGTGACAAGAAATGGGAAGTATCTCCCCAGATCTTCAAGTGGTGTGGTATAAAGAAGGCTCCAGGGTTACATTCATCTAAAATCGCAAGAGGAACCTGAATGGAACATAATAATTCAAAACGATGGTGGAGTTACGCACCAAATTATAAAAGGCTTTTTGTACACATTATTTTGATTATTTATTAGGGTTCCGTGCCCAAATATTGTTCAATCGGATTCTTTTGCAGAGTCTATGCCGCGCCGTCGATCTGTCCGCCTGTCTGGCACAGGGCTGTTTCTGAACCGTAATTGCTGCTTAACTCCCTACTTGAATTTTTCACATAGTATGTTTTATTTTGGCCTATATCATTGTGAACGGTATTTTCGTCATGAGACAACCTCATTATTCATCCCCTCATATCATCATTAGACCACATGAACAGTAATTTATCTTTTTAACTAACAACAATTTAAAATAAGCGTCGTATCTTTACGACTCGGTTTATCAAAATTAGTACAGTGTGGTGTTATAAATGTGTATCAACTAGGTCAGTTGACGTCACTTTAACTACAAAGTTGATGAATTTATGGTTTCTCCAAATGGAAGAAAATGCTAGGGCATACATTATTATTTCCCGCAACCATTTCAGCTTTAGTAGGCTTATAAACAACGTCATGGACTCATGGTCCTAGTCGGCGAGTCCCATTTGGGAACTGGGACCGAGGGTTAAACCTGCTCTCAGAGGCACAAGGGTCTCGAAATATTGCAAATGATGGTTACCCATCCACAGAACAAACGCAGTAAGTTGGTGTAGCTTTACTTGGATCGATCGATGGGGCTTTCACTTAGCCACGGGCCCCTTACATTTTATAGTTAGCTATTAGCTTTGTCTACAATATATTGAAAGAAAAACAAAATAAACTATGGGTAATTGATTTTCGCAAATAAAAGTGTGTGTATAAAAACAATAATTATTATCCTATCTATGAGTCTTCGTATTCGTGCAATGTTGATATTTGGCATTGAAAAGCAATAAAAAAAGTAAGTTTTTAAGTACCTACCTACACAACAAAAAAAACAGGTGCAGTAAGTCTAATAAATCAATAGTTAATAGTTCCTAGTTTCCTATAAGTATTAATAGTGTTGAACCACGCTATCCCAGCGTTAAATACGACTTGATAAAGAACTTATCATTATATCAAAGCTTGATAACCGATAGCGAAACTAGGTCTTTCATTATTGTTATTGCTGTCAACATTGCAGTTTTTTGTTATTCATAAATCTTGCAAAAAGGCTCTCTCACACAGATGCGACGTGACTCTAAGACACGACTTTGATCATACACGATCGCGCTTTTATGACATGTAAATCGTGGTGTGACCAGCCGCGCCGTCGCATTTCGCAGCATTGGGTATGATGACCGCATGTGACTTCATAGAAAAGGCACTAGGAAAAGATATCGAAATAAAACAGGTAAAGATACGCAAGTTTCATTGATAACATAACATACCGTGTACCCCCAAAGGATACACAATAACACAACGTTTTTTTTATCAAAAGTTGATCAATGTTTGGTCACCAACTCGCCTGATGGTATGTGACGGTGTGGCCGAGGATGTAGCACGTAGATCCAAAAGATATCTATTCATTTTAGCCTTCAATATGCCTAGATGGTATTTCTCAGGAAACATGGAAGACGGCAAGAAGTTCCATTTCATGGACAGTACGTATCATAAATTCATAAACATGGATCCAAATCGTTGCGTTCGAGTTTGGAATTCCCACGACGAACGGGTGGTAGAGTGCCGTCCTTATACGTGTCCTGTAGTTAAGGAAGAGGGTAGAATAAGTTGTCAAGAACCTCTTGCACACCCCACCGAAATATATCCGATAGAAATAGACATACGTGCTACTTTATGGCGGTGCTGGAGGCTTAGCAACTTTTTGGACCTTTTTGCAACCTTGTACCAATGCCGTTATTTAATCCTCATGTCAATTGTGAACCCTATTGTCATCTACCGGGCACTATTCCCCTCAGACTGCTACTGAGAATTGAGATGAGTCGATTAGTACTTTTACTAGTTTTTGTGATAAGAGATATTTGAGCCAATAGAATTATAAATTAAGCAATACAATAAGCTGAGTAGGATATGAACACTGTGGTAAAACGCAACGCGTTTTTTTTTTTTTTCATAATCTATGAAATATCCACCACCGTAGAAGCGCGAAACATCGCTTGCGAATTTGTTTTCATACTTCACAGATTTTTCAGCGAAAAAATAACGCACCGTGTTCACTGCACCACAGTGAACGCTAACTCTAAGCTATCGCCTTGACGCCTGTGAGGCTGCCAGCCGCATACAGTGACGTAATCTATCCATGGGTAACCCACATTATTCGATGACGTAACACTAATTGTTTTACACGATGGGCTCTGCTACAACAACACAAAGTACAATAAACTAACTGGTATCCTCTCATGTATGGTATGAACAGTTATGGTAATTAGGGAATAAGTTTCAGCCTCCTTGTTTTCAATTTTACTTCTCAGTAGTCAGGTATCCGAAGACATGCTAATTTTAGCAGCGGAGATCTGCCGTTTGACGACTGCATCAATGCTGCATTGCGTTTTGAGAAGCTGAACGCCGATCCTAAAAGCAGCAATTTTGCGGAGGCTCTATTAAATTTTAAATACTCCATGAAAGCGCCATCCGGACGTACACGCGTGCCGACCTTAGTGCAGCTCTAATTAATCGCGAGCAGCCTTGGTGAGAGGTCACTAAACCGATGGTATTTGACCTCTCAATTGCTTGTGAAATTGCATTCGCTTTGCATAAGTCGGAAGATGGGTGAAGAGATAATTAAATTTTTTACGTCCACGGTTAGCGAAGCACAGCCAAAGAAGGGTTACGGATATGAAATGTTGCTTGTGTATGTGTAAAAGTTTATGTTTAATCTCGTAAACAACAACAGTTTAGTTAAGTAAAGATTGTTTATTTTATATTGTTCTGAGAGTATACGTCGCTGTCTGTTCAGACTTTGAACTTTCTGGGAGACCTTTTTGGCAATTGTTTCGAACATCATCAATGTTTCAGATATGTTAATCCCGGTATTTCTAAACAGAATTTGAAGTTTCTTTTGTTATTATAAATTGTATGAGTCATAATTAAACACACATTTTGGTTTAAAAGCATTGGGATGATACATGATGTCGCAGCAATAAAGCTAGGAGTCGTGGAACCCGGCAAAAGTTATTGGAAGCACTGTCAATTTAGCCGGTAACCAGTATAGCGTAACCAGCGAAGCTATACACTCGATACAAAAAAGGATGATACTTGTTCTGTTATCAAAAAGCAATAATACCGTTTATTCGTTTTGTAAGTATTTACCGACAATGGCTTTATCACAGAAAAATAATGACGTCACTGTTACGCGACACGTCAGTTGTGCGCCTGGGGATTGCTAAATGATGACTAATTAAAAGTAACAGAATGTTTTTAGTGCGAGTAGGTAGGTTCCTATTCAAATTGAAATTATTTGACCGAATCCACTATCTCTTTGGAAATTACTTAGCAAGGATGTTGAGCCGACCTGACGACCTTTAGAAAACAAAGGTAACTTGCCTCGGAGACTACATATCTAGCCATAACTTTGCAAGTGGTCTAAGATACAAAGGGTCAAATTAATTCTTAATACTTGAATTTGAAAATAAAACACAGATTTGGCGTTTCGCTAATCATATGATAATGTGGGAACTCAAAGAGCTTACACTCTTGATCACTAACTGAAAAAGCCATATAGTCCCAAACAAGTTTATAGAAATAAAACATCACAAAATATGTGTCCGAAAACCGTGATCCGAAACAATAATGGTACTATAATAACAGCGCAGCGGTATGATTCAGTTATGCAAAATAATCGAAGGCCGTAGCGTTACAACACGCCACGCTAGTATAGCTGCAGACAGACCAAAGCGTTACAATGGAATGCTGTCGTCAACGTTATAGAGAAAATTGCTATATTATGTCACAAAAGATCCGATTTAAGTTTTGACACGTTGATAAGCAAACATAACCAGCCCAGTCCCACTGTAGAGGAGCGGGGTCTCTTGTCATAGAGAGATGGCACGAGCATTGATCACCACGGTAGCTCACTGCTGGTTGGCGATTTTAAACCTTGGAGTTTAGATAGTCGAACACTCAATCTTATTAAATTTTAATTCTAGCTCTAATGCAATCATAACCTATATATTTTTATTGTCCTGCACTGAAAACATATTACATAATTTATGCAATCTACAGCAATGATAAATGTCGAGGATCGCGCTCAGTAGAGTGAAGGTCCGTCCATGGATCACGGCTCTCTTGTTTCTACAAAGGGGTTCTTTTAAGGCAAAAATATAGCTCAACTGCAGTTTTTAGTTCGTTTGAATTTACATGACCAATTGACCTTCTTTTTCTTCTTCTTTTACTTCTTTTACTTACGAAATCAAAGGTAATCTGACATTTGAAAATAATTCATTTATAATTGTAGTACTTTAATAGCTCTGTTAGATTTCCTTTTCGTAAAATTTTGTGTAGACCAGAGGAAGGCTAAACATTAAATATCAGACTTATCTGAGGTATTAGTATACCAAATCAGAAGTAAATATCACTCTTGGCCTAGATTGTTTTTGTCTTAATATTAAATTAGTCGAGGACAATTTCTTTCTTTTTTAAGTACTTTCCTCCAGTTTGTTTTAGTCTTAGAACGCCCTAGTTCTGTTTGTTTATTAGTGGTTTATTGACTACTGAATGACTCTTAATTCAGTAGTGAATAAACCACTAATAAACACAACAATAAGAAGATTAAATTCTCCAAAATGCATTACGACCATCTTGATTGAAATGTCCTATCAAATCCGAACTAGGTACATATTGCGAAATATGAGGAAATGCGTGTGTAGTATTGTCGTAACTTGTAGTTACTATAACCCTCGTATGGCGCGTAATCAGCGTAATGGGGTTCATTACACCGACTCCTATTGTTTTATGGCGAGCCACTTTCAGCCCAAGCCTTATTGTGCGGATTCCATTTGGTTTTGCAGGGTTATGCTAACAGTTATGACATGGTTGTCATTAGAATATTAATGAGCCTTTAGAAGCACGGAAGATTATTCGTGGAACTCCTCAAATAATCTTTTACACGACCGGACCATGAGTAATGCTGTTACTAAACTGTCTTAACTGGAATTGGCACTGATCAGTGTACAGAATTTTCAACCTACCTGATAGTATTGTTTTAGTATGACAAAAGTCTCAAACAAACTCAAAAAGTTCACATTCTGATGGACCGAGATCAATTGTGATTTTGGAGTTCTAAGTACCACAGACAATGATCTTTACATCTATGATCTGTTAGACGTTTCAAAGTTGTGTCTAAGATTACCTCGATGCCTCACACATGCAACATAGATACGGCCATTGGGGAAACTCGTAACGTATCGCAACACTGGTAACACGTATAAGTAACAATACATTCCTCTCAAGTCTCATACGTGTTTAATTGCGTAACGGAGCCCGGGGCTCGGGCCACGCGGGTCGCAATCTGAATAACATTTGCAACGCATTTTGATATCATTCTGCAGTGTTTTCGCCTTCACTGTATCTCTAAGTCTCTAAGACATCATTATCTGCACCGTGTAGCAGTTTTGACACTGGTTTGCTTAACATACCAAAACCCCAGAATACACCTCACTGAAACAAAAACTGACGTATCTAAATTTTTCAGATAGTGAAGAATCACTGCATGATGAAGATATAACATGCCATGTCCATTATCCAATTTTGGCATAATACATACATACACATAACATACATATGGAACAACACTAGTAACACAGTTATCCAGCTGTGTCGTAATCGGTTTAATGAGGATCATTACACCAGCGATTGGTGACTGCGGCGGGTACGGTCTACGACCACACAGGCTGAAATATGACTGTAGACTTACGAAATAACTATCTATAAATTTTAAAATAGTTCTATTGCAAAAACAATTGTAAAATTGATAGCGCTAAGAGCTTTAGTTATGTCGGAAAGTGTAACAAAATTAATCTTTGAAATGGACTGTGAGTTCAACGCGGTATATGCTCGCCCCCTAAATCTGATATGGCTGGTGTACAGTCATCGATATAGTGTTAGTGTGTTATCCATAAAACATATGGCCAATTTCTGAAAATATCTTGTGTAACAACGTGACATTCTAACATTACATATTAAAAGCGCCAGGAATTATGCGAAATGCGGACCGTGCCGGAACCGACATAAACAAAAACGCTACATATAAGGTGAAAGTCGCATGTGTAGCAATACGTGCAATATGGTATTACAGTCATATGGCGTTGACAATCAGTCTAATGGGTTTCACCGTTCAATACACCTGCTTTGCGGCGGCCCCGGCGGCGGCGGCGGCAGTTGGAATCTGATTGTGTACTTCCGGCAGACACTTCAATGTTATTTATACACGTCTGGGTTTCGGTACCATTCATGGGCAGCATAATACGTCTGGCTCAATTCAACACAAACACAGCACCAAAAAAGTAATTTTGTTATTTGATATACAAACAACGCTTTATTAGAATTTATCTCCGTTTGATTGTCCAAACTCCAAGCTTATCTCGCCTAACAGACACGACCTCGTCTTGAATTGGACCACAATTTATTAGAAAGGCAAAAAGTGATGGGTATCTAAGGATGGTTTGGTACCTACTACATTCCTATAACGTTATGATAGTTACCTACGTACGTGCTAACTGTTCTAATCAATTATGCAAAGCCAAGATTTTAACTTCCGTTAGGCACGTTTCAAAGCAACCATCAGACGAATCGACTTCTTTGAATAGATACAGTACAGAAAAATAACACTGATTACATTTTAATCTTTTAATGTCGTTATCAGCAGTTTACTGACAGTAGATCTGTTTTAATGATATCGGAATATTACATACCAATTTTGTAAGACAGATATACTAAAGGGAATAGAGAATTAGATTAGTAAACAGAAATAACCAATCCAGCTCCATTCTCTTTGGAGTAGGAAAAAATACATAAAAAATCCATTGTACAAAATGGCACAATTTGAAAATATTCACTGCATTTTTCATCTCGATAGCACAACATCATCATCATAGTTTATAATGTGGGTGCTACAAGGCAAATTATATTATGCTTCGAATTTTCCATATAAGGACTAGATTTGAATAGACTATGCTATAAAAATTCCGTAAACATCTAAATGGTATTCCAAATCGGTTAGTAAAACGGGCACACGCATCAAATACCACACTCATTAATGATTCACGTCAAAAGCGATCCATTAGGTAATGAATAAAATTGCATAAATCATGACAAAATTGGCAAATATTTACATCACGTAACCGAAATAAAAACACAGTAATCATACTGATATAAAAATATTTATAGCAGTAAAACGTCACAGGATTATAAAAAAAATTACCTCAAGAGTATCAGATGTGGTGAGTCATAGATTAGACACTTTATATAGTGGTGGGTTCTTGTGCACTAGTCATGACGAACCAAGAGCAACAGCAAATATGTACTAAAATTCCTGGAAACAACTAAGAAGTCCGATGGAACAAGAACTCTTTCCTCAAATGTAAGCATCTTCATTCAGATATGAAGTACCCTAACAATCTATGTATGAAACCACTTAATCAGTCACTGCACATTATTGTCAATAGCAAGCTAATAACGTGTAGTACATATTTCGCATAATGCCACAAAAAATATTACCCACTTTGTAACCGCGCATAATCTGGCGAAATCATATGACTTGCAACGAAACAGAACAGTGAACATAAAAATAATGCAAGAAAATGTAGGCTAAGACATTCGACCAATCGTGAGGAAATGTTCCAAGTTAATGACAAATTCCGACGCATGTCCTCATGCCTTCCCAGCGTTAATATTGTGTGTGAAGTTATGTGCAATGTTCTATACATTTTATTAATCCTCCCAGTCTTAGTTAGGGTGGTTTTCTACCAGAGATATACGAGGAAAAAAAGCGGTGAGCGATAAAAAAAACCACCAATAGGATTGTATCTTTTTGCTCACACAGCGCATCTCTGATGAAAATGGCTTTGCAGCGCGAGGTCACTTTAGTCTCGATTCATGTGAGCGAGGAATGCGACCGAGAAAGGTAATTGCTCCCTAGAGCACACCGCTTCTTCACATCCCTTTATCGATATGTTGCGTTTCAGAGCTGCGGCCTCCGCTACACATCTCCGTACTGTTCAGAATCCCCGCTCAGCTTTGGTGGAAAGTCTTTAAACACTGCTGCGTCTCCATAGCGTAGTTAAGCTGTACGTCAGCTTAACTACACTATGGTGGCAAGCTAACCTTAGGCCTAAATTTGATTTAAGGTTTCAGTTATCGCTACCATTTGATTCAAGTTTCTTATAGATAGTTAACGAGGCTATGTGAGTAGTGTATTTTTTTAATTTTATTATGCCACAAATTAATCGAGACATCTGCAGTAGCAGTCGCTCAAACAGCGGCCTTTATTAAATCTTATGCCCTGAATATAAATGGTGCTATAGAAGTTAAACAATAATACAATCATCATCCTGCCTTTCCCAATTTTATTGGGGTCGGCGCAGCATATAATTTTCTTCCATAAATTTCGTCGGCTCGGTCCTTTTCTAGCGTTATCATCTTTCGAACAATCCATCCGGCGTTTCCTCGGTCTTCCTCTTCTCATGTAGCCATCTACATTAACACTCAAAACTTTCGTCGTCACATGATCCTCATTCCTCCACATTAGGTACATGTCCATACCATGACAAACAATAATACAATATGTAATTAAAAACATTGACAACCATAAAACCCCGCAGACACAGCCGATGTAAAAGTACTTGATAATAATATTGCAAGCCTTATATAATACTTCAGTGTAACTGGAAAATTACGTCATTTTGATTACGATGTCAAGGGATTGCAGTAGTCAGTGCCTATAAAAAAAAACACGCCGAGCTTATAAAAAAAAAAAATTATGTTTTCAGATAATGTATAAGCTGGAATCTTCAGAACCAAGACGAGTTGTTACGTCACCCCGATCCTATTAGTGTGGTTCTGAGGTCATCAGTTATCTTGCCAGATTTAGTGACTGCTGGCCAAACACTAAAACGCCAATAAATTTAAAGTACCAAATCTGTGACAGAGACAACACGACAGATGTACCTGTGCTATCGCATATCTAGCAGTAGACCATACGATAAGTTGATTTGAAGTACATCAATAAATATACTTCCTTTTCACCAGAACATGGAAACGCCAACATGCAATGGACATTCCAATCCACAAAGGTCATGACTTCCGTCTCTTTAGGGCCGTTTGATGCAACTACTAACCTACCACACCTTGGTGTTAATGTAATTGGAACTAGTAATTAGCAAATATTTAATTAAAAGTATTGACACGTTTCGTACTGCATTTCTCACTTCCATAATTGGAAATCGTCAAGCCAATCTAGATAGTTACGTAATTGGGGAAGCTTGCTAATATAATTAATTATACATTTCCGTGCTAGAAAATATATTAATTTGGCGGAGAGAACTATTTTTCTCAGATACGCCACTGGCATGATGTCTCCAGTCCTCATGTTTACTCAGGTGGCTCTATTATGAATTATTTGAAGGTGAATATCGTCGATGAGTCATTTTGTGTTTTCCGTTTCCACCGTTTGTCTGAAAATTATGATACTTAATAATCTTCTTTTTTATTTTTACGTTTATTCCACCGGCAAAAACTGCATCAACAAAACCATAAATGTAGAAATAAGTAGACAAACAAAACAGTTGCGCAATAACCCGTTTCCTTTTAATACTTGTATCGACAACTTTATTGTTCAAGGAGTGTCATAATCAAAGCATGTTCCTAATGTTCCTCGACCACCACCAAAAACACTCTGCAGTCTATTTTGTAAAATTAGCCGATAATTGGAAGTTACTACTAGACTCAAATTACATCAGTTAGTAGAATAATCATAGTTTAAGGGCACCGATGTGTCTCCCACCATAAATAGACGAGCGGAGAATAGGATAATGTCAGCAACTAATTGAATATCTTGCTCCTACTACCTTCCGTAAAGGAACATACAGGATACTTTTGAAGTTTAAAGAACATACCAAAAGTAAGACTTAGATTTTACAGATGAATCTAACAAAATTATGAAAAGAATAAATTACATGGCATTTAACATATTTTTAAGGTCAACCAATGTCATCATGAAAAATCACGGTGGAAGATTTAAGACGACTGTATTTTTAGAAATATTAATGTCGAAGCGTTGGTCCATAAATTTGCTGGAAATTAAAACGTGAAGACGTATTGGAAAGCCAAGAAGCCAGAAAAGTTACTTCAAATTCTTGTCTTCTATACCATTTAGTCTGAAATCACTTCTATGCCCAACCTCTGTATGTAGCAATCAAAAACGGTCATGAATAGCAACACCGCTATGATTCATGCGTCTATTCAATTAACTGCTTATTGGTAACACCTCCTCACAGCCACAGCCCGAAAACGTGCTCCAACAATGACCCTTAGACTGGATTTTACCGACGTCAAATAACGTTAGCCGAGGGCTAAACTTTTGACAGCTATTCTATACAAAATCTGTCAAAATTCAAATTTATTCCTGGGATAGAAGTTATCTGACGTTCATAAAATCCAGCCTTGGAGTGCTTGTACACTGCGAAGGTCTAACCCCAACCAAGGCGTACCATTACGCAGTATCACGCCTGCATTCCCCGAAATGAAAGGCAGAAGTGTTCTACGAGTTTTGTACACCCACACTTCACTGAGCCTATCACAATCTACTGAACACTATTCCAAACTCCAGGCTGCTTATGATAATTTCTTAATAGGAAACCCCAATAAAACTTTGGCCGTAACCTTATATTTCTCACAGGATTTTCTTGGATTCCGATCGAACACAGTGCGCAAGCGCTTCTTACAATGTTATCCGGGACTATGAAGGCCGAAATAAATCTGGCCACATTTATTTTGTAAACCAATTGTCCTACAAGTATAATAGGTATTTCTGTAGCAAATGATTTATTATTTTAATAATTTATAGTGATAACCTTTGATCTGTCATCTCAACCATGGATAGTAACAATAACAGAACAAAGAATGCAGTGGAGGTGTGTTAAATACTAAATAGTTTTTTTTTGTCTATTCACGGTTTGTCTCGCGACATTACCGCGACATAATATATTTCTTTGAAATTGAAAGACAAACAAGCACAACATGCTTGCAAATGATTATTACAGTAAACTGGAACTGCTATCTTTTCATCAATACCTTGCAACCTATATACCGTTAAAACATTTTTAATTCTATCTCCAATGACCTCCAGGTCACTTCCCACTGGTAACCCACTTCCGAAGCCGACGGCATACGGGTAATACGGGGGCGATAAGCAACTAATGTATGCACACACATCTGTAATAATGTTTAGAGCAGCTTATTAGTTTGTGTGTTTGTTAGGGTTTCATAATTATAGTACTAAAGTCAATTATTTTTAATTTCAATGAGATTTGTCAATAACAAAAGCTTTAAAATTACTCATAAATTATTTCCATAAATAAAATATTCAAAATAATCTTAATACTATACAAAGTTATGAATTTGTCAACTCCACAGACGTAATAAACCTCAATATTAGCGTGATCATATTCAGTCAGAGTTATTAATCAATTTATTTATCATTTGTCCACTGTAACTCGCGGTAAGTGCTAACAATCCATAATTAAGTAAATAATATATGAGAACACTAAATTTGACCGTGGATTAATATCTGTAGGCCTTGAATCTTGATAGATTTATGTAAATATTTTAAAAGATGAAGGTTAATAATCTATCGGAACCCTCGGAGCAATAACGTCTATTCAATCTATCAACCCCATGAAGGTTCAACGTAGCAAATAGCATAAAAAATTGTGTTAAAAATATCTACAGTGAAACCATTTCTTTACAATAGATTGAGAAGAATTATTTAATTCTTTAGGATTCGAACATATTATTAATGGTAGTTTTAAGTGAAGAAGATTGTCGTGATCAAAACAACTTGACCAAAACTTCGAAGCAAATAGTGTATTTAGCGCGCTTAGGTAATTCCCGTAATACCATAACCAATAAGATTAGAGGGGTGGTGAGAAGGTGAATTTTAACATAATTCCGTTTATGCATTGATATTATAATTGGTACTTGATGATGATTAAAGAATGGATTCCAGGGAATCTTGCATTAGGCAACTAATTAATCGAATAAATACCAAATTACTCACGTTGAAGAGAAAAAATACAAGCAAGGCCAAAGCTAATTAGAAGTACTCGTAAATGAACCTGATCAGACGAAATAAAAAAATATAGATTTTCATTGTTAGAGCCAATTGTTTACCCAAGTATTTTTAATTAATGAGCGTAATTGTGAGTACGATATTTCTCTTTTTTGTACTTACAGGGTCAAGATGAAAATCCTCTTTATCCTATGTGGCCTCATCTCGATCCAGGCCGGTACGATCAAAGAAAAAGATGAATGCAATGGCGTCAAAATAAACGGAGTATACTATGACACCGAAACCCTTCGGGAAGACCTCGACAGGCCGTATCTTCTAGCAGTTGATTACAGCACCAACAACCTTTATTTCAGCTACAATGTCCAAGAAGACGAAGACGAATTCAGATCTGCAAGACTGAATCTTAACACCAAAGAATTTAACAATATCGAAGGTGTCACAAACGGTTTCGCCCAAACTGTTGACCAAGAAACTCATGAAATCTACATCGGTGGAAGCGATGGAATATACAAATACGATTATGGCAACAACAAAGCCGAAATTATTGGAGAAAAAGGTTACAACGTATGGACACTATACTTCAAGGAAGTTTTATACTATTCATTATTTCCTACTCAATTCTTATACACACTCGTAGATGGTGAATCAAGGAGGTTCGTAGATTTGGAGGACACGAAAGTCGACCATTTCGTGATCGATAATGAAGATTACATTTTCTTTACAAATGATACTGGATTATACTCGCAAAAGAAGGGGACGAAAAATGCTGTTTTGTTCAAAGAAACTCCCGTTTTAAGAAGTTTGACGACAGATATTAATGGTAACGTTTACGCTTGCCTCCAAGACGGTATTTATGCTGTTAGAAAATCAAGTAATTCTTTAGAGAAGATTGTTGAAATAAGCGACGGTTTTGGTTTGGCGTTTGATAACGATAACAATATCGTGTATTCTGATGCGACTAGGCTCATCAGGCTTAAAACTAACAGACACAAAAATTGTTAATTCCAATTGTCCTTGCATTGTATTCAATTGTACATTCAAATAAATAAACTTTATTTATGTACTGTTTTTTACAACCGTCCCAGTCGGATTATCAAAATGCTTACTTTAATGAATGTTTATATATAGTTTTTTTTTCATTAATTACTCTCGAGTCATAAACTTGTTTACTTAAGTTCACGTGATCAAATTACAAGTAATTTAATTAAAGTTATTACCATAAACCATAAATTTTGCCTTCCTTCCTATAATTATCTTTTCAATGCATATCTTTTCTTTAATATCCAAGTGTTATTAAAAATTATAGATACTAAACACGCATAAAATGCATGCGATTCTACTCAAAGACTTTAGAACTTCAAGTTTAGAATTAATAACCAACATTGTTTCTACAAAAGTATACTATTCCACTATTGATCAATACGAGTATTAAGTCTTAAGGGAAATGCCGTACCATGGCAAATACATGATTGGTCGTCACAATTCATGAAAAATTACAGTCCACTAGTATTTTCTTGGCCCCTTGGGGCGGTGACGAACGAGGGGTTCCGTGTGTTAGTGAAGCTAATAGCATAGTCTGATGATATTCCGTCGTCGTATACCTGCACTTTCAAATGAATGACAACGTATCTTCACTTTCTTCAAGTATATATCGTCGTAGAGCGGGAAGGGTTATTTTTAAGATCTAAGATAGAAGACTAGGTCGTCTACTACTCGGACTAGATCAAAATTCAAATTATATCTCGTTCTCTTATTTATGGGAGATCTAGGATAAATAGTATTTCGTAGAGTAGAGTTCAGTATCGTAAGTTACTTAGGAATACTGATTTGATCGTGTCACATTGACAACTGTTTACTTTTCTACATACGGGACCTATTACCGAATACCGGAGTACAGTTCTATTTATTGTGGAAAAATAAAAATGTTTCAAGCAAACTGTTTATACGATTAACTTGTTGTTGCGACTCTACTATCTCCGCTTCTAGAGGACTTTTTAAGGTTGAACTAGTTAACTAGTAACCTAGAATTTTCGTAACGCCGTCAATACCATAGGAATGAAATAAGAATACGTAAGTACTAAGCCTCTTTGGAACACATGTTTTTCTAATTATTTTTCGTAAAGGTTTACCCTGTACACTTTTAGTTCTACAATCTTCAAAACCAGTTTGTTTAAAAACACTTCGTCACGCTCCCATTATCATTACATGAACATGAACACTTGACCAGCTTCTTTATTTGTTTTAACCAGTTTCTACTTTTATTCAGTCAGGACTACATAACGGAACCGAATTATTACAGTACAAAGATTTTTTTTTAAAGAGGAGATGCATTCTTTCGTATCTGCTTAATAAAGTGAAAAATGTTGAACAGTAATATTTGATTATTTTTTAATAAAAAAAGCGCATTCCCGTTTGCTGCTTCACATTTTTACTTGACAAGGCCTTACTACAACTGGGGTACCGTGTAAAGTTGTAATAGAATTTCCCAGGGAACTTGTAAGCTAAAGCCTGGTGCGCTCTGAACTCAGGAGTCAGGGTCTTGTGGCCAGCGAAGTGATACAAGCATTCCTTCAACTATCTCCTCCATTGGAAGACGTCAATATCAAACTGGACTAAGGCCCTCGGTTCACATGGTACTTTTAGCATCGGCGTTCAATGACTGAATCAATGCTGCATCGTGCGTTGCTGCGACTCTGTATTCAATCGAGGTAGCTTAATTTCAAGCTTCGCAACACGTCTAAGACTGCGCAGACTATAAAGCAGAATGAAACGTATAACGACTACGTGCATGATACCAATTTTTAAATGCGTTCGGAAACATGTAAACCTTCGAATATTACGTGAGATTGAAATCACGGAACAATAAATACTTTTTGCTAATTTAATTTATTGTTTCATAGAGGATTGTTGGAAAAACTTGACAGCTCTACAAGTGGTTACGACAGCCCGACAATATCTGGGAAGTTGAGAAATAAATCGACTTCCTTTCTTTACCGTGTATTATTACTACAAGTACACGCGAGTGCAGATGTTACTATTAAATTAGTAATAAGGTCAGTCAGGAAAAAAACTATATGTTTTGAAGTCAATTGTTACGATGTCTGAGAAATAGAAACGAGTCACGTTAGGTCTACCAAAAAAAAAAAAACTATACTAATATTATAAAGCGGAAGAGTTTTTCTGTTTGTTTGTTAAAACGCGCTAATCTCTGGAACCATCAGTTGGATTTGAATATTTTTATTGTTTATGGTAGTATGGTTTTTGAGGAATAGTATAGGCTATCTTATATTAGGCTACACTAACCCTAAGCTAGCTTTAAATATTGATTTTTGTTAATTATGCCGGAAGAAAAAGCGTCCCGAACTGCTTTATCCGCGTGCGCTGGCGTAATAGTATACGTAAATACAATGTTCTATAAAAATATTTTTCCTCGGTACATCAAAAAAAAAAGTCCGCGTTGTAATATGCTTATCTGGTATACATAAACCACAATATTTTGTGCGAAAAATATTAAAGTGATTTTAGAGCATTATTATTAGACATTGCATATTAATCCCTACAAGCGAAAGTTACTTCATCATCAAGACAATTTTATGAAGATAAACTTTGCCTTTATAGCATGTTATTTGGATGGATAGTTTAGATATGGTAACATGAAAATATTTCAACACTCGCGCCAACGAGTTGTATATAACCCTGGCCGCCTGATGAAAATTGAACATTGGCGAGAAGAACTGTGAATTATTTTTTATTTGTTGGTCAGTACTAAGTAGGTAATTATAATATAACTATACGCGGGTGAAACCGCGGGGCACAGCTAGATGTTAAGTAAGCATCTTTGCATTTTGAATTAAAGGAAAGTTTTAAACAGTAATGTTGATTTTACTCTAACACACATTAGTTCTAATTAAAATATTCAACTTCATGACTTATTCAAACTTTTTATTAGTGTGTAATGTAATTAAGTAATTAATGCACTAATTGACTAACTAATTTACATTATTTTCTTCAAAATGTGTTAACTTAAACTTTAATGACATTGTTATGATTGTTGTTAAATCTCAAAAAATACATGAAACTCAACTAAAGAGGGTCTTTAGTTGAGTTTTAAGGATAGCATGCACTTTTTTTTTTTTTCATGGACGTTGTGCCGGACTCCTACCGACTAAAAACCACACCGGTCCTACTCTAACCTTTACCGGGGTCCCGGGATCGCTACTCTTTTCACCGCAACCCCGGCAGGTTATGGCTCGTCACCCCATCGCCTGTATAGGTCGGCCACGGTTGCCCTGCTAATCGCTCCACGAAGTTGTGTACTTTAGTTCCTACCGACTATAGTTCATATTTAACAGATTTTGAAAAAGAAAATACTGAATAAATGATAATTCTTTTGAGTAGGTCCTGAGTGATTTCTTCCAAAATATATTTTCCCTTGATGACAAGTTTTAGCCCAGAGTGCAAAGGAGGAAAGATATGTGGAAGTGGTATGCATTAAAATAGTGTTAATAAAATTCTGGGTGACGTTTTAAGTTATCAAAAAGTGATTCTACTAATCTATCACTTTGTCTTATTTGTGTGTGAACTCTCAGTAGCATTATAAACATAAGCAATCAGTATAGCATGATATAATAAATTCACATTCACTTAAATAAATACACACTTTTGTCACAGACTTTCCCAAGAACCTTGTATACCCCAGGAGAGTACTAAATGTAACAAAACAACACCAGAACCCACTGATAACTTAGTAACTAACAATTTGGTATGGTTTTGCATTTATTAGTACTAGCTGATTACTTTAAAAAAAAAGTGATAGACGCTGTGTGCACAGAAACTAATAGCGGGTCGCATGTTCGACTCCTACACGGAGGAAATATTTGTGTGATCTACAGATAATTATTCCGGGTCTGGGTGTGTGTGCATGTGAGACTGTGTGTCTGTAAACGCCCCCACAACACAAGAAGAAATTCCTAGTGTGGGGCAACGTTTTATATTTAAAAAAAAAAAATTACTTAAAAATTAAGTATAAAATATTTTGAAATCATCATGTCTGGCTATCCATAACTTCTAAGTTACCCATTTACTGACTAAAAACACATATTACCTCCAATAGCCTTGCCCTATGAGAGTTGCCTAAATTCTGGCAGGGTTATTACAATGCCTGGTACATTCAATGACTCAAATACTGAAATATATTTAAAAAGGAAAATGTGTTCATGTTAAATACCTAATTCAATAATGCAATAAAGGTTTGGTGGTGCGATTGCAGCAGTATCAATTACTGCTGCAGATACAGAAATGTAGTTATCTTATATTATTTAAGTAAGATGTAATTAATTATGCCCAAAGCAAAACTGCTTTATTTAGCAAGGGACACAGATCAGGGAATGGCATTTCTAATACAACATATTATGAGATAAGTCGCACAAACAGATAATAACAAATTAGGTTTACATGATTTAATATCCTCTATGACTCATTTATAAATTATTCACACTAATATGATAGTGGGGCGTGAGCTATTTGTGCTTTACTGAAATGCTGCACTTTGCAGTGATGCACTATGTGGTATTACACCACACAAGTTTATACTTTTCTAGCAATATGTATTTTTAATAAACAGGGGTCAGTAATTACCAGACACAATAGATATTTATTGTTATGAAGTACTAAGTTGTATGTTTCAGAGCAGAAGGAAGATTAAGATCGAAAACCAATACAGAAGAATAAAATTGAAGTGTTGAAATTATAGTTTTCTTTAACTCCATACAGTTATTTGCATGATTTACCTATGCTTAAAAATCAGTATTTAACATTTTTGTCTATTGGTCTGTTTGTTCCATCTAATCTTCATAACACCTGGACCGATTCTCATAAGATTTACCTGGCGTAATTATAATATAATTATATGGGGGTGAAACTGCAGGGCACAGCTAGTTGTAAATACAACTGAAACTGTTTATTGTTATGTTCATTATAATATTAACTAAGTACATTCACTGTGAATGTTAGTTAAATTATATAGGAAAGTAAAAACGAAAGATCCTAATTAGAATTTGCATGTGATTTTTTATATAAAATTATTCAATCCATAAAGTAAAGAAACTTATATACAGATTTATAGTAAAAGTGTCTGTACACACTTGTATTGGCACTATATTTGTTTATACTCTGTTGTAGAGTAAACAATGTTTGTGACCTAATTATATACACGGTGTTTGGTATAAACAAGCTGATAAACAGTAGATAACAATACATATACAGTTGGAAAATATTCATTACTTACGGTTCTGGACTATACTGAGCACCTCCGAAGAAGCCGTGCCTGTCTGGCTGCGTCGTCACAGAGGAACATATCGATGTTGTGTCGCCCTGCTCGCTCCTGTCACCACCCGCACTTTTTACACTCTTCTGCAGTGACATTTTAACAATAATCGACACTTATTCTACCTTCTGCCTAATACCATCACTTACACTGAGCAACCACTGCAGCCGACCACGGAGTAGGCGTACAAATTAATTACAAAACATGTATGCAACTATACCGCACGCTCACACCCGTCCACAATCACACAACTTCAAATAACAATTGGCACAGAGAAACGGCCGTTGCGGACATACTGCGGTGACCGCCACATAGCCGAAGACGGTGAATAAGGTAACAAAACGTGCCTAGAATAAATACAAACTAGTATTTTTCTTATCAAAACTCAACGTGTGGGTGGGCGAGTGAAGTGAATACAAGAATGTACGTCATTTTTTAGTGACGTATCTTTGCATAAACAGCTCATTATGGAGCCCAATATCGGCATTACTTTTATTCAACGAATTCGATTATTACAACTTCAGTTGAGTATGATTAATTTATCGTAGTAAACAAATATATATTTCCACGGGTAAAAAAACATAATCTTATAATACATATAGATAAATATTTCTTAGGTTTTCGCGATCACGACCACGAACGCTGCAAAGTGGTTAAAAGTTGTTTTATTATAAATATTTCTTTCCATAATTACTTATATTGAAAAGTAAGTAAGTATTACTTATATTATAGTAAAACAAAATTTAATCGGATTAATCGCATGTAGCGTTGCCAGGCGTCCGGATAAATCAGGCCACAGTCAGGCTTTATGGTCACGTGTCCGGCCAAATTAGACTGCGTGTCCGGAATTTCGGCTTTTTAAGGCTTTTTAACTTTATTCATTATTATTTACATTAAGAAAACTTTATGTTCAATGATAAAAACCCTTGTATTACTTTTAAAAAACTTATGCTAAGACTAAAAAATAAGGGTGTCCAGTCTTTTTACCCAAATATCCGGCTAAACGAGTTGCACCGGCTTTTTGATTGTAAGATCTGGCAACCATAATCGCGTGTATTATAACTTGTTATCTTTTTGTTTGCTGATACTTTGAATTCTTTGCAACGTGGTTGCAGCCCGTGTTTGCATTTAATGCAGTTGAGAATTCCCGTAAATGTATATAAAGGACCGTGTGGCTGTAAATCGGTAAGCGTCCGGTGTTCTTGATAGATTTTACCACAGAGGAATATGTTGTTATAAAAAGAAGATTATTCAGGTGACAGGCGTCATTACAGTTTATTTTTGAAACTATTCGACACTAGCATACATTATTTTACATTTATAACATTATTTAAGTTTATCCAACTTTTAATTATTAAAAATATATTTGTCTCTATAAACATATTTTAAACTAGATTTAGAATTACCCAAGCAAAATTAGGTCTTTTTAAAATTTTAATTGAAGGTAAAGCGTTCCGATGCACACTATAATCTGATACGTAGTTTTTTTGAGTAGTGTGGGGTTAGGCAAATTCATTATTTTGAGAATACAAGGTTCCAAACAGGAACTTACCAGCCATCTTCTCCAATAAAAACGGGTAGTTTTTTTTAAATACCTTCTTGAAGGAATTAGATTACATAATAAATATATTATATTATAGCAAATTAACAATTTATGTCTCATTTCTAAATATATTTATAAAGTTAAAGTTTTTGTGGAACAAGGATACGGTCGGTAGCAGGATTCGATCCTGCGCCTTCTGGATAAATACTCCGTGCGCTCTGACCACTAAGCCATGTCGAGCTCTGATCACAAACGCGAATTCTTCTTTCACATTTTAATACGTATTTTGGTGACTTAAGTGCCATCTATTCAGTCTCCTTACAGGAAACTGAACCGACACGACTAACTTTGCAGTTTATATAATGTCGTACAGATGCAATTCCCTTAACAAATACAAATAAATCTTTGAAACGCATATGTATCGAACTCTAAAGTAAAAAAAAAAGTGGAAAAAGAATACGGTCGTGAGCAGGCCCCTACCGCGAGCCCGCCCGCGGCCGTCCGTTGCCGGACTCTCTCTCACGGGGTTGGGTATTGCACCCCCCGTTACGACACACCCGACACGCATGCCATACCGCAATCACCTCGAAAACAATGTGCAATGGGTGCCAGATGACTCAGTTTCCGGAGGCCCAAAGTCTCCTGCGACGGGTCAAGTCTGTCGCCCCACCGTCTGCCATTATAGCCGCAGAGGATAGGGAGAGTGGGAACCATAACAAATACAGATAAATCTTTCAGATTAACGCATGCTTAGCGAACTCCAAAGTTATAATATTTTATTGTGGAAAAAGAATTTATAACTTTAGTTCGCTAAAGTTCGCTCACTAAGATTTATATGTAAATAAAAGTATAAATAAAGTTTAAAACGGGTGGATGGATGGATGTGGTTAGCTTTGTTCTTGAATAACATTAATGTGGCTGTAGGCGCGTCGAGGGTGACAATGTTACGCTTTTAGCCTACCAAGACGATCTGTTGCTGATAACAGAGAATTATATGGGTCATATAGCAGCTTTGCACGCAGTTTTTGATAAGCTGCGCACTTTTAATTTAAGAGCAAACCGTGATAAATGTGTTTTCTGTAGAAAGGTGGTAAAGTACCTCGGGCATGTTATCACAGAGCATGGTGTGACTCCTGATAACGATAAGGTACGGGCTACCAGGCTAGCCAGCTACCGTACCAGGGATCGGCTTTTAGTCCATATCACTTCTTGGTGCTAATGGATGCGCTTACATCGGACATTCAAGAAGAAGCACCCTGGTGAATGCTGTTCGCCAATGACATTGTGCGAGTGGCCTTGAGATCCAGAGCAGATTGGATGTATGGCGGCAATGGCTGGAGAGTGTTGGCTTAAAATTAAGCAGAAGCAAGACGCAGTATCTGTTTCGTCATATCTTCGGTCTCTACAATTAAATTTACAAATCCGTTATAAGACCTGTTGTCTTGTATGGATCGAAATGCTGCGCCATGAAGAAGACTGGTGAAAAAAGTTTATATGTAGTGGAGATGAGAATGTTGAGATTGATGTGTGGAGTGACAAGAATGGATAAGGTAAGAAATGAATATATTAGACGAAGTTTGAAGGTAGTGCCACATACGCCGGCCCTACTTGGGCCCGGAATAGAAAAAAGAAGATATTGAAATAAGAAATACCTATGTAGTGTCGTAATACTGGCCATTCCTCAGAATCATCCTATTGCCGCATTTATTTAAGTTACTTAATTAAAATATATAATTTAATATCTCCATCAGCCGATACCGATATTAGGCGATGTATATGGACCGGATATGCCACAAACCTAGCAGAATGCACACCGGATGTAACATAAACTGACCCCATCTGTCACCGATGACAATTTGACATTAACAAGTGGCTACGGGCTATCTGACAGTGACATGACAAGGGAGTCGTCACAATTGACAGAATAATAAAAAAGTCTGAAAGATAGGTTATAAACAAAATTCCATTCACAAAAAGCGAATAACATTATAATGAATAATTTTAAAAGATTATTAGTAGCTCCAAGTCTTTCTAGACTTAGCTCTACCGCTCCAGTAGAATTTGTTAACAGGAACCCTCGGAACTTGGAAAAAATGCGGATAGCTCGTAAACCTGATGGTTATCACTTAGATGCACCTGGAAAGAAATTCTGGCACAAGTTTGTATCATTGTATTTGTTAAAACATAAATATTGCTCCACACTATCATAGTGTGGAGAAATATTTATATTTTTAAGGTGACGTGGATGCATTTACTGACTTATTTAATCTCACATACCCAGACCTGTAACAATTAATGCCATCATTATCAATACTATAGTGTAATAAATTCACTGTTAAATCATTGTCATTCACTTGATAATTTTAACACTTACAGTACAGAACAACCACACATGGTGGCACATACAAACGCAATTGCTTCTAACTTCTGAGAACTTAAAGGATCTGACTAAGATGTCATAAGGCCTACTACAGAAGAATTACAGTTATCTTATACTTTACACTTTTTGTGTATTATCATAGTTACAATAACTTTTTACTGTTTTGTTATAGGCTAGCCCTAACAGCAAGCAATCGTACAGTGACCGCACAAATTGTTCATTTCTTAAATGGCCCAGTCATTGAAGCAAAGACATCAGAATGGGCACTTCGTAAACAACTTTACAGCATCAAAGATACTTGTGCATACATTAATTTAGGCAGAGTCGTTGCCCAAAGATGTCTAGAAAGTGGTATTACTGAGATATACTGTGACATCAAACCAGTAGAAGGTGGGAAAGTCGACAGGTTCCTAAAAGAAGTAGTTAATGGAGGAGTAAAATTGGAAGAGCCTGTCATATATAAAAAGCCTAACTCTTGGGATCTACACCGGCCAGAAAAACCATGGGAAGTTGCTGAAGAATAATGTATAGTAGAATATATTTAGATTAGTAGATATTTTTAAATAAAGTAAACAAGTTCAATCCATGTTTTATTATTACATGAAGTAAAATAGCTTTTCACAGGCAAATATATTACTATTTATATACACAGTAATGAAAGCTACTTTTATTTTCACTATATATGAAAAGCTTATAGTCTTGGTTACTATCATCAGTCATTCTGTATCATCCATTGCTTGGAAAAAGTAATCATGGGGTTGGGAGGGGACATGATATCCACCGCTTGTTTTCTAGATAAGAAAAAAAGGATCATTTTTGGGTTTTAGTTGTGTTAGGGCAACACTTAGTGGTAGTAACTGGCGTCCGAGTACAGATCTTTTCGACAAACTTGTCGACTCGATTAAAGTTTTTATGTATTGAATTTTATCGTTTTATCAACACTTTATGTCAAATTTCACGCTTAAAATCGACAAACGTGTCGACATATAGAACCATGCTCGCAGCGCTGGTAAGTTTAGCTAGCTCACAGCCTATCGGGGTAGACATTACGAATAATTCTTTTTTTCCTGGGGATCCCCCGTAGGTCTAACTCTACAACTTTTATAACTGCTTGCAGTAATCAGTATTTGTCATGTAGTACTGCCGAAGTTAGAGTAAATTTGTAAATCAGGGGATTTATGTCTATAATCTGGTAACTCGTAATTTATTACATTTTTTTCATCTGGCGACACTTAATTACTTTTACAAATACAGAATGTCAGATTTTATGTCACCGAAATCCAAACAAATTGCTATTATTTTATTATCTTTGTTCGTGATAGTTTTCATTGTTTTACTGAAGATTTTTGTATAAACTGCGCTACTGAATACTAAGAAGATATGGTTGATATAAACTTAGTTCAAAGTACCTCAGCTTTAGCAATAAGACCGGCACGTAGTGCAAGCGAACTAAAAGGGTACCTATGCACCGTGGGTACGCAATTATTATTTTACAACATTACACCTTTATTCTCCAAAGGAAAAGTAGATAAAATTTCACTAAAATGATTTCGCCATTGATATACATATCCAAAGCTTCTGCTGAAGAAGTTCTTTCAGCGGGGAAAGGGGGTCAAAGATTCACAAAACTTTAATTACTTAGTTACAATATGTAAATGTCAGTAATATTAAATGAGAACTTAATTAATATGTTTTATTATATTTACTTTTATAATTTATTGGTGTTAGACTGAAACTTTTTGTATAGAAATCATATACTCCCCGACCGACTTTGGCCGATCTTAATAAGATTAGCCAAGTTCGAGCGAGTACCTATTTTATTGAACAAGTGTACTTATGAATAGCACAGGTGCACATTGCACCAGTGAGAGATAGTACACCGTGCACTACCTCTCTTACCTTCACTATCATGTCCGATGGGACAGCAGTCTAACACAACTGGCGAGAGATTAGGACCGACGTATTTACGTGCACAGCACAGCGGTGTCACACCGCCAACTTCCAAACTCCGAGCTGCTACTGAGGATTTCTTAACAGAAAAACCCAATAACACCTTTGCTGGACCTGGGAATTGAACCCAGCAGGGCAATAAACTGTCCGAAGTTTCCGTATCAAAACATTATCAGTCACTAAATTATTAGTGTCGTTATAATCGCGTGTGTATGTATATTTTTAATGGAGTATTGTATATTAGAATTTCTAAGAAAAAAGTCACAAGTTCTGGGAATACCTAGCGTTGTTTATTCGTTTTTGTTACTCTCGGATTCGGATGTCGAAAACTTCCGACAGTTGAGCTTGAGAATACTCCTACAGCACTTTACGCTCATCTCAACAGCTGCGCTTGTGACCACTAAACAAACGAGGCAGTTAAAATTGCCTTTTTGAAAGTACTTACACTATGGAAGGATAAATTATATTTATAAAAGATCATAACTGCAACTGAAAGATTTATTGTCCTAACTTGAAAATACATGAAAGTAAGTGTATCTACTGCTCGAGTGACGCTCACTCGAGCAGTAGAGTTGTTTGTTTTCAAAATGAGGGGTTATGATATTTTCCCGAAATTAAAAGTGATGATGATTATATCTCCTGATTAATTTCGGTGACTGCTTCAATTATATACAGATAAATTGGTTGTGTTTATAATAGTTTCCACACATAACGGGGCTGCGTGTAACTCTTCTAAGGTGTAACTGGATCTTGTGTTATGTCTATCAGGGCAGGGTTGGGCCCTGTTAACTTAGCGCACAAACACATTTTATACGCTAACTCCAATTAGGGTTGTCATCAGTCCGGGTTTCCCCGGATTTGTCCTAGTTTAGAAGGCGTCCGGGGAGCGTCCGGGCAGGGTTTCATTGCGGCCAAAATTACGTCTAAAATGCAAGGCAACTAATTGTTTAAAGTTATTATATTAAATGGAAAAAGAATACGGTCGCGAGCAGGATTCGAACCTGCGCCTCCCGGATAAATACTCCAGGCGCTCTGACCACTAAGCCATCTCGACCTCTACTCACAACCGCGAATTCTTAGTCTATATTTTTACACGTCTTTTGGCGACGTCGTTGCTATCTATTCAGTGCCTATACAGGTGACCGAACCGACACGACTAACTTTGCAGTTAATACATTGTCGTAAGATGCAATTACCTTAACAATTAAAGATAAATATTTGAAAAGCATTAAACCATGCTTAGCGAACTCTAAAGTAATAATAATAATATTATATATTATTATATATTATAAAGAAATATGCTATATAAAATCACGCTACGACCAATAGAAGCGGAGCATCAATAAAAAATGTTGCAAATACGGGAAAAATATTCCTTTTAATAGGTTTTTTTTTTTACAGAATTGTTCCTCTTTAAAAAAAACCGCGGGCTAGTTTGATAATCATTATAAAGTTTAAAGTGAGTCAAGCTTAAAAGCTACGCTGTCTATCTTTTATGCTTGATTCACTATAACCTTTTTAATGGTAAAATTTGTTCTAAAATAATGCATTATTTGCGAAGGTGTTTTTAAAAACATAATATTAATCCTTATCCAAATAAATACTTTATTCATCACAACTAATCACAAGTAAGTATTTAATTTTGAACAAAATTGCCCTTGACATCATTTGATTGATTTTTCATTTATCTTGGGAAATATCATAGTTTTAAAATAACTCCACAACAAAATAATGATCAAATTCCACGCGCCCATTTATAACTTAACATAACAACCAACGAGGCAGGCGCATTTATGATGTGCTAGGCGCGGTCATGACGGGAGCGGCGCTGTTGCAATATATTTTAGTAGGTTTTTCCTCAAATTAACGTGGGTAAACCGCGGGGCACAGCTAATAAATATAATCAGAAGAAAATAGTTTCAAAAATGTTTGTTTACGTAAAAACTACATAACAAGATTTTATTTTATGAATTTCTGCTCATACACGACATGGTGTTAATTTACGACATCCACGCGGACGGAGTGGCGGGCAGAGCTAGTGAGTTATATAGTTAGAATGAATTGAATAAATTTGAATTTGATAACATACTGCAAAATCAAGTTGGTCTTATTCAAATGGTAACTAAATAGATACAACTTTAGCTAACAGAAATGGTTATGAAGTTTTTACAAATTCTGAACGTACAAGGCACAAGTATATTTATTAATAGTTTCCGAACGTGACGGGTTCTTTCAAAGTACTACAAATTGTTAACAAACTTTTTTCGTGTATTAGTAAAAAATGATAGCATTCAGCTTTTCAAAAAAAGTATATTAATTAAGAATAGATTAATGCGGATTTATTTGAATTAGCGTGGGATAGTTTAGCAGTGCCAAGTGAATTAGTTTTAAAAGAAGGTCAACGTGAGCTTGTACGAAAATGGCGGAAAGAATTATGGCGTCTGTTTCATTCAACAACTTCATGACGAATATATGTTTATCTCTTTCTTGCTCATGTAACTTCTCGTAAAGCACTGGGCACGCGTAGTGATCAATATGTCCACGTGATCTGTCGTCAGTCGCGACTCGCGTAATTGCAAATGCAAAATGTACAGGAAAGAAACGTTTGTGTTACAATGAAATCGTAAATATTTTGTTATCATACGTTGTAGTGTTGTAGTTTTAAAATGCCTGCGTCTATTGGTGTCAATTTACGCGTAACTGGCCACTGCAGCCAAGGCGGGAGAAAGTATATGGAAGACTTGTTTTCCGTTGCTTATCAACAAACTGAAGACGAGAGAGACTTGGAATATGCTTTCTTCGGAATATATGATGGACATGGCGGCAGCGAGGCCGCAGCTTTTGCGAAGGAGCATTTGATGGACTCAATTGTGAAGCAAAGGCAGTTCTGGTCGGACAACGATGAGGATGTACTCAAAGCAATCAGAAATGGTTACATGTTGACCCACTTGAACATGTGGAAAGAGTTAGGTAAACACCAAATTTCACGTTATTAACTAACTTAATTACGATACTTAAACTCTGCTTTGTCCGAGTCCAAGGAGAATTCAAGTGACTGTCGACTGTACGAAATGTATAGCTTGACCTTGTTGAAGTTATTCATAATTTTTTTCTCGAGTGGTTTGACATTGAGTTTACAGAGTTTTTCGAATGGTCATTGTCATTATTGTCAGTGCTATTGCTTTGTTAGACAGTAGCAAGTAAAACTAATTAACTTTGTAAAGTTTTTTGGGAATCCCACTCACTTTGCTAAGTGAAAGCAGTTTTACCAGTTTGAGTTTTTATACAGGCTCAGATTTCCCCTTTACGAAAATGTTATGTATAAGGTCATTATTGCAATTCTTTAACGTCTATAAAACTTCTCAAAGATAGCTTGAAGTGAAACCTGAGACGTGTTTGTATTTAGAAATGACTCTATAATATTATATCTAAAACATG
Organism: Xylocampa areola; assembly: GCA_935421205.1. Taxonomy (NCBI): domain Eukaryota; kingdom Metazoa; phylum Arthropoda; class Insecta; order Lepidoptera; family Noctuidae; genus Xylocampa; species Xylocampa areola. The sequence continues at coordinate 10,051,435 of OW285219.1, read as the reverse complement.
TCTCAAACACATGGACACTAAGGTTCATTTCTTTTATAGAGTTATAAATCCGATAACTTAAATAAGATGTTCACATCAAATTTACAACATACCATAACCAATTTAAAAAAAAGAGGGTTTAAAGTTTTCTTCACCAATCTATTTACACAGTACACCATGGAGATTATTTACTTTGCATTGTAGGAAATGCTTACCTTCTTTTGTAAATGACTTTAGTTAGGTGTAAATGATATTGATCAAATCATTCATGTGTCATACATTTTTAGCTGGTTACCTAATTAAGCATCTGATGAAAGAGTAACAAGGAAAATAATTTGAATACAATAAAACTCAGTATTTCTCTGAGGCATTTCAAAACCATTTCTAAAGAATGTAGCTATTTAAACCCATAGTAATGCTTTGAGTATTTAACTAATTAACTTAAAATACTTGTCATCATAATATAAATAGTTTCTTCATTTTGTAATCAAAATTAAAATGTATAATTATATCATAATGTGAAGCAAAAACTTTGTATAGTAATATGTTTTTGCTGATAGGGCTGTCAGTTTCGATGAACGTCGTGATGCTATCTACAAAATGTGAACAATTTCATAGGGTCAACACATTTCTTCAACATGTTATCATTCAAAATCATTTGGTAGTGGAGTTATATAGGGAACTAGGTTTATTTTTTAAAATAGTAGTAGGGTAAAAAATATATTTTTGTTTTTCACAAATTTTCATGCATATAAACAAATAAATTACAAGTCATTCATTTGTTTCTTTTTTTCCATTCACATCTTTATAATATGTTATTGTACAGCCGATTTTTTACAAGTACTGTGTGAAGTCCTTGAAGATGTGATCTTATTATAAAAAAAAGAGCATATAAATTTTTACAAAAAGTACACAGACATGAGTATGAAATTTGGCACTGTGAAAGTTTACATGAAGAAACCTGTTAAATATAATAACAAAAAAACATTACACACACTACCATGTGTTTGATACACACACACACACACATCTTTGCCAATAGAAATCTTTGACAATAGAACCTTAATATTATTTATTATTATGGTTTTGAATTTTGGGTAGTGGTCAACATATGTCTTTATTGTACACATGATCCACAATACAAATTATGAAAACAGATGTAAAAATCACATTCTACTATTAAACATGTAATCTGTGTTATGCATATGAAACATGAAATGGTTGTCTACTTACAGAAAAATGGCCAAAAACTGTAACAGGGTTACCAAGCACGGCGGGCACTACTGCAAGCATAGCTTTCATACGCCGTGGAAAAATATATATTGGACATGTCGGTGATTCGGCTATTGTACTTGGTTACCAAAAAGATGGTAAGTTATTGATTTACCTGAAGTGTATTATAAATATAGAATACCATAGTGAGTATGGTAGAATGAAACAAAAAATTTAACTCATGCAGGCTGTGGTTTTAGACAGTGAAAGAGATGAAACTGTAAGTTGTAACTGATAAATTCGTAAAAAAAAGTATAAGCATATAGCCTAGCGGTATGACCATAGACTGACAAGTCTAAGGTTGCAAGTTCAAATCCAAGACCTGCACCACTGATTTTTCGAAGTCATGTGTGTATTATAAACTAATTATCACTTGCTTAAAATGGTGAAGGAAAACACCGTGAGGAAGCTAGCACACCTGCAAAATTTGTAAAGCCATGTTGAGGCCTATGGAAGGCTTAAACTCTAACACTAAGTTGTTCATCAAACACAACCCTTTGGCTCACCCACATACAAATACGTACTTCATAACAATAAAAATCTATTGTGTCTGCTAATGAGCAAGCCAACAGCTTAAGAAGAGGCATTAAAAGAGGATACCTTAAAAAACCTGTTTGCATATACTATCTCAGTTATCTATACAAATGTGTACCGCTTATGGTACTTCTTTGTGTTGATCCTATACATAGTACATGGAAATATCTGAGATAAAATGTGTCTGAAATAATGTTAAAAGACATTTAGACACTGAGATTTTAATTATTGTTTTTATTATTATTCTAGAACTTATTAAATGTAGACTGTTTAAAATCACAGCACATATCTTCAAAAAAGTCTCAAAGTTTTATGTAAGACCTGTATTTACATATAAGATACTATAATTTTATAGGTTGTGAGGAGTGGGCTGCAAAACCATTGACTTCAGACCACAAACCAGAATCTACAAATGAAATAGAACGGATCCAAAGATGTGGTGGCAAGGTAGTCTCAAAGGCTGGTGTACCCCGTGTTGTGTGGAACAGACCTCGTCTTGGACACAAGGGACCAATCAAAAAGAACACGCCAATGGATGAGATACCATTTTTAGCTGTAGCAAGGTCACTTGGAGACCTGTGGAGTTATAACCCACAAAATGATGAGTTTATAGTCAGTCCTGACCCAGATGTCGGTGTGTTGACCATAGACCCGTCCAAATTTCGGTAAGCATTTATTCTAATGTTTAGTTTGATGTAAAGATAGAATTAATGTGTGCCCCAAAAATATTGCTGCTATAATGTTTTAATTACATGAATTTTGTATTTATGTTATTATCCTTGTTTTTGTTGTAAATACATATTAATTGGAATACTGATATCATAATAATAACAATACAGTATAAATTATTACCATACATCCTATGGAAATATAAAAACTATGACAGCACAGATTTTGACTCCGCAGCACACAACAGTTAATATCACTTCTGTGTTGAGTGTGCCGGCTTTGATTCTCGGACACTTTATTAAGGGCTACATATAGTAAAAAAATCTGATATGGGGCAATGTTTTATTATAAAAATGTTGATAATAGGTAAACTCAAGTTAGTTTTAATCTTCATCGTTATATATTACAGGTGTCTGATTTTCGGCACGGATGGCCTATGGAATATGATATCCCCAGAAGGCGCCGTCAGTCTAGTTCAGGCGACCGAGCGGCACAATGAAGCCGCGCTAGTTGGTGGAAGTAGTAACCAGCCGAGAGACTGGTTGAACCCATCCAAGAGTCTAGTGGATCATGCATTGGAAAGGTAAACATACTTTAGGCCATTTACAATCAACTAGTTACTTGCCATTGGCCATTTACTTGACTCAAATGGCTATATTTTGTACATTTAAGTCATGATGGCGATATGATAGTTACAAGTAGTCATGTTTTCATTTTTTTATATAATTAAGCTACACACAAGTAGTTGCAATAAATATTTTTAACTTTTAATTCCTTGCTCATAGGTGGTCAAATACCAGAATGCGCGCCGACAACACGTCCGTGGTGACGCTAATGTTGGACCCGCCGGGCCCCCCGCGCGCCACCGTGCTGCGCTCCCGCAGCAGTGCGCAGCGCCCCGTCCCCGCCGCGCCCCCCGCCCCCCGCGACCCCGCGGCCGAGACCGACGCGCGCCCCGTGCCGCAGAACGGCCTCACCATCATGACGCGCTACTCGGACGCCGAGCGCGCCGCCCCGGCCCCGGCCGCGCCCCACGCGCTCCCCGCGCCCCCCGCCCCCCTGCCCCCCTGCGCCACGCTGGACGCGCGCCTGCCCGCGCCGCCGCCCGACACGCCGCGCGAGTCGCCGGACGCAGACGACAGCGACGCCATCCTCAACTACGGTAACCCGGCGGAATCATACTTTATGGCGCGACTCCTCAACAGAACGCGCGTCGTCAACACGCTCTCGGCCGTCCACGACGAGATTTCCGGTAGTCCGGCGCAGCGCGAACCTTCCGAGCCGCGCGAGCCCGCGCCAGTACCCGCCACGGTCGTACCGGACGTGGACCCCGAGACTGACGCGTCGACCGCCACCCGCCCCCCTCTGCCGCCTCGTGCCGCCGCCGGCGAACCGGCCGCGACCACCGCAGAGCCTACTCGCATCTCCGAGGATGATGGAGGAATCCAAATTAATGAAGTTTCGTCGAGTTCGCCGACTGAAGGCCCGCCGAAGCCACGTGGCCGCCGTCCTCGCACCGACGTGCGCCGCGACCCCGCGCCGGCCGCGCCCGACCGCGTGCTGCGCTCGCACCACGAGGCCGAGCCGCCGCAGCGCCCGCACACGCGCCAGGCCACGCGCGCGCGCCCGCCCGCAGCCGAGCCGGCGCCCGCGCTCGACCGCGTCGTCATACTGACGAGACGCGCTCCCGCCGCACCGGTACCGGCGCCCCCGCCGCCTCCCAGAAGTGACCGGTTGGCCGCCGGGGACTCCAAGCCCGTAGGACGTAGGGTCGCACCCGCACCCGTCGAGCCCGTCCCCGTCGACGAAGATATAAAACGTAGCGGCGCGCGCGCTACGCGTTCCCAAGGAGGTCAGGGAGTCACGCCGCTCGCCCAGAAGATAACACGCAGCATCGGACTGTACGCGCGCGAGCTACGCGGAGCGGCGGCGGCTGCGGCGGCCGCGGCAGGTGCGCGGGCGGGAAACTCGGCGCGCGCCCCGGGCCCGGCGCGGCGGACCCCGGCGGCGCGCCGCCCGCCCCCCGACCGCTCGAAGGAGAACCTCGGCGCCGCGAGGGGCCGCGCGCGCGCCCGCGCCGCCCCCGCCGCCTCGCCGCCGCACCCCTCGCCCCCCTCGCACCCCGCGCCGCCGCGCCCGCGAACAAGACGCGCGGATAGCACGCGCGACGACACCGAGGTGCACTCCACCACCGCCGAGCCGCCGCCGCCGTCCGCGTGCGCCGGCGCGCCCGCCCCGCCCGCGCCGCCCGGCCGGTCCCGCGCGCTGCGCTCCCGCAACGACGCGGGCGAGCCGGTGCGGGCCACGCGCGAGTCCGGCGCGTGCAAGCGTACGCGCTGCGGCGAGGACGGTGGCGGCGGCGCCAGTAAGACTGCTCGCCTGGCGCCGGAGCGGTGCGCGCGGGCGCTCGGCAAGCGCGCGACGGGCCCGTGGGCGCCGGCGCTGGCGCTAAGGAACCGCCTGCGCCGGCGCCTGGCCAAGTAGCGCGGCCGCCCGCCGCGCCTGCGCCTGCACCACCACGGTCCGGCGCCGACGTCGGATCCAAAGATGACTGCGTCGTATACGGTTGATTTTCTGTTGTTGTTTTTTTTATTTTTATCGCCGTCTCGGGCGTCGCCGATGACGGCGGCTAGGTATAAGGTAGTTTCCGCTGAGTTGGGTGACTCTGTCCGTGGACCGCTCGCGGCGGCCGCGGCTGCGCGACGTCGGCGAACCCTTGCGGCCGCCGTCGACGTTAAACAATAGTACAAAGGTATATTCTATATTTAACGTGTAAGTTTACCGCGTGGACCAGGAGGATTTTATTAGCCCTAGTAGATATTTATTTTCTCTATATTTATAGCTTCTATCTTAATGCATTTAACCATAGGCGAACTGTGAATCTGATTTTCATTGTCGTTACGTTGAGTCAGAGGCTACGTAGTAACTTTCAGATAGATAATCTGCCTTATAAAGCGAGAGTACAACATGTTGACATTTTTATAAATATTTTATATTAAGACAGATTTTTGGAAATCATGTTTAAAGCAATAAAGCCTTCCATCATGGGCTCCATTGATGTTAAATTTAGAGTCATGATATCATAATGATATAAGTTATATTTGAGCATGTAGCACTTTAGCTTTACACTGCAGTATTAGTTATAGTGTGGTGATATCCGTTTATAATTCACAAGAATTCAAACACATCTTAAAATTTTGACAACTTGTTAACATACTGATAGTATACATATTTATTATATAAAAATTCTTTATTATATTACCTAATTGGAACTATACCAAGAGTGCTTTCTCGAAATATAACGTTAATAAATTAAGAGTGCTATTCCTAATTATTATGAAAAATGTACAGACAAATTTGTACAGGTAACACCAAAATTATTTGTTTAGATTGTGCTAATATGTATTTTATATAAAATTAGCTAGATATTGGAGAAGTTATTCTTTTAGGAAAAGAATTGTTTTATGTACTTCCTAATTAAGCTTTATTGATTTTAGTACTTCTTACTGAATGTTGTTACATGTGCCGAAATAGTTAATTATGACAGAGCTCAAATGAGCGACGGTAACTTTGTTTACTCTATAAACATATCTATTAGCATAAAAATAGTTTTACAAACACACAAAAGTGAAACTCAACATATTTTTCAGTTAAGGATAAGTTGTTGGTGCATGAACCTTTGTTAGTTAATTTGTTCGTCGATCTCCTCATAGTTATCCATTTATTAAATACTATCTTTACACTATCCACCTCCACTTTAAATTTAACTATTGAAATAATGTGATTATGAGACCATTGATTTATTTAAAAACCAAAAAGGTTTTGCGTGAATGCAACATTGTTGACCCTGTAAAATATTATGAGAATATTTTTTTTAACAGCAACATAAGATGATTTGAATAGATGTACCTAAGAATGGACTGAAGATGTAATGTTAAGTTAAAAGAGTCCAAGTTATGTACATATTAATATAAATAAATCAAAAAGTAATAGTGCCTCATTTGTTACCGACTTAACAAATACATAGGTAAAAGTGTTCTTTCATATATTGAGATATGTATTTTTATTGAAAATAAAATTTATGCATTGTAATTTAGCTGTAAAAGAGGATTTAATATAATTTGTTAAGCTAATTGTGTAAAGATTTTAAAGTTTGGCAGTCTGTCACTTATATCGTAAAATCAAGAAAAATGTATAGTTTAGTTATTGAGTTTTGTTTTGAAGAGCTGTAAGGGACAGAATGTCAAGTAGAGAGAAAAAAATTGGCAACAATTTTGTAACATGGAGGGTAATGATGCCTTGGGGACCTAAGGGTCTTAACTTAACCACTGGGGTTATAGCAAATAAAACGCTAACGGAATAGATTGAGATGCTAAAAACAAATTTTATTACTATATATAATTGAGAGTAAAAGGATTATTGTAGATTTTATTTTTTGATTTAAATAAAGTTTGTAAGAAATATATTGTTGGTTTTTACTTTCTTATACCTAAAAGGTAAATTTTTAATTTGAGGTACAGGTATACCACAAGTGGTGTAGCTAGTGCCTAAGGAGCCCTGTAACAAAATTTACTTTTGTCCCTTTTATATAACATTTTGCGATTTTTCGGCTTTACAGTACAGACGTTGGGGCCTTTGTGGCTTGCAGCGCACCATTCTGGCTTCGTATCATAGATACGACGGTAGCTACGCCCTTTTATACCACAACCGTTTATCTATAAGGGATACTATATAATTAGGTAGGATGACGATCTTTATCAGAAAGGTGGCCTCACCCGTATTATAGTGCTATATTTATGTTTGTTTAAATTTATTACATGGCGTTCATCGCGCATCGGTATCACACGGAAGTAAACTAAGCCGAGTAGCGTTGCCAGATCACTTTTTCTACTTTTTGTGTAAAAAAAAGCGGGACTGGTATCAAAAATTCGATACAGAAAAAAATTATATCTTATATCATCTTTATACTTACAAATATTTCAAGATAAATCTTTGAAAAGCATTAACTTTACAAATATTTATTTCTAAATCAATTCTAATAATAACACAATGAGATCAACAAATTTCACTTAAGCTTATTTATTATTTATTTATTTATTTATCTTTACATCAAAAAGGTAAGTATATTTTATTCTAAGCCCCACAAAACCGTTGTAATGGTTTGACTGTGAGGTCAACGAGTCTCTAGACATTACAAATTAATTATTAGTATTATTATTAATTATTAAATTATTTTATTGCTCGCTCTCCTCGTTAATTTCCTTGTTCAGAGGCTGGCTAGATGAACAAGTGGGATTTTGGGTGTCCCGCTCACTCAGCAGGACGCGTCCCGAGAGGCCTGAAAAGCGGGAGATCTGGCAGCGCTAGCGCCGAGCCATGTCTTTACTGCCTATGTATTATTATAATCGTATTTCTAATTATACTACAAGGAAAATACGGCCGCAAACATTGTCCATCATCCACCTGGGAGGTGCAAGTTCGAATCCTGCTGATAACCGTATTTTCTATCCACAAAAAATTATAATTTTTGGGATTGCACCACATGAGTTTTTCAAACGCATTACGTTTGAAAAATTCATCTGTATACTACGAGGTTCAAGATTAAACTTTATTCGATTACAATAAGGCCTGATTTTTCAATTCATCAAAAATATACATGTATTAATAAAAAAAAGCACTCCTGCCATTTTGTCTTCTTACAAGCATATGGACTAACTATAGTTTCTTGCCGGCCTTTCTCCATAAGATCATTGCCTTGGAACCATGCACCTAGCTTTGACTTTTCCTAAGTACCTGTAATATGGTCTATATTATATAAACATATTTGAATTTGTATAAGTTACCCGGGACAGTGTAAGGATGCTAACGATACCCCGTACATCGAAATCGGTGCAGGCATTTGGAATTTATAGTGGAATAAAGAAACTCACAAACATACATACATATACATAAACCCTAAAAACATAACTCTCCTTTTTTTTGGGCAGTCGTGTAAAAACAGCACGAAAACTTGTTGCCTGAACGGCGGCGATTAAGATTGAAGAGTGATTAAGGCTACCTATATGTTGTGTGCTTGGAAGACATTTTAATTAACCCTCTGAACGCCAAGGATGTCCACAGGCGATAATTCAGGTATAAAAAGGTTAATACAGGTAATCATTATGTTATTGCGTCTTTGGCGCTCACAGGATTAAAGTAAGTACACGTAGAAAATAATCATCGCAATACGCACATTCTACAACATACCTAGTTGATAAATGTAATATTCCACAATAATGATAGCTACGCGTTCAAAATAACTGTTTCATACCCCAGGTAGTTTTTACGCAGCGGCCAATGAATGCGGAAGATATCGGGACCAGATGCATCGTCCCCTAACATGAATGGCTACCAACCCGCCCTATTTTTATTCACACCACTGTGAAACGGCGCGCTCCCGCTCACCCTACTATTTCAACTCGGCTAGGTTATAGTTTGGGCGCGCGCTCTAGCGTCCTGCCGTGCTCCCTAGTCGCCGGTCGTCGTCAGTTACGCGACGAACGTAATAAGTGTCGCATCTGTTTATTTACCTCAATACGGTTAAAATGTGACTTTTCGTTATAAATTGTGGAAATAACATTGATGCAGTTTTATTTCGAAGTGCCGTAGACATTATCAAATTTAGTATGTGCATTTCCGGCGTGTAAAAACGCAGTATTGACGTGAAAAAACGCGGGAATTCATTCTATCGGCAGTGCAGTGCGTTTAGTTTATCGATCGTGTTGTTGTGTTTGCTACTGCATTGGTGCATTCGAAATAAACTTTAATGTAGCTGTTTACCTCTCTTTCTGTTTTCTCGTATTTTACTTTGTAAATACGCAGAATGGGTGCTATTATTAGCACTAGGGTTAATAGTTATCGATCGGAGATGACATAAACAACTTGGTGGAATCAGGGTCATTCAGGGTTTACAGTACCTACGCATGCCGCCGGTTTTCGAAATTTTGATCACGTTCGCAACCGGATTCGAATAAATAAACATTGTTAATAGAGTAAAAAAAAACAGCGATCTCGCATTCCTTATGTTACCTAACAAGCTAAACTAGTTTTTTATCCTTACCTACTGGAGGATATTTCGGCAATTCGTTATTTGCTGTTTGTGGCTGTTATTGAATGGTTTTTACTACCGTAGATAGGTATAAGGCATCTATATTTATTAGGAACGAGTTAGTAGATACTGATCTCTTGAATAACTAATAAAACGAAGTTCTATCATAAAGCAGCAATTTAAAAATGTACACATAACAGGTATCATAAGTGACCACTGACTGAGTTAGGGTTAACAATTGGATTACAAAAAGAAAAAAGAAGTGTCTATGGTTTATACATAAAATCATTGTTTTATTAGGTATTGTTTAGTACGTAAAATATTCATGACAAAGGCAAGATCCTCATCTAAAGTCCAAAAGTGAATACACACGAACAGTAAAAGAATAAATGAAATCGGAACACGCTTCCGTACTGTTACTTTAATTACCACCACACTTGGCTGTCTTGACTGCAACTATTTACTAGAATATACATAGAAGCTGGAATTATGTACTGTATGACTACATATTTAATACAGTTTAATGTTAATCTAGTTGGATCTTTCAGACAATGCACCCATCACGTTACTTCACGGTCCAGATAACTTGCATGACGCAAACGTAACCCTACACGGGCTGATTATTGTCCACAAAAGACTCGTGCTAGTACTACAGGCTTTTGAAAAACACGAGAATTTTCATTTACTGACTCAATTACTGCCTGCATTCAATTACTAATGAGTCTGTTATCTTTAATGTATAAAAAGGTCACGTTAGATAATATTATTAATTGATTGGTTTTCATAACACTTGTATGTGTGTCCAGTTAATTAATAAGTTTTCATGACAATTCGCGTTTTTGCTCTTCGTAGGTAGGTTTGTTAGAAAAATCACAGTATGTATATTTAATTAGGTACCGGTATAAAATTGAAACGAACCATTCTAAATTTAAAAACAGGGTTTTTTTCCTCCTTCTGTAATGATAGGTACGGTAAGTACATCTATTTCAGGACCTGGTATTTGTTATATTTAATAATGAAGTAACAGGGATTAATCACAATAAAAAAATATATGTGTGCACATTCACAGTTTGTTATTGTCCACAAATTATCTAAAATTCGATATGTTGAAGCTAAAGTAAGTATGATTCGTCAAAAACGGGGTTTGATAGAACGATCGCTTTCAATTCGGCACAAAAGAGAGCAAAAATTTTATGAAAACGCAAGACTTTAGTTAAAAAAACTGCTGTAACCGTTAACTGTACTCGTAACTAGGCAAAGAGTACCACGTCACTTGCTTTGAACGATCCACTTAAAATACGACAATTATAATTAAATTGATCTCGTTTTCTAACTGTGACGTAGATACTTATATTTTTTTGGCAGAGTGCACAAAAATTGCAAGATGCGTCGAAGCATAAAGTTGCGTAGTTTCTTGTACGATTTTCTATCATTTAGGCAATTCCCAATTTGTAAAATTGGTAATTGCAGAATCATTTAAATATTGCAATAAGTAAAATGATGCCTTTTCTTCGGTGTGAAAATTTTTCATGGACGTTGCCGGACTCCTAATGACTAAAACCACACAGATTCCTCCACTAGCCTTTAGCCGGAAACCCGTAAGAAAGACCTAGGAATCGCGGGGAATCAATTTAATTATTACAAGAATAACAGGCTCTATCACTGTGTATTTTAGATAATTCATGAATAGCAGAACTGTTCTTGTATGTCTGCAATTTATGCTCTAATACATCGCAGTTAATATACAGAGTGTTTCGTAGAAGAACCGCCATTTTTTGAGGGATGGCGGTGATTGTTGGCTACATGAAGTTGGCTAGTTATTGCCCATAGACACCATGTCACAAATTGCACGGTAATGGAGAAATGTTTTTTTTTAAGATACATAGCATCACGCTTGTAAAGTTGTAACTATTCTTCGAAGAGGAAGCAGAGGAGTACACAGTTGTACACCCACATTTCACCAATGCTCATAATAAGTTTCAAATTTTATATTTTTATGTCCTTATAACTGTTTGGTTTGTAGTTGTAATATCACCAAATAATTTATTTTTAGTATCACTGGTCACAATAATCTCCATTACCTATCGTGGCACCTGGGACATGGAGTCATAACATAACATAGCATAAAGCGTGTATTCCCCGGAGGGGTAGGCAGAGGTGTACACAGTTGTACACCCAATTTTCTCCAATACTAAGTCCCATGTAATAGGTGGTGAGTCTATTGCAATGTACTATCTCCAAACTCCGGGCTGCTACTGAGAATTTCTAACAGAAAACCCAAAGATATATAAGGTATCGGTTCTTCTACAAAACACCGTGTATATATATGGTGACAGCTGTAGCGAACCTGTTTTAGTCGTTAATGTATTACCTATCCGTTCTAAATAGTCATAATTAATCTCCTTTGTTATTTAGTCACTAGTCCTTGAGCTAATTACATGCTGTTTGTTCATTTGCATCTTAATATTAGAATTGCGCTTACCGTCCCGAAAACAGTTTACGTTATTTGAGAAACTGCCTTGCATGTCTAGTGCGCTTACTGGGCGTGAGGTACTGGATTCGATTAAGGGCTCAAACCGAAGAACGACAGCTTGACGGCAGCCGTCAACGCGCGTAGACTACGCTTGGCGGCAGTCTTCGATGCTCAACTGCAGTGGGCGGCTGCCGTTGAGGTTTTCGACACGCGTCGATGACTGCCGCACAGCTGTCGTTGACAACGTGTCGTATGTAAGAGCCCTGCGGCTCAGGCAAAATAATAAAGGGTTTGACAACACAGAGTTTGAAATAGTGTCCGATAGTCGGCAATAGGGTTACAACTTCACATCGCATCGATGAAAAGTGCCTAATACAAAAAAGAGTACCTACATCTCTGCTTAAGCTTTTGGTGGGGAAAACAGAGCGATATTAAATAGATAACCATATAAGTTAAAATTCTGAGCGAAATTTTTAATCGGCTGCATGCTTTCCTTTGCCCTATTGTGGTGATTAGAACAACTTCGCCGTTATATGTGCACATAACGGTCAACGAGAGGCCATGTGAACTCGTCATCTTCTATTTATTGTTGGTAATAATCATCCCCCTGCTCTTATCCCAATTTATTTGGGGTCGGCGCAGCATGTGTTCTTCTTCCATAAATCTCCATCAGCCTATCGACAGTCAGTCCTTTTCTTGCCATATCATCTATATCACAATCCATCCGTCGCTTCTCGGTGTTTCTCTCCTCATTGTTGCTACTTATTGTTGGTAATGTTAATTATTAACAGTGGCGTAGCTAATGCTTTTGGGGTCCTGTATCAAAATTTATATTCGGGGCATTTTATAAGATTTCACGATTTTGTCCTTACACAGTACAGATGTTGAGGCCCTTGTGGCTCGGGGGCCCCGTATCATTGATACGGGTGATACGGCGGTAGCTACGCCCCTGATTGTTTGGTTTTAGAAATATTATGTAGCGTTTAAATATGTTATAAAAATATATTTGGATGACTTGATCTTGTCAGTTCAGTATAACCGTTTGGTTCACCATAAGATGTATTAATAAACGCTGGAAGACAGATTCGGCTTCGGGAGCGTTGGTTGCGATAGTTTTGCTGGCTGATCACTTCCCATCAGGGATTCATAATATTTTGTGTTAAAAGAACATTTTTAACAAAATAATGTTCTCTTGACGTGGCGTGGTGCTTCCTGGGCCACAGGTTGTGAGTTCAAACCTGGCATCCACTGACTTGTTTAAATGTCGTAATTATGTATTTTCTTAGTTAACTAAGAAAATGTTTTTCCTTCACCGTATGTCTTATTGTTAGTTTAAACTAACAATAAGACATACGGTGAAGGAAAAACATCTTGAGGAAATCTGGACTTAATGGTTTGAAATCGCCAACCCGCAGTGAGCTAGCGTGCTGATCAATGCTTGTGCCTTCTCTGTATGAGCTGAAGCCTTAGAATGATTGAACTACAAATATTTGGCCACCGGGCGAGCTGCGTCCTTCAACTCTCATAAAACATGGCTTTGTTCGGTTTTTTGTGCTTCCGGTTTTCACAGACCAATGGGCCGGAACTGTCAACGTCATCGGCAAATATTGGAACAAGTATTGAATCGTAATTAAATGCTAAGTAGCTCTATTATGCTTAGGCAGTATTAGGCTATAGGTACTTAATTGTGGCCAGGTTTGATGATTTATAATATATCTTCGGAACTAGACAGTTTATTTATTTAAACTAATATTATCTTTACAGGATTACACCCAATACGATAAATTATCTACAATTAAACTATTTACTTTACAAGTCTAAGGTCCCAAATACGAATTCTGCCAATGTACAGTTAAAAATATCCACCCTTTGTGCAACACGATGTAATATTCGTACAGCTTCTGCTACTGGAGCGAATTTTAGATTTTTTGTATAGTTATTGCAAATCATTTAAAATTAACATATTATTGATATATTTTATCAATCGAAAACAGCGCTAGGTAGTTACTGATATAGCGGATGAGAATTATAGCGTTTTCTTGTTTTTAATAACTTATTGTAAATTTACTTATCGGCCAAGACTAGCACTGGCAAAATTCGGAATTCCATCTCAAAATTAAGATCACTCTCCCCTTGGAAGGCACGTTTCCACAGTGGAGATTTGCAATTATTATTGCATTATGCTTTACCTGTAAAAATCAAGTCAATGTTATTGTTAAATTCTTTGGAGCGCCAAAAAATCTTTAAAAATATTATACGTGCTATCCTAAAAGTCTCCTCATTTGCTTCTACACCTCTCTTTGTCTAGATAATTTTTGTAATTTATAATTTGACATTTAAAAAGTACCACAAACAATAAACTACATAATTACGTAGTCTACCTACATACTATAAACAACGCGAAAGCATCAACGATATGGCAAACAGTTTTTGTTTTTGTCCGATACACCAGTGAGTTTACTAGATTTCTTTCGGCGACGCTCATTATAGTACAGCAACCACAATTTTACTGGAAAGTGGACATTTAGATAGTCCGGGGAAAGCTTACGAGTGCCAGATGTATGGTGCTGGCCTGTGGGGTGACTAGAGTGACTATGTTGTTGTTGCGGCTAGTTGTGTCGACATCAAGGCCGTAGCCAGGAATTTATTAATAATAAATTCGGTGGGGAGAGAGGGGGCCTTTTACCCCATTGTCACGTTTGGAACAAGCTATTAAAAATACTTTCGCTTCTTGTCTGGGATTTCAGAGGGGGTTTGAACCTCCAAACCCCTGGTTAAGGCCATGGTCAATATAGACTCCCTAGCTTTAAGAGCTTCCGCACATTTAGTCTAGTATGACGTTCAGCGATTTTGGTCAATTTTGCAAGCTCGGAACGCTGAAACGCGGTACTTCGGTGCCGCGACCGAACGCAAGGAGTCACCAAAACGCGATGGAGCATTGATGTAGTCACACCGCTAACATAGCAAGGTTTAGGCAGAGGTATACACAGTTGTACACCCACATGTCACCAATACCGTTATTAAGTCCCATGTAATATGTAGTGAGTCTATTGCCATCTTCCGGACAGAACCCCATATTCCGGGCTGCTATTGAGAATTTTCTAGATTAATCCAAAACACTTTGCTCGATCCGGGAATCAAACCCAGGTCCATGCTCAGCAGTCGTGCTTGCAATGCAAAAAGCCTGCAATGGTTCCAAATTCTCTCAAACACTCTGTCTACGTATAAAGTATAGATATCAACGATATTGTTCAATTTTGTAAAATTTTGTAGTTACGTGATTTACGATTATTGAACGGCTTACTATTTGTAACTAATGTGTATTGATTCCATGTATATGGTGTTAGTATCCTAACGTAGCTTTTATAATCAGTTTGTCTATGACAAAGGAATGGCTCATCTTCTTTCTTATTTCTGTGCAATAAGATTACCTGAATGGAAGGTAACTCAGCTAAACAATACACGTTATACAAAAATACACGTAGTGAAATTATTAGCTGTTAACTAGGATTATTCTTATAATAAATCACAAAATGCAAGCACAATATTCTTTAAAAAAATAAATTATCATGGACATTGTGCTGGACCCCTACTGAATAAAAACAACACGAACTTCAAACAATGTTGATTCGCAAAATGATTCGTTTTTACTCAACATTATGAACAATCCTCTATTTACCATAAAGTGTGGGGTCCATACAAATAGAAAACAGCAGTTTACCTGCCACGGTGTTTAGTGCAGGCAGCGATACAAAGATAGATACACCGTAGTGAACACAGCTTCTCTGTTATATATGTACATAATAAATGCAATTAAATGAAAGTGTTCTCATATACAAAGCACTTTTACCATTTAATTTAATGTTCATAAAACAGTTTGAAGTTTTCCTTTGGTTCGTGCTAACGGCTTAAAAAATACGCGCGCAAATTAACAGGTGCTTAATTTTTTTTTATGTTCATATTTTAAATGCCCCAATGTACGTAGGCAAAGGTCTTAACCATACAGCTCCAAATTTAATTCGATCATAAAAAGTGCGACTCATAAAAATCTTTTAATGTTACAGGATTGCCATTGCTTTATTAATATAACTTTAACTGAAATAAAAAAGTGAGTGTAAGTGATTGTTCCAAAAATTTCCTGTGATAAAAAGTGATAAATAAATGGGTAGTGTTTGTTGACTGTAAACATTTGCTTATTAACAGACATCCGGAGAATGTTAACCATGGGTAAGTTAATAATGTTTTTTTTTTATATATATTCTTAACGTCCTCTGTTTTCAACAGTTGGCCCGGATTACTATGATTGGTAATAAGGAACTCTCGTGTACAGCCTACACAGATAAATCTAGATTATTTAATCTAGATTTATCTGAAACACCGATGACACTAACAAAACTGAAATCTTTTACTGCAGCGTTCTACTCGTAGCATAATGTAGAAAGATTTTAAGAAATGTCTCGAAATATCCAGTTACAGTAATAAACAACTGGGGGATGACATGTCGTATCTTTATGATTGGATGACGTACTTCCTCCTCTTTTGCGTTATCTTGAGTGTGTTTATGTTTCCGTTTATTTATTCAGAAATTTCCTTTCATCGCCTTTCTGCACTCGATAGCACAAGACGTTCAATCAACCGTTAAGAAATAATGCCAAAATAAACAACATTACAAATAGAAGAAAAGTCAGACAAATGATTGGCTGATTTCTCAACTGCAATATAAAAGAAAAAAATACTCAAATCATGTCGAACACTCTCAGATTCAAATATAACTCACAAAGTTGAGACACTATCTAATATCATAACTCCACATATTCTATGCAGTTTTATCGAACGTTATATTTTAAATCCCTGCCATACCAAAGAGACATCACTGCCCTTTAACAAAAACAAAAGTCGTAACAAATGTTAGCTAGGTGTAAGGGAATTCCCATCTAGGTAAAATCTCCCTTTAGATAATGACTCGTTCGTTGTAAATGAGCAAGAAAAACAGACTAAGCTCAAATTCAATGGTAAAGTCTGCTCAATAATCGACATGGATACAGGACTATTTATCACTTGCATGTTATTAAGTCCCAAAAATAGTCTTAAGTGAAAAGTCACGATCAAGAAATTCGAAGCGCTTACCTACTCGTGAATCGTAAGTCGATCGTCCGGATAGAGTAGTCTGAAACACCGAGTACATTTGTGGTCTGAAATGCGAAAGTTAACTCTGTCTGTCTATTTGTTACCTTTTCACAAGTAATCCGGTGAAACAATTTGATACAGTTTGGTATGGAGATAGATTGGTGTAATATGGGCTACCTTTTTCCGTGTAGACGAACATCGCGAGCACCTATATACAAATATTGGTCCAAATAGAATTTTTGCCTTCAATTTGGACCTTTACGGCAAGATAAGGCCATTGTAAAATGGAGTTTAAGAGTTGAAGTGAAACGTCTAAAATGGCTAAAACAGCGTGCTTTGTAAATTTTGTCAACGTCAGACCCCGTTTGCTGAATTTAGTTTGTTATATTTACTTTTCCATTAGTTTGAGGCTGAAGCTCCGAAAACTCGATAAAAAGTCGACTTCATATCATCGATGTTAAGCCCGGGTCACCCATTGCAAGGCAAAACATTATATAGAAATAACGTAGTAAGTACAGGTAAATCTTTGAAAAGCATTAACGCATGCATAGCGAATTCTAAAGTTATACATTTTTGGGGAAAGAAAAATATGGTCGTGAGCAGGATTCGAACCTGCACCTCCCGGATAAATACTCCAGGCGCTCAGAGTCCTCTATGCATGCGTTAATGCTTTTCAAACATTTATCTGTATTTTTTAAGGTAATTGAATCTGTACTACATTGTATTAACTGCAAAGTTAGTCGTGTCGGTTCAGTTTCCTGTAAAGGGACTGAAAAGATGGCAATAACGTCACTAAAAGACATAATAAAATTTGAAAGAAGAATTCGTGGTAGTGAGTAGACGGCGAGCCGGCTAAGCGGTCAGAACTCCCGGACTATTTATCCGGAAGGTGCAGATTCGAATCCTGCTCACGACCATATTTTACTTTCCACAAAAAATTATATCTTTAACGTAGTGAAGCAGTGCTGTATTAGTACTTTTATTTTATTAGTAATCAATCAATAAAGTCAAAGTCGAAAGTTTTTATTTTATATACCTACCTAGGCAAATTAGCTGCAGTTATGAAACGTTAATTGATTTAAGTAGCACGGTCTCCAAAGAGTTGGTCT
This sequence comes from Xylocampa areola, assembly GCA_935421205.1. NCBI lineage: Eukaryota > Metazoa > Arthropoda > Insecta > Lepidoptera > Noctuidae > Xylocampa > Xylocampa areola. The sequence goes on along the minus strand of OW285219.1, from coordinate 10,033,185 downwards.
TATGGAGCAGAACTTATAAGAAACTCCATAGACACTTCAATTCATATAAATAAAATTGAAGTGTCTGTTTGTGATGTCAAAATAATAGTTTTTTTTGAGCTCATACAGTGATTTGCACGATACCTATGCCTAAAAACCAGTTTTGTAAATTTTTGTCTGTTTGTCTGAATGTTTGTTCTGGCTAATCTTCGAAACGTCTGGATCGATGATGATAAGATTTTACTGCCAGGTAGCTGCGTGACTATATAAGGAGTAACTTAGGCTAATTATAATATAATTATACGCGGGTGAAACCGCGGGGCACAGCTAGTTTAAAATAAAATAAAACAATCTAAAAGAATTGGAAAGAAACTCTTAAACGTTATTTACATGAAGATCTTCATCATCATCATCTCAAAAGCTATCACTAAGCCCCCATGAGGAACCATTTCTATACCGTGATACTTTGATAGTAAAAAAAAAATGTGGTACAACAGCACCCGTAACCCAAGGACGTACAGTTGACTCATGTGGATTGTCTGCAATCACAATTACAGTTGTGCCGTATGCCAAAGTAGGCGCGGTATTCTGATGAGCGATGCAGATTTTGTACTGAATGAACTTTGTTTAGTATTTAGACGTACTTATAGTTTATATTATGGTTTATTTAATCGTGAAGGATGGACGTTTTTAGGGTGCTGTCATAGCTATCGACGTCCAAAGGTATATTTTTTATTATATGTTCTTTTCCATCACCATGATTTTTTTTATTGTTTGTCTGCTGGAATTTGTTGGAAGAGCACAATTCGCTGATTAACTGTTTTATTATTTTTTAATATACACTTAACTATACCTTACAGACAACGTAGAATTAAACTAGTTATAAAATTCATTCTCTTTTGTCATATTTATTACTAGCTGTGCCCCGCGGTTTCACCCGCGTATAATTATATTATAATTATCCTAAGCTACTCCTTATATAGTCAACTACCTGCCAGTAAAATCTTATCAGAATCGGTCCAGCCGTTTCGAAGATTAGCAGGAAGAAACTGACAGACAGACAATAAAACTGATTTTGGGTATAGGTATAGTATTAGGTATCGTGCAAATAACGAAGTACATGAGTTTAAAAAAACTATTATTTTGATATTACAGACAGACACTTCAATTTTATTAATTTGTATCTATTGTATTGTATTTACATTAGGATAGGAAGTGCAAGTGTTGATAGGTACCTACTACCGATATTTTAATATATAACCAAGACAAGGAAATCGATAAAACAAATTTTACCGGATTAATCGCGTGTGTTATGATTTTTATTTTTCCTACACGCGGTTCATTGCGAAAACCTAAGATAATAAATAAGGCAATCGATGTTCTACCGACGTAAGAGCATCCAATAAAGTGGTCTCATAATTGGTCATATGGACACATTTTTAGTAAAGAATCTTAAAACTGAATATCGTCTCAACATCACCAGAATACACCAGCTGACTGGTCTGAAGCCCACGTGGCCGGCTGACCCGAATGTCCCGCCGACGCACCGCCTCACACCTTTCCGACATTCTCCGCCGCGCCATACTGGAGGCACTTTATCGTTTGTTTACCATACAACTGTGTTTACAGAACTAATAAACAAAGAAACCAATACACTTATGATAAAGGGATTTAGGGATATGGTAAAGATGTCTATAGATTCAACCTGCGACCAAGAACTAAGTTAATGTATATCTACTAAATGTCAGGAAAACGTATGTTTATAATATGCAGGATTAATCAGGTTAAAAGATCAGTTTCTTTTTTGTAAGGATAAGGTTTTCAAGTAAATGGTAAACGTACGACAGTCTGACGACTTTAGTTAGATTGCATTAACTTGATATTTTGTTAATATGAGTAAAGAATGGGGTCGGCCCAAGGACACTACCCTGTGGGATACCATGGGACATCAATTATTTACAATTATTACATCAATCAATCTGCCTAGCCTTTTCCCAATTACATTGGGGTCGGCTTCCAGTCAAACCGCATGCAGCTTAATACCAGTATTTTACATAGACACACATACACAGATATCTCGTGGTATGACTGGTCGTCAGACTTTCAGGCCTCTGACTACCCGTACCGGCTGTCATAGATCTTAATGTGACAACCGGGACCGACGGCTTAACGTGCTCTCCGAGGCACGGAGGGGTCTCGGTATGAAAATGATGGTCACCCATCCACAGACCGACCGCGGCAAGCGCAGCTTAACCTCGATCGATCGATCTGTGCAGCCGTTACTTAGGCACGAGCCCCTCTATTTAAAATTATTACATACAAAATCATTTGTAACGTTTACATGATAACCGCAAGGCCAAAAAATTTGTTTCTATCTTTGGTTTCAGCGAAAGTTTACCTAATTCCCGGCCTATTCCATAATAAAAATATTCAGAAATTGTTTCAGAAGCTTAACATCGATCTATAGATAATTATTTGTGTGTCTTTATGTACTTCTACTATTGTTCTTATTGTTCATAAGCAGAATATCATCGTTCAGTAAAGTTGTCAAAGCATTTTTCTTGTATTGAAATTATATTTATTTCGCATCTCCCACATCTACACGAAAATAAATAAATTGGAGCTGTGGTTGTACAGCTATAAACACAAATGTTTAAAAATCAATTAAAAATGCAATATCTACTAAAATCGAAGTAAGTCTATTAATATTTTAAACCAGGTATTTCACCGATAGTTGTATTTTATCTAAATTCGAGAATCCTTCGTCTAAATATTCATAACTTGTAAGTTTTGTTTATCCTTCAAAATGACGTGATGATCATTTTAGTTCTGTCATTGAATGAAGATTATGAAAATATTTCCTATCATTAATTAAGGATTTTTTTAAACTAGCGGTGTATAGCTCGCTTTAATTCCAGTTACAAAATTCACATTAATAATATTATTAGGATTAATTTTAATTTATGTCGTCGATGATACTTACTGGTTAGTGGTACGTCATCAGCTATTTGCACAAATATATGGAAACTATGTGGGCTGAACTTTTTGTCATATTGCGGATCGATGAATGAATTGTCTTGTATTTACATTTTTACATACCTTTATAATAGCTTTTTACTATGTTTAGCACATACCAAAATCGAATAAGGTAAATAAAATAACCAAAACTGTTCTCTTTGATGTTTTTCTTTATAAATATGGTTGTATATCCAAAATGTTATTATTCACTTTCTGTAGCTATCAGGCGTTTAAAAAGAAAAACATCTGGTTTGTGGGTTTAAAATTAAATCTTCTCCACCTTAGCCACTCTGGGATCTTTTTAGTTTTGTATGCAAAATCTTTCATTGACGCTTTGCTGAACATTGGGTGACCTATTGTTTTTTTTTTCCTATGTTACAAAGCTGCATGCATGATACATCTTATTCTACAATCCATCTACTGACCCCAAAAACAGCTAATCTGTATTCGTCCTATCTATCATTTGCCAGGTTCATTTGGCAAGTTTTTCTTACTAATTATTCCTTCACTAATATATTATTAACAGCTGGTTAGCCTTGAACTTGTTTTATATCGATAGCGTTATTTAGCTATCACCAGTTGGTAGGGTCACCATGAAGCTAACAATATTTTTTTAAACTTACCTTTTTGTGTTTTGTGTGTCAAATTACACAACGTAGTTTCTGAAAAAGGAAATGGTGTCCAGCTTTATGTAGGAGTCCCAAAAGGCGAGATCATGGACAGCAATAGCAAAACTTTCCTCTGCGTAAAACCTTACTCAGTCGTCGAGATTGACTAGGACAATTTTGGTAGCAATGAGATTAAGTAGCTACTAGGTAGGTACAAATGGCATAACCAAAACGTCTTATAATTATTGGTTGAGTTTATTTATATGGATTTCATGTGCTTTTCATGCATTATTAATACCAAACAGTATTAAAATATCAGTATTAAATGTTACATCGCTTAGCAATCTACGTATCACGCTGCAAGCGATGGCAATTTTAAAGCTATTTACGTTTGTTTTTGGTTAAGTACCCATAGGAAGCGTATAAATATTCAAAGAGTACCGATAAAAATAAATTATTTACGAAATTATAGGCAATTACACCTTAACCAAAGAGTCAAATTAAAAGTTAATTAGGTACCAATTTCCAATCACTGAACGCATGGTTAACACCGCGTTAATCTTCCCACGCTGTATAGATTACACTGTATGTCGTTATTATTCTGCTAATGTTATGATTAATTGATTCGCTACATCATTAATATGTTTGTTCATGATCACACCTTAACTCAGACTTAGTCTTATACACCTAATATTAAAGTTAAAATTACAACAACACAGCATCAGGTGTAACTAAGTGCGCTATTACACGAGCGGATTTACTGCACGCTTTAATTTTTACGTTTTAACTGTTTTGGCTTGATTGTGGCGTGTATCATGTATGTAAATTGCTATGATTACGGTTTTTCCTGTATATTCTATCTTACTGTCCAGTTGCACGACAGTCCGTTTGCTAAGCCTAGGTTGGAGTAGCGGATCTTTACTGTTGTTGGCAACCTGGCAGAATACTGGTTAGCTCACTTAGTTGTGCTCCAGTGAATGGTTAAATTCAATGTCTATACGGTACTCGTTATGTAACAGCAATTATTTACGGCTTTCTTCACTTACCACCATTAGAAAAGAGTGTTTAATGTAGTAAAGTAAAAATCTAAGCAAAACGAAACCATATTTTGGAAATATATTTTGTGTATAAACAGAAACCTACTCTTCATAACTTTATGGCAATATTGTCGCATTTAGAACTAAGATTGCAGTAGTAAGGTATCGTTTATTAAAGTGCCACTATGACCCGTCTGTTCAAACACTAACACTTCATAGATCGTCGCAGTGAATTTATCAACGACATTGACCGAGTTTCTCAATTTAAAGGTTCGTGTAGTTTTTCACGCCTCATTACTCTGACTATGATAATAATTGGCATAGGCAAAAATACGATGAAATCTCACAAATATGCGGGATGTTTATTATCTACATACTAAATTAACGACTTAATTTCATTTGGACGAACTTTTCTAGAAAGGTGGTAACTATTAGTTCTAGATTAGTTGTCATCATTTCTGGAGAAGCATGTTTCTTCCAGTAAATTTAAAGTCTTTTTAAAGGGCGGAGCTTCAGGCAGATTTATTTGTTTGGGTTCTTTCTGCTTTGGATCCAAGTTACAATGCTTTTCACTTCCATTCCCTTCTGAGAATGCCGTCACCATATTGTTCACTACCTTTTCATTGTTCACTACCTTTTCAGTAATATCATCCTTCACAAAGTCCATTACCTTTGCCTTGGTCTTTTCTACCCTTCTACCCATCAACATTGATACGAACGTATTATTGGGTAGATAGTAACTTATGAGTCAATTCCTACAGATGACAATTGGGTGGTGAATTGAGAATGAGTCATTTAAACTTGAGTGTTCGAAAGAAAGAAAGAGAAACAATTTATTAGAAAAACAAATATACTCAAATGTTAAAATAGAGTTAAAAGAAATAGATAGTTACATGGCAGTGCATTGCATTTCTAGAATATTAAATTGTTGCTTTTAGTAACGGTCGCGGAGTAGTATTACCCTTTAGGCCTAAAATGCAACGGCTTATCATAACGCTGCATAATGATAACTGCAGCACTGATCTTCAGCTGAAACCCGAAGTGGCCGAGTCGATAAAATTTAATTATTCCGATTATTCCATCCTATTATTAATCATTCCTATATATCTAACTCCTACTAATGTTATAAATGCGAATATTTGTGAGGACGGATGGATGGATGGATGGATGTTTGTTACTCTTTCACGCAATAATTGCTTAACGGATTTAGATGAAATTTGGTAGACATATAGTTTATAACCTGGATTAACATGTAGGATACTTTTATCCCGGCTAGACCCAATTCTGAAGTCCACGCAGAGGAAGTCGTGGCTGGTAATAAATAAATATCACAAAATAATTTACTATTTAATTAACAGAGAATAATTTTAGTCACAGTTGACAGTTGTAACTTGTAAATCATTCAGTTTACGATAGTTAACTATCACTATAATATTATTACATCCTGTGTCGATTGTGAATGAAGTTGCGTAATATCAGAAAAACAGACATGAATGAAATATCGATAACTGATCGGCCTTAAAAACAGCATTGGTGAAATGTGGGTGTATAAGTGTGTAGTTACATCTCTACCGACCCCTTCGGGGAATACAAGCGTGATGCTATGTTATCTTGAAATATTTTGAACGTTATTTTATAACATGTACCAAAGGTCTCAATACAATATTTACATTTAAAAGAGGGCACGTTGAAGACGTCCGTCCCGGTGGTTGATAATTAAAGATTTGTTAATTAATAGCAAAATAGGTAAGCTAAGTCAGTGGCCTACGGTCGGCCTGAACAATTCTAACACTAAGGCTTAATTGCACCAACTTAAACTTAGCTGTAACTAATATGTTACTGAGTAATTTTGACAGAAGTTACATAGAAAAGCTATCATCATAATAAAGTAACACGTCGGTTATGGTTAAACTTATGTTGGTGCAACTGGGCCGTTGTCTCCTGGATATACGAAAGAAAAAGAAGATTAATTACACTTGCTGCCACTTTTATCATTTTACTGCTAGGCAAGGGCCCCCATTAAAGTTCTTTCAGTCTATAAATAATGTCAACTACCTATTGAATAAATATAGCAGTTATAGCCTAGTGGTATGACCGTTGACAAGTCAAAGGTCGCAAGTTCGAATTCAAGGCACGCACCACTGACTTTCTGAAGTTATGTGTGTATTATAAATGAATTATCACTTGCTTATGACGGTGAAGGAATACATCGTGAGGAAACCAGCACACCTGAGAGATATTTTCGATGGTGTGCTGGTGCAGTGTGCCATGTCAGAGACCTATGGGCGGTTTAAACTCTGACACTAGGTTGTTCAGCAACCACACGATGAGAAGAAGAAGAAGAACTACCAATTTATCAATAACTTTATCCAATTCGCCCTGCCATTTTTAACGTAGTCAACCGGGATATTTAGGGTACTATTTAGTAATATTTTCGGTTTTCGCGATCACTACACAGTATAAAATAATTTATAACTGGATTAACCCGTGTGTATTATTGGATTTTGTTTTTCCTGACGTTTCGAACAATTTGCAACGCTGCAAATTGTTTTATTACAATATGTATGTGTATAATAACTTTAGTGACACAGATTCATATTAATTAATGGCGATGTGGCAAGTCTAACTGGCTCACAATCTCAGCTCATGTCGAAGGGATCCGTTCGAGTTCGTAACTAGTCGGGAAATCCCGAAAAATACGTGAGTATCTAGTAACCGGTGAACAATAATTATTATGTACGTGGTTTAATGTAAAGTAGCAGACACTTTGAAAGGGATACCTGCCTTCTACCTACAACCCTGATCCAACAACCTATATAATTCAAGGTATAGGATGCTCCTTTAGTAATCATAATCATACCTGGTAACAGTGGCGTAGGTAACGCTTCAGAGGCTTTTGCTAGATAAGAACTGTAATTGGAAAGGTCAGATTAAAAATGTTTGTACTCGTATTAACAGGTTTGTTTTTGCATTAAGAAAAATACGGAAACTTGCATCTGATAACACCGCGCTAATAGCGTATCATGGATATGTAGGATCAGTACTAAGGTATGGGCTTCTGCTATGGGGAAACTCTGTAGATGTAGGTAGAGTATTTATATCGCAAAAAAAGTGTATCCGGGCAATAAGTGGTGCCGGTCCAATGGAGTCCTGTAGACCACTTTTAAAAAAACTAAAAGTGCTGACTGTTGCAAGCCTATATATATTTGAAGTTGGGGTATTCGTTAAAAAACATGGCGACTTGTTCGAAAAGGTTAGTGATACGAAAAAGTATCTTTCAAGAGACCCAACTAAATTGGTTCTCCCAATGATGTCAACTACCCTATATAAAAGAAATAGTAATTGTATGGTAATCAAAATTTTTAATAAGTTACCTAAACCTCTTAGAGAACTACCACTGACGCAGTTTAGAACAAAACTTAAGAAATGGCTTATTGAAAAGTGTTTTTATACTGTCGCGGAATACATGAGCCATAAGTAGATGAAACCAAAAATGTTCCGAATTAAAAGTAAAAAGTGTGTTTTTGTCCTAAATTATAATTTATTGTTCATAGTGTAAATAATGTCGACATAGTAATTCGAAATCTTAACTTTGACAAATTAAATGACATGATTCAGGAATTATTTCAATTGTGATTTATATTTTGTGATTGTATGAAAATAATTATTAATGTATGCCATATTTTAAATTGAATAATAATGACTTGACTTGCTTATCTTAATAATATAAAATACAACGACTTTAACATGATGTAATTGTGAAATAAATTTTGTAATTTGAATTAAGCACCTATGTATAACTACGCTAATTTTGCATGCCGATGTTACGGTGAAACGTGCAGCACTATGTCTTATTATATAAAACCTTTATAACCATGTTTCTCGCAAATAAACATTCTTCTTATTCTTATTCTATATAAAAAAAAAAAACGGGCCTTCCTATAACATTTTACGAATTTTTGCTTACACAGTACAGATGTCACGATGGACAAGGTCCCCAACCTTGTGACTCGGGGCCCCGTATCATTGATACGGCTGATACGGCGGTAGCTACGCCCCTGCCTAGTAAATATTCTTGAAAACACTACGCGCTAGATTTATAAAAAATCTTCAAAATTTACGAAGTATCTAAAATGATATATCAATCTATGTGAACCACATAGATTGATATATCATTTTAGATACTTCGTAAATTTTTACTAGGCAGGGGCGTAGCTACCGCCGTATCAGCCGTATCAATGATACGGGGCCCCGAAAATGCAAAATTTATCGCAGACTCAAACGTATTAATAGGTCTCAAAATTGTGAAAGGGGCCAAACATAATTATTAAGCGGGGTTTGGAGCCGGATCCGATCCAACCTGATGGCCACATCGACAATGCCAGTATTACCGAGGCAGGTGTGGTCGTGGGCGAATTACGACACTCACACATTGTTATCCTGATGGTTTGTAACTTTGTACCTCGCTTGCATTGCGCAAATAAACGCAGTATTGATGAATTCATGTGGGTTGGGTTTTTTAAACACATTCACTTTTTTATCTGTTCCTTATGGTGGTAAATTAAAAAATTGTTTCCATACTAACCAATTGTTGTTAATTGCGTGTTGGCGCCAGATATTGTTCATAGGCATATTATTATAATTAATGTAGGTACCTATATATAAGCTGAATATGAAATTCGATACTAACGGTAATCGGTATCAAATCAATTTCTAGGTTTAGGTATTTTTAAAACGACTAACTTCTCCCTAAGAAAGTTAAGTAATTTCTAGGAACACAAAAATGAATATTTACGTTGAACTTTTCACATGTAGATAAGACTGCTGAACCGATTTAAAAAAATGTATCTAGGGATATAGGTACATAGATTGCTTCCTGAGGAAAGACAAAGGGGAGTCGCTAGGGGAGCGGTAAACATCTAGTTTAAATTGGAGTCAATGATGATAAATTCGGTCGACGCCTACGCAGTGTTGTTTAATTATCATACGAAATACATTTGTAGAGGCTAATTAGCATTATAGATGTCACGTCTAACCGCAAGACGGACATGTAAGTATAACAAAAAACAAATGCAAATACAAGAAGAAAAATACCGCGAATTCAGTGTTATCACGACACCCACTGCCTTGACGCAATTCTCGATTCCGTCTCTGACATTTAGTTTGCACTACAACACTAAACCGAACGCGCGAATCCACGCCGACGACGATTAGAAAAAATAAAAAATACACGTGACAAATGAATTTGTATACTCTGCATTAAAAAATTCAAGCTCTTGAGCCTTATCACTAGCATTTAATTTTAGTCTGTGTGCATCACCGATAATAGACGCACGTGTCTCGTTTTAGTTCTTACGGTGTTTCGCGAATTTGATAACGGTTTTCGGTTCCATTCAATTAAGTTTCGATAATCTGTAACATCGCTAATTAAAGTGCTGTGAATTGTGTTGTGGTTTATGGATTGAAGTGCCATTAACGGCACTAACAGGTTGGTCACCTCATTATCAGCTGTTATTATTTGATAGGTGTGTACCCGAAATGTCATTCGATTTTATCATAACTGAATTTAATAAACTCTTTTTTACTTGAAAGTGCTAGGAAAATCAATAGATGTCTAAAGCTAGAATAAACCCACATGGCCTAGCTAAGTTCAAAATCTTTGGATCTGTATAAAATATGACTCTACTTCAAAATATCACCGTTTGCAACATTTTCGCATCATGCTTTGGCAATGTTTACAACTTATCATGTACTTAAAAGGTATTGATGGATTAGCTTTACACTTAAAACGGCGTTGATATTAATCAAACGACACGATTTTAGAATTAGAGACACACGTTTGAAATCCGGTTTAGTCCATAAATGATATTATTATAGAGTCATTAAAATATTTTAGAAGCGGTATAATTAAGAACGTGAGACATATTCGATCCAAATTATAAGCATTTAAAGGTGTAAAATTAATATTTATAACCTTAGAGAAGATGCAACCACTTAATGTTACTAATTATACTAATTGGTTCATCATGTGATAATGCCTACGCCTATGCCCGTATGGACTGGATTCTTAATGACACTGGCATTATAGTACCTGTCAATTTCGTAGACAACAAAACATTTTTGCATTAGTTTTAGTCTTAGATTGAGTTCCAAATTCAAACCGGTCCTCACTATTAAATTTGAGCAAACATGAAAATTTCACCATAGATCATAAAAGTATACCTTACTTACATAAATTATGATTACTTATTTATCTACCCATAACCTATATCTACTATAAGACATTGTGCTTCCGTTATTTGGTCACAGACGCCTGGCGCCTACTGTAGGCTATGCCCTTACATATTACTTCATTACGTGACTTCTCGCAAAGAAGTTATCCTCACTTACATTGCATTGTTAACACGAATGAAACTCTTTCATCTCAGTTTGTTACATCTACCTAACTTGCCACTGTTCCGAACTAGATATTTGGCTAGTATCTTTTGGAAGGTCATAACGTACGATAACGTTTATAACGAAAGATGAAGCCGCGGGCATCAACTTGTTTGAAATAAATATGTCTGTCACCTTTAACTCGGCAGTTGACGCTAAACTGGCTGGTTAGGGTAGTGAGAAGTTGACAACTCAATTAGTGTTGTTACCGCATTGGCTTCCTCTACGGATTACTCAATAGTCACTGAGCAAGTTCTAAGTTAGTGAAGCCTACCATACAGGGCGGTAGACCTAAGGTAAGCACTGGTAATGTATCGTTAGACTTATAGTGTATATTTCGTGTTGGAGATCGTCTTTAGCATTCAGATGGCGTTTTAGTCTGGATTAAACTGAGCTTTCCTTTTAGAAGGAACTGCTTGCGGGGTCATTAGCAACTGCATGACTAATTTAAACGTTGATAGGTTTAGAAAACGTCAGGCCTTTTCAACCTTCGAATGATTTCCAGTGGTAACTACTACCCTACTACCGATCTGGTGGGGTTCTCCCACTTGTAAACGGAACACTACAACCCATCCCTCTTCGTTCTTTGCTGAACAAAAATAATTTACCAAATTGACTTGATCAATGATTTACATGTTAGTCTCTCCTGCAAGTTGTCTTACCTAGTTCGTCTAGTTTCTACCCAAACATAGATTAGAAGTGAAGATTCTGATATTTTTCTAGCTTGTACAAAGTTTACTGACTCGGCGTGTACACTACACGATATGTAGGTAAATAAAGACATAGGTAGTACGTGCTTCTCGCAATCATTCAAGGTGTTGATAACGATTGATAACACAGTAATGTTCTTGTTGAAGGTAGAATTTTTATTATTTGTCTTTGTTCCTTTCATTCCTATAATTATTATGCCGTCTCTCTCTTCCTCTTGATCTTCTGATATTGAATTAGCAGCATGCATAGGTCCTTTTGAAATAAATTTAATTTTTCATCACTTTTTGTATTCTTTCGATAATCCTGACTGAATTCTGTTTCATTATTGAATTTACGTTATTCATTTAGCATTTACATGCCATTGAGTTGCGATGAATTCTATTTAACGATTTGCATTATCAATATATCATTTGTGAGATCATGTGTGTAAAGCAATCATGTGTGACCTGGACAATGTGGCTGCAGGTTTTTAACCGCCATTTTGTTTGGTCTTTGGCCCCAAGTTTATGTAAACCTGAACTATGTAGTTCAAGCGAGGTTGTATCTGTCTTAGATTCGATTTCATCTTGCTCTTGTCCTTAACCTAATGTGGGTCGGCGCAGCATCTCTTTTTCTTCCAAACGCAACGTCGCCATTTAACGCCGTCATCTCAGATTCACTGCCTTTCCGACTACAGCTAAATGGGCTCCTATCAGACACTTTTTTTAAATTAATCATCGTTCGTATGGTTTATAAACAACCTAATGTCGGAGCTTAAATTACCCGTGGATCTCTAACATGGCTTTAGACACCAACCTACCAACGACAACATCCCTCAGGTATGCTGGTTTCGTCACGATGTTTTCCTTCGGCGTTTTAAGCGAGTGATACTCGTAGTTAATTTATAATACGCACATAATTTCGAAAAGTCAGTGGTACTTGCTTTGGTTTCGAACCTGTGACCTTTGTATTGCCAGTCCAACGTTCATACTACCAGGCTATCACTATTCTTCTTCTTCTTCTCTTCAAATCAATGTAATCAATATTTGAATACTGATAGATTGCAACAAGAAAAAGACGTGTTTATCTTGGCACCGTCGAGGATTTTCTGCCTGGGTTGCCGAATGCAGGGGGGCTCCCTGCATTCGGCAACCCATATTGCGAAAGTGGCCGGAACCCCGGTAAATTGGTTTTAGTTGGTGACTTCTACAGTTAAGACTATGTAGTATTTAAAGTGGGAGAAATAATAGATTCTGAAGAACAAGCACCGTATCTTCTTTAGATCCGATCCGCTGGCTGTAACTGTGATTTTTATTCGTTTTAATAGTCGAGTATACATAGCATTAGTGGCTTATCAAATGAATCATCAATCAAGTATTTTATGAGTGTTACAATTATCAAGAAACGGATTACTTACTAGTATTGCGTTAAAGCATATCTGTCAATAAGTTATCTGCCTGTGCATAGGTGTATTTTTGTCTGTATATACAGAGGAAAATTGCAGTTTAAGGCAACTTAAAAAAAAATACATCCTAAGAATATTACTTCAAAAAAATCAAAAATGTTACGATATTAAATGGAAAAAGAATACGGTCGCGAACAGGATTCGAACCTGCGCCTCCCGGATGAATACTCCAGGCGCTCTGACCACTAAGCCATCTCGACCTCTGCTCACCACCGCGAATTCTTCTTCCATATTTTAACACGTCTTATGGCGACGTCATTGCAATCAATTCAGCCCCCTATACTGGTGACCGAACCGACACGACTAACTTTGCAGTTAATACAATGCCGTTAAGAATGCAATTACCTTAATAATTCAAGATAAATCTTTGAAAAGCATTAACGCATAATTAACATAATAAGTTCGCTAAGCATGCGTTAATGCTTTTCAAAGATGTATCTTGAATCAAAAATGTGATTACTTAATTTTAAACCGGCATAACAATCGAACGCACCGTCGAGAACTCTTTCGTTATGACGTCATTTATCTAAAGTTCGACTAGACCGGAGACAATATCCGCTCAATTCATATTTCTAGCATTATAATGAGTATGACGAATCAAAAGCACTAAACAATAATTGTGAAACCAAAGGACATGGCGTCCTTAGTATTTTAGATAGTCTAACCGCAAGAGGCTGAATGCACCATGCACTAACTGAAGTTATCTCTAAACGATCGATGTTATCATTTAATGGACTGCTTGTCAATCTGCGCCTGCGCATTCTAACGCTGGATTAGACTAATTTGCCAGGTGGTTGCATTGACATTTATGTTGATATAGTATCTTTGAATGTTGCGATTTAAACCAACATAATCTTGGTTTAAAAATACACAAATATGTGTTGATATTCTTGTATTTCTTCGCATACGTAGCGAACAAAAAATACAGTCCTGAGCAAGATTTGAACCCGCATGTTCCGAATAAATAATTACTCCAGGCGCAGGCGCAGGCGCAGGTTCAAATCCTGCTCATTATCAATAAACCAATATTCTGTTCTGTTCTGTTTTATTCTGTGCTGTTCTATTTTATTCACAACCGTATTTCTTCTTTTCACAAAAAATATCTATATAGATGTTTATATCAGAATTTGTTTAATATTTCCCATACGTTTACACAAAAAAATTATCTCACAAATGTACCTATCAAACGATTTGCACATACACAAATAAGCTTTAAAAATGCAACTCAGTTAATGGTTGCAACGCAATGGTTGCGTAGGCGCAGCTCTTGCAGCACTGTTCTAGATATCGAGCGCGACATCTTGCTGTGACATTCATGACTTCATTGCTACGGTATCGGCTTGATTGGCATATCCTTCCGTTCAGGTGGCTTGTGACGTCATAACTGGACCGATTCGTGAGGGGGCTCGTGGTATGTGGTACCGTACTGGTATTGAAATTGGTTCAAGGTTATTATATTTTTTCTAAGGATACTTTACATACTGCAAGGTTTTTGGCAGTAAATTCTACAGCCGGCCGCCTGCCTGATACTAAACCTCTTTAGGAATACTATTGTTGGTATGCAATGGGTTAAACTCCCTTAGTCGCCTTCTACGACACCCAGGGGATGAAATGAGCTCGTCCTTTTAGTCGTGGCCGGGAACTATACGGTTTGTTGCTGAGGGTAGTGAACGTAATAAATAATTTACGGTATGTTAATAGGGTGTTTTAGGGGATAAAATTAAATCACGGAAATTGGCCAAGTACGCAGGAGATATTATAGAATAGAATGATAGATGAATAGATTTATGTTATTAGATATTATAGTGCACAAGTGTATGCGCAAACACTGGTGCACTCGCTCTTCCTTCACTCACATAGTCCGATGGGACGGCAATCCGACACGACCGGAAAGAGATCAGGCGCAGGACCGACGGCTTTACGTTCTCTCCGAAGCACGGGGGTGCCACACCACCAACTTCCTTACTCCGCACTTTTACTGAGAATTTTTTAATAGAAGATCCTAATATCTCTTTGCCCGACATGGGAATCGAACGCAGGACCTCACGCTCGACAACTGCGCTTGCGACCACTTGACCAACGAGGCAGTCAAAACGGAAGTAATAATTCATGAAGTAGATATATTATAAAGACCTCAGTAGGCCTAATTTATAACTTTAGATTTCGCTACGTATGCGTTAATGCGTTTGAAAGATTTATCTATAGACCTAATATTCTTAGCATCGGCGATGCGACTGCAGCAATGATGCATCGCATATTGGCGACTCTACACTCAGTCGTGGTAGCCAAAGCGATAAGTCTCTATATTCAGCTTCCCAAACAGCAACTAGCAAGTCTACCTCTAAGTTGTTCTAGACATGGCTTATTACAGTCTTTCCATACTTATATTCATTTAGAATCTGTCTCTTTCATAACAAACCATACACATATTTATTAGTTTTTCCAAAGATACAAGAACCGCCTTCAATTGAATGGTGAAAAAACAATACATAGTCTTTGGCAGTTCCTTTTTCTATCTCAGAAGATCTTATTATATACTACTAAAA
This sequence comes from Xylocampa areola, assembly GCA_935421205.1. Lineage (NCBI taxonomy): Eukaryota > Metazoa > Arthropoda > Insecta > Lepidoptera > Noctuidae > Xylocampa > Xylocampa areola. Next base: position 10,017,407 of record OW285219.1, on the reverse strand, counting down.
CCTTCCCTAAAAATATGTAAACATTTAAATAACGTAAACCCTATCCAAATTCTTAATACTTGGACGCTTAAACAACTTTTTTTTGTACGATATATATTTTATTATTATTATCATTTTCTTGTACATAGTTAAGTAGTCTTTATCCAAATCGGATCATACATACTCACATAGATAACATACATACAAACGGGGCGAATACAGAGCCCCCGTTTTTTGAAGTGGGTTATTAAATAGCTGAAACTTTACTCATGCTCTTTGTCCTTTCGCGAAAAATCTTTAAGCATGTTGACCATCGGTTGTTATCGATGACACCGACTTTCAGTCAAAAGCGCTATATTCAGAGAGCCTTTCATGTGGGTAGTAAGATTCTTTAATACATAAGCGCTACACTCATCTAGGGAAATATATTTTAGGCCCGGATGAAATAAAAGAGCTCACCCCTAGGAAAATCCTGCAGTTCATTACATCGGCAGGGTTTACGGGTGAACTCTAATTTAAACACAAAAGTGGCGATCACAATAGACCTTTTATGGTTCAAGTGAAACTATAGCGACAATAATAAAAAAAAAGATTATTTACCTTCATCCCCAGTATCTTTAATTCCCCTGTTATAACTATAATTCAGCTCGTATGTGACTCAGCATTCTTGTCTACACAAGGCAGCAGCTTTAAAATTACTCTTATTAACATTTATTCATATTTCACTTGTCTAAATCAATAGAATTAAGCCGCTGTTCATACTAAAACACAGCGGGTAATTTTTTATTACAGCAGTGTAAACAAATGTTGTCATTTGAATAAATTATTCAGAGATTTAACTTTTATACATAAGTATACAGTTCAATAAACAATTTTCATTATATTGTGTGTAATGTTATACGTGTGTCAATGTTTATTGTGAGTCTGTTTATCATTTCCACATAATATTGTATGATCTTTGATTAATTATTTATTATTAGTTTCTACCCGCGACTTCGTCTGCTTGGACATCAGAATTCGATCCAGCCGCAGCCGTGAAAAAAAGTATAGTATGTGTTAATCCAGATTATAAGCTATCTGTGTGCCGAAAGAGTAACAAAAATCCATCCATCCACCTCCACAAGTTACGCATTTATAATATTACTAGCTTCTGTCCGCGACTTCGTCTGCTTCTGCGGTATAAAAAGTATCTTAAACTTAACATATACGTAGATTATAAACTATCTATGTGCCAAATTTCATTCAAATCCGTTCAGTAGTTATTTTTCGAGAGAGCTTAGAGCAAATATCAATCCATACAAAAAAAAATGCATTTATAAAATCAGGAGGATAGTAGGATTCCATAAGTTGATTGCAATTAATTAAAAAAATAAAAAGCACGCCTGCCATTTTTCAAAATCTTACTAGCCTCATACATCGAAATCGAGTCCAGGCATTTAAAAGTTATGGTGGAATAAAGAAAGTCACAAACATACATACATACTAACTTACATACATGAACGCTAAAAACATAGCACTCCTATTTTGCTCTCCTCATTCCCAACTTCGTCGGGGTCGATTTTAAGTCTAACCATATCAGTATTTTACGTGGAATGACTGTCTATCTGACTTGACCCAGTTACTGGGAAACACAATATCTCTTGTTGAGACTATTCTTCAGTGTTATAGATCTTTATTTGATAACCGGGGGACCGATAGATTAATGTGCTCTCTTAGGCTCGAAGGCGTCTTGATATGAAATGATGGTCATTCATCCACATCCAACACTGGCAAACGAAGCTTAACCTGGGCGAATAATCTATGCGGTTGTTAATTTGCAACGAGCCCTCCTCCTTGAAGTCTCTGTTTGCAATGTCTCCCGAAAACATCTAGTTAATTCTTACGCATACGGCATACTTTGTCTCAAATATAATAGAGTATGAACCAAAGATAATAGAAGGAAGGTATGAACTCTCAATGGTGGTTATAATAAAACAACTTTTAACCGGATTAATCGCGTGTATTATTGGTTTTTTGTTTTTCCTGACGTTTCGAACGCTGCAAAGTGTTTTATTATAATGTGTAGTGATCGCGCAAACCTAAGATATCTCAATGGTGGGTTTTCCGAATACCTGTTTCCTTAAACACTGATGGAAAAATAGACGACAAAGATACTGTTTGTTTTCATTAAATCTATTGTCTTTTTAAAGCCGGTCTTTGTATGTTACATTCATTCCGAATAAGGAGCAAAGAAGATTTGGAACTAACCTTGACCTTTCAAATTGTACTAAAATGTGATTTAAATTGTATAGATCCCTTTTTCTTCCTTTTCGCATCATGAATTCGTTGGTGCTACTAAACTTTGTGGAAACTATTTCATGCTCGGAATACAATCATCATTTCACCACCTACTAGTCTTATAATATTTGACATTTACGCGAATAAACATTTGAATGTAAATTAAATTGTTTACACGGACTGTTTAACAGTTTGGTAAAGTTTAAACCTATAAAAAACTATATTTAATACAGATTAAATTTAGTTTTGTACAAATTAGAATTAACTTTTTTTCTTCGGTAGCAATAGGGAGCCAATCAAAATCGAATTACAAAACTGAATGCAGTGTTTAATTCCTTCTTAATTCTAAATTTATGTATTAAGTCGCAAATCGATTTTTATTACACGTTTATGGCATGTCTATGTATGGACGTTTACGTCATGTGTGGTTATTAAGTCTTCCTCAGATGCAAGTCCGTTTTAGTGCCCAATGAAATCATCTCTTTTGATAAGTATCAGTACGTCTATTTTGTAATAATTTGATGATATCGCTTACTTGTTTACTTTCCTATGTATTCCATATTTCTGTGAATTCTAGATAGCTTTCTTTGGAGAATTTTGTGAGTCATCGTTCATGTAGTTTGTTTAAATATTTGGTAGTCTAATAAAGCTACGTAACTCTACATGAACCTGTCTCGTGTAACTTTCCATGAAAAAAGGCCATGAAGAACTACACTTTTACAATTCTACATGGATACTACAAAATCCTTTTGGGATATGCAATAGCAATAGCTTCTGATATTTTGATAGATTAGATATAGTTCCATTATAGACTTACATTGCGATCAAGAAGATTATAATTGCGATGATCTTAATATAGTAGTCAAAGGTATAGGATTATTACTTGATAGAGCATATGACAAAATAAAATCTATAATATTTATTTCCTGTAAAGGGACTGAGTAGATGGCAATGACGTCACCAAAAGACGTATTAATATGGCTTTGCGGTCAGAGCACCTGGAGTATTTATACAGGAGGCGCAGGTTCGAATCCTGTTCACAACCGTATTCCTTTTCCGCAAAAAAAATATAACTTTAGAGTTCGCTAAGCATGTTAATTTCTTCAAAGATTTATCTGCAAAACAAAAGCTGTTGTTATTTCAAGTGAGTTGAGCAATTATCCAAAATCCGTGCTAGATCAATGGATCAACGTAGAGAGTACGAAAGCGTCGAGAGCCCAGATGTGAAGGTTCCCTCTAGTAATAAGTGGCCTCATCTTACACCTATCATGCGTCTGTAAAATTGTGGAATCTGCGTAGGTTAACTAATATCATTAGAGATAAGATAACATTTTAGAGCAAGGTCTGACCTTGATGGTCGCATACCTCTCACACGTATAGACTGTTCATTATTATCTGCATTTCATATACCTACGTTAGCTGCATTTTTTAAGCGTATGGAAGTCCACCTGACGGCCGTCTCAGCATATGAAGAAGGGCACACTATCAAGGCTACTCTCGATAATTTTATATGAGAGCATTGTTTCAAAGATGATGTGTTAGAAAGGCAGTGACAGCAGATATGATGGCAGATAGAGAAGTATGGAAGAAGAATACATAATGCATCAACCCCAAATAAATTGGGATAAGGGCAGAGGGATGATGACTAGAGCGTTACCCAGTGTGACCAAATTAATTGTATGGATTATTTGTTTAATGTATAGTGTAAAATGACACGAGAGATCATATTAAGTCAACTAATGACTTTGGAATAAACACAGCGAGAAAATTTAAATGGAAAATGTTTTTGGTAGTGCCTTTTGCCAGCAAAGTCCCATAAACAGTTCTAGCTACTTTACACTTGCCTACTGAGTACGTTTAGACGTTTTGTGCAAGCGATTTTAGCCTTTAGTGGAGGTCGACCGCCAGCATCTTCCACTGTATACAATTTCCAGAATAAAGTGGAAAAGATAAGTTTTGCCTTTGCCATGCAGTAGAATTAGAAGTACTTTAGAGTATCCGTAATTTATTTCAGAATCAAAATTAAAAATCAGAGTCCTTCAAAACCATACTCAAACTTTTGCAATGTCGTCAAACCCACGTGAACACAGCGTTAATATTTTAATTGATCTTGACATGATATCATTGTGAAAGGGTTCAACGACTGTGCACGTTATTGTGGTGAAATGTAAGGGTGGTGTGTGGGTTGTAACTGGTGTGGTACAAGTTACCGACGGTATAATAGCGGTTGAGACGTCAAAACATTATTACCAAACGGTTGTCGTAACCGAAATCGTCAAACTTTAAAATCATAGTAAACATATAGGTACAGATAAATCTTTCGAACGCATTGACGCATGCGTAGCGAACTCTAAAGTTATACATTTTGTGGAAAGGAAAACCAAAAGACGTATTAAAATGTGGAAGAAGTAATGCAAAATTAGTCGGTTCGGTCACCTGTAGGGACTGAACAGATAGCGATGACGTAATCAAAAACGTTATAAAATGTAGTAGAAGAATCGCTTAGGGGTCAGCTCGAGCTCCTGGTGTATTTATCCGGGAGGCTCGGATTTAAATCCTGCTCACGATCACCTCACGATATTTCCACCAAAATGTAAAACTTCAGAGTTCGCTATGCATGCAATAATGCATTCATTTACAAAGCTACAAAGATTATTATGAATTTATTCAATCATATCTCGTCCTGTAAGTGTTGTAACATGTAGGCAAGTGATGATTTACAGATTATATCTAGAGAACGGTTGGTATGCAGTAATAACAGTAACTGTTAAAGCCACCATGTTCCTGGAAATGCGATTATAGCACGGAAATTGTACAGAACTGGAGAGTTTATATACAAAGAGTTTATAAATAAATACGATAAAAGAGAAGATACTATGTCAAGAGTAAGGAGAAATTGTAAACAATGTTAGAAATGATCTTATTGGTCATCCAATGCTCTTTTAAGCTACTCTTAATGAAATATGAAAGAGGGAAACAATTAAGAAATAAACCTGTTCTTCTTCGTGTCGATGGCACAATTTTTTTCTTCCCTAGATTCACAATTGGTGTGCCTAGAATCTTGTCGATGGAGTTATTAGTGGCTGTGTATAGGTCACTCAATGTGCAGGTGTTAGGGCACAAAGAGCAAGACAGTAGCTGGGACATTGTCTGTGGGTCGACTCCACGCTTACATCCCGTGGCTTTTTCGTCAATGTATCCCCACTTGCTCATATTGAGATTACATCGCCCCATTTCGGTCCGGAGTCGATTAAGGGACCTCCATATAGGCCAGGAATTCTCATGCCCCACAGGTAGGTTCTCTTTGGGCTCTATGTAGTTAGCGGGTGATGGAAAAGTCCCTAGCCAGTTTGCGGCGAGCCTCGACTGGGCATCCCGAAGCTGCTTCGGTCGATTTTAAAAAACTTTGCCGTGTTTTTAGGCGTAATGCTGTTAACGAGTATGTTAACTGTTAATAGACAAATTAGGGCAAAGCTAAGTCATGGCTGGTGCTTCAGACGCATTGGCGAAAGAGAAAGTAGAACTAAAATAAAAATAACTGAATAACTTAAACATTTTAATAAAATTACACCACACACAAAATTACAAATTCGCGCACTCCTCAAAATCGGAGTGTCATTATATAAGTAGGTGTTTATCCAACCAGAGCACAGGCTAATTGTCCAAACCAATATGGTGTCGGCAGCAATAAGGTCGGCCGTGGGAATTAAATGAATGATATTTACACTTTGAGCATTTTGTTATGTTGCATTATAAGGCGTGTTGTTGTCTTAGCTTGTTGTGTTTCATTTATGCCTTCAACCTAGGTAGAGCTAAATTAACCTTCCAAAATGTTATTTTTGGTTACTTAGACATGCGGATCATAATCTTGAATAACCATTCAATTTAACCTTACTATCACCATTGGATTTTGGCAATACTACGTGTCCCGATGACCCACATCTGGACTAAATTTTAATAGCATATAATAGTCTATATCAATTACATATCACCCCGACACGCGACGCCATGTTATCAGTGTTATGTGCCCTATCCATACCCCGTTGTTGTGACATGAGATTGAATCAAAGTGCTCCATGATGATAAGCGACGGTGTAGCCGAAGACGGCCACACCGTCGCTTACCGTCAGGCGAGTTGGTAGCCAACCGCAATAAAAAAAAATATCCGAAAATCTGCAGTGGACCAGATTTTTGGAACCCCTAGCCCTATTATGTTTTTTTTTACTCTTCTGATAAATCAATCTGCAGCCACCAAAGTGCATACAAAATACATTAATTTTAACGTACTACCTCCTTGCCCGCTTCGTAGGTGTGTTTTTGTGTTCATAGTTATGATCCCTCTGACGACACTGGCAGGTTTAAATGTTTTGACAACGGCCATATTTCAAATCCTGACAATCTAGAGTTTAGCTCCACGAGAAGCGCAGTTTTACTTTTTGTGAATAATTACCATAAGAAAAAGAGGAAAATGATTACTAACTACAGGACACGAGAATATAGATTTTATATGGTAATCCAATCAATCAACTATCTAATGAGTGGTTTAGCGATAAGAAACTTAGTATGCAGTAGGTGCAGGGAATTTTGTGAATCCACACTAAATTAGTTTGCCATGATGAAATGGAAAAGTGTACGTTAAATACGAGTCATTTTTCGGAAACGTATAAGTCCTTACACTAGAATTACAGAAACATACAGAAAGATTTGTCATTTTTCAAGAAAATGTCGTGTATAGCTTGTTTTAATAGATAGTGCCAAGATAATGTTTGTATTGTATCAAAATGTGTGTTTCCCAAAAACGCGGGAAAGGATCCGGGCAATTAACACATAACTGTATTGATCTCAATAACAGCTGGTTATTGCTCCATAAATAATTCTTGTAGCAGGGAAATTCTGATTATCCTGTTTAAACAGAAATCGTCTACGAGAAATGTCTTAGTTAACTAACTTTAAATGTCTATGTTGTTTCAGATCGAGGAGGTTATGCAGCAGAAGGCGCCCGGGGTGCCTAGTAACTTAAAACTCCAGTAAGTTCTGAATCAATATTTTCTAATATATTTGCTTTACCAGTTAAATAAGCCATAACGCCGCTAATATTTTGCCTGCAAACATCTGCCATTGGTAGACTTGTAGCGCCATCTATCAATTGAACATTACACTACCAAGCTACACTACAGTAATGCTTAGTAGAGGGCGCTATTACTATGATAGCATAAGCTATTTTCGATATGTCTCTCAGTGGGGATATAGCTCAGTGGTAGAGCATTCGACTGCAGATCGAGAGGTCCCCGGTTCAAACCCGGGTGTCCCCTATTAAAACCTTTTTGTACTTTTCTTATTTTTATTTTCCAGACATCCACATACGACTTCGTCTCAAGCATTGCGAAGCAAGAACTTCACAGCGAATTTCTTTAAAACTACATTTAGCTATAGAAGTAAGGCGGTAACACCCACCTCTTCACATACCGTCGAAAAAACTATCAAAATAGGCAGCGCAGAGACTAAGCCTGTAACTAGAAACAGGCCTAGGACAGGTAATAATATAATAATGCAAAAATTTACAAGAAAAGGTAATAAATAAATTTTTTGCTCGATATTGACAATTTCCCATTTCTTTTAGCGCCCATATCCGATTCGTCTAATAAAGAAAAAGTTAAAAAGAACAGTGATCGAAGCAAGTCGTCCGTGCGGTATCTTGATAAGCAGTCCATTGAACCCGAACGACCCCTCAGGAATAAACCCACGACACCTGACCCAGGTGGGCCTAAAACTACCAAAGAAAGTGGTAAAAAAAGCGACAACAAAACCACTAATGTAATACTACAAATTGTGAAAAAATCTGCCAAACCACCTGCACCAAAATTATCTGATACTATCCTACCACCCACTTTAAGACCAAAAACCGATAAAAACTTGAAATTAACTAAAAATATCAACAACAACGATGTTTGGGCGAACCCTAATGACCTCAAAACTGCTCATCGGAAAATACCTCCATTACCAGTAAGGTTAGTATGATTACAATTTCAGTTATTAAAAAACGATTATATCATATTTTGTTGATCGGAAAAGTAAGTTTAATTTTGAATTTACGCGCCAGCTTCCTCTCTTTACACCCCCAATCAAAACATAGTCTTAAGGTAAAGGTGTAAAGACAAATTTTGAACAGAATACTTTGCAGTCTCAAGTTGATTCATGCACGTGACGAGAAATATTTTTTGTCGTTATATCTATCTCGCTCTGGTATAACCCTTTCTCTTTCGTATTACTCGTGTCAGAAAGGATAAGATATATTATATTTGTTTTCTTCGCACGTGTAGAAGGTATTCCTCAACGTGTTATATGATCAATGTAGGGTGATAGTTCGGCGTTGGTAGGTTCAGAGGTGTAGCGCATGTTTTAAATTTGTTTGGGTTATAGAAAGAAATGGAAGAACAACGGTCGGCCGGTTGTGTTTGGGCACGGCAAGTAGCTCAACAGGCAAGTTTGTTTGGTGCGACGGGCTACGGATGTCGTCCCGTTGGCCGGGTGCTTATTTTCGAACTTTTTTGTGTTGGTGACAAACAAAACGACCTTTTTACGAGTTTGATCATGGTGGTTATTATTGTGCTCTTGTGATGTGTGGAATTTGTGGTCGGAATTAGTTGTGTGCATTGGGGTTCTTCAATCAGCGTCTACGTCGGCTCCTTACAGCGCTAACAAAAAATTAACTTATTCAACCGAGTGTCTTATTGCTCCAGCTTTCTCGTAATGGACCATCGGTTACTGAGCCAGTGTTGACATGACTGACAGACTCTGTGCCTTCACTAAGATTCGCTTTTGCTTTCTTTTTATTATTTGAACGGTGTCCCATATTGTATTGCGTCCAGTTATTTACTAGAAACGTGTTTTGGTTTACATTTACAATCTTTTAAAACTTCCCATACTTAAAGGTTATTACCTACATGTTAATTAGGCACTTAAGGGGAATTAGGTTAAGTGTTGTGGGTAGGTTACCACTTCGGTTCTTAGAAATCAGAATATGTATCAGTCTGTCCAGTTTTTACCTGAACACCTAGTTTCTGAATGATTAATAGGCAAGATTACCTCGTTTTATTGTAAATTACAATGCTTGTAAATAGACGATTACATTTACATATCTAGACTGTTACATCCATCTTACATAAATTCTTTTATTTCCTATTACACAGGTATAAATACTTTATTTTCAATTTACAGAAAGAATATTTGAATTAATATTTCCGTATTCTTATGACTATCAGGTAAACTACCTCGTATGGCGGCAAATTAAATAATGACTAGAACGTCATAGTGTGGACTCCGAGCGTATGTTGGCATGTTGCTCCAATGAGTAAAGTTGGAATATAATCGTCTTCAACTATCAATTTTAGAGTCGGAATTCTCAACCTTAATGACTTCGACATTTCAAAATGTCAGACCCCCAACGGAGCAACGGACGTACGCGACATTCCTTGTTGATTTTGCAAACTTCCTTGGTTTAGCACAAATGTCGACGTGTAATTAAAAAATTCCTGACTTAGACTTGTCGCCATAGTGAGCTGATTACAGACTTTGATATGTGTAGACTTATCCTAACAAATCCAAATTCAAGGTACAACTTACTTTTGATTTACCTTTCCTATCTACCTATACCAAAACAGTCTCATCAAGGATTCATTATAATTGTATAGTATAAAACTAGAAAAGGTTGCATTCAGAGTTGGACTTACTTCGCAAAGAATTATCCTGTTGCTACCACAAGTACCTACTGATAAATAAAACATAACTCAAGTCATTACTAAAAATAATGTAGTTACAAATTAATGGTGTGCTTCGACTGAAACAAATATGTGCGACGTAGGCGCAAGGCTGCATATTCACATGTTTGAACAACTTGTTTCACAATACCAACTGGTGTTACACTCAATAAATACATTGCCAAAGATCTACAAACAAAAGATGAACAATTGAAAAGCAGTAACAGTCGAACAGCCCATTTGCTTTGTTACATAAAATGTGAGAACACGGAACTTGGTTAAAATCTTCTGGGAATTGGCGCAGGTAGTTTCGGAAATGATTTCTGATAGTCTTATTGTGAAGGTAAACAAAAGCTATGCAAAATAACGTTCCTACAAAGTTAGACGCCGAAAAATAAACTATACGAACAATATTACTAAAAAAATGCATCTATCTGTAATCTATGAGTCGAATAATAATGGCGACTCAAAGAAACGAAAAGAGATTGAAGTGATTGAATTTAAATTTGATCAACATCTTTAAAATTATCTGATGGGACGATCAGAAAGTTGATTGATATTTCTACAGAAAGTGGACATCAAATCTTTGATTATAGTGACGATAATCACTTATAGAGATAATCCAGACAGTTTATTTACTGCTGAATTTATTTTATCTGTGAATATCTTAATAAATCCACAAATCTTTGAACGATTGTTGTGTTTCAAGTTTATCAAGCAAGGACGTCGAATTAGTGCCGATAAGATACAATACGTTACACGAAACAAGCTTTATCTGTATTCGTTTATACTTGTTGTTTCTTTGCTTTGTATGTTTGGATAAGGAAGCATTGTACAAATTCATAACTCTTGTCCATATATCCTGACCAAACTTTGTTTAAAGGAATTGCTATTTCATTCAACCAATCGAAAAATACTTCATAAACTTTCGCGAAATCGAAAGGAATTGTTATTGGTATTCACAAGAGCACTTTGCACAAACTATTTACTTAACAATTGTGCTCTGTTTATGTAACCGATGCGAGGAGAACCTTGCGATTATTGTAACAAAAATACTCAAGTCTGAGAGCTTACATGATTCGTGATAATTTTTGCAATTGTCCAATGACTAGTAATATTCGGGTGGTATTTAAATAGTAACGAAATATGTCTGTTATCGTCGTCTGCATTTATGACAGACAGTAGATCAAATATTACTTTTAAGTCTTTAACATGCAGCAGTTTATATATTACTCATCAACGAAACTCTTGTGGTGCCATATGGCAATCAATGTTTTCATCCTACGCTCAATTTAGGCGCCAGAGGTCTTTTGTAACAAACAATAACTTTAACGCAGACTGTTCTCGTTTTTGTGACAAGTAAGATTCGAGAGCTAAAATAATAAAACTTGGACGCTACATTGAATGATGAATAAGAGTTCATATAGGGAAAATTAACACCTTTTTTATTCCAGAACCCGATTGTGTATTGTCAATAACAATACACAATATGTATATTTGTGATAGATACATAATATAATTTAGGTCCTTCACAATAATCCTCATATATCTACCATATCACTGTGCTAACAATAGTAGTTTAACTTAAAACCGTTCCCACTTTGGTACAGTGAGGTATCTAAAGTCTGCGTCATTTCTGACCAATAAGGTGGATCCGATATCTATTTGCACAAGTGTTACTCAAGGATTCGACATTGTTCCTTTTAGAATTTACACGAACTTTGCCTTTAATAACAACTGTTGCCTACCGATTTTCGATCGCATAAGCCTCAGTAGTGCATATTTTCACATGGTCACATGATGCTTGTAACTGCGTTATGCATTGGACTTCCTGTTAATGTTGCAAGATGGCATCAGTATTAGTCCTCAGCAATAACGATTTTATTAAGTATCGCAGAATATTCAGAAGTTAATTCATACGTATATTCATAGATTTCCTTATTGAGGATGTTTTTCAACCTCATATTTAACAATCGTTACACCGTCTTGGTTTAGTAATTAATTAACAAGTTTCCTCGTCGTCATAATGCCTTCGTCTTATTATGAAATTCTTGGATACAATTGTTTCAACTTTTTTAGAAACGTAATCTGAGTAGTTAACTAGCTTTTTCGAAATATTTACGTACCTATACTATACTTATAATTATTATGAATAGTTAAGTACTATTATGCATTTGTACAATTCAAGTAATGAATGTCTCGGCGCCTCCGAGCCGCCAGCGATGCACCTACCGGGGACGTGCCCTTCCGAACGGTTGGTGCATTATAACAGTAATTAAGTTCGTCTAGCGACTGCAAATGCACTAGGATTAAATGTTTAAGTGCGTTGTATTGTACCTACCTAATCGTAGCTGTCTACTGATAGTGCTATTTAAATATCATTCAAATTTAGAGCAGTTTAAGACGACGCATTCGTTGTTTAAAGCCCTGCTTAATTTAAAGAAAACATCGGTTTTAATAAAGATTCTCAAACGATTCCTGATTTACCTGTAACTGGTAACTGGAATCACCATCTACACGGAAGAACAAACAAATTTAATAACAGTGTGGAACTAGACTGAAGGTTCTCTATTTAATCTTAACAGCTACTTGCACAGCCAGTTTAAATGAAGCGCTCTCGACTTAGCACTAGACACTCTGAAACAGTCGGCCAAAGTACTGGTCTATGCAGTTACTTATTACTTGCAAACAGGTTTCGGAGTAGAGAAAGTAAGCAATGCAATCGTGAGATTAAATTTTTTATATTCAATTGAAGAGTCGTTATAACTTAGAATAATTGTATCCATTGTTCGTTGAAATTTCTTCTTATTTGAGCCAGTTTTATTCAGTTCAATTTCTCTTGTTTTGATGCGTAATGATAATGAATGATGATATTAATCCTCTTCGCCGGAACTGTGGATTCTTTTTTATCTCAATCATAACCTGATGTAAAACATTTCATTCGATACCAAAATCGGTTAAAATGTCTTCTTCGAGTGAACAACATTGTGAATTGAATAACTCTCGATCGAGATTTTATGTCGATGACTCCTATTATTTCATGTCTCTAAACTTGTCAGACTTCACTGTACTATGAGAAGTGCAATCCAGGAGTATACGACATTGCAGTCGACTAACCGGTCATGACCCGTCTCAATGTCATACAAAATACTTCGTCGGAATATCCCCATAGTGAGATTGCAAACTGCCAAAGACTTAACGATAAAACAATACTCGATCATCGTAAATCGCATCGTCCTTCAATCTAGGACATTTCATAATTCGTCACATAAAACGGCCATTTTAAGATTTTATCTATTCAGAAGCTTGAAACGAGTTTGAAAATCTATTAAAATTTATGAGTGTGTTCAAAATAACTGGCTTGTACAGCATTCACAAGAAAGCGACCTTTCTGGGTCGTGGTTCAGATAGCGGTCGTCAATCTTTCTCCGTGTACACGTTGCATTTCTCTTTCAAGTAATTTGTCATTATCACTTACTGTGCTTCACACCTATTCATATTTCTCTAATGAGTTTAACCTTGAATTGTATTCAGCTGAAAACATGCTTCGAAACATGGGATTGCTATCTTCAACTATCCCATTATTTCCAGAAGTTGATATTGAAGTTTGAAGGAGTTTATGTTGACTACACTGTGTTTGAGTCAACACGATACTGTGGGATAATTCTGTTAATAGATTTTTAAGTAATGTTTCCCACGCTTATTATGTCAGTAATTCTATCCTTCAGAACGGCTATTCTTCTAACTTTATCTTTACAATCTGTTACATTCAAAACACTGTTAGTGTGTAATCATTTGGTTATACCGACAAAGCTACTACAAATAACCTTAACACAATGGGTATTTGCGGTCTACGTCTTCGCGAAATATTAGCTTATTGTTGATTGGCTCATAAAAGATAACCAAGAACCTAGACTCATTTAACATAGATAATATAAAACAATTGAAGTACTGTATTAAAGATTGTTTCTACACATACATTTTATTTGTAGTAACTAATAACACTAAAAAATGTCTTAAGTATTACAAAAAAAACGTACTCTATCTTTGGACATTGGCGTATAAGGCTTCTAATGTAAAATCTACATTTTTAAAACCATGTTGAACATCAAAATGTCACAAGAATCCTAAACGAAACGAGATTATAATTTACTGTATTGGTATTGGCTTCCATATTGGCGTGGCGACCTCCCTAGGCCTCGGCGGCCATGGCTGGTCGTTCACCCGCTATCCTAGCCACAAGGAATGCTGCTCAATAGACTTTGTCGAAAAAAAAACTAGTATCTTTTAGCGCGTTTTGGGATACCAGGGCGATAAGTAAACTTTTGAAAAAGATGTTTGACGATTGGGCGGATCGTTTTTGTAATGTTGATAGACTTTGTGGAAAAATCCTTATGACTATTAGCTTGTTTTTAGATATTTAGCCTTTTTTATTTTGACGAATGGTTGGACTTTATTGTTATCACTCAACTTGGCTTTCAACTTAGTAGCTGACTTGTCTAAACGTTTAGTGTAACCCTAGGTAGTTCGTTATTGTAATTACCAAAATTTCTGGTCCTACAAAAAGTAAGTCTAGTCTTAATTAGTCTGGTTTATTTGATTCAATTTACTTACTTTAACATGGTATAAGAATAAATTTATCTATGTATTAGTAGGTAATTCATTATTCCTATGATAATACCCAGAAGAGAATAACATTTAAAATTTTCAGTAAATGTAATAAAAGCTAAGGTACTCTGCCAAATGTGTGTTTACCTTAGACATTCGAGTATCTTTTCATTAAACTCAGCACGACGTTATATCGATAAATTCTTCATGTTATTTTATCTTATTTGCCCGTTGCGAGAACGTTGCCGTATATTGCCCACACAGTTAATCCAGACGCTTCAATGAAGAGAATTCCAATTATTTCCAATTTCGTTTTTCTAAGAATCGTCCCCAAATAAAGATGTTGTGTAAGAATTTTCACAATTGTCTTACCTTGAGACTTTTTAATTCAAGTTTACTTACATTCACTGTGAATGCACAATTGTATAATTTTATGCCTTTTATTATAGTTTTATGTCAGGGTTTCTACAGTAGGAATCCAAGCTTAACATGCTAGTTTAAACTATTACAAAGTACAACATTTAACAAACTGCTTTTTAAAATGTATTTGAGGGAAAAGTCTAAGCTAAGAATCTCCTTTAGATAAATAGAGTAATAAAAAGAAAATTGACATGCCATTTGTAATTACCACGTTTAACACATACAAGAATCAAAATGTTATAAAATCTGAGGGGCATGACGACATTTACTCGTAAATCATTACGTACTAGCATGCTCTATCGCCGTAATAACGTGACCACACTCAATAGCCCGTACAAACATGCCAATAAACAGCAAATAGACAAAACTTTCTCGCAACTAAAGTATTTATTTATTTACATAATACAAAAAGTTGTCATGGAAGTCATTTGTATGCATAAAAAGCCGTCAATATGGCAATAACTCTTAAGTAGGCGATCCGGCGCCTAGACATGGTGCCTAATAAGGCAGTTAGAGTGATCGATTTATAACCACTTTAATATTCGCCGGAGGTGCAGAGAAAGCGCATTCTTTTTAACACCTTGCCAGTGGAATGTAAATCGGAAGTAGTGAGAAGTACTGTAGTTGTAATACTATTACTGGCCTTAACAAATTCTTAACCCGTATTGGACCTAGAATCGTTCCTTGCGTAAATCCCGTTCTATGTTTCCCAGTAATGATATATATTTTCTGCCGCTGATGTAATATGGTAATAATTAATTATTAAAACAACCAGATTTCTTATGAAAAAGAAATATGAATAATGCAAGCAAAACTTAATTTGAAGCCGTATGGATTCTGTATTGAAAATATGACTAGCGTTTGATTGAGAACAACAGTTTGTATTGAATTATATTGCCTTATACGTCATAGCTTGCTTCAATTTCATTTTAATGTGTTCTCAAGTTGTGTCGAATGAGTCATACTCATGATTTATATTTACCGCCCAGTATTACATATGTATCAATTACATAAGTTGTTATCCGTTGAGACGTATAGAAAATGTACGTATTTTCTATACGCCTCAACGGATTCTTATCTCAGGCTCGGAAATCTGATGCCACGGAGCGACGACCTCTTACTACTGCATTGAACGTTGATTCTACTTCATTCCAATGTTGTGTATGAATGAGTTAATTCTCGATACTCACACATTTATTATAAGTATACAGCATAACTTCGTCTAAGTAGACAGTCACGTGAGTAATTACTTGTTAGAATTATCGCAATCACTCAATAGAATTCTATTGAAATCTAAATATAAATGTCGTTGTTTCTTATCTTGGTTTCTACATAGTTTGTCCTTTGAATATCATACTTTTAAGCGATTTTAACCGAAGAAGATTTACGAGGAAATTACATCCGTTATCTGCTACATCGAACAAAAAGACTATACAAAGTACCTAAAGTTCAGTAAATCCACGCGAAAGAAGTTTTAGACCACAATTGTATTTCTTCATTAATTACTGACAACTTGGAACTAAGTTCTGTTAGTCTTCCATTGATAGTATGACTATATTTTGCCGTTTGCTCAATTTCATACCTTCATTGGCACCTCACAGTGCTCACTAACCATACTTATCGTCGACATTACCCACTTTAAGCACAGTACCATTCCTAAATCGTTTAGTCGGCGTCCGCTAGCCTACACCGTGCACATACAAATCAACCGTGCATTTACATACATACACATACGTAAATACAGTATAGCGTGTTTCAATTGAATTACCCGAAGTAAATTGACACTGGGCTCGGCCCTAGCACCGGTGTTTGGACTATGAGCGTGAATTGTATAGCCATAACAATTACTGCGATGTTTATGAGGGAACTAATCTGCCGTGCTATTGTGGAAAATGTGGAGTTTTCATGGAAGTTGGGTGAGAGATATTTGAATAGACTTCCGCCTGTCCTTCCTGACCCTTTATAATGATATGTTATTACAATCCATATTGAATGAAACCACATGCTGAGAATCCTCTGAGTTCATGAACTCTCGAAAAGAAACATGAATAAGAGCAGTTACTGAAATAACGGACACAATTGGGAAGTTGACTGTGATAAATAATCGAATCAATTCATTAATAACCTTTACATTAAAAAATCACATTGTAATCCTTCAAAGGGATAACAAAAGGACAATAAACGTGACGATTTCGAAATAAAAGTAACTGCATGTTCTATAGTAGATACAGAAACAAAGGCCTGCCCTTCGTCAGTCCCCTATCTATTTGCATATGGGGGGACGCTGCGCATGTCCTGCCCCGAATAACTTGGATTAACAGATAACTGACGACCAGCTATAGGGGTAATTGTGTTTTAAATGTTGGGGAATTTATGGAGAACCGTAGGCATAGTTTTTAATTTTTCGTTGTCAGTTCTCTATCTATACACTTGGTGTATGCGCTTGGAAGCGTTTGAATCAGAAATATGAAGAGGGGTGTTATTTTTATGTGTTTTGTTATTTTGCGATTGTAAGGGTGAATCATAAAGACATTATTCATACTGTAATCGTTTTCGGCGACGTTGCAGTGCGTTAAAGACATATCAAATTGTAATAAAATGAGCATTATTTTGGTTTAATGATTTTTAACATCCTAACCATACACAAAAGCGTGATCTGCAATTTTACATAGTGCTTGACTAGTAAATAGTTCTTTAAAAGAGTCTTACTTACCATTGGAATCTGATACAAGTATAATTCCTAGAAATAGAGCATTGAAATTAGTTGTAACGAGTATGTAGTGTACATACTATACGATTGATGCATGCCACACTATGTTATTTACTCCACTTCATGTATATTACATTGACTAGGTATCTGTTAATTAATACCGTGCGTGCTTTGCAATTAATATCTACTGAGTCAGCAATACAATGCGTTTGGATGTCTCTTTAGCTTCTTCGTTTTAATATTATCATATATTTATATGATATCCAGTAAATTCTCATTTATCTGACCTGTCTTAGTTTTATTTATTTGTTTAATCACTAAACACTTAATACAAGTATTAAGTGTTTGGATATTTTCTTCTATATTAAAACAAAGTTCACAATAGTTAACTATTTTCAGAATACTTTGGTTGGTTTATTTGTGATTAATGGAATATTTCACTCTTCTGCAAAATGCATCGCAAAAAAATCTCGTTTCAATCAAATGATCCATGTTTTTGTGAATAAGTGTCTCTAAATACTTTTTTCTATCGTACTCATTCGGCCTTGAATTTTACAACTGGCGTGGGATGATTAACAGCTGACACGGTCTACGTATTTTGCATTGCCATATCTTTATGTAAATCAAACACAACACCTCATAGATATATCTTTATATCATTATCTCTCTATCCATATACTGTTTTCAATGAATTGATTTAGTTATCTGTCGGTTCGAAGCCTATCGATAGGAAAATTATGTCAGTATTCCGACGACATGTATGTTTCTTTGCTTACGGGCTTTTATTATCTTTATTGCTTTTGATTAATTACCGTATTTTATCTGATACACGTAATTCAGATAAGGTGTGTTGTTGTAAATTGTAGGCAACAGACTCCTTCCTTATCGAGTTTAAGAAGTGATCGTTTCCTGTAAAGATACGGACATCTACATATCTCGAGCGATACGCGGGAGCAACCGAGATTTTTTGTTCGCGGACTCCGTGTCAAAAAACGTGTTGTGTGGTTTCCGTCGTACGAAGTTAAATCTTTAGGGAGTGATAAGTTTTGTTTATTTATGACGGAGTATTGGTTCTGTTGTCTGAAGTATCTTATTTAATTAAAGTAGGTAATCATAGTGAAGACTTCAAAGTATTATCAAATACAGTGCACTAATCAATTCCGATCACAACAGCAATGTACAAAGTGATATAAACGAAATTAAACCGAACTAATCCGATCAGTGAAACGAAAACGAAAAATGATATAAATAATTCAAGATGATGAAGTTCAAATCATTGTTCCGTAGAGCGCCCAGTCAGGGGAAGCAGGAGTCCACACTGAAAGGGGCTCCATCTGTTTCGAGCCTCGATTCGAAACACCACAAAGTTGCTCCAGCTCGCGACAAGTCCTTGAAAATCTTTGGGTCGAAAGAGAAGTTACATAAGGCACATAAGAAGAAGGATTTGGGAAATAATAATGCTGTTTTAGAGGACCCTGAGTTGAGGGAAGGTTTGGAGTATGAAGATGGACAGGTTGGAGTGCGTGATTACGGCAGTGCCGAGGAGCTTGGGTCGGTAGACGGGCGGGGCTCGCAGGAGTGCGTTAGTCTGCCCGTCACTTTGAATGCCGATCACATGCCTGGCTTCCAGGAAGTGGAGCTCAGGCCTAGAGTACCATCTGAGGTCAGTTACTGTGCTTTTATTGTCAATATTTTATGATAAGTTGCTTTATTGTTACAGTCTATTGTTTCAAAGTCAATCTGGAGGACATAAGTACGCCTAACAACTAGTGTCAAAAGTCAGTAAGACACTTTGATTATCTACATTATTATTAGAGTATCGGATCAACTGTTACAAGTTGACACACTTTCTTTTTTCTGGAAAAATATTATTATGTTATCAAGTTCCGCGGTTTTAATGACGCGTGCACCAGCTTATACTGAAGATTGGATTTTATGGTTTTAGCCACTTTCAATAAATCCGCAGACCATGAATTTTGACTAGGTACTTTAGCTTGAGTTACAGATTGCCAAGAATATGTTAACGTTATACAGAATTATTGTTATTCTATCCACGACAAATACTCTATAGAATTATTGAGGCTTAACAAATTACGATTAGTTAATATGTAGTAATAAAATATGTAAGTATTCATTACTACTGACATGAGAAGAGTCGAACACCACGATGTAATTGTTTACTTTAAAAACATGACCACTCTGTAGTCAACTAAAAAGCGAACTGCACGTAAGACAAATGGTCACTATTTGTATCTACAATTGCTCCACAGGCGTCATTGCAATCCGGAGTCAGGGAGATCGAGTCATTGCGGAGGGAGCTAGAAGCCACCGTCATGGAACGAGCACAGTTGCAAGCCAGAGTCGAAGAACTGTTGGAGAAGGTGACGGAAGCCGATCGACTGAGAGGAGAACTGGACAGGCTAAAGGTTTGCATTAAGAAGTACTACTGAACACGAAAAATCTTAAGAAGGTATGCCAAAATCATTGAGCTTGGCAAGTTGATCACAGTATTGTATTGTCGTATCAATCATTTAGCAGGCTAGTTTGATATACATATTTTTGCCAATTCTTTTAGTCTTGGCTTCGTAATCTTATTGAATATGTTTTATTTTAAGGTGTGTAAATATGTTTTATATTAAGGTGTGAAGTTGTGGTAAGTATCCCTAATAAGAAAATACAGGTTATTAACGCTTTTTCTTATGCTTACGTTTTGATCATCCAGCTAACGAAAACTTTTTCTTTCCCCAGAGCATGGACGCTGAACGGGAAGCGGCTTTGGAGCGTCTAGCGGACGAGAACGGTGCGTTGCGCGCGCGGCTACGCGGTGTCGCGCACTCACCGCTCTCCGACAGCGAGAAGCGACAGTTGCTGCTCGCGCCCGCGCCGCGTCGCATGCATTCGTCTGCGCCTGCGTCTATCGCGCTTGCTAATGTAAGTAATCCGTGAAGCAAATGTTTCGTTAATATCATATAACATATCCTCAAAAAAAGACCGACATTGTCAGTTTATCAGATTGATGTCAGTCTAACTTGTCAACGAGGAGGAACAGTTGCTTTTAGTGCCTGCACCGTGGTGCATACATTCGTCTGCGCCTGCGTTTAACGGGCTTGCCTCATTATTCTAGTATTACATAGCTGGTCTGTAGACGATATCAATTGACTGTTTATAGTTATTTGACTACTCCAAGTCCCCTATTGGACAGCACTTGGTTAAATAGGGAAACTATCTGTGGTACAAACGAGTTATCGGGTTAGTCGAATCATCTTCCTATGTCATCATTATCGTAACATGTTTCTGCCTCGGCAGTTCTTGGAGTTGAAAGTACATATAGCTCTCTTAACTGAGCTATAGTGTAACTTGTCTCAATTTGCTTAAGCTAAACAGGCAATCTAACAGTATTCTTTTATGACCAGGGTGAAGGTGACAGCGGCGAAGCTAGTACTCCAGAATGGGACAAGCACTCGTCATCGTCACTCAGCGAGGTGTCAGTTGCGTGCCTGCAGGATCGCATTCTGCAGATGGAGGAGCACCACTACAGGTAAATGTTGTTTGTAGACAAATTGTAGATGAAAGAATGAGGTAGGTTGAATTCATAGCCGGTCATTTACAGGAAGAGATTGTAGCGTTTAGAAAGACGGGCGACAAAAGTACCAGACCTGACGAAATTATGTTATGCTAGCTGTACCCGCGACTCCGTCCGCAGAAACCGTAATAGCTCGGCTAAAACGTACAAAACATATTTATAAGTATAATTTAGCCTCAAGCACTCAGGGATAATGTACTCGTATCCTCGAAGTTGCCTATTAGTGCTTAAAATAAGTCAGAAGAATAATTATCGGATAATTAGTTGCGGAAATGACGCCCTGCATAAATTTACCTCTTTATAATATTGGTCTGGATTGAAAAAATCATTTGACTTCCTTCGCGAATTGTTACCACACAAAAGCACTGATCTATTCCAGTACAAGCGAAGAGCTCCAAGCGACACTAGCAGAGTTAGCAGACCTACAGTCACAGTTAGCCGACGCTCACGCAGACAATGAGCGATTAGCGGACGAGAAGCAAGTGCTCCTCGAGTCGCTGTGCCGGCAGACGGAGAAACTAGAGGACAGTCGCACAAAGGTAATATGACTAATCTATAACTATGGATTCAAATATATAAAATATCTAGCTACTTCCACAATATGTCTGGTCACAATATGGTCTAACAGCTCCTGATAATACCCCTTAGGCGGAACACTTGTACACGTAGTAGGTTGCAATTTTCATCGCTTGTCGTATGTACATATATTTGCGGGCGGGCGGTACACAGATAATTGCATGACTACTGTCAATATTGTGGAACTAGCTAGATATTGTATTTATTTGCATCCATTGTAATGGAATTCCACACGGTAACGCCTGAATCGGTTCTATAATCTTTAACTAGAAGAAAGGGAGGCCTTTGCGCAGCAGTGGGATAAAAAAGGCTAAAATAAATAAGTAACAGAATTTTTACATTGAAATACATAAGAAAGGTTCTTCAATATTCATCCATACTTCCGTTATTTGAGGTTTAGACGCTTCGTTTGTTTTTAACGCCAAATAAGTCTGTCTAAGATTGTCTACTCTTGCTATTGCTTGCTAGAAATCTCTCTTTTATTTGTTTGAACACTAGATCGAAGACATAATGTAATGTTTTTGAAGAGATTTTATGAATTGCTATTTTTTTTTCTTAATTCGTGTATACCTCTTCTCAAAGAAGTTGATTTTTTTCACTACTTTTCTTATTAAATATATGTTTAAAGGTAATCGTTCGTTCAATCTTCAGGTGGACACCCTTCAAGAGTTGCTGTTACGCGAAGGTGTTGAACCAGAGACGCTGGTTTCTGGAGACACTGATCAACAACTGTTTGCTGTACTTAAGGTGAGATCGAACAAAATTACTAACACTTTTTTAAATCTACAACGGAGTCGCGTTTCGCTGTCTCAGACTTCGTCCCTTCCTATGTTCGTTGATGCCTTAATTATTATCATAAGTCAAGATAAATCTTTGAAAAGCATTAACACATGCTTAGCGAACTCTAAAGTTACAATATTAAATGGAAAAAGAATACGGTCGCGAACAGGATTCGAACCTGCGCCTCCCGGATAAATACTCCAGGCGCTTTGACCACTAAACCATGTCGACCTCTATCATAAGCCTGTAACATAGACTATGTTACTGCTTGACAAAAGCCTCTCCAATTACATGGAACAAAGCACGTTCCTCGGCTAATTTAAAGTTGGCTCTTCCAATTGTCAAAATCTAGTCGCTGCGTTTCAAGCGGTAGTTTTATATGGAGAAAAACTAGATAGACACAACAAGAAACTCTCACTTACTATTTTTAACATGTATTGTGGTTAAAATATAGTATAGATTCTGCCCGCGACTTCGTATACTTGGACTTCAGAATTGGGTCCAGCTGGAATAAAAATAATCTATCATCACTAATCCAGGTTATAAATTACCTGTATGCCAAATTTCATCCAAACCCGTTGAGTAGTTGCTTGAAAGACTAACAAACATCCATGCATCCTCACAAACGTTTGCATAAATATTATTAGTAGGATGTAAGCCGATGTCAATATTAAGGCTCCCGCTTCAATTCAAAACTTTGCCATGACAGCCACTTCATCCATCTCTTGCGCAGGTCGCCGCTTCAACATCATAATTATTATTTCAATCCGTATTCACCCAGGCGAAAAACTGATTAAGGGCTCTTCATCATTTAATAAATTAATAGCACATTACTAACATTACAGTTATCTCAAGAAGAGCGCCGGCATCTGTTGACGAAGCAGGAGCAGTTGGAGGCGGAACTGAATCAAACCAAGGCTGCCTTAGAAGAGAAGACCAAAGAAAATGAAACGCTAGCTGAGAGAATACGGTAATTACTGAATAGAAGAATAGAAGTTTTTTTTTTACTGTTTGATTGTATGTATTAATATAGGTAATATAATAACAGATTTAACTATTGTGAGTGGAAATGCGAGGAGACGCCCTAGAAAGATAATAATAAGATCAGATGCGAGTCTCTTAATTATCTTCAGTGACTTTTTTTTTATTATTTTAACCTCCTAATACCCTTCGACCATCACTGCCTATTGTTTGATAGCATAACAACTCACATATTTCTCACAATTCGAAGACCATTTGCTGTTTCATAATATGGCCTTCTAACTTAATACAATTGTAAGATGCTTAACTCGAACATCCGGGTAATTAATTTGGTTAAAATAGCAAACAACGATTGCCATCAACAATTTTGTTGAAGATTGATTAGATCAATGATTATATTCCTATCACTGATATAGTTGCGATGTGTTTTGACAAATTATTAATTTAGATCTTTAAGATGAAGTTTCAGTTTTTTTTTAAATAAAAGTACTTATGCTTATACAATTTATTGACTGCTTCTATTGGTGAATATATATTATCTCCCGGTTATAATTTCTTGAGAATGTTAGAATTTCATATGATATCCTGCATAATTAGCAGTATAATTAAAGATAAATCTTTGAAAAGCAACTTAACGCATGCTTAGCTCTTTAAGTTATTATATTAAATGGAAAAATAATACGGTCACGAATAGGAGTCGAACCTGCACCCCCGGAAAAATACTCCAGGCGCTCTGACCACTAAGCCATCACGACCTCGGAGCGCAGGTTCGAATCCTGTTCGCGACCGTATTCTTTTTTCATTTAATATAATAACTTTAGCAGAATAATGTTCTAACCCATATTTTTATATTTTTTTGAAGCGAAGTATTTGCCAGGTCACGTTAAATTTGAGCCATAGGAGATTATAGTTACGCCATTGTCCGTTATAACACTATGTTGTTTCACATCGACAGAGTATTAGAGTCAAACGTGGAGCGTGCGGAATCCGAACGAACACGATGCGAGCACGAAGCGGACTCTGCGCAGGAGCTGGCCGCCACGAGGCAGCATCAGATTGCCACGCTTACAGACCTGCTGGATGCCGCTAAGGCTAAGGTGAGGAGATACCTATAATGATATAGAGATTTATTTATACTACTGGCCATTCACTGGCCGAAATTCGACCAGAATTCATTTAAAATTTAAATTCCACGCTATTGATTTTTTAAGGTTCTATTGTCAAAGATTTAAGTGTGTGTCATGATTTTTTTTTGTCAACTAATTTAGTGTTTTTCTAATGCATACTATATAAAAATATTAGCTTTGTACACTCGAAGGAGTGTAGTGTCCGTATAAACTTGAAGTGTGCCGAATTTAATACTTCTCCGTCCGCGAAATTTTCGGTCGGTTTCCAGTAGTTAAGTGTTGCCATGTGTCCCGATTAGCGCGGGATGTGCCGATTTTCAAGGGCCTGTGGACGTCCCGATTGGCCTGATTTCCTGATGTTCTGATTTCGAAGCATCTCTAATTATGAAGAAAATCACATGTTAATAAAACAACTTTCAAGGGATTAATCGCGTGTAATAATGATTTTTGTTTCTTCATGACGTTTCGAACACATTCGGGAAAACCTAAGACGAAAATCATTCAATTCATCTAACCATGAAGTTAGTTAAAATGTTCAAACATCTGTCGCACTTTTTTGCTGTCCTGATTTTAAAACCTAAGACCCGAATATTGTTAACCTCCTGTCCCGAAATTTGGCATAGACCTGGTAACACTAATTTCCAGTCTAACCGGATGCAGTTTATATCTAGTATTTTATATGTAGTGACTGCGTCTCTGACTTCTACAACCCAGTTACTGGGTAACTCAATATCTCGTGGTATTACTGTTTGTCAGACTTTCAGGCTTCTGACGACCCGTATCGGCTGTCCTAGATTTTTATTTGACAACATGTACCAATGGTTTATCGTGCTCTCCAAGGTGCGGAGGAGTGCCGCTATGAAATTATGGTCATCCATCCACAGACCGGCCGCGGCAAGCAGAGATTAATCGCGATCCTTCGATCTGTGCGGCTGTTACTTAACCACGAGCCCCTCTCATTTTGTATTTAAATATTGTATAATGATATTTTTTATACATGTTTAGGCCATTTAATGCCTATATTAATTACTATTTATCAAAATAATAGACAAGAACGGGGCTTGAACCCGCGACCTTTGACATACCGTGTCATCACTCTAAATTAAATATTGTGTCTATATTAATTGTCAGTTAGAGGAACGCGCCGGCGTCGCTGAAGGAGCAGCAGAAGCGGAAGCGGCCGCGGCGGCCGCGCGGCGGGACGCGGACGCGGCCGCCGCGCGCGCGCTCGCACTGGCCGAGCGACTCGCGCATGCGCAGCGGCAGTTAGACAGAGCGCACTCGGATGCCAGGAAGATGCACGACGATGCCCTGGTATGGAATGCGCCTTTTATATTTGGCGTTTTAAAGACCAGCGTTTTGGAATCGTGCACCTAGCTTTGGCACGTCTTAACTCTTCGAATGGGAGAACTATAAATTGTACTTCATAACAATAAAAATCTATTGTGTCTGGTAATTATCGAGCCAATAGATTTTAAGTAGTAGTTGAAATAAATATGTTTGAGTCGAAACATTATCTCCAGAAAACAAAAAAATTATAACGGAAATAACTTTTACATTTTACTAGCGACACGCCCCGGCTTCGTACAAGTACAATTTACTTATGATAATAATGAGTTTCCAAATATAATATTTATTATATAATTCCAATGTATGTTCCACAAAAAATATTTCATACAAACCTTGTCCTGACAATTGCGAACATAACGTTCTCTAATGAAGGTCTTTCACACATGCGGCAATTTATTTTTATTCCCATATCATTAAAAACGCAGGTATCACGAAATAACGCAAAGTCAACAATATCAGAACTGGAGTTCCAGATTGAACAGTTGCGTCAGGAGAAAACCGCTATGCAGGGAGAGATGAAGAACTTGCAGAACAACGCCGAGGAATTGCAGATACAGGTCCGGAATTTATACATTTACTTTTGTAGTAGGATCAAATGTTTTATAACTAGCGGGATTCCACTTTTCCTGGAAATAGGACATTTACCCGGGATAAAAAAATATCCTGTGTCCTTTTCTAGGGCCCAAAGCAATTATTTAACAAATTTTATCCAAACCGGTTCAGCAGTTTTTGCGTAATTGATGAACAAACATCAAAACATTCACATGTATATGTCGCACATGGATTGTAGAATCCGCTGTTTTACAAAACTGCTAGCTGATTTTTTCGACGTTTAGCGGTTTTACATAATTACTGAACTATAACACGCAGAATTGTATGAGCGTTTTGCGTTTATTAATGCAGCGGGTCAACGATCAGAGATTATGTAAAACAGTATAAAATGATCTGTCAGATTGTTGATTTTAGTTCGAAATTTTGTCGCATATGGCTCTGTGTGTCTTTTAACAACAATAACCTAACTTTATTTTACTTTAAGTCGGAAGCAAGATAAAAAATGAAAATTTAGAATGAAGTAAATACTAAACCACTATAATAGTCGACAATATATTGGGATTATGAAAGAAAATAAATTAAATTGATCCATGAGCGAGCGAAGCGAGCTCGGGAGTTTCGTGTACCCCGACACGGACAGGTTAGGTTCGAAGAGTCATCCTCTTTGTGTTTAGGTTCTTTCTGACTTTACAGACAAAATCCTAGCCACGGAAAGACAAATCAGAATACAGTATCTTTTTTTTACTTGAGTGGTGACTATCCATTCAATATACCTATACAATAAACAAATCTTTCCCACTATGTCATTCTGCATTACGTCTAAACGTGGGTAGCAGTTTTGTTAAACGTATCGCAATGGCAATCCAGCTGGACGTTGTTTAGCTGTTTTATAAAACAGTACTGTTTTGTAAATCAGCTAGTAGTTTTGTAAAACAGCTGATTCTACTATCCATCTGCGACATATAGAAAGATCGACGGCCGAAAATTTGTGCTTATGTTTTTCCCATTCAAAGGCGAGTAAGAAATTCCTCCAGCTTTAAAGTTTTGTCTTTCCCTAGGTGCAAGTGGCATCAGATGAGAAGCTAGCTCTAATGTCCCGCGCGGGCGAGGCGCTGGCGCGAGTGGCCGAGCTCGAGCGGCAGCTGCAGGACGCGCGCGCACGACACGCACAACTGACGCGGGACCGAGAGAGAGATGTATGTTATAGAAGCTGACTATCTCATTTTTCCAATTGGTCTTTTCACCATATTTTATCAGATATGGAAGTCTAAATCCGCATTTAACATTAATTTCTTCCGCATTTAATTTTCATTTGCGTCTATCAAATACTGAGGAAGTAATTAATTTCAATTACCGATGAGGAGGTAGGAACGTGTTAATATATACATTGGCGGGATATATAAAATATACATCCTATAGTGATAGGAGAAATATATGATATGTTTCTTCTCAGAAATAGTCAGATAGGAATCGCCGGCGCCATCTAGTTTATAAAAATGACTTGTAAAAGTGTCTTCAAATGACCTATTTACAGAAATAAAATCATTTATCATTATCATTTAACATCTTTTGATACTTGATTTTTTTATTGCCAAATGGGTCGGCTATCTACTTAACTGCTTAATTAATAATGTCCATCTTTTGTTTGGCCAAAAAAAAGGACGCTTCCCGTTCGTTTATCCAAGTTAACCAACTAACACGGATCGCTATTACCAAAGTCGGATAACAAACCGGCCATGATTTTTAGCAGCTTTTGTTTAAAATGGGTATTGTTCTGGATAAATCCTTACTAAAATTTACTTTTCCAGGAAGCAGAATGGAAGCAATTCCAAAGCGACCTGCTAATGACGGTGCGCGTCGCGAACGACTTTAAAACAGAGGCTCAGAGGGAGTTGGAGAGACTCGTCTCCGAGAACAAGGTCGCAAGGGACAGGATACGACTGCTGGAGGATCAGATGCACTCCCTCAAGGGTAAGTGGAGTGGAAGAGGGAGAGTGACTTGCGGGTTTTGTTGTGGGAATGTTTGACCAAATTATCGATTGGCTTTGTGTGATACACGGAAATAATTGACGAACAAAAAGTACGTCGTCGATGTAAGTCCAATAATGAGATTTGTCGAAAACCGCTAGGAGTAACTACTATCTAGTGTAAAATATTTTATTTTAATACTTATATCGCTGATTTCTTTAGTTCCGTTCACTTTTCTGGAATATCATTATGTCTGTAATCACTGAAAACACCTTATAGAGTGTTTATATATTGTTTGGACTCTGCGTCGCCGCACCAAGATTTAAATTATGATTGGCAAAATTTATTACCAATTTGAGTGTTTCCGCTGTAAAACGCGCAAGTGAGAGCTTTGCATGTGTATGACAGGTACTAGATTTGAAAGTAGTTTGGAGTATGTTAACATATTTACTTTTTTGTCTTTGCTTTGTATCTTGCAAATGCCCAGAATTTAGCACAGAAATTGGATTTTAGTTTTATAAGAATTAAATAAATTTTAGTGAATTATTTTACAGGTACCCAAAGTTTGTACAAACACTATAATAAATGTTGAAAATATTTGAGCTTAGGCGTAGCCGCCAATTTCTACACGTAATTGAAAAAAAAAAATTGTGAAGTTCGAACATTTGATCCATCTAATAATTTCAGCAGAATTAACAGGCATTCTCATGCACTAATTCTGTGTTCAAAGCTTAACTACGTAGAAATCATGAACTAACAGTGATATTCCATCAAATGTATGTTATATAATGTCTAATCTCAATTTAATGTACCAACACAGGTGTTGACAGATCAGAATCTATGGATAGCGTTTATTCAAATGACAATAACATACAATCAAAAGAATCTGATAATGGTGATTCTCAAAGCGACGATTTAAGTCCATCTAAAGACGTATTCAAGAACATAAGAACTAGATATTTGTCAAGAGTGCACAGTGTTACTGATCCGCCAGCAAAAGACGCCAGTCTAGTGGACCAGGCATTCTTCAGATCTAATAATGCCCCGGAACCGAAAGGCGACGTCGACGATCTGTTAAAAGAAGAATTTACAATTGAAATCGAAAATGTCACTACGGACGAAACGAACGATGACGACAGTCAGAGGAGAACATTAGCAGAAGAGTTACTGAAGAAAGCTTTAGCCGAAACTGTCTTACCTCCTTTCGAAGCCAAGGGGTTGAAAAGACAAAATGCTATTGATCTATGCGATGAAACGAATGAAAAACCTCCAGTAATACCAGCATTTCCAAAGAATCTAATCGATCTGAATTCTAGTTTCAGAATAATTAAATCAGATTCTACGTACGTGCCAAAACCAAGAGAACGCACAATTTTTAGCAGAAACCTCTCTGGGACATATAATGGTAAACCGAAGTCGTATAGTATGGACAATTTGAATACTAATGAAAATTACAAAGAAGCTCTAAATGAGGCCACAAGTATAGACTTCCTGGATGTAACACAAAGTGAGATGTCTCTATTTACGGAAGGTTCCGATAGCGTATTTATGTCACCTACCGAGAAAAATAATAATGAAATAGATAAAATTTTTGAAACAAATAACAATTATGTAAAACA
The DNA here is from genome assembly GCA_935421205.1 of Xylocampa areola. Taxonomy (NCBI): domain Eukaryota; kingdom Metazoa; phylum Arthropoda; class Insecta; order Lepidoptera; family Noctuidae; genus Xylocampa; species Xylocampa areola. The sequence continues at coordinate 9,987,120 of OW285219.1, read as the reverse complement.
AGGCATACCTGTTATAAAAGCTGAAGAAATGCTACCTTTCCCTTATCCTGATGACATTAAGAAAACCCCAGCAATCGATTTGATGCAGCCTTTGAAAAAAGTATTTCCTAGTGATGTTGCTGTTGATGACAAAGTTGAGAAGGAATTTAAGAAGGTCAATGAGGAACTCAAACTTACATTCAGGGCGGCAATAGATCGAATTATTGGTCATAACAAAATTAAAAGAGCTGCTTCTCTACCAAAAATAATAAATGAGAAAGATCTTCAAAGCAATTCCGAACCTATTTTTATATCAATAGACGACACAGGTAGTACACATAAATCAAGTAAAATATTATCACCAGATATTCCAAAATTGCCAAAAAGTGACCCGCCTAAGCTTAATTCGGAACTAACCGTTGTAGATACCAAAGAAAATGAATTTATTTTAGTAACTGATATAAATGTACCCTGTTCAAGAGTTGAAAGTAGCAATACTGTTACAGAAACTATTAAAAATAATGCTCCTAATAAAAATGAACGAGAAGCTCCAATCGATGACAACGTAAGTTATCATCTAAAAATAAATACAACAGATTTAGGTGATCAAATACCAAAGACAACTCCAAAGCCAAATAATCCTAATTTTAATGTAAATAAAGGTGGAAATACTTATAAAACTTTCTTGGCTCCCATCAAACTAGGTAACGGTAATATTGCACAGACATCCCCAATTATTATAAGTCCAGTATTAATACAACCAGTGTTATTTAAACAACTTATAAGCGCAGAAGTCCCAATGCAACAAAAAGAAGAGGCTAAAAAGGGCACTCTGTATTACAGTGACATAGACCAAGTCGCTACTGAGAACAAAAATGATAGCAGAGTATATGAAGAAAAAAACGTCGAAGATACTATCAAAAAGAAAGGCATTTACCAAAAAAATGTCAAAGCAAAGCAACTGCCTTTTTTGTCGTGGAAAACATTTGGGTCTAACGATAATTTGCCAGAGAACAAATCGCCATCGCCCAGTATAAATATAACGAAAACTTTAGAAGGTACTAAAGCTTTAAACACTTACTTGAATGCCCCAAAAAATACTGTGGAGCCGCCAGAAACTGTTAGCGCTGTGCCAAAACCTCCGCCAAGAACATCAGAAACACACAAAACTGTTGGCAAGTTATCAAAGACCCCACAGTGGTTAATCGACAATAAATATTATCAGCCTATGGAAAACGTTCCATTTGTCATAAACACATCACAGTCTTTGAAGCCACCAGAAAAAAATAAGGAAGACAGAAGTAATAGTCCAATGAATACGTTCGTACCTCAAGTTGAACGTAGAAGATATTCCGAACAAGAGAATGTGTATGAAGAAATAGGACCCCTGATCTGCGAAGTGACAACCAAAGGCAAGAATATAGCGGACGATGAAAAGATTTACAATAGGAGCCAATCTCTAAGTGATGAGTTTGCAGCAGTGACTAGAGAAGAACTGTTAAAAGTCCCTAGGCGAGTTAAAAAACCAAAAAAATATGACAGGTTTACAAAATCAAAATCATTAGATTTCGGAGAGAACTCAAGAGCTGTGAAAGAGATGGCTAGCATTACTAAATCTATAATATCATTATCACGAGCACCTAGTGCAAAAGACCTGCCAAAGAAACCAACTGGAACCATCGTAGAGATAGTCCAGAGCTTAGAAAAGAAACCTCTTGATTCTGAAACGCAAGCAGAGGTCGCGCCTCGAAAATTTTCCCTTCAACATCCGAAGTCTCCAACTATAGATACGAATACAGGTTCCTTGCCCAGAGAAAAGCCATATTGGAGGACTTTGGAGCACAAACGGTTGTCTCACCCGTTAAGATCACTGAAAGATCCTCCGCCCCGAAGACCGCTACGTAAGTCAGTGCTTTTGTGACCGGAAACCTAAACGTTCGAGTGTGAATTTAAATGTAAATAACTGTATCAATGTATGGAAACATTCAGAGTCGTGTGTTGTTCTCTCATTCGGTGTCGGTGAGGTGGTGGTGGATTTTGTACCATTTGTCGATAATTTTGTACCATTTGTTTCTGGACGCTTTGTTAAGGGGATCCACTAGATTTTACGTCTCAATATAATTCGTGGTGAGGGATTGCTACTAGAAAGTGTAGTGAAAAGACTTCAATCAGAGTATTCAGGTAAATAATGTTGCTTTTTATTCAACACGCACTTTGGGTGTATTTGGTATTTTGGTACTTTCCGAAGACTGTAAACCATGTCATTAATTTAACATAACACAAAGCGTTCAGAAGCTTAATTTGTGATTGTTATATTACTTAAATTATACACAACAGGGGTTTTGAAAATTTGAACTTATATCGGAGAATTCATAACATGAAAATGCGATGGCAGTTTAAATGCTTTTGTGATAAAGTGAAACTTTTTTTCCAGCCAGTGTAACGGTATCAATACCCGTTAACCCTATGTTTTATTAAAAAGGGGAGAGTTGTCCTCTTTCTAATAATACATTTATTGAAAATGTGTAATTTTGAAGATCAAAATTACTTTCGGTTCAGTTCATTCCTCATTGAAATGGGATACCCGGTATACAAGCATGGTTTTAAAGCTTTATTTTAGACGGCACTGGGGTTTGTTCTGGTGTTGGATTATTATTGGTAGTTCCAGTTCATATCAGTAATCAGAATAGAATACTTGAGATAATAATAAATAGTAAACATGAGTTTTTTACCTTTGAATTAATGAGTATAAATATCGTAAATCACAAGCATAGCCATTCCTTAAAATATAACGACTTAATTGTTTTTCTATGGTTCAATATGCAGTATACTCCCGCAGCTGTCGTAAATATTGAGTGACTGTCCACTTAAATCCAAAGTTGTAACATATAATTCCATAAACGAATAATATAATATATACATTGGATAGGAACTCTGTGATAGGTACGCTTATCAAAACCGTGATATCTTTATGATATCGCTATATATAACCATACCACAATGAATAACTTTGGTGTTACCTGCAGCCATACCACCTCGCACTGAGGAGACTCCGCCGCCACCGCCATTGCTGACCAGCGCCTCGCTGCAAGACATCATGGCCACAGCAGCCTCGCATAGAAGGACCAAAGGTAGGTACATACTTATTAAATAAGTAAGATTTTTGTATTGTGTTATTGGCATAAACATTTGAAATATCCGAATGTAGACTTAAATACAGAATTCCCTTTAGTTTTTGCACGGTCAACCAACGAGGTGCCTAAGCCCGCTGATTAACGATCGTTGGTAAATATGCGTACCCTTTATTTTCCTGCTCCAAATTCCTTTACGGTGCAATTATTAAAGAATCATCTGCAGTGTGTGATATTGAAACAAACATTCTGGTTCCAGGGGTAAGCCGTCAGGACTCCCGGCTGTCGGTGAAGTCCCTTATCGAGAGCATAGAGAACGCGGCGAAGGCAGCTAAACAACAGTCGCCCGCGACCACACCGGTGGGAGAGTGGCCACAAGTAAGCAGAAGAAATACGGTTGCTTTATTCAATATTTGGGCATAAATGCTCTTTCCTTCTGTGTATGAGCAGAGGCCCTGTCCTGCAGTGGGATAGTTAAAGGCTGGTTATGTTATGGACAAACATTACAATATATGCGTTAGCTTAGCTATGTTCCCCTCTATTTTGCACTTGGAGTTTGATAGTTGTGTGAAAATGATAGGATTAAAATGCTGAGCCAAAGCACATGCTAACTAGTGTCTTGGCCTTCGATAAGGTTCATGGCTAATGGCAGAGTAACCATTTCTTAAAATTTGGATACTACTGACTAGATATCGCACACTCCTACTCGAGTACTAGGTTGTTTAAAGAAATTCTGTTTAAGAAGTTACGGTTGCAGGTCAGTTAGCTTAACCGCGATCTAAAGAAAATTTGAACAAGTTTATGTTACATCTAATAGAATGGTAAATGTCTTCTTAATGTTTATTATCATCCAGCATTCATTATAAAACTAAATGCTTAGATAAACTTGATAATTTTAGCAGACCACAGTAGGCGTAACAACAACTTCAACGACCGTAAAGAACGGCATGGCTGACTCGACAGCTCCCACCAACGGCATGGGTGGCAACAGCTTCTCATCGAAGCCACCCGCATCCAGGGGCAACAGGCCTTCGCCCATTGCCAACGGTAAGTGCCTTGACAAGTGAGATTTAGTTTGTACTTATAGTGTATCTGCAGATAGGGGTTAAAATGAGGTGATTTCGTATCTAATTTTGAACTTTATAATTAACATTTCATTAATATTGAGACGGCGATATTCTGTATATATATTAACACTTTCAGGCACACACGACGTCTATAGACGTCATACCATTTATAATGATGATTATAAAAAACTTATGTTTAATATAATCAGCATAACGTCAGAAAATAAAAAAATATATACGTTTTTACCTCGTTACCTTTTTACTTATAATACATTGATAGTATGCATTAAGTATTTTATTTACATATTATTACATGTTGTAGTTTTATTTATTTGAATGAGTAGAAAGTTTAATTTTATAATTGTAGTTTCAAGCATGTATTATTATTATTTTGGAGATTTTTAATTTAGTTTAATCCTCTTTGGTTTCCAAATCAAAAACAAATAACTTCTTCCACTGAAATTAAAATTTAAACGGAATATCTAGCATGAATGCTTAAAGTACTTTATTTGGTTAGCCTTATTTAAGATGCCCTAAATCCGTACTATAATATGATAGTCTTAATTCCGTCCCCGGCTACGTATAATCGCATGAAAGTCGCTTATTTTTTCCAGCATGGCAGCATGAGCGCGGCGCATAGCCCAACCTTGCCTATTAACGTTATGTGTTGTGTGCGGCGTTACTAATTTATTTATTAAAACTTAGCCATTACATGCATGCATGCCACTAGACTTTTATTTCACATCCTGTATAATAGAATAAGATAAATATTTATTTAAAAAATATTTAGTTTGTATTTTTTTAATAAAGGAAGAATGGGGTACAGTTTTAAATTTGAGAAAATAATTAAATTCAACGGGTTTTTTATGGGTGGATTTTTTCGATTGTCTAATGCAATGACAGATTTTTTTGCTAAATAAATCTTTGTATACATATTCGGTAAAAAACATTTTTTCTACCTTTATCTTCTACTTAGTAAATTTTTTACATACCTCTATTGCTCGAATTCTCGCAAACTAACGTATATTGCATAGGCCAAACGAAAAAAAAAAAACGGAAAAAATATTGTACTACTCCAAAGCAATGGAGTTGATATATTTTCCTGCCATTTTCCTGTTCTAATGGAGTGGGTTCTTGTGAGACTATTTCACACATTGGGAACGGGCCACCGTGCATTGTTTGTGTCTACTAAGAGGTATCCACACTGGCTGACTGTGTGGATACCTCGTCATGTAATACCATCGACGTTTTTGTGATATATAAAACACATATGTACTGAAATAACACTAGTGTAATGTAGTAATGACTTAATCATTTCAAATATTGTAACAATAATCAAAATATGTTGTGGTAATTCAGTTAGATATATACTCTCTTAAAATAGGCAACATTGGGAATCAAAGAATGTGTGAGAAAATACCTTATCTCAAATCCATACCTTATTTAAAAAATGTTAATTTATTTTAAAAAGTAGGTACGAGAGCAAACGAATTAATTACTCTTTACGTATTAGACACTTTGTCTTACTGTGGGGGAAAAGGCTTTTCTACTTTTCTTTTACCTCTCTATTCCTCCGTACAATATCACAAATCCGTCGCTGTGTGCTTGCGTTGACGTTGTGCCTAACGGGGCGGGGCAGAGGCGGCGGCGGCGCACGCGGCGAACATCCCCGACGAGCAGCGCGCGCTACAGTCGCTGCAGCAGAAAGCCATGGAGTCCTTCGTGAGGAGGAACAGCTACGGAGATATATGTGAGTCCATAGTTACACGCAGGCGACTGATTTTTATCAAGCACCTATTTGTCTTCAATACTATCAAAGACTATCATCGTCATCATCACGATACAGTCGAAAAGATACCCCTAGTGTTGCCTTCGATCAGACACAGATAGGCTTTTTGTGGCACCAATTTATGAAAAATCGTTAAACCCTCATAGGTCAGTAAGAAGGTGTGTTCTCTTTTCGTCGATTACAGTAGGTCGTCTGCGTTAAACTGAACTGTTATTGCACTGAGTAGTTTGGTGATGCGTGGTGTGTGTAAAAGAATATTACTCTAGAAGAGGATTTCAACACAAATGATTAGGCAATTACGTACTTGGTCGCCGTATAGACCCTGGACTTTTGACATCAGCTGCACAAATTATTATTTTGTTCCATTGTTAGTTGATCACGAGTCTGGTCTGCAATACTATGTAAAAAATTTGTTATTGGTCGGAAAAAAGATGTCTGACGTCTCTGCACGGTTATTCTAGTGGTCGGAAATACAATACAGTTCAATAATAATTTATACCTCATCAAAATTTTGCATCGTCTAATTAAATAGGTAAGTAATAAGCTTAGCTTTTATGTGTCTGCATGTTAAATGTTGCAAAAATAAACACAATACACAATGTTCATTAACATTAACTGAAGAAAAAATGTGACCATTAATTGAAATTAACGGTCTTATACTTGATTGTGCGTGAACTATTGTAGATATTAACGAGGTTTTTAAATGCCCATAGGTGAAAGGAAGGACCCATTGAACGCGTTACAGGTGAAGAACGGAGGTTCGAAACGGAATGCGCTGCTCAAGTGGTGTCAGCAGAAGACCATGGGATACAACAACATCGATATTACTAATTTTAGGTATGTACATTTCTTTAACGTCTTGCCCCCACTCCTGGAATTTATCTTGTTCAGATAAATCTTATATGCATACCCGGAACAGATAAACATCTATAGAATTTTTGAGTATGGGGTTTGATATATGGTCTGCAATGGGGATGGTAACTTAAGCCCTTTTTTCTTCTACAACCAATCAAAACCGGTTATTTTGACATAAGCATTTATGTCAAAATGATTACATCCAATGACCTTGCTTTGGGACAAGCTATAGTGGCGCCATTAGTAGGAATTAAAGGTTTATTATTCCAAGCAATTAGGTGGACAATTGTCCTCAGTAATACAGATAAGTAACAAATATTATTTATCAGATAAATTCTTATTACCAATCTTTTAAACGAGTAAACAGCCGTTTTCATTTTAAACATAGGTAACTGTAATATTGTTGGCAAAAATGGCCCTTAGAATATAACCTCAAAACAAGATGTAACTGATCCTTATCTCTACCAGTTCTTCATGGAACGACGGGATGGCGATTTGCGCTCTTCTGCACTCATACCTGGGTGACAGTCGCATCTCGTACGCCACGCTGTCTCCTCATGACAAAAGGACCAACTTCTCTGTCGCGTTCGCGGCCGCCGAGTCAGTTGGTATTCCTACCACACTGGTCAGTATATTGTATTGTTTTTTTATAAAAGCTTGATTTGATTGGCAGTAGTAGGTATATATTTTCCACGCTGTCTCCTCACTACAAAAGGACCACTTCTCCGTGAGGTTCGCGACTGCCGAGTTCGTCGGTATTTCTATAACGCTGATCAGAGTATTGTTTTCGTATAAATAGCTCAATCTAATTGAGGCTCTTCACTATGCTGTCTTCTCACGACAAAAGGACCAAGTTCTCCATTGCAATCGTGGGTGCCGAGGTCATTGGTATACCTATCAATGTGGTCAGTGTTTTAGTTTACTTAAAAATAGCTCGATCTAAGCGACAGTCTCTTCTTGGACTGTCTAGTCACAACCAAAGGACCAACTTCTCCGTCACGTTAGCGGCAGCCAAGTCCGTCGGTTTACTCAACTAATTGCTCTTTGTCTTTGTTAACAGAACATTCAAGACATGATACAGCAGGAGAGGCCTGACTGGCAGCAAGTGATGGCGTATGTCACCAGTATTTACAAACACTTTGAAACGTAGGTAGACCAATATCAACCTTAGTGCTAGGTGATACAAAACAATTTACATCTCTATCCAACTCTAGATTTAATACTGGGGCTCAAATGTGGGTTACTGGATATGACACATGTTTTGCGTAATTAATTGTGCAGTGTGAAAATGTGGAATAGTTTGAATTAGAACAAAAAGCTTATAATAGATTCAAATAAAACGTAAAGATTAATATCTAGTAGTGATGTTCTTTCCAATCGAATATTTCATATAAAAATATAATTAATGTTTACATGTAGAACATAATTTATGATAAAACCCAAGCTATATAACGCCTTATTATATTAAATAACAGCTTCGGAATATATCGTACTATTAATGAATAACTAGATCAATGCAATTAGTGGAACCTTGTACTTCGCTGAAAGCTGGATTTAAAAGAGACATTATAAGGAAGTTAGCTTTTTAATAATATGCCATCGAAATATTGGTTGTACTTGTAAAACATTCCCAAAAATTGCCTCATATTTTTGGATTGACTTTAGAAAGGCAAGAAATACTTAGTTTCGGCCATTTTATGATCGAGTAGTAAGGATCACGTTTGGAATAGTAATGTGTACATTATGGTAAGTGGGAAAAATGGTAGTGAACCTTATTTGTAGGTGGATAAAATCAAAGAATTTTCTTTTCACTTTTGCACGGTCAAAAAGCCAGCTTGCGGTGTTCCGAAAAATGTACCCAGACTTGGGTTCCTATTCTACGGAGAAGAACTGGCAAAGAATTCTTGCTCGATACAAATAGAGCTTACTTAAACGACGTATAAAGCCACGTCGGTAAGTAAATAAAATCGAACTGAGTTCGCAACGGCAATGTTTGATTCTAAAGAAATAACGGCGCCTGAGAGCATAATTGATTACTTTTTTAAAAGGCTTGTTCATGATAAACTATTAAGTTAGGAATTAACTCTGCGGCTGATAAAGCTATCATTAAAACCTTACAAGCTTTACAAATAAGGATCAATATCGTTTAACCTATTGTGAGTGATATATAAAAACTAAGTAATGCCTTGTTCTGGCCTTAGGAGTTTGTAAGGAGCCGTCTTTCCACAAAGAAGACTGATTTTTTAAGTTGATAGGAAGGTACCAATTCGTTTAAAAGAGAAGACGTCATTTCTCTCATTTATATTTAACTTAAAATATTTGCCTTTAAAAGCTATGTTATGATTAACTAAACTTGTCTATTACAAACAATTTCAATGACGGATCGATTCCAAAATCGGTAATATTACCAAGCATTCATTGTTACTGAACCTATTTACTGTAAACAAATGATTTATGATGAACAAGGAAGATCAATTCTGTGGGAACTGTCGTGTCTGTTTGTAAGGACAAGCTGGTCTTGTGACCCGCACCGCGTCCCGATGGTCTAGTTTACAAATCAGATTTCGGAAAGACATGAGTTTTTTTATTGTTGATGTTCATTAACTTTGAATATTATTAGCTGAGTTGGGAACAAAATCTAAGTATAATCTCATTCTGAAATCTTAATCATATTGGTCATTTATATAAATACAGGTAGGTACTGAAATATACCTAAGTACTTTAATATTTTTAGGTGAATTTGGCCTTCTGGTACCTTATAGTTGATGAGTAATTACATAAATGAGGTCAATATTAAAGAGCTTTTCCTATTTTAAATAGTTGCTGAACGAAAAAAGGTTAATGTCAATTTAAATGTTTATTTAATATTGCATTATTAACTGTAGTACATAGTTAAGTCAATAACCGGTCTTATAATTATTAAACACGCTATTTAAAACTGGGGAAGCTACTTTGAATTTGGCGCTAAGATATTTCAGAGAAAGAGTAGTTGCATTTGAGGCAAAGAGGGACTGACGATGTCAACTTAAATATTTGTTGCCCGGCAAAGATTCGATTACCAAAATTCGATGATTAAAATGTTTAATAAGTTCTCAAGATCATTTTTATTGGTCGAATTTGGACTTAAGTCTTTATGGAATTAAAAAATACAAACAAATATAGCAACATTCGACCTCACTCAACCTTGTTTTCCCTTCAATGTAATTTCTTATAACTTAACTAATATTCTTAGATGTGATCAAGATATACCCTTTCATTGTAAACGTGATAGTGTATGTATACTTATTTAAGATAAAGCTGGGTGTATTCGACCATTATAACAATAAGGTGCGCCTTGAAGCGTAGAGAACGTGCATTTATGGAATTGAAACATTTAATGTCTATATTACCTACATTATTTATAGAACATACTCAAAATAGTTATGTAACGCCAAAAATGAGTATATAAATATATTCAACAACATATTTACTAATAGCATCTGGGAAGATATCTGCTAATAGCATCACTATTTAACCAATAGAATTAAAGCATTCAAGCATTCTAATACTGTTTAGCTATTGGTTGATTAATTTTATCCGCTTTTCAAAAAGGTAGGTGAATATTGTGATTTTATTATTTGTTTTACTCTGGATTAACATCCTATCTAGTCCAAAACATTGAGTGGATTATATTATTTACTCTTTATAGTTACTTATTTGGAAATGTTTAGAAATCCAGCAATTTTATAAATTGGAGTAATCGAGATCTATTTTTATAGTAAATTATTTTAGCATTTGATTTTGTGAACGTATGCTGAATGTTTGTGTCAGTGATAGTTTTTTGAAAATGTGATTTTGTGTTGACATTCTACAATACTCTAAAATCAAATACAAACTGTGTGAAACATAATATTTGAATATAATAAATTAAATATTTATTAGGAGGCTGTTTTATGCAGTTAGTGTTTGATCGAAGAGGGCTTTATTGGTTGATATTAGATTTTAAACTACTTTGTAAACGTCCTTATGTTGCATGGCACAAATGGAACATTAAATTAAATTTCAAAACACATATTACATATACTTAAAAAAAGACGCCTGCACCCGTCGAGTTCTGTGGTGTTAATGTCACCAACGAGAAAAAATATGTTTGTTTTCAAAGCAATAGAGTAAGCAGAGATGTATTTGGTCAGAGAGGAAAGGCCATAAAGTTAGTATTATAATATGTTATTTTCGTGTCGTGTAACATGGGAGAAGTACTTTAGACATAATTTAAGTAACATGTGCTGTGTTACATTTCTGACTTGGTTGTTGAAGCTTGGTAGTTTAATTATTAAATATTTTGAGATAATTGTATTTTTGTAAATATAGCTTTTAAATAAAGTTCCTGAATTATTATATAACTCTGTATTTTATTGAATATTACCATTAAAAAAAAACTTAACACAAACTGTAAATATCTTCATTTCCTATTTATATAAAATGATTAGATTTGATAGAAATGAAAGAATATGTATTTAATATGTTATTATTTACAATATCATACAATATTACAATATTATCAAATAAATTGGCCAATTTATTTGAACTTAAATAAGATAATATCCCGACAATCCATATATTTTTAGGTAATCTTTGGTATCACTAGCAAGATTGTCAAACAATTATCGTCAAAAAATAATTATAAAATAATTCTTGTAAAGAGATTATTTATAATTATAACGTCGTAAATATAAATTATAATATATTAAAATTAATTCCTACTATAACAATTATTGTTAGGCAAAAATCTTTAGAATTTAAACCTCAACCTTCAATATTCAGCAAGATACCGGCTCCGATTATCTTGCTTATTTATCGGGTTCTTTGATTAATTACAATTGTACTGTGCAGGGTTTGTTTCAGTCTACCACTCTAACACTCCAGGGATGTACTTCTCGATCAGCCCCTCATAGTAGGGCCACAGGGCTTCGATGTCTGGGACACCACTGCTCTTGGTGTACAGGTCGTATTTGCTGAGAAGAAAGGAAATAGTTAAAACACACATTACTTATATCAACGTTTAATTATATTTCCGTAACCTCTGGGGTGAATGTGCGATGCAGGAACCCCGGTAAAGGGTATTTATTATAAATACGATGTTGCCAGATCTGCCTCTCTATCAACTCATTGTGATTTTTGCAATAGTGGGTACCGTCAATATCGCACGGTTGGTTGGTTCCAATCAGACTCAAAGTTAAGAAAATTAAGTGGTTTAGGTACAAGTTAAATGATTAGCAAAGTTGACCACAGTAAGCAAAAGGCCAGCTTAATTGTTCCTTTAGAACCGCCACTGATGTCGACATATACTAAGTAAATTATTTTCGTTAGACTTCATGTAGCATGAACCAGTTAGACACGTCTATTCGCATGTATTGTGCATTGGGCTGTATTGAAACCATAACACGATGGAAAAGGGCATCTGTTATCTCGACACTACAAGACACGGACACATTAAGACGTTTTTGTACCAATTACAATAATTAATGAATAAATTCTCAAAATAAACTCGCGACAATCTAAGAAGTCCGATTTGACGTTTCTCATTTTACCTTTGTATGAACGTGTACGTAAGAAAATGAAAAATCAAATTCATAATCCTCAATAATTACTATGTTACCCATACACTTTAACAAGGAGTATCATTCGTAAACCTCAAGTTTAACTATATATTGAAAAAAAAATGCAATAAAAAATAATTTTTAACAAAAAAAAGAACCGACTCCAAAAATCTTTCTGTGTAAAATTGCACTAAAAAGTTATAAAATAATTGCATTATTTACTTACTACAATTTATATAAAAATATTTTTTAAATTTTAGGGGATTCTGAATAAAGTCAATTTATTAGGACAATAATATACAATTATTATTATTTTTGGAGTCGGTGCCAGACAAACTTTAAAAATATTGAGGAAGTTTCCTAAAATTTGCAAAGTATATTTAAAGGTACATTAACCATCATTATTTTTACGATAATGTATTATACCTAATTGAACCTATTTACAAATGAACACAACAACTGCCTAAAGCGAACGTAATACGCTACTTCATGAATGTACGTTTATTATCCTTTACTGGCACCGACTCCAAAAATAATAATAATTGTATATTATTGTCCTAATAAATTGACTTTATTCAGAATCCCCTAAAATTAAAAAAATATTTTTATATAAATTGTAGTAAGTAAATAATGCAATTATTTTATAACTTTTTAGTGCAATTTTACACAGAAAGATTTTTGGAGTCGGTTCTTTTTTTTGTTAAAAATTATTTTATTTCTTACTTTTTAGTGAATCTTGGGTACCATAACTGATTTATCGGAAGTGAATATGGGTAGACCTACTCAAAACACAAAACAGTACTGTTTTATAAAACAGCTTAACAACGTTCAGCTGGATTGCCATTGCGATACGTTTAACAAAACTGCTACCCACCTTTAGACGTAATGCAGAATGACATATCTGGGTCAATCTCCAAAACGGGCGTATTCGTGTGATCGCTCTGGTGCTTTTCAGATATTGATATTTAATGGTAATTATATATCTCATTAAAAAGAATGATATTCAAATAGTACATTTTTACTATTGGCCTTCAATTTACACAAACAGTTATGGAAATATTTAAGTTCAAAAAAATTCGCAATCAGAGCAATCATAATTGGTGCCAGAGCGATCATAAATGGTGAAATCAGTGAAACAAAAAAATTAATATTGATAAAATATTATTTATTTAGCCGTTTTCAGTCATATTCAGTGTACGTGTAACAACATTATATGTAAGAGAAATGTATTAATTGAAAAAGGTCAAGGCATATTAAGGCCAAGGCCAGTGTAGTTTTGATATAATATGAAACAATTTCTTGTTCCGGTATTGACCCGAAGGTGAGTCAGACAAGAAGTGCAAAGACGTTACTCTAGGCAATATGTTTTCTATATAAAGGAGGACTGGCACCAAATGTTCCCAAACAGCTACAGCGTCATGTCTCAAGCTCTCACTAATCGTACAGAAGCACTGTGACTGGAGTAAATCATCTTTTTTGTAATAAATTACCACGGTATGCAAGGTCACTTGCTGGCGCGACCCGACAAAGTGAAATGATTGAATTTCAGTCGCGTATTTAGTGTTATAATTTTCACTGAAGTCACAGTGAATTAAACACTCATCGTAATTTAAATTAGCTTTAAGTTTTTTAATATAGGTATTCTGGGCTATAATATTAGCGCAGTGATGCATGTATAAGGTGCAAATATTTTCAAAATTATCAATAACATCCTTGGGATTAACTTCGACTTTTTGCTTTAAGGTTTGTGTAGTTTTCATTTCTTTTCCATTTTTCATATAAGTTTTCTTGATTTTGGCCCACTTTAAATATTCAATTTGCTTACTGTTATCAAATTCTTTATATTCCTTTTTTTTCCTTTTTTTTCTTTATCACCGTGGGAGAGCCACGCTTCGGCACGAATGGGCCGGCTCGACCGGATTGATACCACGGCCTCACAGAAAACCGGCGTGAAACAACGCTTGCGTTGTGTTTCGCCGAGTGAGTGAGGGTACCGGAGGCCCAAACCCTTTAAAAGGCCGGCAACGCACTCGCGACTCCTCTGGGGTTTCGGGTGTCCATGGGGGGCGGTCATCGCTTACCATCAGGCGAGCCGTCTGCTCGGTTGCCACCTATTCCATAAAAAAAATAAAAAAAACCACGTGTTTATCTTCACACATAATGCAACATCTTCCAAGGCAGTCTATACTTTTCGCATTACACGTTTAGGAGGTTAAGATTTCCTTTGATGATTTTTCTTTAATAATACAGTTTTTTTTCAATGATTGGGGTCACCAAATCCATGTTTTCATGCACTGCACACAGACATGTATCACGGCATTTTGCATCTGGGAAAACGGCCCAAAAGGCAAACGTAGATCGCAGCTTACAAAAGTAACTGTAACTTATATTATGCTGCGGAAATCTTAATGTAAATTTTTGGTGCAAATTGTGTAAGTCATCATTTAAATAGCGCTTTTGCTTTTTTATTTTATTTCTAGTTATAAACTCCTTTTTATCAGACGTCATGCGGCTAATATCGTCATCCTCAAAAAACAGTTTTATATCTTTTATTAACTGTTGTTTTAATGTATATTTTATTTCTTGTATGTTAACTTTGTTTGGAGTTAAAACCATTTTTTTTCGTTCTAAACGTTTACCTTCTTTACTTTGATTTTTTAACCTGTTCAACTGTCTTCTAATACGTTCATTACTTATTTTCAACTCTTGAATTTTTTGATCTTTTAGTTTTAATTCCCTATTAGCTCTATATTTCATCTTTCTTAATAAGGCTTTCCATGGAGAGGTTTTTTTTGTAACTGACGATATTTTATGTTTAGGGAATATATCTAGACTTTTTTGAGACGTATGTGATATTTTGCTAATTGAGCTTTGTGGACTACCGGGACAGATGCTGGAGGAAGCACTGCCAGTGCATGTTAGTTCGTTCGTTCTTTCAGTATCTTGCGATAGCCGCTGAGATGTTGTTATTCTTCTTAATCTACTAACCGGTGACGCGGGTGAATCAAAATAAGACAAATTTTCGTATTCTTTAAAGGTTTCTGGAAGACAGGAACTTGTCTGAGAATGAACTTTTACACGATTAATAATGTTAAACTCATTTTCAACATCTTGTGTTACAGTTTGCAGTATCTCTCTATTTTTTGTAACATTTTTGGTGCTTAAGGTTGGAGATGATTGAGGAACTGAAATAGGATCACGGTTCTCAGATATATAGATAGGTTCTTCATTTATTGGGAGCTCATCAGTTGCTAGTAACTTGTCCACTTTTTCTTTAAATAATATCGTCGAGAACTCTGCCTACTTTTCTTCCTACGAACCTTTTGCTGGCTTGGAGTCAAATCACTCATTGGTAGTACTGTGCCCCGAGCTTTTTTCCTTTGGTAACTCTCTCTTGACTTTACAAGTCATTGTGCGTATAGATCTGGATCATTTTTTATCTTGGCCATTCTACGACGCTCAGCCAATTTCTTCCTAAGACGTTTTTCTTCAATAGATAATTTATTTCGAGGCATGATTTCAATCTGCAACAATAGTTGCCATTAAATTTTAGAGAAGAAAGGTTTACAGTTTAAGTAAAATACGTCAAAATCTGTTTGTGGGTTTAGGTTACCCAAAAACCCCCAGGAAAAGTTATAGATTAAAGGTTATATGCATAGTTCATCGTTTGTCATTGTTACAGTCCGGTACTACTACTTAAAATAGATTTATAACGTACAATTTATGTAAAATATCATCGCTCTGGTCTTTTTGGACAGAGCAATCACAGCCATAGCGATCAGAAAAAGTCACAAAATCATAAATATAGCCGAATTTAAAAGCAGTAGAAAGCTATGATTACGTCTTATAAAAATCATCATAACAATCACTTAATTCACATAACAAACACATTCACAAGCTTACTATTTTATTTAAATAACGTGCCATAGCAATCATAAAATTCGAGAACCAAATCCAGAGCAATCATAAACTTACCTTCGTAATGTTAGAGCGCGGGAACGTGGTACACAGGTATCCTCCTCGGCGGTTAGACCACTACTGCCGTTGCCCCGCGGGAGGGGAATAGAGTGTCTATAACGCGTAACTAGGAATGAGCGCGATGTTTTACCTCAGCGCAGAGCGATGAGATAAAATGCCCGGTCACGATTTTAAATTCAAATTGTGGCAAAAGTATTGTTAATAAAACTAAAAATATTTTATTACTATGAAGATTATCTATTTGTTATGTAATCTAAATAAGTTGTTTCATATGAACCTTCTCATTAAAAAGTTAAAGAATATTTTTTTCATTAAATCGGGAGTTGGGTCAACCCAGAGCGATCAGGATTTTAGGGTTTAAGATTTTTTTTTTAATATTTAAAATAAACTTATTCATAATATTAGCATTGTATCACGTAGATTAGACACCGAATTTTATATAAAAATATATTTTGAAAACGTTTTTCGATTTTAAAATGGGTTTATCCAGCCCGACACGAAAAAAAATGCCTCTGGAGATCGACCCATCTACTGTGGGACAGGTTTGTTTATTGTATAGGTATATTAAATGGATAGTCACCATTCAAGTAAAAAAGCGTACTCTGATTTAATTTACTGTATTCTGATTTGACTTTCCGTGGCTGGGTCGACGGAGCCCCGCCTAGCGGGGCTCCTATTTTTGTGTCCGTAAGGTTAGAAAAAACCTAAACACGAAGAGGATGACGGGGGCTGTTCGCTCGCTACGCTCGCTCACGGGCCCCCGTCATCCTCTTCGAACCTAACCTGTCCGTGTCGGGATACACGAAACTCCCGAGCTCGCTTCGCTCGCTCATGGATCAATTTAATTTATTTTCTTTCATAATCCCGATATATTGTCGACTATTAAAGTGGTTTAGTATTTACGTCATAAAATTTTTTTAATAATTTTTTTGCTATTGACAAGTAAAATAAAGTTAGGTTATTATTGTTAGGACATACAGAGCCGACAAAATTTCGAACTAAAATCAACAATCTGACAGTTAGGCAGTTCATTAGAACTATTCTAGAGACCGTAAACACCACCGGAAAGTCACAAGAAAGCAAAATACACCATTTCGTTTACTTCGACGACGTATTATTTTTCAGTTATTTTGATTTAAATACCAAACTACTAAACCAATTTTCATAAAATTTTAATGGGACCAATCTGAAAGTAAATCCTTTCAAATAAAAAAATAATTTTCCAAATCGGTTCATAAATGACGGAGTTCTGAGGTAACAAACATAAAAAAAAAAAAAAAAAAATAAAAAAAAAAAAAAAATACAACCGAATTGATAACCTCCTCCTTTTTGGAAGTCGGTTAAAAAAGAAACGTCAAATAGGACTTCTTAGATTGTCGCGAGTATAGATATATAACTACAAAACTTTTACACATCTCTCTCACAATGCTTCTGTCATGATGACAAGATCTTCCAATTATCCACAAACAGATACAAGTCGGATTAAGAAGGGATTTGATAAATATATAATTATGGATTTGACCTGAATTTATTTACAGATTAGGTACTCGTTGGTCTAGTGGTCCCAAGAGCGACTGCTGAGTATGAGGTCCCGGTTCGATTCCCGGGTTTTACAGTATTAATTGGGTTTTTCTGTTAGGAAATTCTCAGTAGCAGCCTGGAGTTTGTAATTGTGCCCAGAACATGGCAATAGGCTCTATTACATGGAACTTAATAACAGCATTGGTGAAATGTTGGCGTTCACCTCTGCCTACCCCTCCGGAGAATACAGGCGAGATGCTATGTTATGTTATGCTAGCTACTCAAGCGCGCCACCGTCTAGACTCGTCGGGTAATTCACGGTTGTGAAGTAATTAACTAATATTTAATGTTTGGTTGCGGGGTCTATTCTTCCCAAGGAATAAAAGTTAGATAAACTTCACGAAGTTGTCTCTGTCTACTGCTTCTACGTCACTTTAAAAACGAGGTCTTCACTACGCATGCACACAATCTTGGCCACGTACGCTGGGCGCATCAGAGCCTTATTTAGCAAGTAGTGTACATAATGAGACGTTCCAGACGTGAGTATCGGCCTATTTCTAGCTTTATAGTACTTACTTGAATTCCAGGACGTGTTTCATGATCTCGTCATCTCCATCTTTGAGGAGGTGTTTGTAGTCGCCGCCCGCGTGCCACGGGTACAGAGAGTGGTATCTGTTAGCCAAAAACAATTATTTAAAGTTAACGAGTGAAAAGTCTTTAAATATAACTTTCAGTTTTAAAGAAAAACATAGGCAAAAATATGTCCGATAATATTTTTTATTGTAGCGAACTAATCATTTGTTGGTTTTCTATTTCTAAGTAATGTCAGAACAGCAAGATATTTTTTTGTTTTTCTAATATCCCGCTTCGACTGCGGCATGTTTTTTATTTAAAACATCATCTAAATACCCTCTTATTTTAAATTGAACTGCGTAAATACACCGCTAAGTAATATATCATTTGAGCAGTGATAGCCCAGTACAGGGCTTCCCAAACTATGCGTCGCGACGCCCTGAGACATCGTGGCATTATCCCAGGGGCGTCGCGAGGCGATCCAGATAATTATATTGCCTGTTTTTGTCGACGCAACGGAGGAGTTTTTTTATAACTTGTACTAGGCTAGAACTACACACTGGTAGGTACTATTTGGACAGGGGTCACAAAAAATGGCTAACTCTCAAGGGCGTCACAGTAAAAATATGATTTTGAAGCCCTGGCCTAGTGGTATGACCGTTAATCCTTCGAATCCAAGGCACGCACCACTGACTATTCGAGTCGTGTGCGTATTAGAAATGATCACTTGCCTAAAACGGTGAAGGAAAACAGCACACCCGAGAGAGGATCTCGGTGGTGTATACCGCCATGTCAGAGGCCTACGGGCGGATTAAACTCTGACACTAGGTTGATAACCACAAGATAAGAAGAAGAATATCGTTATCAATAAAAAAAGTATGATAATGTTCTGTGCGTACTAAATATTATCAAATCTGACAAAACGTTTGAAAGATCAATATGATGAATAAATAATAAGTATCATTATTATTCAATATTATGAGATATGGTGTCACCTCTGGCCACTGTTAAGAGCAAAGGCAACGTGACGGCAATGAAGATAACGTATTAATGATTAATTATATAATGAAATGATGAGTCAACACCGCGGAATATTACAGTTATGATAAGGAACGGAAATTAATATGAAACGAATTACGCTTCAGATATCACATATAACTGTAATCAATAAAACATCGAAAATCGAGGGATGAGACAAACATTTGCTACCCAAAGACTAATAAAAAACTATACATACATATGAATACCTACATAGAAATAAATAACCGGCCAAGTGTGTGTTGGGGCCACACGCAGTGTATGGTTCCGTAGTTGCCCGTCACAATATGCGGACTTGAAGGGGGCTTTCGTGAGTTCACGATTTAATGGCTACTATTGTTTAATCTAAGTAAGGTTCAATAACAATTTCAATGGATTTTTTTCGAAAGTTTACCCAATTTTATTTTCAATATTTTGTTTTCCCACTTTATTGGCGTAATTAATATGTATTCCCATGCCAAATTACAGCTTTCTAGTACTAACCGGATGGACAAACGGAAAGAGGGACGGACGGACATGGCAAAACTATAAGAGTTCTTTGTTAATTGCGGAACCTTAAAAGTGGCTTGGTAGGTATACTCGTAAAGAAATCATGAGCAAGTACTTAAAGATATTACTTAGATTTGTAACTTGTAGTAGGTTGGAAAATAATTAGATTCAACACAATTTTCAACTTATATAATAAGTTGAAAATTGTGTACTGTAGTTGTTAATAAAGCCTACAGACTCAGAACTAAGTACATCTCCTTAAATGTCTTACAAAGTTTTTGTTGTATACATATAAATGCTTTGTAGCAACATTTAAAAGACGCTGGTCGTTAAATAAAATATATATTTAACGATCAGCGTCTCGGGTGTCTATTAAAGAGTAAACACCGCGCAATGTCACATTCATTGCCATTCCATATCGAAAACAACAGAATACGAAAACAATTAGCTATGCAGGCTGCAGCTGCGCTTAAGTAAATAAAAGAAATAGTAACAGAAACCTGCAATCCTGCTAGCTTTATAAAGAATTCATTATAAATTATCGGGTGCGCTAGCACTGCCAGATGTTTCTGGGACTTAATCTGTGGGCTTTATAAATAGCCTGTTATTCAGTAATCGGCGTTTTATCTACATTACAATCTTGCGTATTTATTGATTTATAACGAGCTACACTTGATGTGACCTCATGGTGGTACCATACGTCGGGATCTCTCTGTTTTTTTATGGGCACAACCGGCAGTTTGATTGCCACATGAAAATTTAAGACGGAAGTACGAATCATGACAGTCCCTGTTACCTATAGGCCTAATCAGTAGCCAAAATTATAAAGCCAATTGCTTACCTGATCATGAAGAGTCCTTCCCTGGGGAACTTGGCCTTGTTGTGCACGAGCACCCTGTACAGGTACTCGTCATGGCCCCATGAGATCATCAGGTTCTCCAGCCCACAGTTACGCTTGTACATGCCGCATTCAGTGCTGGAAACAATATCGATATTGGAGATGAACTATACTTGATGTGAGAAAAAGATGGTACCTATTTTTCAAATTCACAAACATGTCAGTCACATATAGTACTACTATTCTGATTGTGATTAAAACCGATCGGGCCAGGAAAGGCTAGTAGTTTTTGATTCTAATATATTGTTGTCCTTACAAATAATGTTAATCTCCTACTCACTTGTACTTAGGGTTGTATGTGTCAGGGTTGTCTCTGAAGCTGTCGTCTCCATACACGATGGAGGGGCCCCACTTGCAGCCCACGGGGAAGGTGTCACCGACCACGCACCATTGAGGCTCACCGTAGAAAGCCAACACCTGGTCAGGGACAAGTCAGATGCTGAAGATTTTGGATTTTATTAAATTTACAATTTGCATAGGTAACTCAGATTGCGAAATCTCAGGGGAAACATAACCTCTTGTCGAATCCCTTTTACTATGTGATCTAGAATTTATATCAAATACTAGTATGTATAAAGCTTAATCAAATTTATCCAGTAAAGCGATAAAACACAATCCAGTGATGAATGATCAGAAATTAAATACAGTAGCCGCTATAAGAATTGGTACTTAATCAGTCAATGAATGCAGAAAAAATAAATAAGTCTGGTTTATTCAAATCCACTGGGGCACTGGGTGCTATACTGTCAAGTAACGCTCCAGCGTCACTGAATGACGGTGCTGGATCGATGTAAACTAATCATCACAAGATCTCACCTTGCCTAGGTCGTGAATGAGACCGATAAGGTGGAACCAGTCTTGATCAGGATGGTCTTCGCGTATTCTCTCAGCGGTTTGGAACGCGTGCACGATGTTCGGAAGGTTTGTGTCGGGGTCAGACTCATCCACTAGCTCGTTCAGCTTGATCAAGGCATCTTTGATGTTCATCTTGAAGTGGTTGAACTTGAGCCAGTCGTCCATACGGCCTGGAAGATAAACGTTTAGAAGGTTTTTTTTCTTCCTTGGTTGCTCGGTTCTAAGGATTGAAATCACGGATTCGTCAGATTAAGTTCTGTCTAAGCTGTAGTATCCGGCTGATAATGTAATCTTTACTAATAAATAAAAATGAAGTGTATGTCTGTGATTTCAAAATAAGCACCAACATTTAAGTTAAAACTGCTATTATTCAAACCGTTGAGCGTTTTTATAATTTTTGTCTGTCTGTCTGAACCAACTGAATTTTGTCTCGAATAGGCTCCAAAACGGCTCAACGTATTTAAATGAAAATTTTAGAGAATTAAACAGGAACTTTATGTAAATGTTTCGTCTTTGTTCCATTTCAAGTCATGTCGAATCTGGAAGGGTTCAGAAGATAAGAATATAAATACAAAGTGCTATTTATCAAAGTATGCGTGGACGAAGACGCGGACACAAGTTTCATAAATAGGGGAAAACTTCCTTTCTTCCGGTACATCCCTCTCTACAATCACTAAGTCGCATGCGAAAGCAGTTAATTCGTTAAATTTACAACTAATTTACAACCGAAAATAAATATCAAAAATAGTAAAATACATTTTATCATTTAACAGTTGCTTACCCTTAACAAAGTCAACAGTCTGTTTGGTGTGCATCTCATAGTAAGTCCTGCGTACGCGCTCTTTGATGGGGTCGTTCTCATCGATGTCGTAGTTCCGGAAGGCCTCCACGGGCTTGTCTTCATACACCTTCTCCGGCCGCAGCAAGAGAGAGGGGTCGATCATTGAGATCGGAGAGTCCTGCAACGGCCCAGGCTTCATTATTTTGACAATAAACTATGTATATTTATAGATGTGTAAGCTACACGTGGTAGTTCTAAAATGGCAATAGTGGACTAAGAATAAGCGGTGTCGTTGGATCGCCCACGACTGTGTAATGATCGGTTTCCCCTGTCGTTTCAGTGTTATACATAAGCGGTTGATACATGATTGGTGATATTTTTCTATTTAATTGTTCTTTTGATAAGATTTATTTTCTATATTTGTTTTTAACTATAGCGGTCTGTATGGCAAGTGTTTTTCTGCATTTGAATTAGAACTTTAGTTTCGAAATTTAACAATTAAATTCTAAAAACAATGAATTGTTATTTGCCTTCTTACATAAAAGTTTAAATTAATCGTGCCTTGAACTACACAAAATAAATGCATTGTCTATCTATTTATCTATGTATGTTATATTTCATCGTATAATAAAAACTTCGCATTTTGTACAAGATTAGAACTGTTATATACATAAACATTTATGGAGTAAAATAAATCATGTGTTCATTAGATTAGCCTTTAGAAGTAAACCACATTGTATCTTCATTACGGCATTTTTCTACACCTCTAAGTGCACGTTCCACGTTTACTGAGAAGGTTTTCAAAAATGTCATCATGACAAATATAGTTTAAAAGATATGCTTTGGTAGTTCATTTACTAATAATAACATGAAATTAAAACTGATCGAACGCCAAAAAAACTTTATTATGACGAAAATTTATGTAATTTCATCGTGGTAATTTGGTGAATATCGAGAATAGGTAAAGGTTATACTTGTGAAGATATCATACGTACAATCACAATGCAGAAATTCACATCACAATGCATAATGATGACACAAATGGTCAATCTGGGCAGAGGGTGGGACCAATTTTAAGTCAGTATGAGAATAAGCTTCGCAACGACATAGATCACAGTTAGATTAAATAATCTTCTTTTGCATTTGTTTATAAAAACAAACGAAAAACTAAATACAAACTTATTCTATTTTTAACCGACTTCCAAAAAGGAGGAGGTTATCAATTCGGTTGTATTTTTTTTTTTTTTTTTTTTTTTTTATGTTTGTTACCTCAGAACTCCGTCATTTATGAACCGATTTAGAAAATTATTTTTTTATTTGAAAGGTTTTACTTTCAGATTGGTCCCATTTAAATTTTATGAAAATTGGTTTAGTAGTTTGGTATTTAAATCAAAATAACTGAAAAATAATACGTCGTCGAAGTAAACGAAATGGTGTATTTTGCTTTCTTGTGACTTTCCGGTGGTGTTTACGGTCTCTAGAATAGTTCTAATGAACTGCCTATTTTCCAGCTTCATCATCAGATGATGATGATGATGATGATGAAACCGGAAGGTAAGCACCGGAAAAATATTTTTTTTGCTATTTAGTGCTTTTTAGTGTAAGACCGCATTCTCAAACATCTCTTTTTACACGAGTGCTCAAAAAACGGAGTGAATATAAGTATGTATGTATGTAAGTATGTTTGTGAGTTTCTTTACCTATTCCACCATTACTTCTAAATATCTGAACTGATTTCGATATATGGGGTATCGTTAGAATCCTTACACTGTCCCGTCAGTAACATACGCTAGTAAGTTTTTTTTTTAAATTAATTTCTTCTTGTTTTAGGCAGTTTATTACTCTCTTTTGAAATAGCCTCAGATCTAGATTTCCTACTTTGATATGTCGCAGATGGACTGTAGAATAAGCTGTTTTACAAAACTGCTAGCTGATTTACAAAACTGCTAGCTGATTTACAAAACAGTACTGTTATGAAAAACAGCTGAACGACGTTTAGCGGTTTTACATAATTACTGAACTATAACACGCAGAATTGAATGAACGTTTTGCGTTTATCAATGCAGCGGGTCAACGATCAGAGATTATGTAAAACAGTGTGAAATGAACTGTCAGGTTGTTGATTTTAGTTCGAAATTTTGTCACATATGGCTCTGTATGTCCTAACAATAATAACCTAACTTAATTTTACTTCTCAATAGCAAAAAAAAATATGAAATTTTTTAATGACGTAAATACTAAACCACTATAATAGTCGACAATATATCGGGATTATGAAAGAAAATAAATTAAATTGATCCATGAGCGAGCGAAGCGAGCTCGGGAGTTTTGTGTACCCCGACACGGACAGGTTAGGTTCGAAGAGGATGACGGGGGCCCGTGAGCGAGCGTAGCGAGCGAACAGCCCCCGTCATCCTCTTCGTGTTTAGGTTTTTTCTAACCTTACGGACACAAAATAGGAGCCCCGCTAAGCGGGGCTCCGTCGACCCAGCCACGGAAAGTCAAATCAGAATACAGTATCGCTTTTTTACTTGAATGGTTACTATCCATTTAATATACCTATACAATAAACAAACCTGTCCCACTGTAGATATGTCATTCTGCATTACGTCTAAAGGTGGGTAGCAGTTTTGTTAAACGTATCGCAATGGCAATCCAGCTGAACGTTGTTCAGCTGTTTTATAAAATAGTACTGTTGTGTAAAGCAGCTAGAGATTTTGTAAAACAGCGGATTCTACAATCCATCTGCGACAGATATATATGGACAGCGCGTTAAGTAGGTCTATCCATATTCACTTCCGATAAATCAGTTATGGTACGCAAGATTCACTAAAAAGTAAGAAATAAAATAATTTTTAACAAAAAAAAAGAACCGACTCCAAAAATCTTTCTGTTAGGTAAAATTGCACTAAAAAGTAATAATATAATTGCATTATTTACTTACTACAATTTATATAAAAATATTTTTTAATTTTAGAGGATTCTGAATAAAATCAATTTATTAGGACAATAATATACAATTATTATTATTTTTGGAGTCGGTGCCAGTAAAGGATAATAAACGTGTAAGTACATTCATGAAGTAGCGTATTACGTTCGCTTTAGGCAGTTGTTGTGTTCATTTGCAAATAGGTTCAATTAGGTATAATACATTATCGTAAAAATAATGATGGTTAATGTACCTTTAAATATACTTTGTAAATTTTAGGAAACTTCCTAAATATTTTTAAAGTTTGTCTGGCACCGACTCCAAAAATAATAATAATTGTATATTATTGTCCTAATAAATTGATTTTATTCAGAATCCTCTAAAATTAAAAAATATTTTTATATAAATTGTAGTAAGTAAATAATGCAATTATTTTATTACTTTTTAGTGCAATTTTACCTAACAGAAAGATTTTTGGAGTCGGTTCTTTTTTTTTGTTAAAAATTATATTAGAAATTGTTTATCTTTGGGTGTAACATGAAGAAGATGGTTGACCCAAGAACTTCTGATGACGAGTCTGATCACATGTTAAGGAGATCTGATTATTTATCTTTGTGGATCACGCAATAACTACAGATGGATACAAATCGAAATTTAGCGTAATAGTATTAGTTCATCTTGGAGGTTCAGGTGCAAATCCTGCTCAATACTGTATTTTTCTTGAAATTGATATTTGACACCCCTTAAACGGTCAACTTAATAATTAATATACCTAACGATTGGTCCATATCTGAGGTCCAAAACTCCAAATATTACATTAAAAACCCGTTTTTTTGTAAGAATGCGTTAAAATCGATCCATTCTTCCATTGCAATAGGCACTAGAGCTGAACTAACAAAAATCTGTATATTTGGATTTTGTTACACGGAAGACCATATTTAGAATTCCTGCCTTTTCGAGTCTAGATTCGGCTGGGTTTAGTGTCTTGTATACAAATAAAATTCACTCACTGGTTTCGGCTTCATGTCTAGGCGTTACTGTTCGATTCTACGACACGACAGCAATGGTCCCCGTCAAGTTTGTGCACAACTTAAATGTTAAGTGATAACAGTAGAAGGTCAAGGGTTAAGTCAGGCTATCGGTTCAACGTAATATGATAAAAACTCGCGAAAATATTAATGACGCCTCATGTCATGTCAGTACAAATTAATTGCTATTGATAATAATTGTTTTTAAAATTTCGCGGTCGGAATTTTTGGGGATTGTGGCTGTAAATTAAATAATAACAATCAGAGAGTTTACTCATTAACTAACGATATTTAGGAGGATAGTCTAAAAGCCCTATCGTGAGTTAGTGGTCGTGATAACTTTGTGTAATAACCTTACCCAATTGCCAATTGGGTAAGGTTATTACACATTTATACTTTTTCTATGTTTTATTTATCTACGTACTTTCTAATTTAATCTTTGACAAAGGAGGAGACCATCGTGAGGAAACCCTTACATATTGATCACCAGTCGTCAATTAATTACTCACGTACTTTATAAGTTAATGTTTGACAAAGGAGAAGACCATCGTGTGGAAACTCGTACTTATTGATCACCAGTCGCCATTGGACTGACAAGTGAAAGGTCGCAAGTTCGAGTCCCTCCTTTGTCAAAGATTAAATTAGAAAGTACGTAGATACATAAAACATAGAAAAAGTATAAACCTTACCCAATTGCCACGTTACCAAAGTTATCACGACCACTAACTCACGATAGGGCTTTTAGACTATCCTCCTAAATATCGTTAGTTAATGAGTAAACTCTCTGATTGTTATTATTTAATTTTTTTAACGCACCACTGTCTTTTCGAAGTCATGTGCGTATTATAAATAAATTATCACTTGCTTAAAAATTGTGAAGGAAAACATCGTGAGAAAACTAGCACACCTGAGAGATGTTCTCGATGGTGTGTAAAGCCATGTCAGAGACCTACGGGGTGGTTTAAACTCTGACACTAGGTTTTTCATCAACCACACGATAAGAAGAAGACCAGTCGCCAATTTGCAATTTCGCGACCAGCCAGCGTGGTTGCTGATCTCAGCACTTCGAGTTAAGTCTTCGATCGAACTATGATGCAAGGGTCAACTTATTATAATCATATCGACTTTGGTCGACAGTCGTCGAGACATCGCCTTCAGTCAGTGGCGCGAGTCGCGGGTTTAATCCTGCACGAAATCCTACTAATATTATAAATATGAAAGTACGTGAGGATGGATGTTTGTTACTCTTTCACCCAATAACTACAGAATGGATTTGGATGAAATGTGGCACACAGATAGTTTATAACCCGGATTAACACATAGGACTTTTTTTATCCCGGCTGGACCTAATTCTGAAGGCAACACAGGCGAAGTCGCGGGCAGAAGCTAGTAGGTAATCATTATTTCTGTTGCAAATGTTTCAAGTACATACATAAGTAGATATTAATTTAGCTTTGCGAGTTATTTGTTTTTAAAGGTACCCAATACACAGGACAGAAACAAAAAAAAATTAAACAAAGCAATCTAATTAATTGTTGGATATGCAAGGGGCCTTACAATCTGATATAACCGATAAATCTTTGAAAGGACTTAACGCATGCTTATCGAACTCTAAAGTTATAAATTTTTGTGCAAAAAGAGAACAAATAAAAAAAAAACTTAAGAGTTCGCTAAGCATGCGGTAATGCTTTTCAAAGATTTATCTGTATTTGTTACGGTAATTGCATCTGTACGACATCGTATTAACTGCAAAATTAATCGTGTCGGTTTGGTTTCCTGTCTTTCTTTGTTATCGTGTGGTTGATGAACAACCTAGTATCAGAGTTTAAACCACCCGTAGGTCTCTGACATGGTTTCACACGCCATCGAGAAAATCTCTCAGGTGTGCTGGTATCCTCACGATGCTTTCCTTCACCGTTTTATGCAAGTGATAATCAGTTTATAATATGCACATGACTTCGAAAAGACAATGGTGCGTGCCTTGGATTCGAACTTGCGACCTTAGACTTTTCAGTCCAACGGTCATACCACTAGGCTATCAATGCCTCCATGGTTTCCTGTAACAGTGTAAAGGGACTGAATAGATGGCAATGACGTCACCAAAAGACGTATTAAATGTGGAAAAAGAATTTGCGGTAGAGGTCGAGATGACTAAGCGGTCAGAGCGCCTGGAATATTTATCCGGGAGGCGCAGGTTCAAATCCTGCTCATGACCTGATTATTTTTTCACAAAAATTTATAATCTGATATTATTTAATAAACTTTATCAAAAACTCATCAGCATAAATAATACGGGTTGAATAAGATTGTTTTTTCTAAACTCGGTTACTGAAAGCCATTTATCTATCTAGAACAAGACCTTAGTTTAGATGTCCTTACTCCTTAGTGTGCCATACACGTGCGAGATAATTGTAAGACACGATCGCACTGTATACTATAGATTGCGTGACTTGTTAGATGAGTCATGTTGTATCAATGAATGAACTCTTCGATGGAAACTGAATAGATCTTAAATGTTGGTTAAGATAATCGTGTTATGACAACAAAAGCACTGTTATTTCACTTCCGGTTCTTGCTGATTAAGATTATAATGAGAGGGATATTGTTTCGCGTGTTTGTGTGATTGTTTTGTGCTAGTTTAATACGCAATACTATGGTCAAGGTGAAACGACGCAATCGATATCGATATCTTTGAAGGTAAGCGTTTAAATAATGTTCATTTATGAATGGGTGGCCGGTACTTACACTAAAATCACTTCTTCTTTGCGTGTCGATGGCAAACCTATATTTTTGCGGCCCAGAACTTGGCAACGCAAATTGCGGAATCGGTGGCGTCCATTAGGTCCTGCTGCGAACCGGTGGTAGGGCAAGCATGACAGGAGACCATGTGGGCCATTGATTGGACTGCTCCGCATACGCAATCCAGGTTTAGGTCCTTCGAGAGTCCCCACCTGAACATGTTTTCCTTACTTCGGCCAACCTGCGTCCGAAGTCTGTTTAAAGACTTCCAGATTGGCCACGGTTGTCGATGCCCAGGTGAGACTCCCTGGCAAATCCCACTAAAACCACTTACTTCATTGATTATGGTAAACATTAAACCATCAGAATACCTTGAATGCAGTAGTCTTAGGTACCTTCGTTGTCAAAGATCATTCGTAACCGAAGTACCTCCTTGTTGTAACATAACATAGGTAACATAGCATCGCGCCCTTTTTTCCTTGCAAGGGCAGGCACACATTTTATCAATGCAGTTATTAAGTTCCAGTAGGTGGTGCACCTATTGCCACCAACCGGACCCAATTCCAAACACCGGGCTAGTGCTCAGTATTTCTTAGTTTGTTACTATGTTAGTTTACGCGACCAAGAGTCAAATTCCAACGAGACAGTCCTTGTAAAATGCAAATATTCGGCTATATCCGGTTAGACTCGAATACTACCCCAACATAGATAACTTAAATCGCCCTTGCCTCATAACATCATCACGCTTATATGTCCCGAGAGGGGCAGGCAGAATAGTAGGTACCTCCACCCACAGTTCATCGATGCCGTAATTAACATTGACGATTGGTAAGCAATTATGAACTATGCAGAAATAAAGGTAGGTATTCACCGTGGGAGAGCCATGCACCTGCACGAATGGGCCGGCTCGACCGGATTGATACCACGGCCTCACAGAAAACCGGCGTGAAACAAATCTTGCGTTGTGTTTCGCCGAGTGAGTGAGTGTACCGGAGGCCCAAACCCTTTAAAAGGCCGGCAACGCACTTGCGACTCCTATGGGGTTGCGGGAGTCTATGGGTGGCGGTAATCGCTTACCATCAGGCGAGCTGTCTGCTCGGTTGCCCCCTATTCCATAAAAAAAAAAACCTGGACCCAAAATTAACATAAATGTTCATGCTTTTCAACATCTTTCGAACGGGTCGAATTCTCGGCCTAAATCAAACATATTATCAAATCTTTTAATGCTTCGAGCATTTTAGACATCTTGGGTAAAGATATCTTTACTCTCAGGATAACATTGTGATTAAGAAAAACCTACTATAATAATAAGAAACATCCGTCAAAATATAACCAAATAACGTTACTCAGGAGACTGAATAAGTGATGATAACGTCACCATATAACGTATTAATGTGGAGTAAGAAGTGATCAGAGGTCGGGAATTCGAGACAGCTTGGTTGGCCGAGTGACTGGAGTATTCATCCGAGAGCTGCAGGTTCAAATCTTACTCAAAACCAAATGTATCATACCACAAAATGATGTAATAAGTACCCAGATAATTTATTTCACTGGCTGTGAAGAAGGAGTGTCTGTGTAGGAGGCGTTCTATAAGTAACCAGCGGACAGTTCAATTGAGTCAAGGTCATTACAAGAGGCTCCTTGACATTATTGTAGAGTATCGTAGAGAATGAGGAAGTATTCCATTAAATATTAAAATAGAGTGCACGTGTTTGGCGCATTCATGGGTCGTCTCTTCGTCATCAGATGGTCTCGTTACTAAGATACCGCTGCCGTTCGATCTATTGAGGGAAAACTGTCCAACCGCGGTTGGTCTCTGAATGTGTGACTATCGTTTCATATCGAATCCCTTCTAGTATGGTTAAGTAAAGTCAGGGACATAAATCGAATAACAGCACACTCCAAAACGGCGGTGCAAGCATGATTCCTTTTGTCGACACGTTTGTCGATTGAATACGTCAAATTTGACATAAAATGTTGATAAATCGATTAAATTCCATACATAAAAACTTTTATTGAGTCGACAAGTTTGTCGAAAAGAGCTTTTCGATCTTTGCAGGCAAATACGTCGACAAAAATAACCATGCTCACACTGCTGCACCAACTGTAGTGCTGACAATAATTGTGCTACGAGTAGGGGAGACCGGGGGCAAAAGTACCACGGGGCAATAGTAACATTAACGATATTTCCGTTGCCAAGCAACGCTAAGGAGTATGCGGGCGCGGGGGCATAGGCCGTGACGTGCTCCGGTAGTGTAGTCAGTTGGCCGTGTGCTCCGAGCGGCGAGGACGCGTACATCGACTTCCGCCATTTCGACACACACAAAGTAAGTTTTCGTAGTTCGAAAAATTTGGTATTACGCTTTAATTGACAAACTAAAAGTAAATTAACAAGTACTATTAGAATCTATATTTATCACGCTACATAAATCTTATCAAGTATGTAAAATTGTCTTCAGAGTTTTGGATTTATTATTGTTTTTTTATAAATTGGTCCTCGGGAACAATTGTACCATTTTTATCGGGGTCAGTAGTAACGTTACAATTGACCCTATGGTACAAATGACCCCGAGGTGAAAATAATGATTTTAACTATAAACATTAACAATAAAAACAATATTTTACTTTATTCGTTTTTATTTGCGATATGAATGTAGCATTACGTTTTATTAGGATTTATAGTAGTAATTATTTTCTTTAATTTTGTTATAGATGCCTAGAAAAAGAGATAAAAAGACTGATAGAGGCTCGAAAGACCTTTTCCTGTATCAACAAGCATATAGTGAAATTTTAAACGGAAAATCGATACGTGCATCCGCAGAAATGTTTGACCTTTGCCACGTGTCATTGATACGTTATAAACAAAAAAGAGACAAAGCAGAGGACAATGATACCACAGTGATAATGGGATACAATCCTGCGACAAAAGTTTTCACCGAAGAGCAAGAGTCAAAAATAACAGAGTATTTGCTTCAATCGGCTGATATATACTACGGGCTTACACCGAAGCTGCTTTATTTATTATTATTTGACTTTGTACTCAAATATTGACTTTCAAAATATAGCATATCCACCTTGTACTGTAAACGTAAAATATTTCAGTACCAAGTCAATGTAGCAAATTGTATCAAATGTCTACTTGAATGCTTCTTGTTCGCAAAAATATGACAGGGGTTAAATGTAACATGGGGTTGTTAGTAACACACTCGTTTTGCATACAAATTGTTATTGTTGATTATTGTTAAATATATCAAAGAAGTGTACGATTTCTAACTTATTTTATATTGTAGTACTTATAACTTGTCTAATATTGTGATTGTAGAAAGTAATACGTAGCTTTTCATTACTTATAAAGGAAATGTATATTTTTTTTGTTTCTAAGCAGCTTGATGAAGCGGTACCCTCTATTTTAATTACCAATTATAAGACTGATTATATTTTGAGACTGTGATTATTTTAATAATTAAAAAGTGGCTATTATCATTAAGATTGACATTTTATTGTGCAGCAAAACGATGTTACAAATGACCCCGTACTATGGGTCACTTGTAACATTTGACACTCCCTTTTAAAACTTTGATAGCAACATAACTATAGTAAGTACTCCATCTTTGACTGCACATGTTAGTAGACCATTAAACTAAGTTTCTTGAACAGTAATCAGATTTTGTTATATGTTAACAGTTTTAGCACAATCGGCCATGAAGTAAAAATTGTTACTTTTGCCCCCGGTCTCTATGATAAAATTACTTTTTGCATTTTTTGTCTTCATATGATGACAAGATTTATGTTTTGTTTTCCAGACAGTAGGCTGGTTAGTTTTTGAACTCAGACATGTTATAAATTTAGATGTGTTCACCGTCT
Source organism: Xylocampa areola (assembly GCA_935421205.1). Taxonomy (NCBI): domain Eukaryota; kingdom Metazoa; phylum Arthropoda; class Insecta; order Lepidoptera; family Noctuidae; genus Xylocampa; species Xylocampa areola. The sequence goes on along the minus strand of OW285219.1, from coordinate 9,954,027 downwards.
TTGTCGGTGTCTTTCAATGTGGAGATACCTTCCATCTTTTCATTTGAAAGTCAATGACATTGCAACAAACTTTACAATATGTTTAACTAGTTATCTAAAAGACGTTGGAAACACGATTATAAGGGGAGTTTAAGGTTAATGTAACTAATTCATAATTACATATTTGTAAAAACCGCCATAAAACAAGCTGTAATAACACCTGTGTACAAGGGTGGTGACAAAGCTGATCCGTCCAACTACAGGCCGATATCTGTCCTTCCTTCCTTGTCTAAAATTGTCGAAATATTAATAAACCAACGCTTGACTAGATATTTAACAAAAAATAACATAATCTCATCCACACAATTTGGCTTTAGACAAGGAAAGTCTACAGAAGACACAATCCTGGCGCTAGCCTCCATTGTCACAGAAAAAGTGGACAGTCGTAGTAAGTGTCTGGCAGTTTTTCTGGACCTCAAAAAAGCCTTCGACACAGTCTCTGTACCCACACTTTTACACAGGCTAGAAGACATTGGTGTTAGAGGGGCACCTCTTAAACTCTTTCAGGAATACCTGAGCGAGCGCAGGTACGTAGTAAAAATAGGACCAGTCACTAGTTCCGAAGAAATTGTCACGTATGGAGTAGGACAAGGTAGTGTGCTCGGGCCGACACTATTTCTCATTTATATAAACAGTTTATGCAGCTTGAGTATCGATGGTGCTCACATATTCTCTTATGCTGACGATACAGCAATTGTTTTCTCGGGAGAAACTTGGGACAGCGTCAGTCGGGTCAGGCACACACACACACACCACAATTACATTAAAAACACTTTGAGCATACCGTATACCTTATTTAATAAATTTTTCTGCTGTTTGTTTCTGACACATAATTATAGTAATAGTAATAGTTAATGTAAACTGGAGGAGCGGAACCACCTACAAGCAAATCTTTGCTTAAAAGGAGATTCCCAACTTAACAATTGTTATTTACATAAGCTGATGAAATAAACATTTCTATTTTTTTTATTATTTTTTTATTTTTTCCAATAACTGCTCTTTCTGGTCGCACGGAGTGACGGGTGAGTTTTTTTTTTTAGTTTCTTATAATTTATATATTAATTTTATTTGTTATTTTCTCGTTACTTGCGTTAATGGTTCTTACAGATAAATCTTTGAAAAGCATTAACGCATGCTTAGCCAATCTTAAAATTATAATTCGTTGTCGAAAAAGAATACGGTCGCGAGCAGGATTCGAACCTGCGCCTCCCGGATAAATACTACATTCCTCCTTCCTCCTTTCATCTTGTTGTCATTTTGTATAATTTTGTGTTGTGTGGACCGGAAATTCGGAATAAATCGCTTTTCTTTCTTTCGGATTCCATTGTTATTAATGCACTATAAGAGGGAAAACAGCAAACAAAGTCTTACTTAATACTTTTATTAATTATAAATATAATACATTTGGCATCATAAAGTTAGATAATATTTATATACACGGCTGTATAACATCTGTTTGCTTCTTGATAACAGTTTATGTTTTGAACCCATACCTACTTAACTCTGAAAACATTAAATGTTTTTATCAAAACAATTCAGGCTGAGGACCTTTTTAACCTCTTGACTGCCGAACGTGGATCCACGCGAAACACAATGAAATTTAATTATATCTGGAAATGCGGCATACGCGAGGTTAAACCAACAATACCACGGAATATCCAACATTAAATAATAGTTCACTAAACTAAATGATACAGTCGAAATACTTATACCTCTAAGATAAAAATAATAACTAGGTACATAAGTAGAAGGCAAGAAACGATACTGACAAACTATTTCGCATAGCGGGTGAGTCGCGAATCCATTTCTCCGAAAGTACTTTAACAGATGTCATAAGTTCATAACAATACGAGAGCATCAATAGGCAGGTTAGCTGATCACCACTCGCAGACTCCAGGGATGTACTTCTCAATCAGCCCCTCGTAGTAAGGCCACAAGGCTTCGATGTCGGGGACGTTCGTGCTCTTTGTGTACAGGTCGTATTTGCTGGAAAATAATCAGTTTATTTTAGTTCTATTACAATAGTCAAATGCAATGGTTCCCAAAATGTCTGATATCAATACGTGTAGCGATAGAATAGAATTGCGTCGATTTATTTTAAACCTAAATCTTATGAGTTATTTAATGCAATGACTTGACCGAACTATCGACCGTTTTTGATGCATCTATATTTGAAAATATTCTTTGGAAAATATATTTGTCCGCATGCAGCATACTGATACGATGATGTAGCAGTGATAGCCTAGTGGTATGACCGTTGGACTGACAAGTCAAAGGTCACAGTTCGAATCCAAGGCACGCACCACTGACTTTTCGAAGTCATGTGCGTAGGTATTATAAATTATTTATAACTTGCTTCTAAGGGTTAAGGAAAACTTCGTGAGGAAACCAGTAGACCGGAGAGATATTCCAGATGGTGTGTAAAGCCGTGTCAGAGACCTACGGGTGGTTTAAACTCTGACACTAGGTTCTTCATTAACCACACGATAAAAAGAAGAAGTATACGATCATCCTCCTAAAATTCATACCTTCTAACAAATTCCAGCCTTTTACGATAAAACCTACCTACCTATTAGGCAATGGAATTAAGCTACTCACTTGAACTCCAGCACCCACTGCAGGATGTCCTCGTCCTTCTTGTTGGTGAGGTGGCGATAGTCACCGCCCGCGTGCCATGGGTACAGAGAGTGGTATCTGGGGACATTCATTTTATCTTGACCAAACTTGATGAGCATTCGATTCTCATAAGATTTGCGCAAACATTTTAAACACCGTGGGAGAGCCACGCTTCGGCACGAATGGGCCGGCTCGACCGGATTGATACCACGGCCTCACAGAAAACCGGCGTGAAACAACGCTTGCGTTGTGTTTCGCCGAGTGAGTTAGGGTACCGGAGGCCCAAACCCTTTAAAAGGCCGGCAACGCACTCGCGACTCCTCTGGGGTTGCGGGTGTCCATGGGCGGCGGTAATCGCTTACCATCAGGCGAGCCGTCTGCTCGGTTGCCCCCTATTCCATAAAAAAAAAAAAAACATATTTCGATATAAAATTTTAGCGTCGATAAACCCATACCAATATGACAACATCGATAAAATGAAAACATTGTAATCTGAAAAGTTAATTAAACAAATACAAATCGTTAACCGAATAATTACTTTTAGTGGGATCAGACAGGTGAGTTCCAATATTATTGCGTGTTATAACCACTGAGCTATCGTACTCTCTTAGAGACCTTAGAAGAAAGTACCCGTGAGAAATTGGATAAAATATAACATTAGAATTACATTATCATCACGCCTGTAGGTATTCCCCGATGGGGTAGTCGCAGATGTACAAAGTTGTACACCCACATTTTATTACCTATCTCCCATGTAATAGGTGGTGAGCCTAATGCCATATACTGGGCACAATTCCAAACTCCGGGATGCTACTGAGAATTTCCTTACAAAAATCCCCATAACACTTTGTCTGACCTGAGCCCAAGACCTGATGCTCAGCAGTCGCACTTGGGACCACTATATCAATGAGGCAGTCAAAATAAAATATATCCACAACGCGCAGTGAGCAAACGTGGTGCTGGTGATAAAAGACAGAAAACGCCTTCGGCCTTGTCCTGCAGTAGAACAGTTGCAAACAGAGACACGCTGGAATTTTTACCTGATCATGTAGAGACCCTTCTCAGGGATCTTGCACTTATTATGCTTTAGAAACTGGTACATGTACTCGTCGTGGCTCCAGGAGATCTCCAGCTTGTCGAGCCCGCAGTGTGGCTCATACATGCCGTATTTGGTGCTGGTGACAAAATCAATGGAGACTATTAATCATCAGATACTGCAGATACCAGTAAAATCAGTATCTTTTGCGTAAAGTTTGACGGAATGGCTTGTTTTTAACATTGAGGCTAAGAGTAGAATAAATCAGAAAAGATGCCAATTATTTGGATACTTCGACTTTGTAAGAAATGCTACAGAAAAGTCTGTCTCCATCAAAGAAGTAGCTTAACTAGCCCATCTCTTCAACTGGAAAGACACACTAGATCTTTAAAATCATTGAAATCTTTTATTTGATGTGCTAAAGTCTATAATTACTTGTATTTAGGATTGTAAGTGTCGGGGTTGTCCTTGAAGCTCTCGGGTCCGTAAACGATGGAGTCTGCCCACTTGCAGCCCACTGGGAACGTGTCACCGACCACACACCATTGTGGTTCACCGTAGAACGCCATTACCTGGGCAAAATGTGGCACTATTATGTTTTAACTTTGATTTAGGTAGGGAGCACCTGACCTAACTGATCTACTCTATAAATCAAACTGTAGGCTGAGATTGTGACTCGTGATATCCCTTTGAATATCTTAAGCAGATATTTTGACAGCCGTGTAACGCAGTCCAGCCTATGCAAGACAGTGATTTCGGTTTAAAGCAGTTATATTGAAAACCAACAGTTGATGAAGCATGAAGCGAAACCCTGGTTTCTGTTATTTTCAAATAATTGCTTATTTTAGCTGACTCTTTTCTCGTGCAAGAACCTACTTACATATGTGCTTACAACAAAGAAGAAACCTAGAAATAAATAAAATAATAATACGTAACTCTTTGATTAATTAATTAATAGTATGTAACGTAACTGATATCTCTTCTAGTTTATATGTTCATACCATTAGTTTAATAAATCAATTCAACACATCGATAGAAATATAATGATTTTCGTGAGTTTATATAGATTTTGCAAGTTTGTTGGCTGAGCGCGGTGCCAGCATGGTTCTTTTTGTTGATTTTAAACGTCATATTTGACATAGTGATGGAAAAACGATAAAATTCAATACATAAAAACTTTTATCGAGTCGACAAGTTTGTCGAAATGATCTCGGACGCCTGTTTTGGTGCGTCGTAAAAATCTAGTCAAAGAACATTGATATCAATGATGAACAATTAAAGGTTCAGAGTCGTAAAAAAGGTTATCAGTAACAGATAGATTAGTGGTGTTTATTATATTAATATAATCACTATTATTATCGACTTTATTCATGTTGTTATTAAGTTTTGCGTTGGGACGAATCATTAATTTTATTCTTTGACGCCCGATGCGATTATTTTGTCACGTTTTCAAGAAACCGTTAGATGTTAGATTATGAAGAAGTTGAGAAGAGAAGAAGTTGTGCGAAGAACTCAACCTAGGAGAGACGCGTGCGCATAATTTTCCGTGGAACTTCCGAAACAGCAACGTAAATAATTGAATTAATAATGTTTACATGTGTTCCATGCGTGATAAAGGGGTACCCCCCCCCTGAAATAAATTCATGAGGGAGGGGGGTACACTCTTCGTCGATGTATCCGAATTTCCTATCAGAACGGCAGCTCTTGCTTAGTAGCCACGCTTGAGGTAGTTTATAGTAATCATACCTTGCCTAAATCATGGAGGAGTCCCGTCAGATGGAACCAGTCATCATCAGGATGGTCTGCGCGGATCCTCTCAGCTGTCTGGAAGGCGTGCACGATGTTCGGCAGGCTGGTGTCAGGGTCGGACTCGTCCACCAGCTCGTTCAACTTGATCAACGCATCCTTTATCGTACTCTTGAAAGTGTTAAACTTTAACCATTTTTCTTTCTTTTCTGGAGAGTTAAGAGGAAAATCTACGTTTTAAAATATATTTAAAATCAATGTAATACTTACTATACTTTTGTTTTACCCAGTTTTACCAATCGTCAGCCAATCAGTAGTTATACATTAATTTATTGGATTTTTTATTTGATATTTGACGGGGGAGGATGGATATAATTATCTCGCATAAACGTCATTTTACTATTAGAATTATTCAAGCCAAGCATGTAGCAGACTTGGCTAACAACAGGTGGGACCTACGCTTTAACATGGTCTCCAAACAGTCTCCGAAACACTGGACATGGAGGACCTACCTACATTTAGTCATCATTGTGTGCTAGATCCTTTTAATAGCGAGCAAGACCTTAAAATCTATTTTACTCACGTTTGACGAGGTCCACGGTGACATTAGTGTGCATGTCATAGTAAGTCTTGCGCACGCGTTCGCGGATGGGGTCGGTATCATCCACCGTGTAGTCACGGAAGGCATCAATTGGCTTGTCATTGAATGCTGGCTCTGGACGGAGCAGCTGCGACGGGTCGATCAGGGATATCTCGCCTTTCTGTTGGGTGAAAGATAAAATGTATGAGGCGTAATTCCAATGACATTGTGAAGGCCCTGTAAAGTTTGTTGGGAAATATAGTGTTGTAATAAGTATTCATAAACAATAGATTACACACGAAGATACACCAAGTTGTCCGAAGATGAATGATGAAGATCCTATGTTGACGAAGTTGGACACTATTTGTATGTACTTAAAATCGTTTTCAAAAATTGCCTACCATCACAAAACGTCTAGCTCATGAAGAGACAAAACTAAATACTTTAAGCAGACCCGTGCACTAACCATATAGATACTATTAACTTAACTTAAACTGACTATACATTATTATATGTATTGCTGACAGCACTGCACGACATAAACTCGTAAAAATAATTATTACTTCAGGAAACTGTTTTCAATGACATTTCTCCAATAACAATTTTTAAAAACACTGCATCTAAATATTTCTTATTATGAATTACCTGAGACATTTTTCTTCAGGTATCCGTTTGACACCTAAACTCTTGCTTATGATGTAAAGAGTTTGACGTAACAACAGATCAGCTTCCCATTATATAGCGACTTAGGTAAGAGCATCTCGAGTAGTCGGCGCTATCAGATAAAGTGGGCTTAACTCTAGTTAGATAGTAATAATTCTTTAATAGACTATAGTTTTTGCACATCAGGGTGTACTTGCCGTTTTTCAGTTTTGCTGTTAACAATCTTTGTGTTGAATGATCTTAACCTTGTAAATGGTCGTATTGAACCCTTCCTTTTTCAGTTGTGGTGTATCGTCACAGACGTCGTGCGTGCTGAAATTCTACTGACTGTCTTTCGGTCTTTCGCTGACCTTTTTCATCGGGGTTCTAGGATTACATCTGCATTTGCACCCATTATGAGACTCACGAGAAATAGAAAGAGGTAAAGTAATAAATAATGACTGAGAAATATGATGGAATGCAATGGACAGAAATCTCTAAACATTTCTGGCAGGTCAAAGCGAGTTTTCTGTAGGGTTAACCGTCAGATGCCTTGTTGGTTTAGTGGTCATGGCTACTGAGCGTGAGGTTGTAGGTTCGATTCCCAGATCAGGCAAAGTGTTATTAGGTTTTTCTGGAAGGAAATTCTCTGCAGTAATAACTGCTTCGGCGAAATGTGGATGTACAAGAGTATGCTCTATACTCCGCGTAACCCGAAGGGGAATACGGGCGTGATGCGTGTATGTAACTGTAAGCTTGACAAAACTATCTCTGACCATAAGGAGCGAAGCGTAATTGGTCTATTGGTTGCAAGGGTGACTGCCGAGCGTGAGGTCCAGTATTGTTGGACTTTTTTGTAAGGAGATTCATAGTAGCAACCCGGAGTTTGGAATCGTGTCCGGTTGAGGGCTATAGGCTCACCACCTATTATGACCTATTGGTGAAATGTGTAAACACTTCTGCCTACCCCCTCGGAGAATACAGGAATGATGCTATGTTATGTTATGCCACTAGATTCTATAGGCTGATCCGACAGGTTTAACGCTAATCAAGGACGTCTGCTCACAACATGGTTAGACAAATTTCTTCAAAGTGAGCATCACCACCAACATACGACGCTGTTTTTGAATTGTGTTAAGCACACATCAAAATAAATTAGTTTACTAGGTGTAGCAGTAAAACAAACAAACATAAACATAGATAATGTACGAGATTGCGGATTATTTGAATTAACAGTGCCTATGTGATTTATTTTCAATTCTTAATGAACCTGCACATTTATAAAGTTACAATATTAAATGGAAAAAGAATACGATCGCGAACAGGATTCGAACCTCCCGGATAAATACTCCAGGCGCTCTGACCACTAAGCCATCTCGACCTCTGCTCACCACCGCTAATTCTTCTTCCATATTTTAACACGAAAGATCTTGAATTATTAAGGTAATTGCATTCTTTACGACATTGTATTAGCTGCAAAGTTGGTCGTGTCGGTTCGGTCACCTGTATAGGTACTGAATTGATTGCAATGACGTCGCCATAAGATGTGTTAAAATATGGAAGAAGAATTCGCGGTGGTGAGCAGAGGTCGAGATGGCTTAATGGTCAGAGCGCCTGGCGTATTTATCCGGGAGGCGCAGGTTCGAATCCTGTTCACGACCGTATTCTTTTTCCATTTAATATTGTAACTTTAGAGTTCGCTAAGCATGCGATAATGCTTTTCAAAGATTTATCTTGAACTGCACATTTATGTTATATTAGCTATCTGGATCATCACAAATAAAAAATAAATCTAGGAAAAAAATTAGAAGCCTTGCGCAACATAGTAGTGTTTAAATGGTAGGTAATTACTTTACCTGTAGAATATTACTGTAAAGCTGTCGGTGCTGCGCTTGATATTTCTCCGGTGGCGTCAGATTGCCGTCCCATCGGACTAAAGAGTGAAGAACTCTTCCTTCGGGAGTGCACCTGTGTTTGCTCACACTTGTGCACTATGAACGCCGTGACCGAATAATTGGTCTGGAGTGGGTATATTATTACATTATTACTAGCTGTGTACCGCAAACGTTGTTCTGGCATATAAATTTTCTGGAAAGGGCCACCCTTATCACCGAGGGGTATAAAAAATAGCTTACGACCTATTCTCAAATATACACAAAAAAGACGGTCAAGGCGTTTCGGAGGAGTTCGATTACAAACACTGTGACACGAGATTTTTATATATTGGAGGATTAATGTAACCTTTTTTTTTCCTGTGTGGAAAATCCACCGTGGACGCTGTGCCGGAGTCCTACCGACTAAAAACCACACTTTCCTTCTTAAATCTTTATCGAGGACCCGGGGTCGCTACTGCATTCGCCGCGACCCCGGCAGGTTTGGTCTGTCGACCGCATCGACGGGCTTCCATCCTTTGTTATTTGTGTAGGCTCGCCACAGTTGACCAGGCACTGCATAGGCGTCTCTATACATACGCCAAACGCAACGCATTGCCGTCTTGGGAATTATTATTGTAACCTTTGACTTATCAATCCTAGACTTACCTAGATCAGACATTTTATCACATGAATTTTCTTCCTACATATTATTTACAAATAGTTTATTTTGTCTATCAGCAATTTTATCTAAACGGTTTATCCGCGAATTTAGAAGTGGAGTACTTTTTGATTGACATATTTACAATTGAGGAATTGAATGCCCTTTGAAGTTGGCGAATATATTCCGACAAAGGAAAGCCGCTCCTCATTATCTAAAGAAATTTGTTTTTAGCCGTAAGTACTTATCTACGTATGGAAATAAGTAAATTCATAGTCCAGTATTTGTAAAAAAAAAAACGGTGGTTTGCTCCTTTTTTGCTTTAGTTTGAAATAGTTATGTTAAACCAATACAATTGGTATTAAGTGGTAGTAGATACAATTTATTTTTCTACATATTATACCACAGGCTAGATTTTTCTTTTATACTGTAAACTTTAACAGAATAAACCTACTTCCAAACCTGATTTTTAAAGCGTTTTTACGTTTGGATTAGAATTAATTATGTAATTATCATAAGAGTCGAAAGGTACCTATCACTAATCTATATTTTACTAATACTTCTAATACTAATATCTATATAATATTTTGATACTCCGGCCACCGTGAGCCGTAACCTGCGTGTGACGAACTTGGGTAGGTATTTCATTGCCCGACCAGTGACAGGCCCAAGACGGCATGCAGCGCCGCGATTTGGAGCGCGTAACTCCGTGGAGTGTCAGGCCAACTGTGCCCGACCTATACAGGCGACGGGGTACGTCGTTGCATTCATCGAGTCATAATCATAACCTGCCGGGGTTGCGGTGAATAGAGTCAAGATCGAGTTGTAAATTAATAATAGATCCCGGGACCCCGGTATAGGTTAGAGTAGGACCGTGTGGTTTTTGGTTGAATGCTCTAAGGTGTGGTTTTTAGTCGGTAGGAGTCCGGCACAATGTCCACGATGGATTTTCCACACCAGAAAAAAAAATGGTTGTTGTGGTACCTGGTTTTAGGTCTCCCTCGGAATTTCTTACCCGGGATGGACAGTTGATCCTGTGGTCTCCTTCTAACATGTCCACCATCCTGGGACTTAATAACAGCATACGTGAAATGTGGGTGTTCAACTGTGTACGGAGAATGAAGGTATGAGGCTCAGTAACAGCGTAGTATGTTTTGGCACGCGGAGCAGTTTCCTATTGAGCACCCCAGAATAAAACAACAAATATTACAATGCGACTAATTTAGAAAGTTCATAACTTAAATGGTACATCTGTCTAAGCGGAAGCCTTTCCAAACTATACGGATAACCCTTCTATTGTTCTAAGCTAGACCATGGCTTGTTGTACTAAACTACGCGAGTGAGTTGTCACCTCTTGGTGCTTGTCACCCAGGACGGACTGCCCCCACCGCCCTTTACGCCGCCACTTCTTCTTCTTATCGTGTGGTTAATGAACAACCTAGTGTCAGAGTTTTTAAACCACCCGTAGCTCTTGTGGCTTTACACACTATCGAGAACAGCTCTCAGGTGTGCTGGTTTCCTCACAAAGTTTTCTTTTCACGCCGCCACTGATGATGCTATATTATGGGTAATTTTTCATTATGTCGATAAGTACCTATAGGGTACGATTTTCAACAATTTGATTGACAGATTGCTTAGTTGTTATCTTGAACTAAGAATCCGTTATTTGCGGGGAAGCGAGAACTTATCATAGTTACAAAATAGGTAACTATTACTCGTAGATACGTATTATCTTAAGGATTAGATGTATTATGAAGGTGAGCAAACAATTTCATATAGTAAGCTTATGTAAGTAAAGTTACAATATTAAATGGAAAAAGAATACGGTTGCGAACAGGATTCGAACCTGCGCCTCCCGGATAAATACTCCAGGCGCTCTGACCACTAAGCCATCTCGACCTCTGCTCACCACCGCGAATTCTTCATCCATATTTTTAACACGTCTCTTTGGCGACGTCATTGCTATCTATTCAGTACCTATTCAGGTGACCGAAAGAGACGTGTTAAAGATATGGATGAAGAATTCGCGGTCCTCCGGCCACTCTGAGCCGTAGCCTGCGTGTGACGAACTTGGGTACTTCGTTGCCCGACCAGTGACAGGCCCGGCATGCAGCGCGCCGCGATTTGGCGTACCTGTATAGGTACTGAATAGATACTCGTTAGTTTAGTGGTCCCAATCGCGACTGCTGAGCATGAGGTCCTGAGTTCGATACCCGCGTTGGGCAGGGTTATTGGGTTTTTCAAATAGGAAATTCTCGATAGCCGCCTGCAGTTCGGAAATATGCTCAGTAGATGGCAATAGGCTTACCACCTATTAGATGAGACTTAATTACAGCATTGGAGAAATGTGGGTGTAAAACTATGTCCACCTCTGCTATCCCTTCGGGGAATACAGGCCTGATGCTATGTTATGTTATGTAAGTACTTACCAAAATGTTCACTACAAACTTAAGATATGGGTCCACGTTTCATGTTTTTGCTAAAGAATTTTCCCATCCAACATACGAAGCCCGAGGCATTATGGTACAAAAGTAGCAGCAGTAGGTATACGGTAGGCTGATCAGTGGTCCCCCCCAGGGGTTACACCTTGTAGTGGTGGGGGGGCTCTAGTAGCCGTGGCTTGGTCACCCACGGTGAAGCTAACGGAACCCGAGGAGGGTCGCCCCTCAGGTCTTTGCCTTCAAACCCATGTTGGAGCGGCGCCGGCGTGGGTCGCGTTCCTTATGGGGGATGTCACCACTGAGGTGTCTGCGGCGTCGTATGGGCGGCACCGCAGCTGAGGGATGGGGGCCGCGGCGGGAGAGGAGTGCCGGTATGTCGATGCGCCGCTCTCCCTACCTTCCGCGGCCGCCACCGTTGGATGGCGGACGCGGTGGGACCGCAGGAGAAGAGGAATGCCGGTATTGCGAGGCGCCGTTCTTCCTCTCCTCTGCGGCCCTAGTGGTAGGCGGTGGGGCATGACAGCTCAGTTTAGAGAGCCATGGCACGGTACGAGGTTCGAGTCCTGCTCATGTCTATTATAAAATAATTATTAATATTGGCATTACATGGCCTTAACATGTATAAAAATCATTTAAAATTATAATAAAATGATTCACGACAAATCGCACATACGAGGGCGATCCGATAAGTACTAATCCTTACCGCCCGATGGCGCCACTATCGCAAACGAAATTTACTATCATATAGTACATCTTCATAGATTGCTACTGTTAAAATTTCAGCTGAATGGGATTTTTAGTTTTGTTTTGACCGCGTGTGAAAGCGGGTGGGACCGCGGATTTTAGAAAAATGGAAAAAGAGCATTATAGGTCGGTGATTCAATTCTTGTTTTTGGAAGGGAAAACGCGCAGCGAAATCAAAGTAGGCTTGGATGCTGTACACGGTGATTCTTCTCCTTCGATGGCGACAGTCAAACATTGGTTTAACGAGTTCAACATGGTCGCACATCAGTTTTTGATGAGCCACGCCCAGGTGCTCCGAAAACGGCTACCACGGAGGAACTACTAACGTGACAAAAGTCCACGATCTTGTATTGGCTGACCGCCGATTGAAGGTGCGCGAGATAGCTGAGTCAGTAGGTATCTCAAAAGACCGCGTGGGTCATATCCTACATTAAATATTGGGCATGAGGAAGCTGTCGGCGCGATGGGTGCCGCGATTGCTCACTCCGGACAACAAGCACCATCGTGTGACCATTTCAAAGCAGTGTTTGACGTTGTTTAAGCGCAAGCCGAAGGAGTTTCTGCATCGTTTCGTGACCGTTGACGAAACATGGATCCACTGGTACACACCAGAGACCAAGGAACAGTCGAAACAATGGACTTCACCTAGCGAACGTGCGCGTAGCGAAGACTGTCCTATCGGCCGGAAAGGTGATGGCCACCGTTTTCTGGGATTCACAAGATGTGATCTACATCGACTACCTGGAGAAGGGCAAAACGATCAAAGGACTCTACTATGCCGAATTATTGGGCAGATTCGACGTCAAATTGCAGAAAATCGACCCCATTTGGCGAAGCAAAAAGTGCTTTTTCACCATGATAATAACGCCCCGGCTCACACCTCAACCGTCGGCACGGCCTAATTAGTCGAATTAGGCTACGAACTGCTGCCCCATCCACCCTATTATCCAGATTTAGCCCCGTGCAACTTCTTTTTGTTTCTAAACTTGAAAAGTCACTCGCTGGGCAGAAATTTGAGTCGAATGAGGAGGTTATCACCGCCACGGAGGCCTACTTTGCGGACCACCCGAAAAAGTTTTTTTTCTCGTACTTTGCTAAATATTTTTTTCTCACATCTACCTATAGGTATTCGATAAATTAATTTTAAACAAAAAATGAAAACCGCCTTCAAAAATCTACTACACTAAAAAGTTCAAAATAATATCAAAATTTGCTTATAATAAAATCATTTTAAAAGAACAATATATAATAATAATCTGTTAATTTTGGAGTCGGTGCCTGTACTGGGAGAGGGTTATTGTTTTCCTCTTGTTAGTCACTTATGTTCGTTGTGCTCTGGTTATGTTACCGGCCTTTGTATCTGGTTGTAAACCCCACATACTCGTACATCAGGCACCGACTCCAAAATTAACAGATTATTATTATATATTGTTCTTTTAAAATGATTTTATTATAAGCAAATTTTGATATTATTTTGAACTTTTTAGTGTAGTAGATTTTTGAAGGCGGTTTTCATTTTTTGTTTAAAATTAATTTATTTTAGTCTTTTTAGTTTTAAGTGTAATATATATATATATTGTATATAATAAATTAATTAATTTAGTAATTTAATAATATGGGTAGGCTTTCGAAAGCCGCTAGGACTTAATTACTGCATCGGTGAAATGTTTGTGTACAACAGTGGACACTTCTGCCTACCCCATCGGGCAATACAGGCATGATGCTATGCATGTATTGAGTGGCATGAACTATACATGAACATGCGATTACAGCAATTGAGAGTGATTTGCTGTAATTCATTGAAGAGTTCCATTGTCTAACTTCGAAGGTCTTCATCGGATCTTTACTAAATTTAAATGGAACCACCTCTGGGGACTACTCTTTCAAACGAAGATATCGACGGACATACATAACAAAACATGGTAGCTACTGTAATACGTTGAGGAGTTCCCTTGACTGTCCTTCGTTTTCATCATCAGACCCCTAATGACAGTCACAACCCATCTAGGTGTAAAGTTCTCATCAATATAAATTAATCAAGCCCAAACACCAGGTAATTGCTGTAAATCTTTAAAGAGTTCCCTCGACTGTCTTTCAGCTCCATCATCAGATCGACTCCACACCTTCATTAAATAGTAGTGCTTTAAAATACTTAATGAAAAAATTAACAAATGCACTTGTCGCCCCTATAATTTTCGAAGGTTTCCTCGATATCTCGGGGATCCATCATCAGATCCTGGTTTCCTTATCATGGTACCACCGTTGAGATATCTTCTTTTACGACGAAGTTATCCCCGAACACACATAAAAAAAAAAAAAAAAAAAAAAAAAAAAAAAAATATATACCGTCGAATTGAGAAACCTCCTCCTTTTTTGAAGTCGGTTAAAAATAAAACACCGATTCATAGGAAACTATATTTATTTAATTAATATAATGTTGTACACGTTACACAAATGAATAAGTTACAAATGTGCGCGTGCGTTTAAAGATGACCTTAATATACCTACATTATTACGACTGAGCAACGACGTCACAGATTTGTAAATTTAGATATTTATCATACGGCAGTAATTACTAATTAAAAACGTTTTACCTATGATATTTATGCGTGTACAGTCAGCAACATGAGTAGATAAACTAGTTATTGTAAAATTTTCATTATTTTAAAAACAATTTATTATAAAAGCTTATTTTATTATTGACTAGCTGATGCCCACGGCTTCGCCCGCGTGGATCGCGACCAAAAGTAATCATGAAATTTTGATCCCGTTCCCGCTTTCCAATTACCGCTTTATAATTGGCCATTTTAAAAAGAATTAAAATGGATAGAGTATCTTATCCTTAAGAGATAGACATATGCCATCGCGAACTTTTCTGTAAATATCTATCTATATAAGATACACAACTCCACCATACATCATTTTATTATATCTTAAAGGGTTTAGGCAGCGTTTTCGTTGAAAGCTCCCAGACGGCTTATTTTTTTCCGACACCTCCAACAAATATCATTATATTTTACCCATTGTATATAAAAACTTGACCAATTATATACTAAAACCTTCCTCTTGAATCACTCTATCTATTAAAAAAACCGCATCTAAATCCGTTACGTAGTTTTAAAGATCTAAACATACATAGGGACAGACAGCGAGAAGCGACTTTGTTTTATACTACGTAGCGATAAAATGCTTACATAAACTTTTAACTAAGCAAAAATAATTTGTCACGAAGAAATTTTTATTGGCAATTTTTCATTAAACTTCTGAAACTATGTTAAATTTTCATCTACTTTTGTTGCCGACTGTACAGGAAAACTGTAAAATGGTCGTTCGATCCCAACTACATTTCTTTGACACCAACATTACATTTACATTATGATAAAAGGGAAAGAAAGAGCATTTTGTTCGCGCGATACCTTCAAATCTATCGGAGCATGCATACAAAGGGCTTAGAGCTTATTATATTGACACGGGCAAAATTATTAAAACTTTTTAACTATGTATAGATACAATATAGCACATATAAGACGATTCTATACAGATATCAGAATACACAATCTCACACACAAACATTTCGGTTTTAAAATAATCATTCCAAAAAATCCCGTTTTATCAATACTTTTGTGAATTCATCAGTATCGTAGACACTGAGCAAAATGATAAAACTCATTGGAGACGCCTAATACAAATTGATTACAGGCGCCCGTTCATCGATGAGTAGATCGTGCGTATTGAGTTCATCAGCTGAATTAGTGAGGCCGCCACTTTTAAGGTGACATTTCTAGTGATAAAGAATAGATGACTATTCTTGTATCTTAATAAAGAATCGTCACCAAAGATATTCTTCCTCTTTTTATATTACATTAAGAAGAGGGGGGCTCGTGGCTAAGTAACAGTCGCACAGATCGATCGATCGAGCTTAAGCTGCGCTTGCCGCGGTCGGTCTGTGGATGGGCGACCATAATTTCATACCGAGACCCCTCCGTGCCTCGGAGAGCACGTTAAGCCGTCGGTCCCGGTTGTCAACTTAAGATCTATGACAACCGTTACGGGTAGTCAGAAGCCTGAAAGTCTGACAACAGTCATACCACGAGATATCGTGTTACCCTGTAACTGGGTTGTGGAGGTCAGATAGGCAGTCGCTCCATGTAAAATACTGGTATTAAGCTGCATCCGGTGTGACTGGAAGCCGACCCCAATGTAATTGGGAAAAGGCTAGGCAGATTTTTATATTACATTAAATTGTTGTGGTTTGGGTGTAACGTCACTTTTTTATTGGATATACTATACGCATGCCGTATATCGAACTTCGGTCGGTAGTAGCAAATACGTGTCGATACGAAACAAGTTAACACGGAGATTTTACATCACAAATTAGGTTACTAATGTTAGTCACCATAACAACAACATGAAAGGCTGAACAATATTCACAGTCATGCTTAGGTCTGTTAACTAAAATGTCTCTATTATCAGTTGCCGTCCCTCTCCATGGCATTTCAATGATAGAAACAGGTATAATATAAAAGTCAATTTTTATTATTATAGCCGTACGTATTTCATGAATTCTACTAGATAATTTTTATTGCACAGTATTTCCATTACTTCTGTAGTTAATCAAGGCAATAACTAAATTCGGCTTTAAACATTTCATTAGCAATTATATGTATAACTATATACCTAAATGATTTATACGAGCGAAATTCATAATGAATGCTCAGTATTCAAATAAAAGTAGATAAACATTAAACATAATGATGAAATTTAAGGTAGGTATATGGAAATAAAATAAAATGTTAAGTATATTCATTTAACTAGTTTAAATCAAAGTATCTAAGTAGTAGAATCAAACAATTATACTCCGTTCGAAATAAAATTAGATATAAAAAATCATTTTTTACAGTCCATTCAACAGATTTTGACTTCTATTCCGTAGGTATAAAAATGTCATTAAAAGCAAAATAAGTGGTTACAATACCAACTGTTTACTGCAGCTGCCATTCGTCATGCCACCAATGCAATAGAAGTTGTTTAATTATATGTCTAATCCTATTTCAAAGGGAGTATTGTATATATTATTGATAAATTCATGTGTATGATTAAAATGATTGTTAAAATGTTAATAACATTTATTTCATCATTAACACGTCTTATGGCGACGTCATTGCAATCAATGATTGCAATGACGTCGCCATAAGACGTATTAAAATATGGAAGAAGAATTCGCGGTGGTGAGCAGAGGTCGAGATGGCTTAGTGGTCAGAGCGCCTGGAGTATTCATCCGGGAGGCGCAGGTTCGAATCCTGTTCGCGACCGTATTCTTTTTCCATTTAATTTAATAACTTTAGAGTTCGCTAAGCATGCGATAATGCTTTTCAAAGATTTATCTTGAAACATTTATTTCATTGTTTATTTATACAACTATATTTAACTACGGGTTATGTAACGGTATTTACAATTCACTATCAAAATTGGTTTTAGTATTAGGTGATCTGTTTAATTAGAATTTATCTATATTACAAAAATAACATAACATTATGCAGGACTTGAACCAGAACCAGATGAAATAATCTAGATGAGGCGATCATCCGGACGGTGCAAGTTCAAATCCTCCTCGCGACAGTGTTTTACTTTCCTCAAATTCTAACTTTAGAGTTTGCTATGCATGCAAATATCAGTATAAATTGTATAACTATATATAGCTAACAAGTCAATACTATTTAATTATTGTGTTAAGGCAGCTTGCTGAGAATGTAATGCGTTTTATGCACATTTTCATGCTTACTTTGAATTGGCAGTGAGATTATTAAGAAATACACTATTATTTAACAAATTGTACTAATAAATTCGATAATGCATTAAGATAATACGGCAATAAATATGCACCTTCGCACACATCTGCAGGATTTATATGTTAAAACAAGATGACATAATTAAAAAAATATATAAACAGCACACCTCCATTTGTGAATTTTATATTTCTATTGCACACCTTTTTGTGTACTGTGGCCACTATATTACTATATTTTTAAATCTTATTAGCCTATATTACCCGGGATAATGTAGGGATTCTATCGATACCATATGCATCTAAATCGGTTCAGGCGTTTAGAAGTTATGCTGGTATAAATAAACTTACAAATATACATACATACTTACATACATGAACCCTAAAATCATAACAATCCTTTTTATTGGCCAGTTGTGTAATAAATCAGTTTCCAGTACCAAAATTTATTTATAATGTAAAAAAGGATGATTTTATAATTTATTCCACAGGCGCACAGGGACAATCTAATTCAGATTGAAAAACTAAAAAAAAAATATGCAAAGACTATCCTAAGTTAGTACTACACGATTTAAAGTACTTTAACCGGTGCAACGAATAAAATATTTGAAGCATTAATTTTAATATTCTATGAAGTTCGTAACATGTATCAATGAAGTGGATGCTTCTAAGAAAATAAGGTAAGACATTTTTTTTATCTATATTAGCTACGATAATAATAGGAATAAATCTATTGTGACACGGTCTTGCACGAATTGCCGTTTATTACAAACACTGTTCACATATCCAGTAAAGAATTGAACTTAATACAAAATAACTAGTCTCTCATACAGTTATGAAAGCATACTATTTTTGATTGTATCTTGAGCTCAAAATTATCTTCGATTTGAACTCAGATTTAATTACAATTAAAATGGTATAAAAGGCTTATCAGTAGTTTTATAAATGTTATCTGTATACATAATATCTTAATTAACAGATATTAGTAAATTTTGTAATAATACTTTCTATGTTTTAGCACAGAAGGTCTCTATTCATCTTTTCTGCTTGTTGATGACTTTGAATCTCCTTCACTATCACTTGACCACTCTCCCTCACTGTACTGCCTGGACTCCTTCTTCCTCCTCTTATCCCTAACAACTTCTTCATCAGAAGAATCATGTCTTGCGTAGGTGTGTTGTGGTTCTTCCAAGTCCTGGAGGACCAGCTCTTTGGTTGGGGATGAAGTGCGAAGTTCTTTGAGGGTGTTGGTGAGGTCAATGTTGAGGGCTATCGGTTGTTCCTCTTCTACATCGGCCTCGCGGCGTCGCTTGCGCTTGTTTTTGGAGCTGTGTTTTCTGTCCTTCTTGCGTTTTTTCTTCTTTGAACTGTGAATGAAAACAATTATACTATAACAGCATCTTGCCTACATATATTCCTCGAAAGGGTAGGCAGCGGTGTACTGTTGTACACTCATATTTTACTGATGCAGGTCCCATATGCTAGGTGGTAAGCCTATTGCCGTCTACCGGGTAAGATTCCAAACTCCGCGATGCTACTGAACATTTCATAACTTAGAAAGATATTAAAGGTAAGTATACCTATGGAACACTACTGGAATGTGTGGGACGTGCACAACGTTGTCTGCTTTGCTTCAAGCATTACAATAGGTATACAAATAATAAGGCTTTCATCTCACATACTGCGTCGGGAAAGATAATGCAATATAAAAAAATAACTCTGTTTCGCGACATCGCCGCGATTCGAGATCGAAACTAGTCGGACAATCTCGAAAAAGGCACGTGAGTAGTAACCAGTAACAATAAAGTTACAATATTAAATGGAATAAGAATACGGTCGCGAACAGGATTCGAACCTGCGCCTCCCGGGTAAATACTCCAGGCGGTCTGACCACTAAGCCATCTCGACTCAATATCAGTGTACAATAATTATTAAAAAAATAAAATTGAAAAAGTCTTAATTTCTATTTAACAAGAATCTAAAAACATCTATTTTGGGTAATGAGTTCTTGTCTAGGCTATGGTTTATAAGAACTAAAATCACTAGTAGATAGATTTATGTTACCCATCGTAATCCGACTCATCATTGTCATCGGACGATCTGTGAACAATACAATCGATTTATAAAGTTAGTGAAGTACATACATCAACCATAATAAGATACGGAATGAATTTCAATTGCATACCGATTACAAAAGAAATATTTAGATATAAAGAATGAAAAAATCCAAAAAGCAGCAAGTTATAGTCAAAAATGCTTGAAACACACCCATTTATACTTATCCATAACCATACTAATATTATAAATGCGAAATAACTCTGTTTGTTTGTTACCTTTTTACTACTAAACGTAATGAAATTTGGAAAGAAGATAGATTGTAACTTGCGGAAAGACATAGGCTACTTTTAGTCGCGCAGACGAAGTCGTGGGCACCAGCTAGTATCATAATAAAATATAATATTGTGCATCAAGTGGTTCGTCACTTACTTATATTTTCTGTGTTTGCTCTTCCTATGTGATCTCTCGGATTCGTCTTCGTAATCTGTAAAAATAAATAGGTATTACGAATTATTAAACCTTAGTAAAATAATACGTATTATAACAATATTTTTATAACTGTAAATTGAGAAAAACAAGGAAGCGTACTTAAAGAATAAAGTTAATAAGGGAATACTGTGTATATGGTAATAACGCCGCGTGTAGATTGATTTTACACAACGATGCGCAAACGCGCGGCAGCACTTGTGGGCCGAGTTAGATCCAGTACCAACAGAGTCCTGAACGCCATAGCTCATGATGTGGATTACCCATATATTGTTCACTGCTGTCACTTACATGTGTGATTGTTTATATTCATTGTATTTTACCTACAAACATAAATATAATTACCTGGTTGACTGTTTTTTCGGTAAAACGACGTTTTCTAAAAATTAAACCTAGCTAGATCGACTTATCGCCCACAAAACATTTGCAATTTCATGAAAACTGTTGGAGCCGTTTCCGAGATTCAGATATTATATATATATACAAGAATTGATCATTTAAAGGTATAGATAGATAAAATGTTACTAATCCTATCAGTTTTGTTCTCGACATAAAGTTTTTCTATTCTATTTTATCTAATAGGCATGATGACAGTATTAAATAACCAAAGAATAAATGATTTTAGAGAAAAATATATGCACAAAGGATTCTAAAAGTGACCTAGTTTTATTAAAAACATTAAGATCAATAAGATTTTCAATAAAATAAATGTATAAAATACTGCAATCAGTAATGTTAACTGAAACGCCAAATCACAGCGGATGACGTCACGCCTAACTAAATATCAATCACCGCCGTACGTGTTGCTTGAACGTTTGTCAAATAAACGTAGGCGTGACGTCACAAGCTGCGCTATGACACCCATGAGTGTTTTCGTGCTTAATTCAAATTAGATAGATAAAAATGCAATAATTTGCGTTAAAACTTAGTTTATTGCTGAAATGTATTTTTCGAATATAGTAAAAGTAGTAGTGTATTACATTATAAATGGAGATTTCAAAATCCGTCATCATGCCTATTTCCCATTTAACATTATTTTTCTCGATACAATACTTACTTGGGAATTCCAACTAAATATCAAAATTAAAATGAAACAGATTACTATTTTCGTTAGTTATTTTATTTGTATTTAAAATAGCCTTAGTAACGTAAGATATGATACATCACCTCTCCTGTCGCGGTGTCGTCTCTTGTCACGTCTGCGTCTCTTCTCTTCTTCTTCTGCCTTCTTCTTTCGGAGCGACTCCAAAGTGTCCACCTATTTAATTATATTTTTTGTAAACATTATTAATACTTGGCCAACTCCACAATACCGGGTTATGGCAGGTGCTGTGAGCTACATATAGCCGCATATTTAAAAAAGATTTCCTATCAATATTCAAATGCGAATTTATTGTAAGATTTTGAATGATATTTCCGAAGTTTTTGTACATAATAAAAGTGCGCATTACTTGTTGTTTATAATATCTTATAGTTATAACAATAGACACTTTCTGTGCCATAAGGCCTAGATCGCTTTGAAATATTTCGTACATTTTTCTTTTACAATTTTTTCTTACACTAGCTATTTTTGTACACAAATAAAAATCGCCGATGTGTGGATGCTTAAAGGATTACAGAATTGCAAATTAATATTATGATTTTTTTAAATAAAAAATGGAGCTCCATTCCTTTTGGAGTCTGAAACAAATCTGACCAACTGACACATCACAATCTTTGTGCTGTACCATTGTCAATAGCCCCATCAATTTTGATGCTTTGCCTGTTACAATGAGGTGGATGAGCTTAATACAATAGAAAATTAGACGTACCATAGCGCTAGCTAGAGACGAGGTGGGCAGGGCCGCCGCGGCGGGGTCCACTCCCACTTTCTTGAGGAACTCGGCGGCGCGACGTCGGCGTTCCTGTTGTTTTGCGCGTTCTGCCTCTGTTTCACCTTCAGCTGTTAAGTTAATATTGACATTTTAAATATTAGAGCTAAATCTCGCAAACGCAATAACGCATGCGTAGGAAACTCTAAGTACAGATTTGTAAAATACTGTCGTGATTAGGATTTAAACCACCCTCCCTAGCATATTTAATCGGGAGCCACAGGTTCAAATCCTGCTAACAGTCGTATTTATCTTGTCACAAAAATTTATGAGCTGCGATCCCGGTAAAGGTTAGTGGGAGATCGTTTGCTTTGATCGGTAGGAGCCGGCACAACGTCTATGACGGGTGTCATAAAAAAGGTTCAAATCCTGCTCATGACGTTTAAATGAATAGGCAACAAAGCAACTCACCTTTTGAATCTGACTGATCTCCCGTCAAATCAATCAAGTCATCAGAATTATCTTCCAAAGATATAATCTCATTCTCCAACTCATCTCTACTTTGTTTACTTCTCTTGCTTTCCTTTTCACTCTCCTTGACTTTATCCTTCTCTCTCTTCTTTACTCTATCCGCACTTCTTTCATTTCGTCTTGATTCCCTACTTTCAGATTTGCTTTGTTCTTTCTTGTGATCTCGATGTTTCTTTTTATCTCTTTTTTGCGGACTTTCTCTTTTGTGGGGACTAGCTCTTTTATGGGGACTCTCTCTTATATGAGGACTATCACGCCTGTAAGGGCTATCTCTGTTACAAGGGCCTTCACGTCTATGAGGACTGTCCCTTTTATGAGGACTATCTCTTTTTTTAGGACCATCTCTTACATATGGACTATGTTTCTCCTTCTCTATTCTTTCCACTTTTTCTACTACTGCGCTCTCCTTTACTTGTTCAACAATTGGCATTAAAACTCTCTCTGGTGGTATAACTGTTATTTCTGCTTGTTCCGGTATTTCCTTGACTTCTTGTATTATGACTGGCTTGGCAACTATCGTGACTGGTTTGCATGGCTCGACTTGCTTTACTGTTGGTACCTCATGGTTCACTTGTTCATCTATCTTGTACAATATTACAGGTGGGATATGGTTGATGGGGAATATCTGAGGAGTTACTTTAGGAATATCACCGACTTCCTCCTCCTTGTCTATTTGTTTGTCTAAAGGTTTCTCGGAGTCGTCATCTGAACTGGACTCGTATGGTAACGCCGGTTTTGGTAAAATTGGATCCGGTTCCTTTAGTTTCTTTATGGAGAATGATACAGGTGCTGTGGAATTCAAATGAAATGTTGAACTTTGATGTTTTAGAATAATCTATTATACGGACTGGAGACGACGGTACGACATTAATTAAAACCATGTATAGAATTTCACATTATCTGAAAGTGCACAAAATAATAATATATAAATCCAATGAATGGTTAAGCCACCAGAAATTATTTTCAAATGCTTAATTTTAAACATACTGTAAATGTAGCTCTATTTTGCTATTTCATTTTTAATATTCTTATTGCGATCTGGTTGTTATTGCTAGTGCTACTGGTTACTTGGACAATTTTTATCATCTACGTGTATTGTCGTCTATGGTACCACCAATTGGATGGTGCCGTGCTCATTCCGTAGGGGCTGCTATAGAACATTTAACGCCGTGTTTGGACAGCAGTGGATGGGTCGTTATGAACTCTGCTGGTGACAGGCACGATCACCGGACCTATCGCCACTGGTTTATACTATCGTAGTTAACACGTTAAATAAGTTAATAATATAAATTTAAACTTATACCAACTCATAATAATTTGTTAAAGCGCGCTCGAAATAATTATGAAATACGTTGCCGCTTGTGTATAGATTAGAAGACATTTATTTTATTTTTTAATTGTTAAACTATGTGATACAATCAGTGTTTATAACAATAGTTCTCAATGAGTAAAGTGAGCTTACATCTTTGCTTTCTTTATCATCAACAAAAGAAGCCGACTTAGGGGTCTCAAATTGCAAGATGAGGTGACGTTTCCGTTCCGACAACAGGCCAGTCACTTTTCATTGACAGATAATTACGAATGGTTTAATTTTTAACGCCAATTATTTTAATATTTTAAATTAATATTATAAACTTTCAATTTAAAAATAATTAATATTGTTATGTTTTTATAATGCTTCTATAGACTAGGCATAACCGTGTTTTCATTTAATGTTGTACCTTCACCCCCTGATTAGGGATAATAAAACTGTAGTGCATAAATACGATAGTAATGTTTGTTAGTCTGAAAAAAAGTAGGAAAGAAAAAAACTGTTCTGGGGAAGGTTCATTGATACACTTTTTATTATAAGTGTAGTGATACAAACATACAGATAAAATGTATGAACTATCTGTTTTTCTTTTTTGTGAAATTTCGTGGAGATAAAAAATCTAATATCTACTTGATAACTCTATTAAAAATTCACAAAACTCACCTGAAGCTCTTTTCTTTCTCTCCTTGCCATTGACATCAATACCCCTCTTCTGCTGCATCAGCCGCTTATAATACCCATGGTATAAGTTCTCAGGTTCAAGGAATGTAAACCGCGGGTCGTTCTTAGCGCGCACGATGTCGGCAAACTCGTCGCCATTACGTGCGACGTACGACGCCATTTTGTCGATAACTATTTGGACGTCTTCCGGTGGAGTAATTATGGCGATCTTGTCTTTGCTGTCCGTTGAGGAGCTGTCGTCGAAGTCTGGGAATGGGTTGAGTACGTGTATAAACCAGAATGGAATACAATTCGTATGAAAGCTTGATCCACAATCAGAAATAAAAAAGGCGTTTTTTATATTATTTAAATTAAGATATTCCATAAAAAAACTTGATTATAAAGAAACGTAACATATTGTGACATCAAATTTTAAAGTATAATGCAATGTAAGATTTATGAGTGAAAGAACTGGTAAGTGCGAAAAGGGACCTCCGTCCCGTTATGTTCCTCCGAACGACAAAAAATATAGTAGAAAGTGGCTAATTTTATAACGTCGACAAAGTAAAGTTTAAAAATATTGTAAAACGAGCCAAACAAACGCAGTTAAAGTATAAAAGTGTTTCCATTTTATCAAGGCCACAACTTACATATATCCAGGTTAAAATTTACATTAATATTTGTAGAAAATTACACAACAGAAGTCATTATTATGACAGTATCATGTTGGTAATTTGGGCTCGTGGCTAAGTAACACCCGCACAAATCAATCGGCCGAGGGTAAGTTACGCTTGCCGTGGACGGTCTGTGGATGGGTGACCATCATTATATAGATACCCTTCTGTGCCTCGGAGAGCTCGTTAAACTGTTATTAAAACACTAACGTTTGACTGGAAGCCGACTAGGCAGATTGTATGTTGGTTATTTATGTTAAAGAGCACACAACTTCATAATGACCGTGAATTAAAAACATGTCTTTATGATATTTCCTAAAGGAAATTTTTTTTTGCTCCTTGAATGACTTACTCCTTGAATAGCTTACAACTATTTATAATGGAAAATATTAATATCGGTATTATTTTTTATTACAAAATGGATCAGTATTTAACCTCACGTGTCACAGAAGTCTGTAGTCAAACTTTAAGGCGTTCAAACAACTTTTACGACGGATCCAACTACGAAAGTGCGTGAAAAATATCAGCTCTGCACGTTGTACACTGCTTTCATAGACTTACCAGAAATATCACTATCGGAGTCAGTGTTATAGTTCTTCATCAGGCTAAGGCCGGTAGACTTGAGGGGGGGCGCTGGCTCCTTGTCTCTCTTCTCGTGTTCCTGCGCCAAGTAGTGGTGGTAGTAAGCCGTGTACTGCTGGTACAGTGCCGAGTGCATTGGAGGGACGGTGGGGTCCACTGGAATAGAGGTGGCTGTGCTGTTATTAGCGTTATGACATGAAAATATGAATCAGTTTATTTAAATTTAGCATTTTCCTTTAGTTTGCGCTATGTAATTACTTGCAACATTATCAGGTGGTGTAAAAATAGGTGGTGTGTTTTTTTCCTAAATCAACGGGTTTGATTCTTGGCTATAAATATAGATTTTTCAAAATTCCAAAGATGCAGTTTTAGTTTTAATCAATATCGGGTCCGAGGTCCTTTGAGTAGTTTTCGCTATTCGTTATAGTTACAGATTTGGCCATCCACGCCCATTCCAAAAATTCGACAAATATTATAAAGAAGGTATATAGTTTGAATTGAGCCCGCACGATTCCTTGTGTCTTGTAGCCAAATCTTCCACTACATTCTAACAATTTTTTACTGCCCCGTATGCCTCTGTCGTCGAAGCCCTGTGACGCGACGACTCAGTTAGTAAATATTTGATGACCGCAATATTATTGGCTAGAGATTTATCTCCTTGTACAGTCAACTCACCATTATTCCCATCCGGTCCTTTAGTATACATGACAGGTGCCCTATATATCTCGGCGGCTGGCGCCCTGTGTCGCGGCGGTTCGGTTCCCGGTGGGGGCACGTCACCACGTGCCTCTCCATCTGCCTCGCCCTCCCCCTCGCCCCGCATCTTGCTTATCAGCATGGTGTAGTCACAGTCTGCTGATGGTTTGTAGTGGATGCTTGGGATTGCTGGCGCCTAAGAGAAAACAGATGAGTCATAAGCACAAACTTACTTACTAGGAATGCCTAGGAAAATTGTTTTATTTTTTATTATTTATTTTCAACCATTACTTTTGTGGGTTTCCTATGAAATGTTAACATTTATGGCAAAATGTCCTTTCTTTATAGGTCATGTCTTTTTTATAATCAATTCCTTTCTTTTTAAGTTTATGGTTCCATCGTTAGTCGATGATTTGGCCAATGTCGAGATTGAGAAAGACATTGAGACGGTGTTTATTTGCGACACTACTAATAAAAGATATTGATCTGTATTTGTAGTGATGAAATCAATGAAGTGTGCTGGAACAACTATTTTGACTCAATATCTTAAAAGGTATAGATACTTACAGATTCAATGACAGTTGATGCCAAACTTGGATGCAGATATTCTTCATTTTCAGGTGGCTTTTCTGTAAATAAGTATCCTTATTGTAATTACTCTTATAATAATATGAGTCATAACTCAAAAAGTTTTTTTGGATTACACAAAAAAGTCATAAGATAAAAAATATTTTAGCACCATTTAATAACATGCACTGTGAGTGTGTCATAAAAAGAAGGAAGATTTAAAAATATAAAACAAAAATAAAAATAAAGTTATTTTAGTTTTATTAAGTGAAAGATAAGACTTATTATTTTCTTAATGTTTATTATTCAAACACACAGTTCTCTGAATAGTTATGTCTGTATGTATAGTAAACAGTACGAATAACTGATATTTTGATTTGGATAACCTACCTTCAACCACCTCAACCTTCTTCTCTGGCCACTTGCCAGCCTTCACAAGCGCAATCAGCGCCGTATAGTAAGGATGCAGCGAGGAGTCCCTGTTGAGGAACTTGAACTGCGCGTTATCACCCTGCTTGGCTTTGATCAGTATCTCCATCTGAGCACCCTGGGAGGCTATGAACTTGGCTGTCTTCTCTATTATGGCATTCTGTTTTAAGGTTTCAGGCTGTTGGAAGAAAGGATTTAATTATTTATTCTGACTACTGTTAGAGATATAGAGTGATTGGCTTCTAAAGATAATTGTCCCAAGTCTGGGAGTCTGTGCATGTAAGATATTATGTATCTCTACATTCATCAATGATACAAAAGAAATTCGTAGAGTGAGACCACATACTTCTAAAACAATAAAGTAACAAGCTTTTATTGTTGCAAAATCTGTTCTGAATTTCGAAATGTTCCCAGTACAGTAAGTCAAAGAATTGCCTTGAACAGTAGACAAGTCACAAATAATAATCGTTATCACATGCTTCCTTGAAACTTGAAAAATTATGAAGAGTACCTTCATCATTTTATATCATGCAAACCATTGACCACCATGGAAATCGTAACGGCTTGAAGAGGATGGGTAATACCCAATAAGGTTGCTAATTTACTCCTACTATCCAAGTGTTCACGTACGAAAAGCACGTGCGGTGTAAGTAGCGGGCACACTCGCGACTACCGCACGCGGTGCCCTCGGCAATATCAAACGTATAAAGTTGTTTAATGTTCATATTGAACTAGCGGCGGAACGCGCAATTGATGCGGCCAGCATGTAAGTTTAACCATTTTAAACTTGTTACTAGTGGCAATAGCACGTTTTAAACAAGTCTTTTAGCACAGAATAATTTATCGATGCTATTCAGGCAAGAACTCGTAAATGCAAACATCATATGAACAAAATTTATGCTCTCGAAAGAAATAAATCCTGTGAGGAAATAAATGATGAATGAGAGAAAGAGAAGACCATGTTTTTAGCCCCCACTTACACGTCACACGCCTATGAACATGGTCTACGCCTATGGTCATATGAACACGAACTTGGTAAGTCCACCGCACCCGATGCCGCTTCTGCGCCCGCATTGCGTGTACGGTGTACGTTAACAAGCATTTACAACCACAATATATTGTAATGATATGTCTTGTCGTTGTTTATAGCTACATTAAATATTTAGTCATAAACTCACAAACACATTATCAAGTGGCAGCAGGGCCCTGAACGCCGGCGTGGGTGTGAAGGGCTCCTCGTCTACCTCAGTAGGTTGCGGTAGTGGCTCGGGCTCCGCGGGCGCATCGTAGTTGAAGCCCACTTGGCCGTAGCCTGCCGCGTGTAATCGCTTCAGCTCCTCCTCTGGAAGGGTAGAAAAATTAATATCTTGTTTGATAGAAGGTGAATTATTCAGCACTTATCCAAATATAAAGAAATAAGTTATGAAAAATTCACATTCGCACTTTTTTAAATCTCCTAAGTACTAAACTATCAAAACTATTTTTATAATAGTTTTTTTTTATTGGTCATTTATGGTTTGTATGTAAGTTGATTTGCATGTGTCAATAGATGGCGTTATTTGCAATGTCTGAATGATCATCTTAAAAATAATGTAGTAGAAATAAGAAAGGCAATAAATAAGATTCACACTTAGAAATTTCACATTATATTTTTCATAAAAGTAACAAGAATAAAAAAAAAATTAATTAAAATATATGTCAACTACTGTAATAACAATAAAGATTTAACTTTCATGTAACGGTTAAAAATACTAAACACTATGTAACTAAACATACAACGTTATATAACATAATAATAACTTTATATTGTTATATAACATAATTAAATAGCACTAATAGAATGTAATAATGTAACTATAAATACAAAATTATTATTTATTGTCCAAATTAATAAAAATACGGTAGTGAGCTGGATTTGAACCTACGCGTGTCGGATATTCAAGCGTTCAGCCAGGTCTAGTCACCATATAGACTGAAAAGATGATGTTGTCAACATGAAATATATGAATGTGAAATAGTTGATTATGCCCAACTCTAGTTATTTCAAAGTACATAGTTTTCCACATGATGCATCCAGGGTGATCCAAAGAGATATTAAGGGTGATGCATAATATTGTGGAGTGCACCAAAACATAATAATCAATATATAAAAATGAATCCCAATTTCCCTTGGTCATACTATATAACTTGTAACTAATATATAACTTGAGAACGACTACACCAAATTGGATAATTCTTTTTTTGTTGTTTGTCATTGTCAGAATGAGGTTTATGAATAAGTTTTTTTTTAATCGTACGGAAATGTGTTTTACTGGGCGGATGATAACACGGGGCACAGCTCCATAAATCAATACATACATTTGTATAGTTTCTAAAAACTATAGCATACCACAGGCACCTGCACTGCAACACACTTATGGATTGCCTGTCAAGCATTGATGTTATGCACTGTAATGCAATTCTGCCAAGCTTTAGTAAGCATAGTTAAAATTTGGTATTATTATATTTTGCTCCTTAATGTTTTTATAAGCTAATTGACTATTAAATAATTTTTTTGTCTGGTGGGCACAGGCATAGCTACCAACTGTATATTTTAGGTTTTCATACTAATATTTCCAAAGTGTTTTTCTTATTTGTAATACTTGTATATATTAAAGTTAAACAATCAGAAGGAGACTAGTTATATCTATACATAGCACTATTATAACAACTAAATATATTGCAATAAGAGTGGCATATTAAAATGCAGTGATAATCAACTTTCCGGAGCTTCACAAGACAATTAGTATTATTTTATTATCTCCTTAATATTATTTTTATATTGAAAGTAATACAGACTACTAAAACTGTGTTTATATTTAGTTATCTCAACTAAATATAAACACAGTTTTAGTAGTCTGTATTCTGAATTCAAAATTTCATCATAGATGATGATGCTATGATGAAATTTTGAATTCAGAATAATCTTTCTTAAATATTATCTAGCATAATTTTTAAGAAATTAATGAACGTTAAATAATATATTTATTAATTTCTTAAAAATTATGCTAGATAATATTTAAGAAAGATTATTCTGAATTCAAAATTTCATGTCTGATTATTATGGCATTCTGCTATGGTGTTAATTGTAGAAATCACTTTGAAATACTATGTACAACAGTTGAGATGTTTAAGGGTTGTGAAAAACATTATGTAATTAACAAGTTAATGCACATACAGGAAAATTATTTTCTGTTTGATTGTACCTAGAATCTAAATGGAAGAAATCAAAAACATAATAATTACCAAAAGTAACAAACCTTTATACATTTCCTCTTCATCTTCATCAGTGTGCAGGGCACGGTATCTCTCCTCATCACATAGCTGTTCCACATCAAGCTCTCCCCTAGTAAGTTCCACGCGCCAGTCGAAACCTCCCGGCGGTGCCTCAAGCCTCGTCAGGTCATGCAGGGCTCCCCGGGCGTCATACCTGTCCAGATAATAACCTTGTATTAATATTTATACCATCAAACTATGACATAAGCCAGAATCATATCATATGGTTGAGGAACCATTTTGCAGTTCTGTATATGGTTTCGGGTTCTATTATTATATTAGTGCATGTGATGCTCTTTGCTTCAAGAGGATAATATAAGGAAGAAGCTGTTCTGATAATAATTGTAATTTAAAAAAAAGTTATGTTATGGTTAAAATGGTTCTCATTCTAGTGACCTAAACATATTTATATCAAACACAGCTTCTTCCACGTACAGCAAAAATTTGTTTTCAGTATATTTTGTGATATATTTAGAAGCTTATAATTAAAATGGCATTTATTTACTTTACATATCTCTGGAGATATTGACATGTTAGTATTAAGCCAATTGACACAATCAAATAAAATCAAACAATATGTTTTTTTTTATATAATACAGTGATAACAAATGGGGCTTAAACAATATAAAACCCTACTTTTGATTTACTTAAATTTATAGCACTTAATACAGTATCTATAGTAAACATTATCAGCAAAGATGAAACATGGGATAATTTAGACGTTTCAGAATCAAAGGAGTCTATCATTTAGTAATAACACCTGTATTTATAACATACTTTGTATTTATACGTACTCAAGTGAACCGTTGCAGGTTATACATACCACCGGCGGGTGTCACCATAACATTACTCGACGCCACGAGCACCTGAGGCGCCCGACGCTCGTTCTTCTCACACACCGGCCTTCGTACAAACATCCTCTGCGAAATACTTAAAGATCTTCCGAAAATTTATTTTTTTCTGTTAAACAACTATCTTTTGTAGGTTTATAGCGCCACAGTTAGCAGTCTTATAGTAAAAAACTGGTCGAACCTGTCGATTTTCAACGTTTCATCCCCCATCCACGGAATGAGGTGTTTGCCTTGATCAATGTGAATGGCTTTATCATCGTCCCTGAACAATTTGCACGAGTAGCCGAACACGAATAAGTCTTCTTTCTTCTCCTTAAATTCACTTTTTCTTAATATACCGGACTCACTTTGACCACCAGTCCACTTTAGAGACATTTTTTAAAGAGAAATTGAAAATTATCAAAACCTATGCCAAAATCGCACCATGATAAGAATTGAATTACGTTCGGAAATTATTTAAATTAATATGAAAGAAAACATCACAAAAAATGACAATTTTGAATAACATGTTGCGAACTCGCGAGTTGTAGTTGACATTTTGTTAAACACCTATTGTTTTTAGAATATTTTAGCATTAAAGTAGATTAATAGAGGACTTTATCTAAAATTAAGTTAAATATTGTAGAACATGTTAGGAATAAAAACGTTTACATTTATTTTTGTTTCTGAACGTCTATCAAAGATAAAATAAGCTTTCGTTCAATAACGAGGAGACAAAATCTATTAAATAGAATCATAGCGAAGAATATACTATTTAATCAGGTGTCTTTTACAATTTCAACTCATTAAATTTTTATGTTAATTGGGATTTAATATGGGCTTAGGCTGGTGCGGCTGTGGCGAGTTAGAATATATATTGTAGTCTTTGAGTTAGCGACTGACGATGGACAACGAGTCGACGAGTTCAACTCAACTTAAACATATTAAAAATTGCCAATCATAAAACGATATTTTGAAAAATTATCGCACCCCAATTGTTGATTCTAGATAATACGTTAAAATTGTGCATTCTAGTCTAAAAAATCAAAATAAGTTACACTGGCTAACAATACTCATGCATGATTAGTTTCCATACCAAAAAGAACGCCGTTTTTCTAAAAAAAACTAAACTGTGGCAACTGGATATAGCTCGATCAAATTAAGGATGTCAGATAGCACTCAATAACGCATTGCAGTCTAACATATTGAATATGGCCGAGTTATATACGTTTCAAAAGGCATATGGCGGACGTTTTATATATTTTTGCATCGAAAACTGATAAAATCTTTTAGTTATGAGTATCTTGTGACCGCTAGAGCGTATTTGTTAAAAATTAGATGATAAACGTTAGTTTTTAATGTGTAAATAAGTCTATTATATCTAGAGTCTTATAAATATTGATAGTATTTTCGTGCGTGGACGTTTTGATCCGTATTGTTGAAAAACGAAAAGTCTGTGATATAAACAATACATAGGTGATAGATTAATTTCCTGAACAATTTTGTATATATTGTAAAGTTGTTATAGAATTTTAGCGAACGTAATATATTGCGAGAAGACTGAGTAACTGAGTGGAGGATTTGCGAGCTATGTCAGCTGTGAACCTATTGTCTTCTTTGAGGGAGAAACCGACCGACGAAAACCCGGATGATGGCTCGAATCACGAAGGTAACTGTTTGATACATTCCTTTCATTACATTTTGCACAATACCTTTGATTTGTGCATTTACTTGCGTTATTAGCACCTCTATTGCAGTGCAGTATACAAAACATTGACCCTGATTTCTTCAGTTTTGCTGGTTCTGTTGATGATTTGCAGATATGGTTATCTTTGGGAGTTTTTTTTACCCCATTTAGTTGTCAACTTACTAAATGCACTGCACATGATAAACAAATGTTGCAGAATTCTATGTAGGTCACAACCAAAGTAAAATCTATTGAGTATTTTTTATAACAGTACACATATAAGAGGTCCTAACAATTGTTGCTTTTGACCTACTCTAATCCTCTAAGCTAGGAAGGTTTATATAGGCTTTAAGTACTAAAACATGGATTGTATTTCTAGATATAAGACTTCTATTGGATCACAGATGTTAATTGCATTAGAAAACCTACTTATGCTACTGTCTTTTGCATATATGTCATATGTCATTTTAAGTGGTCCATAAGTGGTTTTTAGTTATCATTTGAAGCTATAGATTCTGATGATCACTATCTTATCATAATCTTTGAAAGCTGGGTAATAAATACTCAGTTTCTCAATTGATTAACAAAGTTATGAAGGTAAGTGTATGAATTTATATTTAACCTTTCGGCTCAGTAACGTACAGATCTGTACGTTGTAACAATAAAAATCTATTGTGTCTGCTAATGACTGAGGCAACAGCTTAAATGAAGAATGATTTCTTTCAACAACCACTCTGTATAGCTTTGAATGTTTACTAGTAAACCTCAATAAACAGCCTATGAGTTTTTCCATCTGAGGTTCTTTTACTATGTGTTCACCCATATATGAATATATCAAATGTTAACAGTCACTGAAGGTTATTTATTAACATTTTCACCAGTCATATTCTTAAATTTGTTAAATTTATATAATGATTTTCTAAAAGACTTTATAATAAAAAAACTTTCTTTCTTTCTTTCATAATGTAAGTTCTCTCTGATACTGCATGGAAAGTAAACAACTCCTCAATATGGGTTTTGGTGATATTGTTAATAACATTATTTATTGTAATTGGCAACACTATTTGATATGTTACCAATATAGTAATATATCTATAACTGTGGACTTATTAGTAAAACAGAATTTTATGTATATACATTCTCAAGGACAAAGGAATTGAACCCTGAATGCAACATAGCCACTATTTCCATATAGTGTTTGGCTTTGTATGCTAATTTTGGTGTTAAACTTACAAAAACAAATGACTACTGTGGGATGGGCTGGCAATTAGTTACTTACTAGTAACTTGTCAGTAACCATGCATTTTTTGATGGCATTATTGTTTTGCATAATTACAATGTCACTTCGAGGAGGGGCTCGTGGCTAAGTAACAGCCGCACCGATCGTTCGATCGACGTTAAGACGTTCAATCATTTCATACTGAGACCCCTCCCTGCCTCGGAGAGCACGTTAAGCAGTTGGTCCTGGTTGTCAAATTAAGATCTATGACAACCGTTATGGGTAGTCAGAAGCCTGAAAGTCTGACAACCAGTCATACCACGAGATATCGTGTTACCCAGTAACTGGGTTGTGGAGGTCAGATGGGAAAAGGCTAGGCAGATATACAATGTCTTACTTCATTACATAAACAGGATTACAGTAGGTATCTTATTTCAACATTATTCTGAACAATTTCTCCTAGATCAGGGAAATGTTTTCAAACACAATTAAAAATTGAATAAAATTTGGTGGGACTTGCAATAGTTTGTCCTAATGTTAATATCAAAACTTACAATCCTTACATGCTTGAAAAAAAAAAACCATGAACGGTTCTTCACACCACTGTGACAATTAAATTAATGTTACATTCATATTTTTTGCAATGGTTGATGTATTACATTTCTTGAATTTACATGTGTCACTAATAACTAATTGCATTCACTGCAATTTGTGTTTATGTCTGTGATATGAGGTTTTAATTAGTGGAATAAATAAGTACACAATGTGATTTATTTGTGTAACTATAAGCAAATATTGAGCCTATGGTCTAAATAGCTTTATTGGTGGTAGTGGGTGCAATTTCTGTTGCCGAGTATAAAGTACTGTCTACAAATCCCAGGTAAAGTGTTACTGAGTTTTTCTTGTTAGGAAACAAATACTTAGCAATTCAGACTCTGAAATTACATCTGTTAATTGGTAATAAGTTCACTACTTATGACATTGGATTTAATAATGGCTTCAACCTAACCAACCCTTCATGGAATACAGGTGTGATGCTATGTGATGGGATGTTTCAGGATATGAATGAAATGATAGGTATGTCAATGTGACCCAAACAATTGTTAGAATACTAGCTTTCCCTTAGTGGCTGTTGTAACGGGTGACTTATATAATAAGGATTATTTACATTGACAACAGTATCATACTGTTCATTACTAATGTGATAATAGAATGCAGATACCATTTCATTTGTCAAGTATATGAAGCTAAACTAAATAAATATTAGTTAATAAAATGTTAAATATATATTAGTATGAATATTCATTCTGGATAATATCCAGGATGTATAGAGGTGGGAGGCTTCCCAACAGTAACTTTACCTAAATAGTCTTTTTACTTCAAACATACATATTAAAATGACACAAATAAAAATAAAATTAACGGTGTTTTAGCTTCACTTATGAGGGTAGTTTTACAATACTAATATCAGAAATAATGTCATGACAAAAGGTTCATTGAAATTCTAACTAGTTAGCATGAATAAGTACTCAACACTTGCTGAGTATGACTTGGACATGTTCCATTGATAAAGTGAAAAGTTTACCAGCTTGGGTGATAGGATAAAGGATACGTAAAACAATCGTTCTCCCTCAATGTAAACTGTAAATAAGTACGTAGACATCAAGGGTGAATAATATTCCATGAAGTTAACTCTAACTTAAAGCCCTTTAAGTAATAATTACAGACAATGTATATAATGCTGTACATATTTATTACACTAATAAGGTGAAGGATTTATTAGACCGTTGACACAACGTCTATATTTTATCATGCTTTATATTGTCGTCAGTACAGTCGCATGTAAACAATGCGACGCAGCGAGGCGGCGAGCGCGACTCTTGACGCGCCATTAAAAAGTAGTACCCTTCTTTTTTATTGGCATTGACTTTTTTCGTGCTAGCCGGAAAAGTATTTTTGTCATGAATGTATCGATCGATTTTAAGATTCGATGTATTTTTCAGTGCGTAGTGTCCCTACTATTAATTAATTACTTCGAATCTATTTCAGTGATATTTTCTTTACATCTTGATATTCCACTGAAAATATGTGACATAGAAAATATCGGGCATGTGACCGAGTTTCCACTCTCTGAAGACTCTTCGCCTTCTGGCTGATGACTAGTTACATTGCAGATTAGGGGCTATACCTATATGTTGTACAAAACATAAAGTAGTCTGTCATCATTTAATTATTCATACTGTAAAATGTTGCTGCTACGTACCGTTTATACGTTCGTTCTTACAGTCACGGTACGGTAAAGTTCAGTGTGCATCGTTTAGTACAATCTCCTCCAAAGGAAAATTACAGACAAAAAAACTGTATTGTGAACACTATTATTTATACCTTTAGTATCAATAATTGTACTTTAAATATGCTTATTTGCACCTGCTGCAACGACATAACATCCAATACAAGATAATTAAATGAGGCAGGATTAATGAAGTTTTAAAGACGCCAATAAAATGGTAATTTGCACATTTGATATAAACTTTCCTGAATATTTATTGAAAAGTTTTTATCCTGTCTGAACCTAGTAGTTTTCACAAAAACGCCAATAACCCTTACATTTTAATATGAATGCGATGCCCGCTCTATGTAAATTTCAACCGGGTCCGTGATACGGTGAATATCGTGTCACGAATACCGATTGTATTTACAAAACTTTCAACGAATTATAGGAAAAGTTTAGTACCTTTTGATAGTCAAAATGCTCATTAATCAGGCGCCTATATTTTAGAACTAGCAAGATTTCCGAGTCTATACTTTTTATGAGGTTTCATATTCTGCTTCATATATATTGTAGAAACAGCTGTTTTACAAAACTGCTAGCTGATTTACAAAACAGTGCTGTTAAACAGCTGAACGACGTCTAGCGATTTTGTGTAATTACTGAACTATAACACGCAGAATTGTATAAACGTTTTGCGTTTATCAATGCAGCGGCTCAACGATCAGAGGTTGTGGAAAACAACGTGAAATCTACGTCAGATTGTAGATTAAAGTTTTTGTCGCACATGGCTCTGTTTGTCTTAACAACAATAATTTAGCTTTAGTATATGTTGTAAGTCAGTAGCAGAAAATAGTAATTTAGTATTACGTAAATACTAAACTACTATTGCTATACTAATCGATATTAAATCGGGATCGTGACAGAAAATAAATTGACGCATGAGCGAGCCAAGCGAGCTTGGGATGTGTACCCCGCCACTGACAGGTTAGGTTCGAAGAGGCCAGTGAGTTAGCGTAGCGAGCGAACTACCCCCGTCATCCACTTCGTGTTTAGGATTTTTCTGACCTTACAGACACAAAAATGGAGCCGCGGCCGGCTCCGTCGACCCAACCGCGAAAAGACAATTCTGAATACTGAGTGGTGACTGTCCATTTAATATACTTAAACAATAAACAAATCTGTTCCACTGTAGATAGTCATTCTGCATTACGTCTAATCGTGGGTAGCAGTTTTGTTAAACGTAGCGCAATGGCAATCCAGCTGAACGTGGTACAGCTGTTTTATAAAACGCATTTATATATTGTATATTATATTGTAAAACAGCGGATTC
This sequence comes from Xylocampa areola, assembly GCA_935421205.1. NCBI lineage: Eukaryota > Metazoa > Arthropoda > Insecta > Lepidoptera > Noctuidae > Xylocampa > Xylocampa areola. The sequence continues at coordinate 9,915,407 of OW285219.1, read as the reverse complement.
TACAATCCATCTGGGACATAAACACAACCTCAAAACCTATTTTTCAAATTTATTATTCATCGTTTAACCACACAACATAAAAAAATATTATAAAACAGATATTGAAATTCAACCTTCGGGAACGCATCATGCTTTTTATTTTCATTGAACCCTGTCAAAGTGATTGCGTAATTCGATCCCTCGGGCAACCCTTAACGTTTTGCATGCAGGGGGTAAACATTGCAGGGAGGATCAAGGTCAACTGGGCTGGGCACCCATGCTCGTGCACATAACACAGCTATTACTGTGCAACCGTTGCAATTTTATGTTCATATCAGTTGAATTACTAGCGTCCGGCGAAACACAGTTGTGATTTTATTATTGAGAAAAGTCTGCTTATTTAGACAAGATTTTTTTTATATGATGTACAGATTTTTTTTCGGGAATTTTATTATAAATTATATCAAAATCTGTAGATTCGTTTCCGAGACTAGTCCGATCAGACTAGTCAGACGCTTCAAGACTCACAACTTTTTGTTATGAACTGATTTAGTGACAAGTGACGATGTGTAGTGCTATCCAGCAGCCTAATATGTTTAAACTAGCAACCCACCGATATAGGAAAAAGGCTAGTATGTTGATTGTTGTTATTGATGTTTAAGTTATTAAGCTTCATCATAATTATTATCATACCAAATAATAATAAGAAATACACTACTAACGATATCAGTTGCATAACATTTGGCCGCAGATAGCATTTTATCAGTTTTTTACATATTTGGATTACGAACCGTGATTTCTAGTATTGTTATGCATTAAAACTGTTTTTTTCTGTAATTTCAGTAAATTAAGCGGTTTTATTATTTGTTTTGAATACGGCAGAACTCAATATCTTTAGCGGAAAGCATGAATATAAATTCGGTGTTTAAATTTTAATGAAGCCATTTCAAAGATTTCAGAGTCCTCTGTAAACTTGAACTATGTATGAAGCATGAAAACGATGAGTGAGATCTAAGGTAATCAAAACCTTTGCAGCCTGGTGTGTACCTTTTACACTGCTGTCCAACACAGAATACAATTTCCGCATTCGTGAACCACCTATATTGTTTCCGTAACAATACATATATATGTGCAAAACCGCATTGCAGACGCTCTGCAGGAAATGTTGACGCTTCAACTAAATAAATATCCGTGCGAAATTGGGAGGTATACGTGAATATTGATTATAAAGTTAATAATAAAATATTTTAAAATGTTGATCAAAGAACAAAAACGCCTGTATTATATTATATCATCTACAATAGCTGATGGCGTTGGCGAATACTTTTTTAACAGTTACGACTGTATTAATTTGGTAATGGTATGTTCGTCATCATGTGTAAGAAAAAAATACGTTCAATGTTCTAGAACACCTAAATTATCAACACAATGTTGGGTAGATTTACATTAGGTACGCAAAAATTCGCTTGATTAAATTATAAAAAATGTGAGGGTAGTTTTGAGTTCATGTACTCAACCGCCGTAGATTCGAATCAGTCTTTGAGACGAGTTCGTGCGTTCCGTGTCGTCCGAGGTAGTTTGATGGAAATCTGAGTTTTCCGACTATACCTTGCCCTACTGTTGATCTTGTGACTATATTCTCCTACTACATATGTAGAAAATATTTCGTTTGGGATACGTAGATGACCTCGCGTTTCGTGCAACCGTCTCTGACAAATCCCTAGTTTAATAAGTTCTTAGGTTTTTGTTCAGTGTTTTATATATTAATTTATTTTTTTACAATCGTTAATTTCATTTATTTTATAGTTAGGCTAAGTAGTTAGGTTAGTTTTTATATACGACGCCATTTTGTCGTGTCGCGTCACCAGTGATTGATATGGTCAGTAAGGAGTCTACACCGCCGGTCGGTGAAGTCTTAAAGAAGGGTCGTCGTAGGAGACGTAGGGCTGGCAGCCGTGCCGCTAGGCGTCGTGCGCGGAAGACCTCGGCTACCATAGCCACTGTAGCAGCGAACATCACTCCCGAGAAAACGAGTTCTCCGGCCAAGTGCGCGGTCCATGCGTTTCTACTCAGATATCAGAGTGCAATGAGGAAGATTCCCGCTCAACTACCTCCGAAGGTCCACGCTGGACCGCCCACCAAGAGGGTGAAACGTGTGTCTTGGCGTAAGTTTTGCTCAATTATTCTGTGTAAAGTAATTTAATTTATTTACAAGGTATAGTAATCGAAACCATATCAAAACCATTTTCCTTTAACCACTAGTTGTATGATTAGGCTTGTCAGGTCACATCGAGAATGGCGGACTAGTGGCGACGTCGGATGCGAACATCCCGCCCTCGTGCGAAACTTGCACTCATTTAGCCGATACGATAACCGCTACCATATTCCTAACTTAGCTAATAATTTTGTACGCTATCGAATTTCAACTTATAAGTATGCCATTGGAATAGTCTTTTTTATTTTCCTTGGCCTTGTTATTAATAACGCCATAGTGATTATAAAATGTTACGTTTCATGAGAATTTCTGTAAGCTCTCAACTCCTGTGATGTCATATATGAAAAAAATCAGTTTTTTTTTAATACGGCTAGCATTTTTTATGTGGGTACTAAATAAATTTAAAGTGCTAAGTGAATAAATAAGTGAATAAATTATGTAACAAATGCATTCTCCAGATCATTTGAGTATCGTACAGACATGAAATATGAATTCATTTTACGATACATAATTCGATCATAAAAATAATTGAAATATGTTCTTGACGAATGTGTAGCCTAACCTTCACGAATTATGCAATAATTTGTTTATTTAATTCATACATTCTGAAAAATCTATATTAGTCCGTGTTTACAAAACAAAGTTCTTGACCGCAGCTGTATGTCTATTATGTACGGTCTTATCTTGGAAACTCTTGTAATTTAATATTGTCGCTCAGAGCAAAGAAAGTTTAAGCATCTCTACTTATTCTTTTATTCTATTACTTTCCTTCATTGAATCTTGTTAATGAACCATTCAAGTATTCATTATTTTTACTGCAAAGGTGTATAGTAACTACTAATGTCGAAATCTTCTTAGAACTTTTTACCGTACCGGTCTAAATTTCTAAGAGGCTCTTATTGACGGATTTATGTTTAAAACATGATAAGTTGATTTCCTCATTATCAGTAATAATGTATCATCATCATCATCGCTTGGGCCATTCTCCTCGTTCTGTGCCGGCGTCATCCAGGCTGCGGCCCATAACGCTAACGATGTCGTCGACCCATCTTGCCACTGTACTTGCAATGCGTCGCTCCTCGGCGAATCTCTGCATAGTATAAAACAAAGTCGCTTTCCGCGTCTGTCTGTCTGTTTAACCGCTAACTCCTTCTAAACCACGCTACGGATTTTGATGCGGTTTTCACCATCGTTAAGATAATTTTGCACAGATGGTTTATTTATAGAATAAAGCTTAGATCAGTTTTTTTGTAAGTAGAAAAAATAATACTTTGCAGCCACGTCGCCGAAAAATAAATTTACATGGTTTATGTAGGCTTAACGTACCTTCACTCTTTTTTTCTTCTAATTTATACCCGTGCGAACCCGGGGCGGGTCGCTATTAATTTATACATGTAAAAAGAAAGAACTTTCAATTAATTTTCATGAATTTTGTTTTTTTATTCTGTGGTCCAAAGTGTTAAAATAGAGCGACATTTTGTGACAGGAATGTTAGCTATTCATAATGTCGAGTCCTCTCCGTAATATATTTCTGTCGCAAAACTTGCACCGCTCATTAGAATAATTGCACGAGAAAATATATTTACGTGCAATGAAATGTGGAGATGCTCCTAACGACGCTGTTAAATATAGATCATTGTTGTCGTCTATTTGAGTACACCGGGCTGGGTTATATCAGGTGGTACTGGCGACTGCCCAAGCCTTTCCTTCGCGCCAGTATTTTACATATTGCCAGTACTGGCCTGTAGTTTTGTTCCATTGGAAATCAGGATCAGAATCTGTATCTCACAGTAGAAAAGAAAAATAAAACGCATCAGTGATTATTTCCTTCTACTTTTGGGGGGCCCTGATCCCCAAATCTACGTCGTCAATAAGTTATGAACGCGCTGGGAAGAAACTTCGTTCTTCTTGTACTTAATCCTGTTGTAAGGTTTAATACAACTATGATTCAGTTTTCAAACTATGTTTAGATCGTCCATCAATTCTACTGCAAAACTACTGCAGTTGCTTTTTATACGGCTGGTGAAAACTAGGTGTTGGTCATAAAATTCCCTTTCCTTTGCAAAATCAATGCACGAAGCATTGATTTTGGCAACTTGGTTTATAAAAAATAAATTATTTCTGTAAGATCGGTGGATAGGCCGAATAATCTCATACAAGTCATTAAAGTTACAATTATTTTTCAGTCATATCTAAAAAGATGACGTTACTAATTCATCAATTAAATACATAGAAAACAGAAAACTGTCCAGGGATTGTGGCTTCAAACTCACCAAACCCGTCGTATTTATCTATAAATTTTAGATCCACCGTGTTAATGATGAACATATTAAAAAAACCTGGTGTTTTGGCATTCATTGAGGTTTCAACGATGCGAATTGAAGTTTAAGTTAAACTATTATTCTATTATATGTTGGTATACAAATGGGTACGTGAAAGTAGTTAGTCATCCATTGAAAGTACGTCAATGTAAGCCATTGTGTGAATGCAAGTAATTTATTTAAAAGCGGCAAAATTGAAAAGAATTTATACATGATTAAAACACAAACAATATTTATTTTGTTATTCGAATTAAATAAATAATTAAAAACTATTTCTTCTATGCCTCTTGTCGAGTGGTCGCAAGCGCGGCTGCTGAGCGTGCCGCTTGTCCTGGGTTCGATTTTCGGTCAGACAGCGTAAATTAGATTTTCTGTAAAAAAAAAACGGAATTTAGGTTTGTGCATGTTAGATGTCAATAGACCTAATACATGGACTTGGTAAAAAGTAGGTGTATAAAAGTTTACATATAAAAAAAGGAGAGTGTTTATGTATGTTTGTGAGTTTCTTTATTCCACCATAACTTCTAAATGCCTGAATCGATATCGATGTATGGGGTATAGTTAGAATCTTTACAGTGTCCTGGGTAACATAGGCCAGTAAGATTATAAAAATGTCACGCGTGTTTTTTTTTAAATGTAATTCATCTTTTTTTACTTTGAAATCATATAAAGTAGGGGGGGAGGGGTGAGATGTTTCTCCTTTCTTCATTTGACTTAAACATACAACTGGTAACAAGGGATGATATAGACAGTATTGTATTTAACCTATCCAATTTACACTTTGTTTTTATTCACTGAAATATATTCACCTAAGGTCATTGACCATTAGAGCAGTTGACGTATTTCTGGCGGTGCTTTAAAAATGTTTGCTATTTAAATTAGAATACTATTATGGCGTTGGATTTTATCAATTTACAATAAAAGTTGAATGCGAACTACAGATTTTTCTTCTTTTTCTCTATACAAATTATGCGTGATTGTTGTGCTGGTTTGGCGCAGCTGTCGAGAGACTGGCTGCTGCTGCACCGCGCGTCGCGGGTTCGTTACCCGCACAGAACAAATTTTTGTACAGATAATAACTCTGTGTCTGGGTGTGTGTGCATGTGAGATTCGTATCCGTAATACCTTACGATACACGAAAAAAATCTTAATATAGGATAACATAAACGAAGAAATTAAAGGAGCTAGCGAGCAAAACTGAAGTTGTCCGAATGACTGATTCAACAGGACAGGTAATAAAATAAAATAAACAGCAAATATGCTAGATTTCCATGGGACAAGTACGCATAAGTTTGAAAAGAATTTCTGATGTTAACTTTATTATATGATAGAACAGGTTTTGATTGTCAGTTTTTCAGGACCATAACACAAATTGAGAGCCAAAAAAAGTTTAAAAGTATTGCTGTTGTATTGAACAATTCCGCTTTCCGACCTCCTAAAGGTATTAACATTTTTAAATCAGTGTAAATATCCTTTCACTACTATTTATTAATGACGTTCAATTGAAAGAACGCCACTCGCGAGTTCCACCCCATTGATGAATTTACGCACGAGGTAGGCTCAAGGTCACTAGCTCGATAGGGGGATAAAATAAGGGCACGCAACCATTTGAAAACTCATAAACGTAAAGTACACGCACACATGCTTATTATAAATCTGCGGCATATATCTAATGTTAGTAATTGTGTCATGCAAGGCAGGACGACAACACGAACGAAATATCGAAAATATCTACTTTATGCCCACAACACACTTTATGCAACTAAAATCAATTGACGTTTCATAAGTGCATGTAATTTTGCCTATTTGAAATAAAAACCTTTGACTTGACTTGACTTGACAAGTGCAGTGTTTTTTGATATTTCTAAGTATAGTAAGTATTTCATGGTATCTTCCATGTCCTTCGATTACGCTGTTCTATAAACATATGTTTTCCCAATATTGGACAAAGATTTCATTATCTAGGAATTCTCCAGCAGTGACGTAGTTAGTAGTAAAAGTAAACTGGATACACCACGAAAAAAAGAAAGAATGAAAATAGAAGAAAAAATGTTGGCCTGGTCTGACCAAGAAAGGACCCTACGTAGGTTTTTTTTACTTACAGAATGGCTTACAGACTAATAATATTTTGATTAACAAAAATACATACATTCGTGCGGACCCTAAAGCTTTGTAGCTACGCCACTGGTGTTTTCGCTTGGCGGTAGACACCCACTGTATGACGTATTAGCCCTCGTCTCTTAGATCTCATCTGTCTTACCTGGGTTGCAGCGAAAACAAGCTCTCATTCCAGTATCAGAGACACAGTAAAGTTTTAGTCGGCAAGGGTCGAGGAAAAGCAAAAAAACGGGAAAAGCTAATCTGTCTTAGTGTGTTTTAAAAATGCGATTATTATTCTAATACTCCACATGTGTTTGTTTCCCAGGCGAGGACAACGGCGTGTCGGGCGGCGGAGGCGGCGACCCGGCCGTGCTGGCGGTGGGCCCGGCCCGCAAGCCGCTGCAGTACAGCCGCGACCAGCTCATGCGCCTGCGCAACTCGCCGCTCGTTAAGCGTAACCTTGAGAACGCGTTCGCGGGCTGTGAGGCGCTGGCGCTGTAAGTATTACGTTATAAAAGAAATTGAAAGCTCGAAAGCTTTCAAAACTATCTTATAATAACTTAGATAAATAATAAACTGATCGATAATTGAAAGAAAGTTATATTTATTCACACACAGTGCAACACTGGTACAGAAAACCAGAATACACAGTAATCATTTAACTAAACTATAACTAAAAATACATAGACACAATAAAAATATATTGAACTCGTCTTTGAGGTTATAATTGGCTGTTCGATACTTAAAATTATTGTTAATGTGTTTTGGATGCTGTTGGTTTTCCAAAAGTAAATAAATAAATAAATAAGTTCTAAATATGATACTGTATGAGAAGGAACCCTAGGTCCCCAGGATTTTATTTAAGTTAATTCGTAGCTGAAAATATTTTTTCTGTGGCAGTGTGCTGAAGAGGCGTTCCGATTCGCCCAACGAGGAAGACCGAGGCGCAAGAGGAGATGCACCCAACGAAAACCATAAGGTAATGTTGTTGCGTCTCAAGGACGCTGTGAGGATCCAAAATAAAATTCTAGGAAAGCTTTAAGACCCTTATAATATTTAAGTAGACAAATGTAGGTACTATGGTCTAGGTGTACAAAGTTGACCTCTCTAGACGAGGTTCAAACAGGAATGACCGTTTCTAGTAACGGCAAGAACGTTATACAAAAATAATTAAATTATGAATCAGCTAATTGCAACCAAAGTGTAAGTTGCAACATTGCGGTATATTTATTATAGGCGCTAAGCGCTAACAAATGTTAATAACAAATTTAGCTTTAATTTAGCTACCAGATTCACCAGGGTCGCTGGACCCCCTACGGTTTTCGACGCACGCAGTTGCTTTATTAACCATCTCATCTGCAGTTTAAATTGGCTGGTTCATTCGCTCGTTTGCAGATGGCCTAGCTCTACCAGTTAGTTCTTTCTAACTTTTCTCTGTTTGGAGATCGAAACGAGCGTTTTTTTCTGCCTCGCGTTTTCCAAATTACATTGGGGTCAAACCGGATGCAGCTTAATACCAGTATTTTACATGGAGCGACTGCCTATCTGACCTCCACAACCCAGTTACTGGGTAACACGATATCTCGTGGTATGACTGGTCGTCAGACTTTCAGGCCTCTAACTACCTGTAACGGCTGCCATAGATCCTAATTTGACAACCGGGACCGACGGTTTAACGTGTTCTCCGAGGTACGGAGGGGCTCGTTATGAAATTATAGTCACCCATCCACAGACCTTCCGCGGAAACCGCAGCTTAACCTCGATCGATCGATCTGTGCTGCTGTTACTTTGCCACTAGCATTATTATGAACTAATTGACCCAACTGACATTGTCCTATACAACATTTTTGGGGGCTGAGTTGCCCGTGCCCGTAGGAGTGCACCCTTAAAATGGAAGCCCTACATGTGGCCCCTGGGTGGTGCAACACAACTCTGGTGGGGGGTTTCGGCCGCGGCTGGTTACCACACACCGGACGATGCCATGCCGTGAAGCCACCTATTCGTGTTTCGGTCTGGCCAGTTGCATCTACTCCCCAAATACATCCACTCTACTTAGAGTATATATAATATGGAATATATTTCTTCTGGATCTACGTGCTCCATCCTCGGCCACACCGTCGCTTACCATAAGGCGAGTTCATGGCCAAAAGTATATCCATTTATGATAATAAAAAAATAATAAAAACTCGAAGGATTGCTTTAAATTTTGCAGTTAAATCTTTCAAACGCATTAGCACATGCGTAGTGAACTCTAAGGTTATACATTTTTGTGGCACGAAAAATAGGGTCGTGAGCAGGATTCGAACCTGCGCCTTCCGGATCGGCTTATTACTTTCAGTTTTCCCGACCTTTTCAATTTTAAAGGGCAACGTTTCTAATTATTTTTCCCTAAGACCTTATTCGGGAAATTATGCATTTATTATACATTGTATATGTATCATTTTTATTATACATTTTAACAAAGACTTGGCCAAATAGGTTCATCCGTTCTCAAGTCATGCGCTTACCAACAAACAGCATTACATTTTATTTTTAAAGTTGTCACCAATGACTCTTGATTTGTTTATCAGGGTGTGTACGGACGCGACCGCGACCGTGAGCGTCGTTCAGCCGACCCTCGCGAGCGCGTTCGCAAGGAGAGTGAGCCGAGTGGCGGCGGCATCGTGCTGTCACCGCAGCGGCGCTCCTTCACCTCGGGCTGTGGGGCGCCCGCCGCCGCGGTGCCGGCCGCGCCGCCGCCGCACCTGGCGAGGACACGACCGGAGTCCCCGCTGGCTGCTCCGGCGCCTGCGCCCGCACCTCATCAACCGGCGCATCCTGCGAAGCCTGAGCAAGGTAAGACCGAGACCATCAATTTGAAGACAGCTCTTAAGAGTCAGTGATATGGGGGTACGCAGGGGCGCCGACCTCGTGGGTGTACGGGGGCTCCAGCACGAGACGAAAATAGTGGGTGCTGAGCATCCATGATCATAGTCATAAAAACTGACCAGATTGCAAACGTGCGCGTCGTAGTGTAGTTGTGATAATACGTAAAATCTTACTGTTCTGTCTGTTATTCTGGATGCTTATGAGTTCTACTGGAGGGACTTAGAAGCGATTTTCATAATTATTTAGATATTTATTTATCAGTTTGTGTGCACTTCACCAGTTATTTTATACGAGTCATGAGCACCCACGATTATTTTCAAACCTGGCGCTACTGGTGGAAAAGAAAGTCCGGGGAGGGTAGCATCATTCTACTCTAGAAGGAATTATTACTGGAGTAGTTTTAGCGGGCGTACCCCTCTCGCCAGTGACATATGATTCCCAATCAAACCTTTATACCTTTTATTTGTATGGTTACAATTTACACGATTTTAATCGTATGTGACATAATTTTAGGTTTGAGTTTTGTTTTTTTATGTGTGTTTGTTAATACTGTGTATGTAATGACGAGAGCTATTGTTGCTTTAGTGCAAGTTCTTTTGTGCTTGTCTACCTCAGTGTGCTTGGGTACCTCGCCCCCCGCCAAAAGTGGCGAGCAAATTTGTTCGATATTTAGTCGGAAGCCGTCCCCCGTCTGGTGCTCTAAGATTCTATTCATCTACAGACTAACTAGAGTCACATGGGTTAAAGTCTTCTTATTCGAAATATGTATTGTGTGGAGATATTGCTTCTATAGACACTTCACAATCTCGTGAAGCAGATTTTTATTCTAATAGTATCGCGACTTCACCAACTTCACACGGAACAACGTCAAAAATCGTCTGTACGGTTAACATACAAAGTTGTGAAAGGAAAAAAATCTAATGAATGACTTGGAAATATGAAAATAGTGATTGAATGAAATATCATCTAATTTCTTTATTTAAATAAATGAAAATTTGTGTAAATCTAAATAAAATATTTTTACTCAACTACTATTTTAAGTAGGTAAGTATGCTTTGAAGTAAGGGATAGAATATCTCGCCTCTTGCCAATTAAGTACCAAATTAAGCTTAGTTTAATTATTCATTAAAAAATAAACCCAGCTCCTTTTATTACTCCACTAATGAGTCGTTTTGAATGATTGAATGATAACATGTTGAAAAAATATGTATTTATGTTGATCGTACGAAAATGTTCGCATTTTGCAGATAGCGTCATATCGTTCTTCGAAACTGACAGTCCTAATAGCAAAAAATCGGACTATAACTTTTACTATGACTTAAACATGATTATGGCCTTTTATATATACAATATTCTGTATTCCATTAGAGTATTGTAAATAATGAATAAGTCCACAATAACTCAATGGGTGTTGGGCAAGTTTTGTCAAGTCACATTCGTTGAACTATTGTGGCAAACCGTTTCTATCATAGGTTTGCTGACTTTGTTGGAAACTTTTACAGGAATATTAGCGTTATGGATACTGCTAGTAATCTTAAAAAAAAAAACGCTGTTGTTTTGTGAATATTATAATGATCTTCGTGACGGCCTAGAACAAAGTGGCAGCTACTAGGAGATGCTCGTTTTAAGTAAATGTGTATTCTACTAATGACTGCCTACATTTTATTATATATAATTTATTTATAAGGTCTCCTGTGTTTTTTATGTAATCCCCTTTAAAAAGATGTAATGAATTGTAGGCGATTTCTTGTAAATATTGAGTGACATTTAGAAATTTATATTTACCCACTTGGCACCTACATAATACGGTCTTAGACATCATGTGGACAAAATCAGTTTCCTATTTCGCTTTGGAAGCTTTAAAATAATGTTCTCTTAAGAACTAATAACAAAATATACCCTCATTTATGTTTAAAATTATTTTGACGTTTTTTTTGTCTTTCTTTTTTGCTCTAAAATGTTAAAGCCAGTAATCTAAGCCATATTCTCAATCCAGGTGGTCGTCGCATCGGCTCTGGCCGCATAATGGTGCGTGACGTGCCTGCCAACGCGTGGGAGGAGGGCGAGTACCGCGGGGCCGAGCCCTACCGCCCGCCGCGCGAGAGGGAGCGCGACCGCGAACGTGAACACACCAGGCCTAACAACGACAGGTAGGACTGAACAGGATTAGAAACTTTCATATTACATTTTCATACCTATAGAGTCTCTAAGATTCATATTGTATTTTTACCATTTTTATATTAAATAAATAAATTGAATTTGATATTGAAGGGAGTGAGGACAGCGGGATAACCCTGTGTGTAAAATGTTATGGTTAAAGTAAATAATTCAAGGAATGGTTAAATACGATGTGGGAAATCTGTAATTGTGACTTACAGACGACAGTATCACGCCTATATCTCCCAAAGTTACATCAATGTAGTTATTAAGTCACTATGTATTAAGGTGATGAGTCTATTTGCCATCAATCGGGCATATTTTCCAACTACGGGCTGCTACTAGGGGTTTTTTCAAGTTACAACTAATTCTATTCACACATACATATGGCCACATTTCTACAATATCTTGCTAATCAATCGAGATATAATTTTGTATTAAAATAATTAATGCATGGAATAATATTTCTATGAAGTCACTGTCACTCTCACTTAGGTACGTATTGAAAACCTAATCTCATTGAGACACTCCGTCTAATGGTATCTACTAGGAACTTAAAAAATTACGTAATTTTTATCTTTTCTTGGAACTACTCGCATATGAGATTAGTTTGTTAATACGAGCTTAAGGTACGTACTCCTAGTCAACTTTTTGAGTGTTTGGCCTAGAACAAAATGGCAGAGCAAGGTGATGCACGCCTTAAGGATCGGCGTTCATTGTATAACGATGCCTACATTTTTACTGAAGTTTTTTAACCAAACCCCTTGGACAATGTTTTTGATCGCCTTAGGGTAGAAATAACGTGATTTTAGAAATTTACCACTGTCCTATAATATATTAACGGATATAACCTCGTCTGATCTCATGGTTGAAACCAAGAAGCAAATGGCCAGTCACTATATGTGTGTGCGTGCTTTTCCGCGCTCCGATTGGTTGGTATACTGGCACCGATTGTCGGAACATGATTTGACCATATATCTTTTTGTGGAAAAATAATACGGTCGTGAGCCGGATTCGAACTTGCGCTTCCCGGATAAAGACTCAAGGCGCTCTGACCGCTTAGCCATCTCTACCTCTGCTGTAAAGTTATTCTTTACGACATTGTATTAACTGCAAAGTTAGTCATGCCGGGTCGGTCACCTGTATAGGTACTGAATAGATGGCAATGACGTCACCAAAAGACGTGTTAAAATATGAAGGAAGACCTCGCGGTAGTGAGCAGAGGTCGAGATGGCTTAGCGGTCAAGAGCGCCTTGAGTATTTATCCAGGAGGCGCAAGCTCGAATCCGGCTCACGACCGTATTCTTTTTCCATAAAAAGTTATAACTTTACAGTTCGTTAAGCATTCGTTAATGCTTTTCTAAGATTTATCTGTATGATTTGACCTTGATTGACAAACGAAATTGTAGGATCGTAGGACCGAATAGCTTCATATATTTCCTGTTCAAAATTAGGTCCGCATATAAAAGTGAAAATTTATCGGTTTTTACTACGTTTGATTTGTTAGATCTCCAACGTTTCTCTGGAATATTGTGATACTAAAAGATTTTTCTATCCTTCAGTGATTGAAGATGAACTCAAAACTTGTCTGAGGGGGCAATTCTGACATATTAATCTACATTTGTCTCTTGTAACTTTCTTCTCCTCTTTACTTTTTGATATTCGAATAGTTTCTATCTGCTAACAGGTTCGAACGGCGCTCGTTTGGTAGAGACTCCTACTCCTCTGACATCAAGAGGGAACGGGACGATCGATTCATCCACGAGAAGATGCGAGACAGGTATTTGTTGTTATTCTGTTTTTTCTTAAGAATAATAATGCTGATCACACTCACGTTTATGTAGATTGATTGTGAACGCATTTATAGAGGAAAAAAAACAAGTCTTCTTTTCAAAATAGCATTATCCAAATAAGGCAACCTTTTACAATTCAAGTTAGGGAGAATAAATATTACTACTTTATGTTCCTTCTGCGCAAATGACGGCCTAGCTAACTGCATTAGTTGCAGTTAGATTCCTGCACTCCTGTATCCCGCCCCGAATCAGGGTGCTGGTGCCTATGATAAATATGTCTTCATGATACAGAAGTAATCTTAGACCTTGTTAAATATGGAAGAAGAATTCGCGGTGGTGAGCAGAGGTCGAGATGGCTTAGTGGTCAGAGCGCCTGGAGTATCTATCCGGGAGGCGCAGGTTCGAATCCTGTTCGCGACCGTATTCTTTTTCCATTTAATATTGTAACTTTAGAGTTCGCTAAGCATGCGTTAATGCTTTTTCAAAGACATATCTTGAATTAATCTTAGACCCCTATTAATAAACCAATATCACTGAGAAACTTTACTCAGAACTTTTTTTTATCAAAACTGGATCTGCGTTTGGCCAACAACTTGACTGATCGTAAGCATGGTGTGTTCGAGAATGAAGTACATAAATTCACTCTAGCCTTGAATATGCCTAGATTGTATTTCTCAGGAAACACGGAAGACGGCAGGGAGTTTCACTCACTCACTGTACGTATCATGAATGGAACGAACTTATAAATTTCATGCATTTTAGCATATAATGTCAAATCGACACAGGATAAGCTCACAAATAAAATTAGTTTATTATGACATTTTTTTAAACTACTAATATTATTTTCATTATAGAGAGGACAACCGTAGATCTGGTGGTCGCTTCTCTCAACGACGCCTTGAGAAGGAAGATGAACCCGAATGGTAAGGCATATATATTGTATTCTGTCTTCTAATTATCTATAACTCTTCTAAATATACTACTTCATCATTAGACTGTTTGACTGGCCTGAGATACAATCGAAAAAAAAAAATAAGAGCAACTGAGAAAAAGAAACTGTTTCGTATGCTTAAATTTGGAATTCTTATTATGGTATAGTTTAAGAATAGTGTAATACGTATTGTTGTTTGTTTTTAATAAATAAATAAATATAATGAGTGGGAAATCCTATAGTTTGGAACAAGAATCATTCTGTAAAAACCGTTTTGCTTCACAGAATCCATTCTCGTGTTGTGTTCTAATAAATGCTAGTATTATAATACATTTTATCTATTTTCTAACACCAGGTTTAGTGGAGGGCCAACATCTCAGCTGGAGACAATCGAGCTGCGCGGTTTCGACGACCCACCCAAGAAGAATGGCAATGCGAACAATAAAGAGACTGAGGTGAATATATACAACCTTTTTACTAATCGTATTTGTTAAATTATGTATAAAGGGTACATTTCTGATTGGGAAAAAATCTAATTTGTATTTAAAGCGAGGGGAGTGGAAGGAGGGGGGGGGGTTACATTGGACGAGCGGTCTTTGCCCTGCAGTGGGACGATAATGGCTTAATAATAATAATAATATTGAATTAAAGTCTTTATATGTTATGCCTTGCATAATTTCTGAAGTTCTAAGTTTATGTATAATCTTAGTAGTTATTTAATGTTATGTACAGAGCTCGTGTTAAATTGTTGTTCCCCACTCTTTGTCACACGCCCTATTTTTGTTGGGCGCATCTTTGTGTATTAAATAGTATTTTCGGTAAATATGGTACACTTGTCGTTTTATAACTGTGCATGTCTGAAGTTAGGCTTTCCTAACGGCCGCACATTGACATTCGTATGCAACAGTGTTACCATGCTAAAGTTTTAAATTTACTCGACCGCGAAAAATTTATGGCAGGTACTGTTCTTGGCCCCTAAACGAGTGAGACAGATGTGCTAATGGAATTTAATTGATATACCATGATGTTAATTTCGTACGTACGCGCATGCGCTCTACCGATTGTATCGTAAATTTGACTACTGCGCAGCGTACTTGCATACAACATCAGACATGCATAGTTACCACTGAAAAATAAATACAATAATTTGGTAATATAATGTATTTACGTCAGAAGTGGAACAATAACGGCGGGTCGCGGTCTCCGGGGCAGGAGCGATGGCGCGAGACCTCTTCACCTATGGCGCAACCCAACAACGACTCTGCTAACACCAGCAATGTATGTCGCTTTAACATTACATCTCACTTTTCTGACTGCCTCATTTGTATAGCACTAAACATGGCTGTTGAGCGTGAGGTCCTGGGTTCAATTCTCGGGTCAGGCAATGTTATTGTTTTTCTATAAGGAAATTCAACAGCCTGGAGTTTGGAATTGTGCCCAGTAGATGTGAGCTTATTGAACCTAGAACATGGGACTAAATAACGCCATTGGTGAAATGTGGGTGGACAATAGTATACCTCTGCTTAAACATTCAGGGATTACAGTGTGATACCATAATATATAATGTGTTTCGGTTTTAGTTAACATATATATAAATCAGATGGAACGCAACCGATAAACTGAATGTTAAACTATATTAAACTGAGCGTTTGTGAAGTTTTTAAATAATAAAAAAGGTTTACATTTTTTCTATATATTCTTCCTCTCGTTATTTGTAGTTCAGTAGCTATAATACTCTTGATTTGTTATAACACTCGCTGGCCGTAACCCTAGATATATTATGTTCACCAGGATAAGGATTCCGGTGTGGAGTCGAAGAGCGAAGAGCCGCAGCAGAACAACGAACAGCCGGAGTTTAATCTTGACGAGTTCCTCAAATTTGACTCCATACCCGACGTTCTTACTGTAAGTACCTATATTACTTTATTCGAACACCTCTGATAAAATAGTAATTCTATATAACTTTAGACTGCTTCGTGGGCTAGTGGTCGCTAGTGCGGCCGCCAAGCATAAGGTTCTAGGTACAATTGGTAAGTCAAGTAGTGTTACTAGGTTTTCTTGTCAAGAAATTCTCATTACCAGCCCGGAACTTGGTGTTGTGCCTGATTGATGGCAATGGGCTCAACACTTATTACGTGGGGTTAATAACGTCATCGCTCAAATGTGGGTATGTAACAAGGCGCCTCTGCCTAACCTTTTGGGGATATAGGCGTGATGTTATATTACGTTACATAATTTTAAGTATGTTAAAATTTCAAAAAGTAGTTTGTTATTCAAAAGTATACAAAAATGTTGTTCCGTGACAAATTATTATTATAGAGTACAGATTGCTTTTTCGTAAATACCGATAGTTGTAATAAATTAGTCTCGTTCGAATGGTATACAATTATGCTATAAAACAACCCCAACAAACTCACTCAAACAAATTTCTGTGAACCAACATTCTGAACTATAAACCATAATTTTCAGGGCAAGGTTTGTATGAAAGATAATTTTTGGAAATGTTGGAAATTAGGAAGGTACTTCAATATTAAGATCTCAATTACAAAAAAAAAAAAAATTCATTAGCAAATTGCACTCGTCCGAACTCGGGGCGCGTTGCTATTTTTAAAGAAAAATATTCTAGCTTTAATTCTTGTGTCCTTACAGAACGGCGGTGGCGAGTCTGAGGGCGGCAGTCGGTTCAGCCGCTGGTTCCGGCGCGAGAGCCCCACCAACGACGCCAAGCACTACGAGCGACTGTTACATAACATGGTGGACGGTGAGAATTGTTGATACTGACAGCTTTGAACCAGTAATTGCGGAACTGACTTTTAATTGCAATAGCTGTTTGACTAGTCTGACAATATAAACGTCGTTCTCAGTTGTTGATGTGTATAAAGTTTTTACTTTGAGCATACAGCTCAATGTATAGCAAATTGAAATGTTAGTTACGCAATCGCCCGGCTCGCGGTAGTAACAATGGATCGTATTAATAAATAATCCCTTATGATGGGAGATAAATTCACAAACAAACAGATGTCAAATATCTACAGTGTATTAATATGGGCTTTCTCTAGGCCGATGACATGTGTTTTTTTTTGTTTCTGCGTGTCAATCTGATATGACATAGGATTGATTTGAAACACCTAAATGTGTTAAATCGACAAGTTCTGAGTTGGCGCCATTTCGTAAGGGCAGAGATACTCAAATGAGATTAATTTAATTAATAATACATGCTCAAATGTTATATGTGTTGTGTTATTGCAGAGTTAGACAACAGTCGTGCCGAGCCGAGCCCAGGCCTAGGTGGTGGTGAAGCCCATGTATTTGCCCCCATATCCCCGGCGTCACGGGCCCCCTTCGCCCCGCACCCCTCTACGCTGTTCGACCTGCTGCTAAGAGCTAACGCCAACCACGAAAGAGCTGGTTAGTACTCTATATACAGTATACTCATTGTCCGAAACAGTTGATATAAATTTAAGGCAGTAAGCTTAAAGTTAGGCACTATTAATGGATGCTGGGGCAGATGCATACATCCATGTAGATTTACAATAATTTGGTATGGTCAATACTCATATTACTTGTGTAACTGCAGCCGGAGATGACGTTCTACGGCTGTTATTAATCTGTATCAAAACACGTCATACATATCATGTATAATGTATTTACGTCAGTAGTGGAATTGCTTCGTTGGTCTAGTGGTCCCAAGCGCGACCGCTGAGCAAGAGGTCTCGGGTTCGATTCCCGGGTCGGGCAAAGTGTTATTGAGTTTTTCTGTTAGGAAATTCTCAGTAGCAGCCCAGAGTTTGGAATTGTGCCTGGTTGATGGCAATAGGCTCACCACCTATTACATGGGACTTAATAACAACAATGGTGAAATGTGGGTGTACAATTGTTTACACCTCTGCCTACCCCTTAGGGAAATACAGGCGTGATGCTATGTTATGTTATGTTGTTTATACATATCATCGTCGGAATTTTCAGGACATTTACAGCAGATTCAAACGTAAAGTTAATAAATCAGAAACATCCTTAAAATTCACTCAAATCTAATCCGACATTTCAATCTACAAAGTACTGTAGACCGGACTTCTTACGACTTATAAAGTCGGTCAAAATGTTTGTCAAATCTGATACTAATTTCAATTGTTACAGAGGTGAACCACGTTAGTGGTGGTAAAATGCATAGCTTAGAGGAGTTGGAGGCTCGTTTGCGGCCGCAGCACTCGCAACAACAACAGCAACAGCAACAGCAGCAGCAGCAGCAGCAACAACAGCAACAACAACAACAGCATCACAATGTACCTGATCATGATCTCACTGCCTTTAAACGACTTGTAAGTATTACATACATATAATTTATGTGACTTCTGTAATGTACTAGCATCTCCTCATATTGGGTGCAAAGCGGCAACATTTCCTGCTGCAACTGACTGGCTTCCCCTTAAGAGGACCTAATGTTTATTTTTCATTAAATAGTCTAATTGAGATCTTATATTTTGATGAACAACTTAGTGTCGAAGTTAAAATCGCCCATCGGCATCTGATATAGCATTACACAACATCGAGAAAATCTATCAGGTGTTCTCACTGTGTTGTCCTTCACTGTTTAAGCAAGTGAAAATTAGTTATTATGCAATTTATATCGAAAAAGTCAGTAGTGTGTGCATTAGGTTCGAACCCATCTGTGTCCGACCTTTAACTTGCCAGTCCAATGGTCCATATCATTAAGCTATAACGCTGATTGTGATTGAAAAAAACCCTATGTAAACTATGCTGCAATAAAATTAAGATTTTTCTTCCAGTGAGCTTAGTAGAGGACATTGATTAGCATAGAGTTACTTCATTTTATGTATTGTATGGTTATCGACTTTATCAAATAATATTCACATGTTTGCAATGTTGTTATTTTTTTTTATATCACGTATATAGAAGACTAGAATGTAATGTGTAATGTGTTGGCAGCTGGCGCAGGTGTCGGGCGGGCACGCGGTGGCGGCGGCGCCGGAGCCCCCGCGGCCCCCACAGCCCATGAGCTTGTTACAGGTATTTACTATACTACACTAATGTAGGTTTTCAGAACTTTATTTCTCAAAAAGATTTGTCAGTTACCATGAGAAACTTGAAACTTTTTATACAATTTACATTTGGCATCAATGGATGTCTTGGAAGATATTACAAATAGTTGTGGTATTTTACTTTAATGTAATAGGACATTGCTTTTTTTTAGTTCACTATAATATAACTTAGCGAGGAATAATGAAAAATGTCTTAATTTTTATTTAATTGAATCTCGTGTTGTATTAATGATAAAGATCGACCCTGAAGGGGAAAAAATGCCGATAAAATAATTTTTAGACTCGCACTCGTGTCAAATATTCGTTTCTCAACTACCACCTTTGAATACACTCTCTGAGAATACAGGCATAATACTGTGTTAAATAAACCACTTGCACAATCATTAAGTATGTTGTTACCAATTGTGCAAAACATTTTTATTTAAAACTATTTGCTTTTTTTATCACCTAGTGTAAACCTTTATGAATCCGGATATTATACAGATGCTGAACAAGAGCATGGAGCAGCAACAAGCCCAACAAAAAGCGCAGCAACAACAACAGCAGCAACAACAACAGCAGCAACAACAGCAACAGCAGCAGCAGCAACAACAACAACAGCAGCCACATATACCGCAGGAGCTCCTATACAAGCTTCTGCAAGTGCAGGTAGCTAACCGCGCTGTTTTAACTTATTCCTCTCGGTTTTTCTAGCCTAATTAATATAATATAATTATTAATATAATACAAGATACAAACTGTTTAGCTTAGGGACCACAGCCAACAGCATAAAACGTAAATTACAATAGTTACAGCTACCTCATTGGTCTAGCGGTCGCAAGGGTGACTGCCGAGCATGATGGTCCTGGGTTCGATTTCCAGGTCGGGCATAGTGTTCTTGACTTTATCTGTTAGAAAATTCTCGTCATAACATGCTAGCACCTGCCTCAAATAAGTTGGGATAAGGGCAAAATCCCACGATGATCTTATTTTTGTGTAGCAACACCAACAGCAGCAAGCGGCCGCTTCGACGGGTGGCGGAGAGATGGGAGGTATCGCGCCCGCGGACAGAGAGTTGTTGCAGCGACCTGAAGCGCAGGCCATCGTTAGAGGTCAGTGGCCCACTTTCTTAGTTTTTAGAGGTTGGCACTACTTGAGGATCACTTTATTGTTCGTCTATCAAGGTGTCTTTTTCTCAGAAACAGGTAAAGGTATATAATATTTGATATTATATACCTTTACCTGTACTCAGCACCCAGGTTTACGGTCCCTCTTCAAACGGTCCTCTCAATCGGAAACTCTTCAATTGGCTTTGGTCTTTAATTATGGCTATGACACAAAGAAAAACATGAAAAATTATGATGCTTTGTATTTGTGTGCCTACTTATACTGTTATCGCTAAGCCATCTCGACCTCTACTCACTATCACTAATATTTTCATAATGTTTGCCGTTAATTAAGCAGTTTTCTACTCGCTGGTACTATGGTAATTACAAATAGTTCGTTATTTCCATTTAATTCGTGGCTTAGATGAATGTATTTGACTTATATATTAATCCCAACAAAGGATATTACCTAATAAATTAGGTCCTTATATAAATAAAAATCGGTTGTATGAAAGGTCATCACTTGAGAACGGCTCGATCTATTTGGCTGATCATATTTTAAAGTTACATATTTTTGTGGAAAGAACAAAAATTATATATATTTGATTTCGCCACGCATGCGTTTGAAAGTTCTGTAATTGTTTTTTTTTTTTTTTTTTTCAAGACAATGTTAGTTTGAAAGATATTTTTTGAATAATCCACCTTCGGAAATTAGGAAGCTCATTTTCTTTATTAGTAAATTGCACCTGTGCAATTGGAGGCGGGGTTGGTCGCTAGTAAATATTGCGTCAAGCTGTTTTGCCTAAAATTCGAGTTGGCATAATGATGGTACCTGTCTGTGCGTACCTATTAGCTATCTCGGTTACCAACCAAATTGATGATCACTTTGTAGTACATTGCGTCGTATGTTACAGCTTGTCTATGATGATGAGCAAAAATATTAAAAACTTACGACGTATTATACAAAGTGACCATCAATTCGTTGTCAACCGAGATAGCCAATACACCTGCTGGTCGGTAACCGATCGTTGAGATTAAGCAACCTTTAACACGGTTTGCACTCATGGAGACGTGCTCCCGAGAGACAACGTTAACACGTCAATCCTTAGTAGCTGGTCACATAGCAGCTGTGACTAGAAAAACTGTCTGGATCTAGTGGTCCTAAGCGTGTGCTACTAAGCATAAGGTTTTGATTCCCGAGTCGGGCAAAGTGTAGTTGGATCAGAAATATCTTCCAGCGCATCTGTGAAAAGATAATTTTATTATTCATAACTGAATACACCATGTGTCAATTATCTACAGAATTAAAACGATGACAAACAAACACAATAATAAAGACATAAAAATAAAGTACGAATTGTCATAATCCAATTCTAATCGAGCTGAATTATTTAATATTTAACCCTGCTGAAACGAAGGATATCTCTATAAGAAGTATAACTCTTGCCCTGCACTGCGATAGTTCCCACGCGAATGCTTTTATCTGAAAATTTATGCTGCATTTTTCAATCTGAAGTGTGTGTTCTCATGGTCATATTTGTTGCAAAAATATTCCACTGTGATATTCATATATTAATTCCTAAAATGTGGTTTACACAGGTATAAAGTTCACAATTAACACTTACACCATTACAATATCGTCACAATCAATACTTTGTTGTTAATAAACTAAACGGCCTCGATGGTCTACTGCCGGCGCCATCTAGTTTATAAAAATGACTTGTGAAAGTGTCAACAGATCTATTTACAGGAATAAAATCATTTATCACTGGTCGCAAGCAGGACTGCTGAGCATCAGGTCTTGGGTTCGATTCCCGGGTCGGGCAGTGTTATTGAGATTTTCTGTTAGGAAATTCTCAGTAGCAGCCTGATGTTTGGAATTGTGCCCGGTTGGTGGCAATAGGCTCACCACCTATTACACGGGACTTAATAACAGCATTGGTGAAATGTGGGTTTACAATTGTGTACACCTCGGCCTACCCCTTCGGGGAATACAGGCGTGATGCTGTGTGGTATGTATGTAATAAATTAATCGGGGGCGAGCCCTTGTCGCGTAACGACAACCGTTCGGGCGCTGGCAGTAACATCACAAATGAAATAATATTCAAAATCAAAAGTGCACAGACATTTCTCCACGGATTTCATAGGCACGTATTTTGCGAAGGACGCAAATTTGAAACCCTTCCGTGACAACATAAATCTACTAACTTTCACATATTTTATACACTTATGTAATATAAATCCAGTGAGTGCTTTATACCTTGAATTCCGTCACATAAGATATTTTCGGACATTCAAAATCAATAAGATAGCAAAAATGACCAAATAAGTCATTTTAGACAAAGTATTCATTATATAGATAGAACGTTAACGTAAATACAAACTAAAATGTTAAGAATCCGAAAAGGGAAGGCCCGTGCCTTAATAGACTAGATACTTGAGAAAATAATCTCGATTACTCGTACAACGCCGCGTTCAGTCATAATGAGTTTTCGAATTACAATCATCGCAATGTCCGACAAAAAAATGAGATATTCGGGAAACTTCGGGTTAGTTTCTATTTGCCCAGTATATCTTGGCATGTCATGGTGGCGCTGCTTGCCAAAGCAAATATCAACAACATTGCAATTTCAGTACAGATAAATTAGTTCCGTATTTCGCCACTTGCATATTAAATTACACCGTGGAGCGCTATCTATGGCGTATCAGATTGTCATATTCATAGAGTTGTAAATACAAATATTTATTATTATTGGTATCCCTAGTGCGTGGATGCACCTGCTCAATATTTATATTCAGAGCAGACGGCATCCAACTCTTAAGCTGCGCTGTCAGCGAATTTTAGTACATGGTGTAAAAATACAGACAGAGACGACGCTAAGTAATTCCGATCATAGCCGAAGTCGGCCGAATACGTCCCAGTCGCATTTCCAATTTATTCCCAAGGGAATGAACGCGATGGACGGGCGGTTGAATACGGTAGTTGTTCAAAAATTTGTTCGTGATTAAATTAGGGTATGGTTTACTTTAACAATAAATGTTTTCGCTTGATTATGATGTTATTTGCATGATGGTATGTTTGTAGTTCGATATACGCACGATGTTAAAACCTAAAACAATGCACTTTATGGGTAGTGCAAAATACTTCGTTATATCTATACTTGGATAGATATTTTTTTGACGATTATTTATTATTCTAACAATTTATCAATGTCATGTACATGATCTAATTATAATCGGAACCGGATACATCGTTCATTGGGCTACATTTACTTTAATTATACAAAGAAGAATAACCTTTAGTTGTGCAATTAATTCGTAGATATAAAAAACACTGCTTAGCTGTTTTGCAAATATTACGACCTGGTTATCTTAATGCTAAAACAAGACTCAATGTTATAAATTGCATTTCGTATTAAAAATCGAGTTAGCCTGCAGCATACAGTCGATCGATACAGCGATCGAGATCCCGGGAATTGGCCGAGGCTCAACGCTTGACTTGTTACGGTTTACGGTATCGAATTGCACTTCCACATAATAGTTAAAAGGGATTGTGCAACTGAAAGTCCCCCTACTATGTTTATTTTTATTTTATTAAAGAATTTCGATCGAGCTTAGAATAGCCCAGGGATTCAAAATATCATACGCATTTAGGTAATCAATACATTTGAGGACAGTACGGAGTAAAATAGTTCATATTAACTTAGTTTCCTTTCAGTAGTTATACATAATATAATGATATTTTAATTTTAGACGAGCTTTATAATGACTGATTCGGATCAGTGAATGAATGTATCGAGATTTAAATGACAAGTCAATAAGATTTATTCAGATTCCTGAATGTTTCTCTGCCTTTAGATTTTGGAAAAAGTGGTGCATACAATATTTTTATTTCCTTTGAATTGGGAGAGCTTGATGGGGGTGTCTGAAAACTGGTTGTTGTAGAACTTGTAGGGAATTTTATAATATACTTGTTTCCAGCGGTGTAATGCTGAGTTGATAGTTATTTATTTAATATCTGCAGTTGTGACGCTTTTCAAATAAGTAGCAGTTATGACATCATGACCGTGATTAGTATCCAACCGATTCTATTTGAATATCTTGACTTCGAATCGGAGAAGTACAAAATTGTACTTCATAACAATAAAAATCTATTGTGTCTAGTAATTAATGAGCCAACAGATTAGGCTAATGGCTAAGCTGTTTCTTTTTTCTTATAGTCATCATTCCTTTCCCTCGTCCGTCATTCTCTTGTCTATACCAATAAATAAAATTGAAGCTTCTGTCTATCATATCAAAATATATCCAATCAATTTGAAGTGAAAACTGCTATACCTATAAGGATGCCTTATCATAAATAACTGTTTTTAGAGTTTTGTCCGTCTGTCTGCACGTTCGTGTGGAATAGATCTCGGAACAACATTTTTAATATTAATCAAGAATTTTAACTTTAATTTTCGTGTATAGTTTCATTTCAATATCTTTCAGGGTTCACAAGTACGACGTAAACGAAATTGCGGGCACAGATAGATGTCTTAGATTAAAATACTGCGTTGAATATATAAAAATATTTTTTATTTGATATTGCTCAGGTCTGAAGACTGGCGAGATAACGGCGCAGCATTTGATGCAGCAGCTGAGCAACCCTGGTCTGCAGAGCCGTCACCGCGAAGTATTGCTGACTATTCTTAGACTGCACCAGCACCAGAGACAGGTAACTTTGTTTAACAGATGATTCTTGATGTCAGAACATCTGTGCAGTTAGCAATAGGCAAAAATTACCTAAAGATAATTCGAAATTAGAAGGTCGTTGATAAATTTGGAAGGCAACGCAAAACTGACGGCACAACCACAACGAATCAAAACGTGTTATATCGAAATAAGTGTTACGTCAAAAAACAATTCAGCCAATCAGATTGCGTTAGCACACGCGTTAGTATCGCCAATAGTTCTCATTTTGTCTCAGTTGTAATTTGGCGCGAGAATCCAGTATAATTATACATTATTTTTCAACGCACTTGCTCGAAGCGACTCTTATTGCTTAGCTTTTTGGTTCATAATGCAGCTTATTACGCACTACTGCGGTAATCTAAAAAAGTAGCGTAGCACCTCGATAAAGAATATTGATTTCTAGAAACCTTGCTGAAATTTAAAATTATTTCTTCGAATAACGTTATGAAACTCGGCAATAAAAACTCTGAAATAAAAACAAAAACCAATAATACACGCGATTAATCCGGTTAAAAGTTGTTTTATTATAATGTGTACTGAGTCTAATTAGGATCAATATTGCAATCCAGGCTAGTGTGTGATGACCAACTTTATGGCTCACTTGTATGAGAATGTACTAATTACGTTGATATTATCACGCAGATGGGCGAGTCTCCGCTGCCGAGCGGCGTAGCTCCTCCACATCTGATAGTCCCACCGCATCATCAGCCGTTGCGTCTTTCACCACTGCCACACCAAGGTAACAAAATTACTAACTAACATCTACATTCATACCGGGTAAGATCATCCTTCCTAAGTATTTCGGATTAAATTATGTCTAATTGTGATTCTATGGTACCCCTTCTTATTCGTCTTCACTAATCTTGCATATAATGTCATTTTTCTTTTGTAAATCTACGTTGAAACTACTGAGAATCCTGACCCATACTTTTGATATCTATAATGAAAAATATTTTTATTTTAATAATTATTATTATATTATAACAACTAACACTCTTAGTGCTTTTAAGCGCGCGTTTATTGACACGAGTTGTAAAGAGTCTTAATAAGAAACGCGCGCTTCAAAGCTCCTTTTATGTATGTATGAATTACTGTTTTTTTTTTTATGTATTCTTGTTGTTCAATTTCATTTGTTGAATTCATTGTTTTGACGTAACATTTCTCTCACGGACGCAGCATTCTGTGTGTCGCCTATAATGGCTACCAGCCCCAACACTTTGGCCGTGCACCATCCAGGTAGTATATGTTTCATTTCAATCTTTCATTGTATATAGCCATTTACTAGGGCGTACTTTTATATTTATATTTATACACCACAAATTTAAACTCCTTCCGACCGTATTTTGGTCACGGCGGCCTAACTCCACGGAGATTAGCCAAGTACGCAGGAGATATTATAGTACACAAGTGTATGCGCAAACACAGGTGCACTCCTCTTCCTTCACTCTCGTTTTCCGATGGGACGGAAATCCGACACGACCAGAGAGAGATCAGGGGTGCTACTCCGAAATCCGGTCATCGGTAGTTCGGACCGAAACGAAATAACGCCGAAAACCGAACAAAACCCTACCACCAAGTTTCTTCGGATCCGACTAATAGTTGCGTTCGGCCGTCGCTTTGTAATCAAAAACAAGCAATTGAATGAACCCATTGTGAAATATGATTGAATGTTGATTGAACTAAGTATTGTCAAACATCGAAACCGATCGATGTCGATCATCAGATCCGAAACACTTCATGGTAGCAAAACGTCCGATCCGTCAGTCTAAGCTTTGATGATCAGATTTCGGAGTAGCACCCCAGGCGCAGGACTTACGTGCAGGTTTTACGTGCTCTCCGAAGCACGGGGGTGTCACGCAACCAACTTCCTGACTCCGGGCTGCTACTGAGAATTTTCTAACAGAAGAATCCAATAACACTTTGCCCGACCTGGGAATCGAACCC
The DNA here is from genome assembly GCA_935421205.1 of Xylocampa areola. Classification (NCBI taxonomy): domain Eukaryota; kingdom Metazoa; phylum Arthropoda; class Insecta; order Lepidoptera; family Noctuidae; genus Xylocampa; species Xylocampa areola. The sequence goes on along the minus strand of OW285219.1, from coordinate 9,888,223 downwards.
AGGACCTCACGCTCAGCAGCCACGCTTGCGACCACTAGACCAACAAGGCAGCCAAAGATATTTAAATAATAATGATCGTCACGCTTATAGCGAGAACACAACTAGTACAAGCGTATACGATTAGTGTGTGTGTGTGTGTGTGTGTGCAATGCTTTACTCTGTTAGAATAGCTGCAATCCGGCGCCCTCGTAGTAAAATATAATCGATAGCATATCTATTGAAAAAATATTTTGATTCGATTTCTGTGGTGGCCACAGAGCGATAGCTTTCGGTTTGACATTTGACTTGCTAGCAGTATGGAACTGGGCAGGACGTTTCTTAAATGGGTATACAAGTGAAGAAAAGAAGTGGTTTATTTGGTGAGAGTTTCATTGGACAGCGACAAAGGACATGCACTGCAATCTAAGGAATTTGTGTCTAAGAGCCAATCTCAACAAAATTGTAGCAGTTGACAACGGATGTAACATAAATCCAAAACGAATAAAAACCATTCAGATTTTTTTAAAGGGATTTCATTTTGTTGAAATACGGTTTAATATTCACATCTCTCAATCTGCGCTATTATATTTAAATACCTTAAAAAAATGATATGTTCACTGAATTATAAAAATCTTAATATTTCAGCAGTAAGTATTGTTAGCAGACACAAGAGGGTAAATTTCACTTATAATACGTGAAGTGATCATAGTTCTCTAGTGCGATTACAATCTAGTAAAATATGCAGTTATTTTGAACACTGTTCGTTATAGTTGAATTTCAAACTGTTCAAAAGGAGGAGAGGAACTACGTCAAATTGAATGAAATTTACACATGTGGTAGGTTCATAGCATAACGCCTGTATTCCCCGAAGGGGTAGGCAGAGGTGTACACAGTTGTACACCCACATTACACCAATGCTGTTATTAAGTCCCATGTAGTAGGTGGTGAGCCTATTGCCACCAACCGGGCACAATTCCAAACTCCTGGCTGCTACTGAGAAATTCCTAACAGAAAAACTCAATAACACTGCCCGACCCGGGAATCGAACCCGAGACCTCCTGCTCAGCAGTCGCGCAGATGTGGTTGGTACATATACAGTGTAATCCCTAATTATTTTTTCGGTAAGTTATATTGGCACGATAGCTCCGTCAGAGCCATGACACGGTACGTCAAGGGTCGGCTTTTACTTCTATGAATATTCCATACACTTTTAATTAATGAATGAACTCTTTCCTGGCAGGCGTGCCGGCCCGCATACCTTCGCCGCGCGAGTTAGCTGCGCACACGCAGTCTATAATGCAGAACGCTCTCATCAAGAAGAAGCTGGAGGAGCAGCGAGAGAACTACCGCCGCAGGCAGGAGATGCAGCAGCCCAAACAGTCCACTCCTATATCATTCACACCCACCTCGGTAAGACATGTTTCTCAGTACAGCTACTGCCTCCGCAAGGCTCTAGCTGTGTTTCTTCTTCCTAGACAATAGAAAGAGAAAGCATTACTATTGACGTGGAAATATTTCGTCTGGGACAATGAGCCAATCTTCTAGTAAAGTTGAAGTTTTCCCCATCGCCTTCTTTCTGTTCTTATCGTATGATTGATGAGATTGTTCATCAGTGCCAGATCTTACACCATGCGTAGGCTACATGGCTTGAAACACCCATCGATAACATTTATCGAGTGTCTTGGTTTCCTTCCTGTGTATCGTCCTTGAGGCTACTCAATTCAGATTAACCGTACATTATCCAAACTTGCTGTTCTACTGACTTCATGGTCATAGGTGCCTTTTCGGCAACCATTCTTGGAAAGACATTTTCCTTTGTCTGCTGTTCCTGGGGATCTTGTGCCCCCATTCATTCAGTCATGTCATCTGATGACGTTCACCCATCACTGCGTCGGTCTTCCCAATGTTCAAGTTTTGGCCCATACCCATGTTTTTCTGGCTATGAAGGCCACACGTCACCCATTTTGGTTTAGTTTCGAATCCAGTAATGGCGTTTGTGGTCAACAACGTCTTTATTAACTTCCACGAGTTACTCAAACACGTTTCCAGTTGTTTCTTACGATTATATCTGCTTCACTCCACTCCAGCGCTGTGTTTGTTAACTATATTATAGCCTACAATGTTTTGCTTCAGGTATTACGTAAAATGACAGCAGAGAAAGAGTCTGACGCGCCCAGTCCGAAGCAGCAGCAGTGGACGCAGCCGCCCAAGGTGCCACAGGGCAGGCCTATAGTTAAGGTAAGATCCTGATATACGTATAATATAGGTAGACCTGGATTTACATGGGCAATGTTGAAAGTATTCTTGTATTATTGTTTCAGGGTAATCAGAGCGGCACGGCGCCAACGATCGGCTACGCGACGCCAAATGATTACCAACAACATTATATGAATCAGCAGCAGGTACGAATAGTTCTAATTACCGATAACGAATCGATATTTTCCCAATAGTAGTGTTATTTTCAAAATTGCTCCTATTTTAATCCACTATATAGATTCACTTTTTTATTTTTGAAGTGTCATTTTGCCTAACAAATTCCACAGAGACACGACAATCTATAATTTGGAAGATTTACAGGTCCAATATAGGTATAACCTTACCAATCTTTCCTTGCAAAAAAAGTATTCAATAAAATTGTGATTTATTACTTTTAAATATAAGAAGAACCCTAATCACGCCTTTTGCGCCATTGCGGTAGACAGAGGCTATCGATTTCCACGTGCTACATTACTGACACACCTCTTCCGCTTTATCTATGTCATTTATTTATTTATTCTTCATGTACAAAGATGGTACACAAGGTGGACTTAATACCATGAAGCATTCTCTACTTATCAACGTTTGAGTTAAATAGAGAGGCAATATGTACAAAACAGTCGTATACCTCTTCATACATGCACAAAAAATTTTAATATTTATATAAAGTATACAATCATATTTATGTCTAATGAATTGACCGCATGTTTATTTAATAGCATTGAATATTTGAGTTAACGTAATGAGAACATAAATAAACAACCTTTATGCAGATTGGATGGAATTAAATACTCTACATTATTCTACAAAAGTATTCATGTTAAATTACAGCAAATGCTCGGTTCAGTTCGTCCCTTCCCACATCCTCCACAGAGGCAACAAATACCAAATTCGGTAAGTAAATTAATATTTAAGTAAATGACAATGACAACATTGAGGTATAATATAGGTATAATACTAAATGCATACTAAGACCAAGGCCAGATTAAGGGGAGGTGGCAATAGGGCCCTGAACCCCCGGGGCCATCACAATATGATTTTATACCATTTATATTTAAAAAAAACATTCTAGTTTCAATAATCATTGCCCCAGGGCCTCCAAACCTTTCAATACGGCCTTTGCTATATCAAGGAAATATGTTTTATCTGTTTTCTCAGCATTGGTAATAATTATAAAAAATAATGTTCAGTATTTTTGAATATTTTTAGTACAACAACATGAACAATATGGCTCGTGGCATGACTGGCGGCACCTCACTGCACAAGCTGCTCATCCAGTCGCACCAGAGGAGTCTTAATGGTAAGCATTGTAGTTAACACATTTGGTGACCGTTTACCAAGCCAAGGCCCTTCTTCATTCCTGTGGTAAAATGCCAACCTCAGTGTCAGATTTGTTCAAACCGTCCGTAGCCTCTTAGCGCCTGCTTGTAACTAACAACAGCCAATGGGTGCGTAACCCTCAAAGCACGAAGCTGGAGGTGCGGTACCTATCTTCAGACTGACTGCAGCATCGTTACTTGAGCTCGACGATCGTTGACCGAAAATAATTTGCAACAGGCTATGAGCCTTACTGCCCTGAAACTAATGTGTCGATCATAGAGGCTTAATTCTGAATAGTTTAGTATTTTGCAATGCCCCGGGCTCAATAATTAGCCTAGCTCCTTAGTTGTCTTCCATACTCTGAGTCACAAACAGTGTATCAATGTAAAATCATGTTGAATGCCAAATAGACTATTATGTTTTATACATATTATGGGTATGAAATGCCTTCTTTGTAAGGAAGAACCCACGTCCTAGAACGCTCTAAGGTCTGGTTAGAGCGCTAACGTTGTCACGGCACGTCAAGTGTAACGGGGCTAAGATTTTTTTCTATGTTATCTTTTCTGAGGCACTTGAAGAATAATACATAGATATGAATGGGGCTCGAACCCATTGAATAATAATAGATACGAACAGAACTCGAAGCCGCGACCATTGCCCAAACCGTGACATCCCACTTCCAACTTCTTATCGCATGTTTGATGAAAAACCTGGTGTCAGAGTTTCAACCATGCATAGGTCTCTGACATGGCTTTACACACCATTGAGAATATCTCTCATGTGTGTTGGTTTCCTCGCGATGGTTTCCTTCACTGTGATTTGACTTTGACAGCGCGGTTGGCGCAGTGGTCGAGAGACCGACTGCTGCGCTGCGTGTCGCAGGTTCGATTCCTGCACGGAGCAAATATTTGTACGATCTACGGATAATTGCTCCGGGTCTGGGTGTTAGTGTGATTGTGAGATTATATGTCTGTAAACGCACCCACGATACAGGAAGAAATTCCTAGTGTGGGGCAACGTTTTTTAAAAAAACAAAAACAAACAAACTGTTCTTAGCAAGTGATAATTAAACTTTCAACTGAGTTATCGTCTCGTATGTTCGCATATATTCAATTTCAAGTCTCCTTCGCTTGTCTTGAAATTATTTTATTTTTCTAATGACCATTTTTAAATTAAGTAAAAATTATTTATATTGTTACTTACGTAAAATATGTTTAGGAAATCGGGAAACTCGGTAGCATATTCTGGCAACGTTAATAGGGACATTGTATTTATCGACACAACAGTATTTGGGTTACTGTGCCGACTGTTGCACGTTGACTTAATTTTGTCCGTGAAACTGGTCGGGTTTTCATTGTAGTTAGACTGGATGTAACTTTTAGTTAGTAGTTAGTAGTGTATGTGACTCTAATAATGTTATAATCGGTGCATATAATAAATAATGTCCAGTCATAGGCAAAAAGAAGGGCTTGCTTTTATTCGATCGTCTATAATACATAAATTTAACAGAAATGGGCGCTGCTGGCGGAGGCACCGGCGGCGGCGACAACCAGCTCGCGCGGTGGTTCTCCCCGGAGCTGCTGGCGCGCGCGTCGGCCGGCAAGCTGCCCTCCGTGCACGTGCCCAACGCGCTGTCGCTGGAGGACCTGGAGCGCCACCACCACTCGTCCGCGCCCGTGCACAACTGAGCGCGCCCCCCTCCCCCCACTGCCGCCACACCACTACGTCACTACCCGTCTGACGCGAGCTTGCCTGCACTGCGCGGCACACTTGGCTCAGACTGGCAGTACCAACAAATTTAAAGTGGAACGCGAATTCCTATCTACTTATGTGACGGCCACCCCCCCTCACTAATACCTACCACTCATGATATACGCTCACCCAGTGAGAGCGTTTCGGCATTTTAGTATTTATTTGACTCTTGAGGTTTTCGTCCAAAATGCCACCTCAAATTGACAGTGATATCGAAGAAAGGATTGAAAGTTAAACATTTAATTATGAATTTTTGGTAATGAACTGCTCATTTGTTTTAAATCGACCCTTGATTCCTGTAATAGCAATAATATGAACTTTTGTCAAATTTGTCAAAATACTTTTAGAATAATATAGTATTTAACCTACTACCCTTTGTATAAAAGCTGAGGTAAAACGTATAAGAGAGTAATAATAAACTCGATTTGTGCGCAAAAAAGCGTAAACGAATGACGTAAACACGAAAAAGATTGCATTGTATGATAATTATGGATATCTTAACGCAAATGTAGTCCATAGCTCTATTAAAGTTTTAGATCTGAAATATTTATTTTTGGTTCTATCAATTTGTCACATTTGTTTATTTGGAACATTGAAAATACGGATAATTTCATATTCTAGTTACTTTAAAGATATTGATGAGTGGGATAACATGTTACAACAGTTTATGGTAGTAGAAGCTAAGATATGGCGTACCTACAGCTAATAATCTCAAGACATCGAAATACATTGATAACTTACAAGCACGGACGAAGTATGAAATATGTAGGAAATAGTTAATGTACCTATATTGTAAGACCTGATTTTGCCTGTTAGTAGTGTATTCAAATTCATTAATACGTCCGCGACTTGTAACCGTATGTTTTAGAAATCTCAAAACGAAGATAACATTTTATGAAAAATTAACAAGATATCAATGTTCCCATAAAACTGTGAACCTGGACCTAGTGTTGACAACAGGTAGAAGCTGATGGCGAGTAACAATTTTGATGTATTAATTTGTCTAGGCTGTTTCGACTGATAGTCATTATTTTAACCCGCTGTCAGCTCCCTTTTCTGACTTCCAATTGACTTCATTCTAGTGGAGTAGTCTCTCCTTCCATGACACTCATGGACAAGGGCGCTGAACGCAAGAAACACAGCCAAATTGAACAATAACCTCATTTGATCTGGTTTTCTTGTTTTCGGTGCTACGTTGGTCGGTTGAGATGTAAGCGAGTGTGATCGGGCGAATGTGTTTGAGCGTGTGTATACGTATATCTACGGTTGTGTTTGTAAGCATTTTTGTTACTATGTCGTTTATGTGAGGAGAAGGATTTTCGTTAATAAAAATATAAATAGAGGTCATTCCCCGCGTCTGAACTCAGCGAGGCGGGGAATAGACATAGTTAGGGCGACCGTTTTAGTTCCGAATCGCGATTTCATTTTGTAATACGATTTTGGAATTTGGCACAAGTGTAACAAAAAATAAACATTTGTGTTTTAAATTCCTCGAATATATTTTTTTATGAATTTTACGATTCGCGTGCGATTTTAGCGATTCTTTTTTTCATCATTGAGACCTGAGCTAGATGCATGTCAATTATCATTTCGGATAGCCGCACAGTAGGAGCGTATACAGTCTTGGTACACGAACATTTAGTTATAACCGACCTGTTTCAGTTAATGTTCCTGTGTACGCCCTTACGACAAATGTAGAGTATTACCGTCCAGAAAGCGTATGTCAATCTCTTTGTTGGAAACTCAACTAATTATACTACGTACATAACGCATATGCCTTTTAATTCAATAATGTATAATTAAACCCTATTGATTTAGACCAGCAATATGTATGTTCAGAGAATGGACAAATTAATAAAAGCCGACATAATATTTTTTCAAGATACATGTGATATGTTTATTTATCTGTTCATTTTGTTGTATAACTGTGAATTATATAAATGAAGTTAGTCCAAGGTCCATCTGAACGAGAACACTGGTCGTATAGCGCAGGTTTCAAAACATTTTGATGACATTTTGTGACGGATTTGAAAGTATAATACTCTAATCATGAATTGATATGATTTTTATTTGAGAGAGGACGTGGTGCCGTGAGTGGCGTATGAGATGCGCCACTGCCGGTACCAAGGTACCGAGTTAGTGGATTTAGTGGCGAAATTTCAGTTGAACGGGATTGTGAGCCGTGGCGAATAGCACGGCGGCACGCTACAGTGCCGACGCTTACTTGTAACAACACGAGAATGTCTGTAAGCTTTAAATTATTGATTAAAGAAAAAATTGAAAGTTCACTTTGTTTTATTGTTTGTATCTGGTTGCCCTAACAACGAAAAGTAAAAACAAATTTAACTTGTTCGTTGATAATTTTCAGATGTGCACGACACCTGCCTCATTGATGAATTTACTGATATGAACCTTTTGCATTCATCGCAATATCAGGATTTTATGAACATTGCCACAAAATGATGAATTTCTTGCTTCAAATCTGAGTATGTAATGTTCAGTTAGAAATTTATCAATACAGCGGGGTTATGTCAATATTTGAAAGAGTCTTCGAGAAATACAACTACCCTTTTTAACTATGGGAAAATAATTTCTAGGAACAAATAAAAGCAATTTTATTTCCAAGTCTTTATTCAATAAAAAAAATATTATAGTATAGTGAAAAACAAGAACTGGCTGTAGTGACACTTGGATAAAGCATTACAGAAATTATGCGAACCTGTTCATTCCGGTCAGTCAAGTGATATTCAACCTTAATATCCTGTTAATATTGACAAAAATACTTAAAAGAGAGAACTGCTGCATCTTTATTTTACAGTTGGCATCAGAGCGAGACAGTAAAAAATCATTTACAAGTCATGTTATTTCTAAATAAACTTGTGGTAAAATTATATTAGGAAATGCCTAAGTTGTTCCTGCACTTATATAAAACACAGTTCTGCAGCACTGCGTAATGTTATTACGTGTTAGAAAGCTGATAACAAGTAGTAGCTAGCTAGGTACTTGTTATCGGCTTTCTAACTTCTTGGTACTTAGACCCGCACATACATACCTACGAGAGTGCATTGCTAGTGTGACGATCGAAGTAATTGCAATAACATACAGCATCCCCTATATAAGGTCCTAATTTATTAGGTAATTTCCATTTAAGGGGTCAATGTGCAAGTGATAAGCCATATATAATTTTTTTTATATCAATTTTATTTCTTTCTTAATTTTCGCTGTTCAAGGAGCAGTTTTCATCTTGCTAGTACTATGTTAATTACAATTTGTTAATTACAAATTATAATTTGTTATATGCATTTAATTCTTAGCTTAAGTGAATGTATTTAACTTATATATTACCCCTTTCAAAGGAAATTACCTAATAAATTAGGACCTTATATAATTAACGAAAATCTAAATATATGTAACTATAAAATTTGAGTATTAACTCGAAAAAAAAACTGTTTTCTGCAAAATATGTAACAAGAACAAACGATGCAAGTGTGCACCTTTGTAAACTATTATCGCTTACCAACAAGTGAAGCAGTAGGTAAATCAAAGGCAAACCCTTCTTCCCTATTGTGTTCTGTTTATATGCTATTTTCTATTAGTGTACAATAAAGTATAATCTATCTATTTATCTATGTACCTACCTAATTATAGCATTCTTCATTGCCTTATTTCGTTTTTTATGAAAAACGGCTATGGTAGGATTGTTATGTTTAGTCTTTTAGTTCTTTGAATAGTGTATATATCAACACGATCTATGTATTTATTAAAATAATATAAGGACCTCCTTCTAAGAACTAAATAAATAAGTCAAATATAATTACACTAATAATCGAATGTACATAACTTAGATATTATTTGTAAGTCTTATAAACTACACGCCAAATCGCTACTCTAATGCCGAATGTATTTTTTTTTATTGCTAATGATATCTATTAATTATAAAATAAAGTTCAAGTGAATCATAACTTCCACATTGACCCTTGAAATGAAAGTCAACTAATTATGGGACCTTATTTATTTAATTTATTCAGTTATACCTACATGTACCACATTACAGATTCCGAAGGCACAGCAAAGTCAAAAAAAAGGAAATATAGTTACAGCTATATGTTCTCCACTGTTACAAAACTTAGTTTTATGTACCTACTACTAACGAAGATGACCATAATTATAACAGCGCTAGTTAAGTGGTCATCCTCGTTAGTTAATAGTAACCTACTATCTAATTATATGCAGTCGACCATAGCATATAATTGTAAATAAACTCGTTTATTGGTATACCCTGTTGCTTGCTCATCAAAGTAAATAGAGCGATACATTATATTATAGGTACTTATAGGGGCTTGGTTGATCTAACCATGTAATCCAGGCGTTTTAGTTAAACAATGTCTTAACGTTATGCTATTTATTGTTAGACGATACAATAGGGCAATAGGTTAGAACACTTATTAAGCAAGGCTGCCTACGTGTGAAATTATAAAATTCTTCTTCCTTAAACTAACCTGAAACAGAAACTAATATATTAAAAGGAAAAACACTGTTAAAATTCGCGGTGTTCCGATAAACCTTGTATTTTAGCTATAATTTATCTCTTGATTTAAAATACCTTAAACATAACCTGCTTACAAACACTTCTGTCTTCAAGTAACACGTTAATCGTGTGTCCAACGTTAAACTCATAAAATGTACACAAAAATTTAATCCAGCAGACTACACAAGATTCCCCTGCCTCGGTTAAAAGCGCACTGAATTGTGGTGCCTGGCCGAACGTGATCGTGGCTCGCTCAGACACCACCCGTGCTCGATGTCGTCATCGCAAACATGCGCAGTAGGTATGCTGTTTGTCGTACGGTCGATACAGAAATAGCCTTGATGTGTGTGTAGATAGTTCACGATTGTAATAATATAAGTATTCAACACAAGACTTGTAATTCGCCGCGTATACCTAAATTTGAATGGCGTTGTTCGCCGGCTAACGAAAGCAAAAGTGACAATGAAGATACATTATTATATAGATCCTTTTATATTTAGCTGCTATGAAAAATGGTTTGGAGAGAGTCAATTTTATATATAGCCTTCTTTTTATACATATTTAACATCTAGACAGTTTACGCAACCTAGTTGCAATCTTACTGATTTAGATAGGCACTATCGTGTTTAGTCCAGGTCAAAAAACCAGTCGAGACCTTTTCTATTTGATCAAAGTACTGTTATTACTTAAAGCGGGGTTCTGAACGGTTTCAGCAAAACACAAAACTATATGTCCTAGTTGACTGCACAACTTAAAGGCAGATACGACGTACCTGGACGTACCCATCTCTTTTTTTCTTCTTCTTGCCCTGGTCCAAAGTTATTTGGGGTTGGCACAACAACGTGACCAACGATATTGCAGTATGAAAGGAGGGTTAAATTATAAAAATAGTAACTAAAGTGTCTAAATTCTTCTTATCGTGTGGTTGATGAACCACCTAGTATTCAGTTTAAAACTTTAAACCATCCGTCTCTGATATGGCTTTACACACCATCTAGAACATCTCTCAGATTTGCTGGATTTCTCGCGATGTTTTGATTCACCGATTTAATAAAGTAATAATTAATTTGGAATAGGAACATGGCTACGAGAAGTTAGTGGTGTATGCCGAGAGTTCGAACTTGCGACCTTTGACTGGTCAATCCAATGCGACATGTGATCCGACTACTCCTTACTTCGGTTTTCAGTTCTTAGTGTCAAGCACATTGTTGGCTCTCGGACCAAACTATTTCCAGCCAATTAGTCGTATTCGACGAAGTGATTCGAATGACTCGTTATAAATTGAAAAAAAATTAACTAACTATACAGATAAAACTCTTTGAAACAAGTTACGGATGCCTAGCAAAATAATAATAGTTCTTAAAATTATAAATTATTTCGGGAACAAATATGGTCATCCGTATTTTGTTTAACAGCAATATTTGAACTAGCAGGAAACAAATTTTTTATCGATTTACAAGAAAGTGAATCTTCGCCTTCCGGATAGATAGAGTCGCTAGAGCGCCTGGAAGACGGATCCGGAAGACGCAGGGTCAAATCCTACTTCCCGGAATGTCTGTTGGTCTGTTCACACCAGTCAGCGGACCATAACCTGCCGGGGTCGCGGTGAATGCTGCTGCGGACCAAGGGCCTTGGTAGGAGTCCGGCACAACGTCCACAATGAAATCTCCACAATCGAAAAAAAAACGCCCAAAGCCAGCTTATAAGCGTATTTTACTTTCCCGTTAAATTTTAAGTACGACTTTAATGTACCTAACTACTAGTCATCATAATAGGGTGACGCTATTTTATCTGTCTTGCCTCGTTTTATAGCCCAGAAGCCTCGTGCAACGGTTGGAAAGTGAAAGTTTTCCAATCCTTCGATGTTATGAAATTAATACCTAATCTATATTCGCTCAACATGAGTCTACAGATACGTAGGTCATAGGTAGTCTAATAATTGCCATTTAGGCTTAAACAATTCGCTTTTCTGCCGTTTATACGCTCTGTAAGTCCTATAAAACGACATTCCCAGGAAAACCTACCCAGATCATTTATTGTATTGAGCTGACGTTCGAAATAAGGGAGCACTTTTTGGATTAAGTATCGCAGACCGGACTTCGTTTTATGAGTGAAAAATTGTGGACAGGTAGGGACCTGTCCACAATTGGGGAATGAAATCGTGATCGAATTAATTGGTATTCCGCTAAAAAAATCAATGTAAGAAGTAGTTCCGTAGAGTTGAATTTACAGAAATCGGTAAGTATGTTATATTAATGTGATAAACCTTATTCCTAAGGTATTTCTAGCTGAAGTAACAGTTTCCAACTGCTAAAAATAACTGATATTAAAAATATTTTAAACGTTAAAAATTGCAATTTCTACATTTTAGGTGATATTAAGATGTTTTAAACAATTATAATTTAAAATACTAAGCGCGTTTTGCTTTGTTTTTATAAATATTGGTTAATACTCGTAGATCTTTTAGGTCTACCAGCATATAAAAACAGTCTAGTCTTTGATATTTTTTGAGTCGGTTAAGTTACGTTAATAAAAAAATTGAGATAAATAGAGTTCACTTGTTTGGCTCTTCGTAATTTACCGCTCTATAAAAATGTGGATATCTATAAGGTCCTAATTTAGTAGGTAATTTCCTTTGAAAGAGTTAATATGTAAGTGAAATACATTCACATAAGCTAAGAATTAAATGGATATAACATTTTTTTTGTAATTGACGTAGTACCTACTAGCAAGATGAAAACTGCTCCTTGAACGGCCAACATAAAGAAAAAAAAAAATTTGTTGTAAAAATTTTAATTATGACTTAAATTAATCCTTATCTCTTACGCATTGACCCCTTAAAAGGAAATTACCTAATAAGTTAGGACCTTATATATCTCTGTCATCTTCGACTTTTGGTGTAATTATGAGACTTACAACTCCGCTAAAAGGCAGCTCAAGGGACCCCGAAGTGGGTCTGTCCCCGAAACCAGAACTGATCACCTTGCACGACATTTGGTCTATTGATATAATGTTGATGTGGTAATTTGGCGGACATAGGTACTTATTTGTACCCAAGATCAGCTTTGACTGTATGCATAACTACGTATTTGTTGCATTTACGTTGGGAAGAGACTTGCCTTCTCTTTCTATTTTGATTCTGAGAGACGGACTGCATCCAAGTGCAAAATACAATTGAATGCAATCTGTAAGGCTTGCTTAAGCTTGCAATACAATACACCTTTCGATTAATAAATCCCGATTTGGATACTTACTGCCGTAGCTTGTATTCATCCAATTGTTTCATATGCCCCGTTTAAGTTGGTATGCATTAAAATTGGATTTTTATACCGGGAGTCGATGTGCTGTTGAGCCTTATAGAGTTGAGCCCTATCCGTTGATCTACGAAGCATTCCGGCCTAATACTGCTTCAATTTTATAATAGGCATGATGGCTGATTTTGGAATCTCCTTTAATATATGGGTACACATCTTTTATTGCCGAAAAACACATTACATATTTCAGCAATAAACTCTGATTTAACGCAGATTATTGCGTTTTAATCTATCTAATTTGAATTAAGTGCGAAAACGCTCATGGTGTCCAATTTCCAATTCCAATTTTAGATAATTATGGCTCCATCGAGTTAACGATGATTCTGCCAATGTCAAGGTTTGATAAAACACGTTATAAACATTAACGAAACTTGACCAGTGGAAAAGCTAAGGTACGGATAACGGAAAGAGATAAGCAGCAGGGTGTTTATTAATAGGTACATGGGTGTCATGGCGCTGCTTATGATGGGTTGTGACGTCACGCTCAATAACATTTGACAAAACTTCAAGCAAAAATGCAGCGGTGATTGACATTCAATTGAGGTGTGACGTCATTCGCTGTAATTGGCGTTTCAGTCAACATGGCCGATTGCAGTATTTTATACTTTTATTTTATTGAAAATCTTATCAATCTTAATGTTTTTATTAAAACTAGGTAATTTTTTTAGAATCCTATGTCCATATATTTTATTCTTTGATTCTTTAATACTGTCATCATGCCTATTGCAGTTCGTCAATAAAAGCTGTGGTATGAAATAGTGCCTAGTCCCAAAGCAAATCTGCATTGATTTTACATAAAACTTGATATTAAAGTTACAAACATAAATAACTTTCCCTTTAAAAAAGTTTTTGCTTTATAAACTGCCAACCAGCAAGCTTTATGCGAAAATTCCATTTCAAACCAAGACATGTTTTTTTTACTTTTCAGACATACAGAATAGGGATAAAACAGCAAGATAGTTTTTTTTTTCATTCTAATATCTATTTATAAGTCATCCCTGGATCCCTGTTCACCTGGGTAACAAACCTTACATCATCAGCACATATCATAGCCCATAATCCTCGGAGGCTTAGGCAGAGGTGTTCTTATCTACCTACACTCCCATTTAATCGATGCTGCTATTAAGCCTCATGTAATAAGGTGGTAAACCATAGCCGAGCATAATTCCAAACACCGCCTCTGCTGAGAATTTCTAACAGAACCGAGCGACCACTGGACCAACGAGGCAGTCAAAAACAGCAGCATCACTCTTCACTTGAAATGTGGAACGATTGTAGAATACTTTTATTTTCCGTCTCACTTCAGTTGTGAAGATATATAATAAAACAACTTTTAACCGCGTGTATTATTGCTTTTTGTTTCTCCTGGCGTTTCGAAGACTGCATCGTTCGTGGTCGCATGATGAACATTTGCGACCTGATGACTCATCCTGCGACCACGAACGCTACAGTGTTCGAAGCTTCAGGAAAAACAATAACCAATAATACACGCGATTGATTGGGTTAAAATATGTTTTATTATAATGTGTAGTGATCGCGAAAACCTAAAATATTACTATATAAATTGGTATAAACTTAGAAAAGCAGCTAATTTAATATTTCATATTTAAAGTTTACTGATCCTGCATAGCTCGTACACTTCTTTAAGTAACGCTAATGTTCTATGATAACTATAGGTACATATATGATTACTGACTCATGTTTGTGATCAAGCAACTTTTAATTTAATTAAATAATGATAAAGTAAGTACCTAAACCTACCGAAGCTAGTCGTGCGTATCTCTTAAAATAATATTACCCGAGTAGTTACCTACTTACTTAGGTAGCTTACTAGGTACCTACCATTATTCTACTGTACTTTATCAATGTGTCATATTGTGCTGTTTCATATGGAAAATTGATCCAGCCCTGCGGGTGCGGTGTTGGAAGTCGTTTGAAGATAGCTGCTGTTTAAGAATTCTTGAACGTTCCCAGTCTTTATAATTATTGTTGATTGATTTTTAGGCATACCTAACATGATTAAACTGGTTAGGTGTTTAGACCTTAAAAGGCGTTATCGTATTGTGTCTAGACTAGAAATAACCACAAAATAAATACCTATTACATGAGACACATTAATTGAGATGAGAGTCTTGATATTTGCGCGCGTCGTATTGTAGGTATGTGTGTCAACAAAAATAGGTCAATGTTTTGTAAGGTTATATTTTTCGATTCGATGCCGTATTTATCATTTCACAAAGTATCCAATGAAGTGGCTTTAGAATTAAATTTTGCTTTAGTAATCACTATGTATCACTATTTTGTTAGGTACGTAATTTTTATAACACGAATCTTGCACTGAATTGAAATGTTGACTGAAGTATTATTTTTTCATCACTTGACAGATGAGGATGACTAGTCATAGAAAAAGATACGCAGTTTAGATTTTTACGTCATTAACAATTTCTTATTGACTGGTCGACGACAAACAATTGACGTCACGTAAAAAAATCTAACTCGCGAATATTCGAGATAGGTAGTGTCACTAAAGTTCTCTCCGCGCACAAAAATGTAATGGCGACATGGCGGAGTGGGAGGAGTAGCACAGTAACGGACCTAAATGTACAAGCTACACACTCGGTGTGCTAGAGCGACGGTCGTCCGTCGAATGATTATAATTTCAAAGTTGGTTGTTGGTGGAGCCCTAGTCGGCGCGGTGGGGCGTGGGTCGCCGTCCTTGCGCCGCCGCTACTAGCCCGCCAGCCAGCAGTCGCCATCCGCGCCCGACACACGAACAAAGAAAAACAGGAATCTAAAACTAGTCAAGTGTTAATGCATAGGTACCTACTGCATTCACACCAAAATGCACAAAAGTGTGTACCTACATTAAAGGAGTCTTAAGATTGTTGATTAAATATTGATTTTTAAAGGTTAGTGCTACTTTGAATTCGTAATTGACCAGATACGCGTTGTTAAAATTATTACCACATGCATGATGGCGTCGTCGTGTGAACATTTCTTATTGAATTAGGAATATAGTAGGTCAGTGCATATACATTATGAACATGATATAAAGTGGTTAAAGAGTGAGAAAATAATAAAACATGATTAGACGTTGTGATTACTCCTACATTTTAGGAAAGTATTCGTTATAAATGCTAGCATGATGAATTAATGTTATGTAAGTAGATTATACTTACAATCAATTTTACTTGACCAGCCTCGAATTCCTTAAATGCTAGGTAAAAATAGGTACGTAGTGTAAATTAACAGGTATCAGGATAAGTTGCTGTTACCTAATTCAATTTTTTTGCTATTTATTAGCTGCTCAACTGGATCAAGATTGGCCATCGGCCGTGTAATAAAATGTCTTGGATAATAAGGTATGTTGCAGATAAAATGTTATAATATGTCATTTTTACACTCAAGCAAATCTAGGATCATTTACATGTACCTATCTGCCGAGTTAGAACCGAGTAAAAATGTAATGATGTAGAGTAGCGGCATCATGACTTCGCTTATTCAGACCACTTTAGGTGCGGATATGACATACAACAATACTTGCCGATAGTTATGTTGGAAAATAAAATAATATCATAATAAAATAATGTAGTAGCCTATAATAATTACGATTTAATTAATGAGTACTTATTACCAACTATAACAATAAAACATCTAATGAACACAAAATCAAGTACACTCATTGATTCTCTTTTGGCATTAACCATGCGCCGCCATTTTGTTGTTGTGCATTCATTTCTTGCGACGACACGACTCGAAGGGGACGCTACCTAGTGTGAACGACGCTGGTGAATGACGAACGGCCATTTTAATGCAAGCAATATTATTGGATTTCAGAAGACAGTGTGCTTGTGATGTTGTATTGCAATTTGTCATTAATAAATCGTTTAGTTCGTTATTGTCTAATAAGTGATTTAATTAATGAGTGCATTTGAATAGAAGGTAGGTCATTAACCTTATTTTCGACTGCGTGGAAAATTCCATTTTTCTTCTTTATGTTCATTACGCGATTTTAACGCTTTACGGGAATGACAGGATGTGTGAATGCAATAAATCAATATTAGTGTTTTTTGTGATATAACACTGTGTTCTGTGTTCTAAGCACAAAATGCAATTTGTAGGTTTAGTTTCAAACAAGGTCTTTAGTTATATACTCTGAAACGATCCGCAAATTAATTCGGATTTGTGGGTTGCCATTCAACAATTTGTTAAGAACTTTAGCAGTTATTATTTCCTCGGTTTCGTCTTGCACAATGAGACCAATTTGTTTATAAATTTCTTGTATTTATTACACTGGTATTTTTATGCGGTAAAAGCTGCCTAATTGAAATTATTTGTATCCCTTACTTTTACATGCTTCCTCAACTCTCAAATTCTTCGAATAGGTAGGTATACTGAATTTCTTATTCTTGCTCAATTGTTATCGGTTACGTTATAAAGAATAGTAGCCAATATGATGCTATCAATATTAAACTATATCTGTCAACATTACCTGGTCTTTTTAAAATCGTGACGTTATTGTTTTATTTTGTTTCGATGTAAAGTATATTTTCACCTGGCAGTTTGTTGAGCAAGATTTTTTCCAATAGCAACATTGATCGGAACCACTAGTAATTAAAGTCGATATATTTGTTCAGGCCAAAACTGATTGTGCATCTACGGAACAATAATTATGGAATATTTTATATTGATACATTTACATTATTAAGTGTCCAAAATTTTCTATGATTTAATTTGACTTAAAACTAAGTAAAAATTACTTTAATTGTAATTGAACATGAAAATTCAATTAATTGACAGGGTTCTAATAGTGGTTAAGTAGTCTGCCGCTTTTGTATAGTAATTTTAAAATTTCTCATCGTTTTGTACTTGCAGTTTTCCGGGTATTGCTTGGACGGTCCACAGTTATTAAAAATGGGCCGAAGAAGCATCATTTAGTTAGTTTATTAATACCGTAGCTATTGTTTCAATCACATTTCAATGATTTAGCAAATAAACGACTCCGTGAGATTATCCAACGTATTAGATATACGTTCGCATAGCTTTTGTTAATAAACCCTTGCTTTTTAATTGGAGCTAGGTATCTTTTTTATCTGAGTAATGTCATGGTTATTAATATAAACGATACTACGTCTAGGCAGTGGCGTGCATTGCATATAGGCAAATAAGCAATGCCTACCTCAAAAGAACTACCTAAATGCAATCTACATTATAGTTTACTATATATGTATATGATACAGATACATTAAACGATGCATATTATACAGTTATAGTAAACGGTGATATAGGTTGTATTTAGGTAATTCTTTTGAGGTAGACACTGCTTATTTGCCTATATGCAATGCACGCCACTGCGTCTAGGTTAGATTTTTAAGTACACTTGTCATTCATAACTGTATGTCTGAAGTTGTACACAAGTACGCTGCGTATTAGTCAATTTTAACTGGGCGCATCTGGCAGATGCAGTAACACTTAGTGTCACCCTCACTCTTTCACATTCCGTTAATATACTTTTTACTCACTCACTGGCCAAAAAAATCGGCGACATAAATATATAATATATATTACATACGCCATAATTTCACGGTCGTGTTGATTTTCCTAACAAATTCAAATATTTTAGCACTTTAACAAACAGCGGCGCAGGTACAATTGTATAAAATGTACCTAACCTAACTTCAAACATGCAGTTATAATACGTCAAACGTAGGTAGTGTTTTACTTGATTAAAGAAATTCACAAATAAAATTTAAATGTTCCATCATATTATAATTGGTTATATAATGGTGTTAATGTTATTGTAATGAACTTGTAAAGGTAAGCTTTAATGCTTTATATTGGCTAATGTTGATGGTATAATAAATGTATATTAAGCTACTAAGTTTAAAAACAATATTTGTGAATCATTTGTTTTAATAAGAGACTCAAAATAGGAAAGTAACAATGATTTAGGGCTTGTACATACGAGCCACCAAGCGTCGTCAACGTGCGTTGACGGCTGTCGTCGATCCGTGAAGGCAACAACGTGCCGCTCGTATGTAAGAGCCCTTACTGTAAAAGACATTGGCGTCAATACTGATGTAGCCAAACTAAACTAAAATTAAACATTGCTGTCTTTTACTAGCATTTACTATAAATGCCATCTCGAAATAATTGAAAGATATCAAATTTTAGCTCAACCTAAAATTTCCACACAATTTAATTGGACCTCTCTCTCTCTAATTTAGTCGCATCTAAAAGTGAACCTACCAAAAATGTTCAGAGATTTTAGTATGACGTGCCTAAATTTGAATTTGATATCTCCTTATTAGTCCCGTATCGATTTTATAGAAAATAATATTAAAATATAGTAAACACAACATTCATGAAGTGACGCGCGATCACGTTGTCTCCAGTGACGTGTAACTGTAGCTTCTGTAAATCAAAAGAAACTATTATGATGCGATTTGGTTTATGTTTATTTATTGGTGAGCGGGGACCGCCATACGACAAGATTATGTTACTCTTACTATTTAGCTACACGTATGTGATGACTCCCTTCGGCTGTCTCCCCACCGCGAACGTTCACTTTATCAATCAAGAGTCAAGGATGGTATTGGTTTTCAAAACAATCCCAGTATATAGATAATGAAGCAATTGTCATTCATAAGTTTGTACAGTTTATGCATTTCACCTTGAGAACGGCCATTGCTCAAGTTACACGAATATTGTCATTAAATGGTTTAAGCAGTAGAGTCGTTATTATGCGCTAACTACTACTACTTTAGTATACCTATAAGTATTGTAGTGGAGTTTTGTGCATCATAACGAAACGTAAGTGATAACAAAGACTTCGTTGTATAAAAGCAATTAAAGGGGCTAGAATATATTTCTGTGCCGCCTGACACGAACAAGTCCGCAAAAAAAAAACAAAATTGAATCTCAATGTTACGCGGCACCTATACACTATATGTGTCGGGTCTCTACAAGTGTATCCAGGTTTGGTCACCTCTATCGATTTACTCAGTTTTGACGAGCGCCTGCAATTTCATGAGAATCGTTCTTAACAAAATGGCGACCAATGTTGTTACTTCATCTCGATGTTCATATCCGTCATATCGAAATCTGTTTTTATCCTTTTGGTATTCATGTGAAAATTGAATATTCCATACACTATTCGATATACGAACAGGTACATTGATAGTACGTGAATCACTTGGGCCAATTGCGCTATTGACTTGACATTCAATTTGAATTTGTGCCGCGTATCGTATCTAAAAATGAATAATCCTACACCAACTCCTCGACTATTAAGATCGACGCAATTATCAGTCAAATTTGTTGTAAATAAAAAGGCAGTTTCGAAATTATCCCGCAGACCGCCTCGTGTCTTGCGTGGGTACTCTATTCTATATCAGTACATACCTCATATAAATTATTACATATTTTTAAAAGCTTCCAATTTTGATCATTGTGTTTGTACTTCACTCAATTTAAGTACCTATTGAAGCATACCGTAGTTTTGTTTCTGATTTGATAAGCTGTTTATCATATTAAATTATAATCGGCAATTGCATGTTACTATTACACAGCATATCATCATCAACTTTCAATAATAATTTGCGCATGCCAAGCGCGTGAGTATGCCAATTAGTAGGTACGGATATTACATATCCGCTTCATCCGTACAATGGTTGCATCGACTCCCTCTACCGACTGTACGAAATATACGACTGATAATATTTTTGTGTTTAAACTATTCGTGCAGTAAATGATCTCAGTAGATACACAGCCTTGTCGAAGCTAGATGCTTCAACGAGCTTGTTGGCTGCTGTCTAAGTCTACTAATGCGCGTTCTTAGCAGACATTTTAATTATTATTGTAAAATATGTAGTTATCACATTGCGCCGACTCCAAGTACCTATGACAGCACTGTCGACTTACGATAGAGCGGCACGTTGTCGACAATAGCTATCGTCGACAACGTGCCGCTCGAGAAGTAAGAGCCCTAACTTGTGTCTGAAGGATTATTATGCTACACTGAATGCAATAACAATTTTATTAGCTTTCAGTGTGGTATAGTTTCTACCGTATACTATGAAAAGTAAAAATCCTATACTACCTCGACTATACTACTTACTAAGATTAGGATCCACGCAATGTTAAATATCGAACTGCAAAAACTGAAAATTAAAGCTATTGCCAGTGCAAGCGAGTTGCGCAAAATAGATACCTACTTTCTTTGTAGCATTTAAGTATACTAGAATACGTATTAGCTGGAATTTTACAGTAGGTTGTAATATTATTAATATCTTTCGGTTCGTGTCTAAAGTAACTGTATTTGACTCATGAGTCCCAACTAATATAAAAAAACACGAACGTAACTCTGTTACTTTTACAAGCCTAAACCGCTGAACCAATTTTGGTTATCTTTGGTATAGAGATAGATTGGACCTTTTAGAAGGTCTTCTTAGGTCACGCAAACGAAGTCACGGGCACCAGCTAGTAAAACATAAATCTTTGCATTAGTATTTTAGTCAAGTCAAATAATTTACAGGTATTTTTGAGAAGAATGGGCAAGATACTATGGTTACTCTTTTTCATCAAATAGGTTTTTACAATAGCAGGTATTGGTTATACCGTTTCCGTTGCAAAATAATATTTGAGACAAAGTAAGATGATACCAATAGTAAAAGAGTGTAATTTAACATTCCAAAATTTTGCCTTGGCACTTTAGAGATGACCAGTCCCAATTGACGGCGCTCGTTCACGAACATACAGTATTTTTTTCGTCAATACAGTTGCTTCTACTGTAATTAGGTTACTTTTTATTTCTTTAGTTTTAATCTTTGTTATTCTGAGAAGTTACTAAGAAATCGCTTTTTTTAAGCCATAATCTTGTTGCTATTTTTGAGTGTCGTATTTTGTATTACAGGATATTTATGAACTGTTCATTTCTCCTGTCTCCAAGTCAGTTATGATGACGGTCAAACATCAGTCTATGTGACTGGTTACTGAGCAACCTAGCGTCAGACTTTAATCAACCGTAGGCCTCTGACATGGTTTTTTACATAATTGAGAACATTACTCTTCAGGTGTGCCGGTTTTCTGACGATGCTTTTTTCACTGTTTTATTCTTATCGTGTGGTTCACGAACAACCTCATGTCATAGTTTAAACCATCCGTAGGTCTCTGTCATGGCTTTACACACCATCGAGAACATATCTCTGGTGTGCTGGTTTCCTTACGATATTCTTTCACCGTTTACAGTTTTATTAGCAAGTGACAGTTGATTGCTAATACGCAGATTACTACGAAAAATACTTGTCATGCTCTGTTTTGTAGAACACTACGAAATCATTTTTTACAAATATGTATAGTTTCACAGTATAAAATTAAAGCACCACCTTAATAATTCATGTATGAATGAAAGATGTAAGTTTTTACCGTTTTTATAACTTAATTTTAGTTTATTACCAAGCGAAACTGTCGCTTATCCTGATTACTGTCTTTCCTCATAGGAGTGAATAATTGTATTCTTTTTGAGTGAAATCAAATTTCTTAAACCGTAAACCGTATATGAAAGAACTCCAAAGAAAAGTTTTTTTTTAATGGGTATGCTCTTGTCTCTAGTCTATGTCAGAGGTAACAGAGACAAAGTCGAGGATCGAGTGAGCTTACCCAGAAGAAACCTGTTCACTTTAGCTTTGAAGAGATTAGGGTTCAATGCGTTTGGAAAAACAGACAACTTTAAAAGGTTGACTTTATATCTACTTTAAAAGGTTTAAAAATCACTGCGGTACCAGTTTCATCTAAATTGGTCGATTCTCCAACTGTATTTAAAATACACAGTTATGTGGTGTGATGGCGTGATAAAATGTGTTTATTATGTGGAAAAACCATCGAAATCGGTGCACTGGTTCTTCAGTTATAAGCGTTCGGACAGACAACGATTCCTAAAATTGTGGTTTCTACTTCTGTATCGATAGTTTTTTCATCATCATCATCCACACATCCACAGTTTCACCTACTGCAGAGCATTGGCCTCTATTTGCTTGTGCCAATCTCCACGCTCCTGTGCTAGTCTTATCCAGGTTTTTCCCGCAATAGTAGCAATATCATCCGCCCATCTTGCCGCCGGGCGACCAATATTTCTTTATCCTGTCCTTGGACGCCACTTGGTCACAGCTTGGCTCCACCTGTCATTATTCGGTCTTGACAAGTGTCCTGCGCAACTCCGTTTCAGTTCCATCACTCGTTTTCCAACGTCAAAGACCTTTACGTACGTCTTCGAATTTGCACATTTGGAACTTAATCTATTAGTTTTATGCCGAGCATGGAACGCTCCATGTCTCACTATGCAACTGTGTGTGTGGTATTTTGGCTGAGTTCCACCAACCAATCCAAGCTGTATCCTCCTCGAAATCTCCGTCTGTGGATGCTGTGGGCCAAAGGATATAATATGGCCAAGATAAACCTACCAGTCAACTGACTCCAACCTTTCATGTCCAACATGTGTGCCATAATCTTCGTCCTGATGGATCCTAAGTCCTACCTAGAAAGAGGTATTGAAGAGATCTTGAATCTTCTGTAGATCAACAGTATCTTACCAATATAGTTATTATATTAAATGGAAAAATAATTCTGTTGCAAACAGGAATTAGGCTAAGCATGCGTTAATGCTTGTCAAAGATTTATCTATAATCTTACCAATATCTTAGATGCCAAAAAGTTTCACGTACAACTTCTCGACAACTAACATAATTTGAGTCCGGGCCATCAATATTTTCATCCCTGATTTATGATTTGTTTGGAGCCTGTGCAAGCTTTTCTTCCGAACACTTTTGGATCTCTACATGATTTTATTGTATTAATAATTACATTAGTGTTGTACTGTCTTAAATCCTTCCGTATTCATATTGATAGTATTTTACCCAATTAAACATCTGACCCACCCCGTCTTCCCACGACGTGGATGACGCGGCGAAGCAACGTGTTTTTTTTATTTGGTTGATTCTCTTAACGATATTGATGTTAATAGTACATAGTGATACAGGTTAAGAGGAAGTTAAGGTGGTCATTATACTTGAGACTGGATTGCAGCCCGAGCTGCAGCCGAAGATTGTAATGCAATCTAGATTATAGGATAACGAAATAAATTAAATTTCCAAAACTGATGAGCAAAAAAGAGAAATCTTGTTAACTTCTTTGGATAACAAAATGGCGTGGATGTCTTTTTCCCGCGCCATTACTGCGATGGTTGAGGCTGTGCCAGCTCCATCTGCACGCGAACCTAGTAGTACTACATTACCGCTTTAGTGTGTTGAAAACGATATTTCTAAACCTTTCTCTTGAACAACAATTCATTATTGGAAACCGAATAAATCCATATTCAATGGAAAACTTTACACAGACAAGATACGTGGTGGGGGACTTCGTCTTATGTACTGTAGTGCGTAGTTAATATAGGGATTATAAATTAGTAGTAAGAGAAAAATAGTACGATACTTGTAAAAACTATTGCGTAATGTATCATCTTACACTTCTTATTGGTAGTTGTCTCAACTCAATATTCATGTCTTTTTCTCACTCCAAACTGGTTCGACCTTGATAATAATGTCTTAAGTGCCTGCTCAGTTATTTATTTGCACTTAAACAACGGATAAATAATAAATGAATCATCCGAGGCATTAATATCATCAATTTAGTTTTTATAGATTTATATTATCTTTAATACATTTAGAACACTGAGGACTATTTACATATAAAAAAACAATTGTATGCGCTTTTAGTTTCATGGAATCTGTATATATCATTTTGAAATACAGCTTGATTATTAAGTTTTGCATTATATTCCTACATATTATTATAAAAAAACATATTTTCCAGCCGTCAAAATGGATTTGAAATACGACCAGAAGTTCGAGGAGATGAAGAAGTATATACCATTCCTGGAGAGTATGATCACAAGACTGGAGTCTACAAGCCCGTCGTCGGCGAACCCACGACAGGCACAGCTCGATAAGATTCGGTCTTTAAGAGATTTACTTTTGAACAAGAAAAAAAGGTTGTTAATGTATTGCAAATTATTATTTTCAGTATTTAAAAATAAATGTTAATTATTGCTTATTGTTAGCTCACCCTAGGTGTCTGAAGGATTTGAAAGAGCGTGATTGTGGTTTAGGAATGAATGGGCTATTTATAAAATGTCTCCTTAAATTTAATTGTGTTAGTGAAAGTTGGTTTTGGCAGTAGGAACATGAACGTATACTCAATGCACTAGAGTCTTGAGATGTATGTGTGGAGTAACTTTGAAATATAAGAGTCGTCAGGAACATCGTGATAAGGAAACGTTGCGCAGTTAAAGAGGATGTAGTGACGAGGATCGAGGAAGGGAATGCTTAGATGGATTTAGAAAGGATCGATGAGTGCATTGACAAAACTAGTATATGAGGCAAGTGTGGATGGAAGAGTCGGAGCAGGTCGACCTCGACGACTTTACCGTAATCAAATTGCCGACGTTTTCAAAAAAGAGATGTTTGATGTTTTAGGATAGGAAATTTTCAAGTGGAAAACTTTTGTAATTAGCTTAAATGAATCATTATTTGTCGTGTGTCATCGTTGTCGTGCTTGTAGTCCTCTGACTGGTCATAACGGGATCCTAAGTGGAATTTCATTCGTTTTTTTTTATAATCGCAAGTATCGCAGTGTATCTAATCGCTAGGGTTGAGCCTAACGATGAGTAGATTATCTATTTAACAAATATGCAAAAATAACCCGTAATAAAAGGTCTGATGCGATTGTTACCTGTATTTATTACATAAAATAACTAATGACAAGACTATTCAAGTTACTAGTGACAAAGACTTCATTAGTCACTAGTGAATGAATAGATGAGGATGACGTCACTAAGAAGCCGTATGAAACAAAAGAAAAAAGTCTGCTTTTCAAGCGGCGGCTGCGTAACCTTGGAGTAATTACTTATCCAGGACGCGTACGGTCAAACCCCGCTAGTGGACGTGTTTTTCTTTTAACAAAAATTATAACATTAGCATTCGCTTCGTACTTATCTGTCTTACTCAGTGCATTTTGCTCAACAAATATTTAATTAAATAATAACAAATATTTAATAAAATAATTAATATTGTCTTGTTGTATGTGTTCATAATATTTTATGTTTATTTTTAGAATGAAAATGGAAAACTTGCTAAAATGTGAACAGGTTCTGGTTAATTTGTATGCGAAAGTAGAGCAGGTATGTCTATAAGACTATATTAAAATTAAATTTGCTGTCGAGGAAATCATTATATTAAAACTTTCTATTACAGAGAGATACAATATCTACTGTGAAGAAAGCACCAGATCCAGGATTTTCTATAGACCCCCCCACGCCACAAGAAAAGTCGGACTTAGAGGCTGTCAGAAATAAGCTTAAAACTGTAGCCAAACGGCAAGAAGAAGTACAAGACACGTTGCCAGAGATTCTTAGGGGCAACGAAGTTGAAGAAGTGCACACTGCAGGTTCTAAGGAGCCAGCCCTTTTCCAGAGGAGGCCAAATAAAGCATCATTATCGCCAACTCGTCGCACTCCAACGACAACTAAGGAAGATAAAGTTTCACCTCCATCGTCGGCCTCGAAGCGTAATTACACGCGAGTTTTAGTTTCTCCAGACACTTCAACACGACGGTGGTCTCAATCTGAAATTACTGAAGAAAAACCCCTGTTTAGCAGACGTTCTCCCCGTAGATCGCCTCGAAGATACTCCCCTTCTTACCATAAAAAAGAAAGAAAGAAGTCTTTTAAAGAACCGTTATCACGTAAATCTAAAGATTTAAATATAACATTGAATGTGCCCGAGGATAGTTTAAGCACTTTAAACACTAAGGATATATTCACTAGAATTATTAACTGTAGAGATGGTGATGTAGACATCGATACATTGCGGGAGTTACGTAAACAGATACTTACTGAACTACAGAAGACTGGAGCTAGAGATGACATATCTGACTTAATATTAAAGTCATACAAAAGGAAGAAAGATAAGAAGAAACCTAAAAGAAGAGAGGAAGTAGAAGAGGGTGAATTATCTGACAGTGAGAGTGAGGTAATCGAAAACATTTACGGCAATTTATGCGGCAACTTAGTTCTTAAAGACCAAAATGAAAGTAAAAATTCATCAGACACAGACAAAGCGCGTAAAATTCAAATTTGCCTTGTTATAAATTCTGATAAGGATAAAACCGATTCTAATCCAAATAAAAATGAAGAATTGTCAGACGTTTCCGAACTAGAAATGTTCGATAAAGAGGACGATAAAACCAAGTATAGTAAAGTGGAAAATCAATTAAAAATAAACAAGCTTGAAGGTGATAAGATTTCGAACGAACTCAGTTTAAATCAAGGTACGGAAGAAGAGGATAGTTCTATTAATACGGAGTCTGTTACGAATGATAACACTAAAGTAAAACCACAACAACCGCCCGAACAAGAAAAAGAAGTAACTGTATCAAAAGATTCGGTCCAATATAAAGCTAATTTCTATAAACCTTTAACCGAGAATTCAGAATCGGTAGAATCAAAGAAAGCAGAAGAAAGCATAGAAGCTACACAGTTTCGTATGGGGACACCAACAGACAATGAAAGTGTCACCTCATCGTCACCTCAGACTAGTGATTCAAAAGTCACTTCATCCAGTAAAACTGAGTGTAATATTGAAGCGGAATTAGAAAAAATGGAAAAGCCCATAGAAATACCATTACTTAATGAACCGACAATAGCTCAGAAACCTACTAACAGTACAGTCTCAGAAATAGATATTTTACAAGCTCTTAAAAATGAGATATTGAGTGAATCTATTACAATATCTGGCTCAGAAGCCAGTACACCGCTTTTACACCAACCCAAGATAATGAAAGTGGCAAGTGCCAAAGAAATTTTGCCTAAGAAAAGAATTTCTATCGAAAAATATAAACAGAAGGCGAGTGAGGTGAAGGTGGGTTCAACTAAATTGTATATAGACGAGCATGACTCTCTTAAAGACGATTCAAACAAAAAACCTAGTCTAAAATTAACGGAGAAAGAATGTGAAAGGTTTCAGATCCCGAAAATATCTTTTGATGATGAAAGTTCAGAAGATGATGACGGGAGTGAAATTCTTGCTAGTGATGTATATAATGATCTCGCACCTAAATCGCCTGATAATGATGAGTCTAGTAATACTGATTCGACACCTCCAGTTATAATACCTGTTGATCCTGTAAAAACAGTGCAAGTTAGTCATAAAGTTGATATAGATATGAGAACATTACCATTATCTCATAATAAAAATAAAGCTCCTAAGGTTTATGTGTGTATTCCGGCTGGTAAAGAGGAAGGTGTGGATGAATTCAAAAATGATATAAAAGCTGAACAAAGCCAAAACCAAAATAGACCAATGTTAGATCCTCGTGTTAGAAGAGAATTAAATGCCAAACCTAATAATCTAAGTCCTAGTCCACATACTGTTAACCTTGATAGGACGCCAAGGCCAGCGTTTACAAATATTAGTCAAAGCCCCGCAAGCAATTCAGTTATGACGCCCAATGCTAGATCTTATGAAGTGACTCCAAACCACCAATCTTTTGATGTCGACTCATCGAATGACAAGCACGTATATGTCCCAACATTTACGATGTTTGATTCTAGAGAAAGGGAGAACTCTGTGGCTAAGGACACAAGAGAAAAAATTGAGTCAGCTGTGAAAAAAAAAACACGTTTTGATGATATTGGGGACTCTAGTTGGAGCTCAAGTGATGTATCTCAAAGTACAAGATTTAGCGACTCATTTACTGGTGACAAATACAATAAAGGACCAAGAAAATCTAGATACAGCATCGATAATAGAGATATGCACATGCATAAGGGATCTGAATGTCCAAAAACCCCAGTTCCATCTTTCGGTAGGTCTGATGTACCGGATACGTTGACACAAACATTTGGTAGATTAGACATGCCGATGACTTCTCTGCATACCTTTGGAAGAGTTGACTGTCCTTCTACACCGAGTCACCCTTTTGGCAGATCGGAATGTCCTCCTACTCCAAGCCATGCGTTTGGACGATCGGAATGCCCACTCACACCGAGCCACCCTTCTGGGAGATCAGATGGTCCCCCCGCTCAAAATCATCTATTTGGGAGTAATTCATTCAACATTAATGAATGCCCTCCTACTCCAAACCACACATTCGGTGTAACCGAATGCCCACCCACACCCACACCTTTCTTTGGAAGAACCGATTGCCCGCTAACTCCTAATCACCCATTTGGCAGGTCTGATCGCCCATCGACGCCGAGTCATACGTTTGGGTTGGTAGAATGCCCTCAAACACCCAATCATCCATTTGGCAGATCATCTGATTTTAATACTCAAAAGTTTAATAAAGATCCTCGACTTAACAGAAAAACTGATTACGAATCGAATTCTCAGTTCGAAGAAAAAGATCGTGGGTATTATAATGATCGCGGATATTACCGCGGCAATACTTACAAATCTCAAAAACCGTTTAACCGATCAGATTCTTATCAGAATTTGGATAGAGAACCAAGTAGAAATACTAAGTTTAGGTACTATGCACAAGATCAAAGTGGGCGTCAATTTCATAAAGATCAACCAAGACGTGACCAAAGCGTAGGCGGTTCTACAATATCGAAGGAGTATGAAAACGATCGACTTTTCGGTAGGGAACGTGGACGATTCAATGACACAAGGGGCTATGAAGATATGGGGATCCGACGTGGTAATCAGCGTGAAAGAAGTGTTGGGCGAAATGTGCTTCCAGATGATAAACGTGAAAGAAGGGTTGGGCAAAACGTACGCTCGGAAAATAGCTTCAATCAGTCTTCGTCTAGAGCACCAAGTGTTGGTAGAAGCTCTTCCATAGATAATAATACATTATCTGTAAAACCGCATGCAGGCCGTTCATTTATTATTGACACCAGTGTAAATGCGACATTCCAAAGCTTCTTAGAGCGTAGTGGCAATGGGGTTCAACTAGAGCATAATTTTGATGCTAGGAGAAAAAGAGCATCTAGTGTAGGAAGGTCATTAGTCCGAGAATCTAGTGTAGGAAGAGTGTTGTCTGACGACACAAAAGGGCAGTCTGTCAATCGAAATAAAAGGGACGTTTTCAGAAGAGCTTCGAGTATGGGCAGGGAGTTGGCTGATACTACAGAGAAAAGGAGCTTCCAAGAAATTAAGGCTGATTTTAAAACTTACAGATATCCTGAAAAAGAGTTCACTAAATTTGATACGGGTAAAATACGCAATATTGATACGAAATCCAAAAATACAATAGAACATAGTGGTCGTAATAAAAAAGGATTTTATGAGATGTGTAAAGATGATACACGCGTACGTACATCGAAACCGATATACTCGCCTAGAAAAAATAATAGAGATCCAAGGATGCGCAGAGAAAATGATCCTAGAAATAAATATAATGACAGATACGGTGGAGACGGCCGAGCGAAAAAAAGTGGAATAGTATACTCAAACGATAATATAGTCAAGGGGGCTATTTTAACATCTGGTTATGGAGTAAAAAACTACAAAATTCCTAAAATAAAACGTGTTGTTGAAGTAAAAGAGGAGCCTCCCAAGAAAGATGAATTAATCCACAAAAATTATGAAAAAGATAAAGGAAAAAATATCGAAAAAAAGAAAGAAGAAAACACCAAAGAAATTACTAACGATACATTTATAGATAAAATGAAAGAAACACAAAAATTAAAAATTAAGGAAGTATCAAAAGAAAAGTTTAAAGAAAAAGAAATGCCCATATCAAATAACAAAGAGATCTTAAAAGTAAAAGATTCTGAATCTGATACTGAAATAGAAAAACAAATTGATGGGATTAGTAAGTCAGATGACCAGATTGAAAGAAGGTTAACAAGATCCAGCAGGAGAATTTTGTTGGAGTCGAAAACTCCGATAGGTATTTCCGCAAAAACTAAAAAATCGAAGAAATCAATAATTAGTGACTCTGATTCAGATGCAGAAAGAAGCTTGAAAGATAACGAACTTCAGAAACACAATGAGACCATTTTAGGAAATACGACGCCAGTAGTTACTAGCCCTGTCAAAGAGAAAAAAGTGAGTAAAACACCGAGCTCTGTAGATATGGACACCAGTTTTGGTTTAGAGGAACTCGAAATGTTTTCCGATAACGTTGTGTCAGACCCTGTTCTCGATAATATCAATGCATTGATTGCAGACCTAGATAACGATCTTGATACTTCTAAAAATGAATCGAGCAATGACTTTATGAAGGAAATAACTCTAGAAAATATGATGCAGAATATCACTAGTCCACTAGAAGATATATATAATTCAAGCCAGAGTGGAGAAGAGTATCCAAAAGTACTCAATACTGTTGACAATTTGTCTAAAACATCTGATGATAAAATTAAAAAAGTTCCTTTATCAGACAATAATAAACAAAATACAGACAACGTTGATTTTGTTAATATTGAAGTTTCACAGTATTCTAAAACAGATGATAAAGGTACTACAAAATCAAATGCCTCACAAAATTTTGACAGTCTGTTTGACACCTTGAAATCCTCTAATGACGTATTAATGCAAAATGAAACCTCAAGTTCACATAAATCATGTATTTTAAGCAAACCGACGAATGAGGACATTGTTTCCACTACTGGAACTCAAAAAAATGTGATGCCAGTCGAAGATAAAGAGAAAATAGAGGAACAAAATATGGATGGTTGCTCGACTCCAGATAGTACTTTCAATACAGATGAAATTTTAGAAAAGCCTAAAAGTGACAAAGCTTCAGCTGACAGTACGAATGAAATGCATGGAGAAACGAATGTTACTTCCACCGATTCTGTCGAATCTAAATCCAGTTCATCTCGTACAGAAACAGCACCGGCTTTAGAATTAGGCAGTTTGCTGACCATTTTACAAGATAAATCTAAAATAAAAGAATTACTTAGTATGTTAGGTGATCAATCTGGTGACAATGATAAAATTAAGAAAAAGCTTGAGAAATTGAGTGAAATAGTGTCCGATGAAGAAACCGAAGAAAAGAAGGAACAACCAGAAAAAAGTAAATGTGAGACTTCTGAGCTTGATGTTAAAGAGACCGATGTAAATCATAAATTGGCTGAAAATTCAGAGTCTAAGGAAGAAAACGAGTCCCCAATGAAGGAAGATCGGGAAAAAGACAAAAGCACCGAAGATTTTATAGGCGAGGAAACTCCAGAAAAAAACGAAGAAGGTCGTCAAGTGATAAAAAAGCAATATAAAAAGAAAATGCCCGTTAAAAAATCTAAGTTTGCTAAGAAAGGAAAAGGACGTTATGCAAAAAAAGTCACATCGACAGCAGAGAAACGCGTCACTCGAGCTACGGCTACCGCAGCTGAGACGAAACAAAAACATAGAAAACCAACGCGGGAATTACAAAAACTTCATGAAGACATTAAGGAAATGTTTATCAGAGATGATATTTTGAGTGCAACGGGAATAAGAATGTGCCGTCTGGCAAAGATGGTCGAAGAAAAATCGCCACCGAAAGAAGAATTAACATTACCTGACGTTGAGCCCATAGTGATTTTAGAGAAGTTCAAGAACTCGGTTGACAAAAGTCGTGACCTTTCTATTCCTGAAAAAGGAAGGAAAAAGCCTGGTCCGAAGCCTAAATCTAAAATATCAACTGATAACCTTCCTGAACTTGAAAAGCCATTTAAATATAAACCTGGACCCAAGTCAAAGACGAAATACAAAAGAGAATCAGATCCTTATGCATTCGAAATCGAATCAGTTGAAGATACCAACACTGAAAAAGCAAGCGAAGATGATTCCGACGAGAGTTCTGACTCCGAACTTGGTTCACTCGCATCATCAAAGAGCTTTGGTAGTAGTGAAATTTTAGCTGATGTTAAAAAAAAGGCTAAACGTAAACGTCGTGGTTGGCAAGATGGAGTTATAAAGCCTAAAAATAAAAAGAAAAAAGTCGAATCTAAGCCTGAATCTATACCAGAAACTTTAGATTGCAATCTTTCCACAGAGAAGCAAATTTTGATACCGGACATGAATTGTTTTACTGATAAGAATTACTGTTTCCGCAAAAACGAGTTACATTATTCGTGTCGCTTATGTTTGTTTTCTGGAAAGGATATCGTACATCATTATAAGAATGAGCACCCACACGTCGAAATACCGCTGTCGCGCATGGCTCCAGCGATAGCTAAAGAAGCCATTGAACAATGTAAAGAGATAAATTTCCATTCTGTTGGCAAAATCTCTTCTGAAAAATACGTTTGCATATTCTGTTATCAAGAATTTGTTAACAACCACTCAGTTTTAGAAACATTCTTTTGGCATGTAGTGAGTATGCACACTGGCGAATACAAGCACAATTGTTCAGAGTGTTCCAATGAGAATAGTTGCCCATTTAGTTTGGATATTCCACCGCCTCCAGAAGATACCAAGGGACAACTTGTTGGTTTCATTTGCAAGAAATGCAATTTTACTCAATTATCCCTTGAAAACCTAAAAACTCATGTCATCGTCCGGCATAATGATGAACAAACTGCTGTCTATACGATTAACTTGGCAGTGATGTCTAAAAAAGCCTTGAAAGAAATTTTACGTCGTGTTGTATCCGAACCACCGCCAGTAGCACACGCTAGTACTCGTCTACAAGAAATTACAGCCAAGGAGCCAAGTGAAGAAAGCCATGAGATGGCAGATGGTCATGCCCGTATTTGTGAGGCAACAGAACGTGTACCAGCCAAAAAAACCAGTCCGATTCAGTCTAAGATAACCTTTGAGGTTGATGACAATGTAAGTGAATTATCAGATATGCCTAGCGATGGCCTCCGTGAATCCGATATAAAACTTGAACGAGTCGATACAGAGAATACGGATGAAATTTTGCGGGACGAACCTCAGTCCAATGACTTAAGTGAAATCGATCGACCAGCAGAGGTAGAAGATCAACCTGTTTTAGTGGAACAATCCAGTCCAACAGCAGGAATAGAAGACATAGATAGTCAGGCTTGTAATGACATTGTTGACTATCCTCATTTTAAAATCAATATCACTGATTCAGGCGCCAAAGAATACATTTGTTGTATTAATGGGAAAGATAACCACTTTAAGACTACTCTTTTGATTTCTATGAAGAAACATGTTCAGCTGAAGCACTCTGAAAATTGGGATGGTTATTGTTTCGTTTGCAAAGTAATCGTGACCCCGCAAGGAGCACACCTTTTTAAAGACTGTTTCCTACATTATCTTGACAAACACATGGATAACTTTCCTATTATCCAAAAAGATGTTACTCCTGAATGTACACCTGGAAAAGTGCCGGATACACAAATTACGGCGGTAGAAAATCCTTCTCCTCTTAAACCTTTTATTAATCTACGACCTATCTCTGAATTAATATCTACTGTAGCAGAAGTTACTCCAAAGGAAAGTCCGAGTTTCCCTATAATTCAAAGCGTAGTGAGCCTTGGAGCTCAATCAGTAGACACTCCACGCCAAAGCCCTGCATACCCGCCTGTGAGACAAGACCAACAACCATCAGAACCTATATTTAAATACGAGGAAGTGCAGGCCAAAGTGATGTCCAAAAAACACTGCGTGGTTCTAGAAACTATGATGGCTCGAGATAAGCTGGTAAAAGTGTATAAATGTGCGGGTAGATTCTGTTCATTCACATCGGATTCTGCAGAGGATGCGTTGGTTCACGCCTCCACTCATCAGCGGATAGGAGGGGTCGACGCTTTGAACTGCTCCTATTGTGACTTTGATGCTAATGGGAATGCCATTGACCTGGTGATGCACGTGTTCAAGGTGCACGGGCACTGTCAGTATTCCTGCAAGCAGTGTTTCTACAGGGCTGCGGCTAGCCAGTCTGTCTCAGCTCATATGACCAGGGTCCATGGGATTCCACTGAATAGCGCAGCTGTGCTTCGCACAACAATGTTGACATCCAAATCCGCTTTTGAGACTCACATGCTGACACGAGAGGAAGCTGTGCCATTTTATATTTGCAAACACAGTAAGTAATAATTACTCAGATTTACCTCATATTTTTAAGAAATCGTGAGCTTGTGCTATTTCAATACATAGGTGCATATATGGCCATTCTTAACATACTGAGATCTGTGATCCGTGTCATAGAAATTCGAACTACTGTCACGCTTATTTCTTTATTTGCGCAAGTTAAAAGTTCTAGTGAAGTGTGTGTGACTTCGTAGTGCCCAAAAACGGCTTATAATATTATAAATGCTTACGCAAGTTCTTCCTACCCACGTAACTGCACACTTGTGCAAGTCTTAACTTACACAAAGGAAAACTTACGTGTAAATATTGGTACCCTATCTAAACTTATTTTTAATTTCAATGAAATTCGGTTGTGGGAATATACAGTACGCTTTAGACCGAAAATAGATACCCATATTTCGAGCTGTGCCCCGCGTTTTCACACGCATATAATTATATTATAACTAGCCTAAGTTACTCCATATATAGTCAGCTACCAGCCAGTAAAATCTTATCAGAATCGGTTCAGCCGTTTCGAAGATTATTCTGAACAAACAGACAGACAGAATGAAATAAATGTCTCACGAAAGTTTTTGTACAATGCAATCGTCAATAAAGCATCTAAATCACTGGGTTTCATAATGCGACTATCTAAGTGCTTCACGCAAGCTAAAACTTTAAAAATTCTATACTGCACTTTTGTTAGAAGCCACTTGGAGTACGAAATTTGGAATCCATGTTATCATAAATACATTGACCGTATTGAAAGTAATCAAAGAAGATTTATTAAATATCTGTTTTCACCAAAAAGTACCGTATCAGTCCGAAAATTACCTTAACCTCTGTAAGAAATACCATATTTTACCATTAATAAATCGTCGTGAGATCTCTGACTGTGTTTTGTTATTGAAGACCTTCAATAGCAATATAAACAGCTCCAATTCGTATATTGTGCTTGCAAGTAGAAACATAAATAAGAAGTGTAAACAGTGCGATTTTGATATTTTTACAACTAGTGTATCCTTGGCTAGAAAGTGCTTAAGCTTTAACTTTTTTAATTAATAGGCAATACTTATATTTTGTTTAAACTATGATTGGTGTACCTTATTTGCAGTCATAGTTCTGTTCTTCATACTCGCTTGATAGTACTGTGTAGTTCACAGACAATTTTTGTTACTCAATTTCGTATACGTGGAGACCTGTAATTGGCTGTCAGTCAAACTTTCTATTTTTTATTCTGTATTGTCTACCTGTAAGTCTTCCATAGAAATTAAATAAATTAAATTAAATTATACAAAAAAAAGACAGACCACCATTTTTAAAACAGATTTTTTGTGTATGGAAATCGTGCAAATAACTGTATGAGATTTAAAAAAAAGACTGACATTACAAACCTTAAATATTATTTATTTGTATTGAAAAGCAACTGAGTACATGTTCTTTCTTGGGAATATATTTCATATGACATTAATCGACATATTAAAGCTGCTGGTATCATCTTATAGGCCTTCCAGTGATAGTAGGAGGACGCACTCGAAAATATAATCATGTATTGAAATCTTGAGCCCTATTGATTTGAGAAAATAAAGTTTTAATTATTATTGATAAATTTTTCCTTTTGTTTTCAGTGGAAACCGAAACCGCGCCGTGTAAGTTTCGCTCATACACTCCGGACAAATTCTGTAATCATTTAGAGCATAAACACAGTGATGTCACCTCGCATACTTGCTACGTAAGTATTGTTATAGTTTATGTTTTGTGTGTATTAGACTGCTGGCGCAGTGGTAGAGAGACCGGCTGCTGCGTCGCGTGTCGCATGTTCGATTCCTGCATGGAGCAAATATTTGTATGATCTACAGATAATTGTTCCGGGTCTGGGTGTGACGCATGTGAGATTATATGTTTGTAAACGCACTCACGATACAGGAAGAAATTCCTAGAGTGAAAGAAAGAAGAAAGAAAGAAATATATATTTATTTCCACACTGCAATATCGGTACAGAAAAACAGAGTAAACAGTGAACTTAGTCTAAACTACAACTAAATCACACACATAGATAACCATAAATCTAATAATACTTATTATTTTTTGTTAAAAAGTAATTCTGTGCATTAATGTATAAAAAAAAGAAATGTTCCCAGAAAAACTTCAATCAGCTTTTATAAAATGAGGAAGATCTGGCGATCACGGGCTCTTGCTCTGTTATGTTGAAGAGTTTACAGAATATCTGTCAAAAATCGAATGAACTCCGATAGATTCATGTCATTCGTGAAATATAGCCATAATATTATGGCTACATTTTAGCTGAATCTGTAGCCTATGGGGTTATGTTGTAAATAAGAAATGTTTTCTATTTAATGTCACTGTCTTCTACAATATACGTGACACCCTAATTTTTATTGCAGATGTGTCATTTGGCATTCCTGTCGTCAACCGAGTTGGTGCAGCACATGAAAACCCACGGGCTGAGCCTATACCAGTGCACTTGGTGCATCTTCGGTGCAGACAATGAAAGCGCTCTCCTGGATCACGTGTCCGCTGTTCATCCCCAGACGCAACCGCAGGCTTATTTGCGCATTATGACAAATAAAGTATGTGGGGTCGGTAGTGTTTCTGGAGTTAATTGTATTTGTATATTTGTTCCGTGCATTGGTTTTTTTATTTGCGCCACTACACACTGTTTCCGGCTTTAGTAGCTAGTAACTAACTATCCAAGTAATTGAATTTAGTCTTGCATAATATTTACGAAATATTGCTTTTCGGGCTTTTATTATTATGAAATATCATAATCAGTATCATATTATAAAGTATCATATTATATCATGTTCATGTTTTTTTTTCAGGAGGGTACGAAGGATGTGAGAGTACTTCCTCTAGGCTTCTTGAACAAATTTGAAGTGCTAACTGATGATGTTACTCCGAACACTACGAAAGAAAATCCGACACGCGAAGCAGAACGCTCCATAGATCTGGAGAAACTTATCAGTCTTACTATGGTTGTGGAACAGCCGATAGAAACAAAAATGCCTGCACCTGTTGAAAATGAACTATCTGAAAACCTTATTAAGGATTTCCAACCAGTAGCAACTGTTGCTCCCAGCTCTCAAATAGAAGCTCCTGTTGTTGCCCCAATCGTCCAATCAGTTACAATTACTGCTACCAGGAAATCGGATGCAGGAAGTGTTCCGGATAACCAACCAATTGTAGATCCACCTATCGTTAATATTACTCTTGACCCACCAGAAAACATCTCCTTAGCACTTCCTGTGAAAGCTGAACCTTTAGAGACACCTAAAGACGGCGCTGATGACATAGTTGTGCTAGATAGTGACGAGGAAGACAACAAACAGTCCGTTATAGACCTCTCAGATGAAGAATCTTCAACTAGTAAAAATAACAAAGTAATTAGAAAAGTACCCGTCGATATCCTTAGCACGTGCCCTAAATGTCGGCAGGTGTACAAATCCATGAACGGCTTGAAGAAACATCTGTTCTATTGCTATCCGAATAAAGAGCAGGGCTGTCGATGCGCACACTGTCCATATCTTGCCAGTAATAGAGATAACATCATGCAGCACTATATGGATGACCATTGCGATAGAAATATTTATCAATGTGGGGTGTGTCATGTCAACCTATCGTCTGTATCCCTTGTTAAAAGACATCTTCGATATGTACATAAAGTGAAGGATGTAGTAGTGAATTCGACTACAGAGAATGGTATTTCCTGCTTCTCTGTTAATGTAGCACCAAGTCCCAAGAGAGAGTTACCGAAGCGAAAATTGAGTGCTACTACCACCACTAGTACCACCACCGAAACGATGGTCAAATTGCGATTCTCGCCTCAGGAAATTAATCAGCTACCAATAAATCCTATTTTGGATCACTTAGTATACTGTGCAATATGTGAGTTTAGTACTAAAGTGAGGCTCAATATGGTGAGGCACCTTCAGTTGCACGCCGAGCAGCAACCGGTAGCACAAACGGCACCGGTTAATCCGGTACCACACTTGGAAACCAATGAGAAACATTTTGATAAGATGCTCAATCTCGCGTCCAGTTCCATTGTAAACCGGCCGCCTGAAAAGACTCCAGAGCATAGAGGAGATAGAGGACCTTTCGTCGCGGTCCTGATGGCTCCCGAACTAGCAGCACGGTACCCGAAACAAATCTCTGCGCGACAGAGAAACACGTGCGGTGCTGTCGGCTGCACGTACACTTCCGTCGACGAGCCGATGCTCAAACGTCACTGGGAAGCTCTGCACTCCGGCCCCGCTAGTTTTAACTTCCGCTGCGTTCACTGCCCTAATAACCAAATCACTGACACGTCGAAACCTATAACAGCTTCACGCGTTGTTGCACATTTGAAAATGCATGATGACACCCTGTACGCGTGTTCTAAATGTAACTTCTATCACTTTAAACGTGATTTCTTGGAGAAACATCTTACTGAGGTACATCCCACTGGTCAGTTGATGGTAGTGAGAGAGAATGCAAGCGCGGCGGCTGCAGCGGCAGCCTTGGGTCCACAGACTGCCCCTACGATGGACTTAAAACCCTGGCAATGTGGATTTTGTAAATTTAAAAGCATGTTGCGCCCCGAAGTTGTGGATCATTGCTTCAAGTTACATCAGTCAAAAATGCAGTACAGATGTGGTTACTGTCCCTACAGAGCGTCAGCGGTCGAGAATGTTAACAACCATTTGGCGCATTCACATGCCAATGAGCCCGAAGAGGTGATCTATTATTATTATAGAGAGGGTTCGCTGCTTGATGAGGTTGACGGGAC
Organism: Xylocampa areola; assembly: GCA_935421205.1. NCBI lineage: Eukaryota > Metazoa > Arthropoda > Insecta > Lepidoptera > Noctuidae > Xylocampa > Xylocampa areola. The sequence goes on along the minus strand of OW285219.1, from coordinate 9,848,254 downwards.
GCCGCGGTGGATGAAACAACAACAAAAGGTGGGCTCTAGTATGCCTGAGGTAAAAGAGGAAGAATCAGGCTCCCCAACCCCACCAGTGGCACAAACTGCTGAAAACATTGACCTGAATTTGGTGAAGAAGGAAGTGGAAGATGAGACCAGTCCAGAGACAGAACAAAGTATAGAGAACTTATGCGTGAAATATGGACAGTTTTGCGAGCCAAATGGAATTAAATACAAATGTCCGTTGTGTAGTGTTATCACAGAGGACACCAGGGAGGCGATGCAGTCACACTTGTTTGAAGAACTGAAATACAGAAAGTAAGTACACAAATCTATCCATAACTTTTCATCTATCACGTTTGTTGATATTACTTTATACTAACAGAAATTAATGCGCGATAAATACCTTTCAATCGCTTGAAGTTTAGACCAGGTTGCACTGATCGTGGTCACAAGCAGACTGTCTGCTGGTAGTATACCGGTGAATTTTTGAAATAGGCGTGGTTGGCCATATCCTAAACTATAAGGAATAGTCAAAAATACTTAAAGGACTCTCGGTCCCGATTTTGATGAAAACTAATACTGCACCTAAAGTTATAACTTTTGTGGAAAAAGAATATCGTGGTCGTGAGCAGGGTTCGAACCTGCGCCTCCCGGATAAATACTTCAGGTGCTCTGACCGCTAAGCCATCTCGACCTCTGCTCACTACCGCGAATGCTTCTTCCACATTTGAATACGTCTTTAGGTGACGTCTTGCCATCTATTCAGTCCCTATACAGGAAACCGAACCGACACGACTAGCTTTGCAGTTAATACAATGTCGTACGGATGCAATTACCTTGACAAATACAGATAATTCTACGAAAAGTATTAACACACGCAAAGAGATTAAACAATATTCCTAGCCAGGAAACAATCCCGGTGATTTTGAAAAAAAAAAACATGATGTATTATTAAACAAAAGAGCTAAAGGAAAGAAGCAAATTTTTTATAAAATACTATTTGTTTTTCAATTGTTTACAAGTATATTTTCTTTTACTGTTACCTTTAACCACGAAGTAAACATGTAGTTCATGTGAAAATGTTAATTATTATTTGTATATTCCAGGTGGGGATGCGGCCTCTGCACCTACAAAGCCTTCCATAGAGCTGGTCTCACCGAACATATGACAACCGAACACCGCAGACAGTATGACCATATAGAGCTTCCCACAGACTTCAACATTGAGAAATGGGTCACTGGACAACTAGACTTTCAATCTACAATCATAGACAAGTATAAGACCAACTTGGCCAAACAGAAAATTATAACAGAGAGAAGTAAACCTGGTCCGTCAGTGGCGATGCCCCCAACAGTCGAAGCGGTTGAAAAGTATTCTGCTGCACAGTTAGTAGATGCTTTTGGAGAGTTTGGAGCTCCACACAACATGATGTTCTGTTGTCCCAAGTGTCGAACATTGAGTAAAGACGAAGCGTCTATGAGAGATCATTTGGAGACAGAGTTGAATAAAATAAGGTAAATTATCTTAATAGTTTTTATTTTATTAATTTTAATGTTTAATGAGTTATTAATTTATATTATATTTAGCTATATCTATTTAAATGTATGTTTGTGTAAGTTTATTTGAATTAATATGATGCCACAATATTTTAAATAAATTCCTTACAAATTTCTAGATGGGGTTGTACCAATTGTTCGGAGAAATATCAGACATACCATGAAGCCCAATTTCATTGCAAAGGACATGATGGTCCTTCAAGGCCTAAGGAGGCGATAAGAGACCCTTCGATGCGAGCTGCATGGGTCACTAATATTATACTGGCACAGAAAAAGATCTTGCAGAGTATTCCTGCTACACCAACTACCTCAGAGCCTCCCACTCTTGAAAAGCATGTCCCTGAAAATGATAATTCTCTTCTCGTGGTCCGCTACGAAGAACGAGTACCCACGCCTGATCAAGTAACTGTAAGACGAAAGAGACCAGCGCCGGACAGTGACGACGAACGACTGATTATTGACGAGAGTCTCAACAAGAAAAGAATCCTTAGATCCTGTTCGTACTGCGACTACCAGTGCAAATATTACAGCTCTTGGAAAGAACATGTACTGAGGCATTTTAACCTTAAGCCTTACTCATGCTGCTACTGCGATTTCACTAGTACTTATAGACAAGGCGTTATAGTTCACACAGAAAAAACCCACCCGGATGAACCTCAGCGCTTGAAGATGACCACCATACCCCCTGCAGAACCATATGTTATTACACCCAGAAAGAGACTACCAGAAGATGATGGACCCAAAGTTATATGCTTATTCTGTGAAAAAGCATTATCAGAATCAGAAGCTGACACACATTTGCATGAAAATATCAAGCCTGACTTTGCTAAAAAAGGTGATGTGGTAGTAAAATGCTGCATATGCCTAGTGCTGCGACTTGACGTGAAGTCCTTACAGGACCATCATAATTTAGCGCATCCGGACATACCCGTAAACTACGCCTTGTTCAAACTACACCATGATACTAGAGGAACACATTACTGCGATCATTGTGACAATATAGGATTTAAATTCCTAAGAGATCTTAAAACACATCATAACGCTGTTCATCCCATGCTGCTATTCAAATATACAACTGTGCCATATACGCCGTGTATACCTGTAGATAGCAATGAGGAAAGTAAGAAAAAAGATGATTATGTTCCACAACCTTTACATAAGAGGTGTGCTAGAAAATCGACGACTAAGCTCCCCGGAGGCAAGACCGTCGCCAAGAAGTCCACGACCAAATTACCTTACAGTGTTCCCAGTACTTCAGAAGATGGCTATTCATATTATAAGATAAAGCCTGCACCACTAGAAGAATATGAAAATGTAACTACTCTAATGTCGTTCTGCAACAGAATGATGCCGTTCACTTTGAAAAAGTTGAGTGAAATCATTAATATAGAACCTAAAGTTATTGTGAATGACATCAAATATGGAAACCCCAGTGATATGACACTGTAGAGTGAAACTTAATTGCATAGCGCGGACAAAGTGTTATGAACGATCAATTATTTTGTTTAGTCGAGTTAATTTAGGAATTATCGTTTTTGAGGTCAGATATGTGTTAGTTCTTAAAGTCGCAAAGCGATTAAAAGACGCTTGTATTATGAAGACAGGTTTACATTTTAATTAGTGGCAGTGATTAGTTAAAATTCAGTAAAAATCGAGTCGAAATCTGAGCTCAAACATTACAACCAAAAAGTTACTTAATAATCATTTGCACTAAGGAAAGTGTACTTGTGCACTGTAGATGCTTAAATGAGGGTGAAATAGCCAAATCAGAATTGCCAATATTTTTTTACATAATAGTTTTATATGTAGGAGTAAAAGCTTCCTCTGTATGTGTTGTTTATTGTGATAATAATAAAATCTTAAGACATACTACTTGCTGAAATTTAAAACTAAAATTTTCGAAGTTGAATAGTATAGATTTGCACGTTTTTGGTCATAATGACACTATTCCATTGCCTTGCTATTTTACCCTACGCAATAAGGAATCACAAATTTCCTATTTAAGAAATACAGCACCACAATAGAACACACATTGAAACCTAGACGATATTAAACATTAATTAGTATGGAAATCTGTGATTTACGATACATTCTTGTAAGATTTATATGTTAGTAGTAAGTAGGTATATATAGTTAAGAATTTTGAGCATTTATGAAACCTTAAGCGGTCGAGTTCCTTTGTTTTTTATTTAATCTTGTCGGGCCGTGGCCGTTTTGAATAGAAGTTACAATTTATGCACACATTAAAAAGTATATAATATAATATTACATATTATCTTCTGATTGGAAGAATCAAAGTAACAATTCTGTTATTATTGAAGCTTATATACTTATATTTTTAGAGAACTTTAATTACGTAATAGTATTCAAATAATGTATGATTCTAATAATATTAATTATAATGATACAAGAGTTTTGTCTGTAGTTATACCTATATTTGAGTAATGCAAGATTATAAAGTCCACGGCCTGGACAGGTGTTCAAGGATATTCTTTTCTGATTTAAAAAAATATTACATTTTTATTGTAATTTTAGAAGTTCTATGTGTAAATTGTAAAACTAGATTTTTCCTTCATTCTGTACTTGTGATTGTACTTGTGGTTACAAAGGATAGTTTATTGCCAAATATATTCCCATTCAGAAAAATAAAGGATTTTGTAGAAAAACTAAAATAATTTTATTTGTATTTTCTTATAATAATTATACTTACTCTACGTATATGCTATTAACTCATGAAGATAATATTAATTGAGATATACTTGCAAGATTTCTAATGCAGTGAAATATAGTGAAATCGGGTCCGAACACATTTGAGTAACACAGGTGGAGTGGATGTTTGTTACTCTTTCACGCAATAACTACTGTACGGATTTGGATGAAATTTGGCACACAGTTTATAACCTGGATTAACACATAGGGTACTTTTTTATCCCGGCTGGACCTAATTCTAAAGTCCACGCAGATAAAGTCGCGAGCAGAAGCTAGTTAATTATAAAATAACGGAACATTTTTTGGTTAAAAGTTCGATCATCAGCACAAATTATTATTGAGTTCGTTACTCATTCGTTAATGCGCTTTAAAATATATCAGCACTGCGGAGATCTAAGTATTTGGAATATATTTCAACTGGATATCTACCTGTTCCTGAGAAAAAGATGTAAGTTTTGGATGTAAATAAATAATTAAATAAAAAGGGTCTTGAAAAATGGACGAGTGACAAAGCGATACTAAGTATAAATAAAGTCTAGATTTTTCATGTGAGTTTCGGAGCCCTGAAAAATAAATTGTAAAATCCGACAATAACAAGGTATTAGGAAGATGATTAATATCCGTAGCAACCAGGGGCTACCACAGAGTACCTACTTTTTTATAAACTTATAAAGACGTAATATGTACTTTATTAAAAACAAGATTAAAATAATTAGAAATTTAAAAAGCACGCCTACCATGTGTGATTTATTTTTTATTTCACATCTTTTTGTGTACCGTGGCGTCCGTAGCCACTATATTACAATTTTTTTAAATCTTACTAGCCTATGTTACCCAGGACAATGTAAGGATTCTATCGATACCCCATACATCTACATCGGTTCAGGCTTTAAGAAGTTATGGTGGAATAAAGAATACTAAAAAAATTACACTCCTGTTTTTGGGCAGTCGTGTATACCTACATAAATTTACGATTAATTTAATTTAGCTTGTCTTGGTTTCTCTATTTTAACTCACTGTAAAGTTTCTTTTCATATATGTTTCATATTCATACAATTATGGTTTTTAACATAGATAATGACTTATTTTTTTATACTCAATTTTCTAATACCTACTTATTATTTACTGCGTTAGATCTACAAATTCTTATTCTTCTAATTTTTTTATTTTGTTATAATCAAGGTAATTTTATTTCATCTATTTACTGCAACTAGGTACATTTTGTATACATCGAAGAATGTACCTAGTAGGTAAGTAAAATATGCCCGCAGCCATCTTTACTTAGAGTAAACATTATAGCTGTCTTTTTCTAACTCAAATATGGCTCCAATGGAAGAGCAGGCCGGCGGACTGCTAAACAATTCATTTTCTACCTCTTGCAGTGCCCCTTCAAACACAAACACAATCCGTAATAATTTAGTAGCGAAGGAAGACAAGTTATGATACCGGCCTGTGTTTTGTAGTACTTACTTACTGATTAATTAAATTTACCTTCAGTTACCTACCAACGATGAACAGGTAAATATTTCATAAACATTTGTTAATAAATAAATAAATCTGCGTGTTGATACAGATATCGGCCACTTTCAGGAGTTTCACGCCGCTTGACATACGACGAGTACAAAAGCCTTTTGCACTGCGCAGTGCTGTGCGCATTGGCGGCATTGGTTATGGTTACTAGTTTAGTTTTGTTCTCGAGGTTCTCGAGTCTCAAGTCAGAGGTGCGCACAAGATGGCTGCCCGCGACCGCCGACCGTGTGTTTCGTTTTGACTTGCGACAGCTTGTGACTAACGCGCATTGGCTGTCTTACTTAAGCTTGTCATACCTTTATGGGTATGACAAGCTTAAGTAAGACTTAGACTAGAATATTTTTGCTACCATAATACCTACACATTTTCTCTTATCGAAGTCCCTATTAAAACTGTGTTATGCCCAGTTATGCCCCACGGTTTCAACCGCGTATTTTAAAATTATACTTATTAGGTATACCTACCTGATTACATACTTAGTACCTACTAACCAACAAATTGAAAATAATTAACAGTTCGTCTTCTCGGCATCGGCAATGCTCAGTTCTCGTCGAGTCGCCAGGGTTATGAGTCACACGGCTCGTTCCCGCGAGTGTTGAATTATTTTTCCATTTTTAATTTTTCCGTAGTCTCCTAATGCAGTGTTCCGCAAACTTTTTGTGTTCAAGGTACATTTAGAAAATCGGAAAATTCTGGAGGTACACCATAAATTAAAAATCATAGCATAGCATCACGCCTGTATTCCCCGAAGGGGTAGGCAGAGGTGTACACACTTGTTCACCCACATGTCACCAATGCTGTTTAAGTCCCATGTAATAGGTGGTGAGCCTATTGCCATCTACCGGGCACAATTCCAAACTCCGGGCTGCTACTAAGTATTTCCTAACAGAAAAACCCAGTAACATTTTGCCCGACCTGGAATTAATAATCGAATTGTAATAAAACAACTTTTAACCGGATTAATCGCGTGTATTATTGGTTTTTGTTCTTCCTGACGTTTCGAACACTTTGCACTCCTCCTGCGACCACGAACGCTGCAAAGTGTTTAAAACACCAAATCGCCTGATGGTAACTGACGGTGTGGCCGAGGAGGGAGCACGTATATCCAGAATAAATATATTCTCTCTTAAGTAGAGTCAACAGATTTGGGGAGAACGATAGTTGGGGAGTTGATGCAACTGCTCAGACCCGTCTCTCAAAATGGTTGCACCGAACTACATTCCGAAACACGACTAAGTCGCTTCACGGCATGGCTTCGTCTGGTGGGTGTTAACCAGCCGCGGCCGAAGCCTCCCACCAGAGTTGTGTTGCCTGGTTAGCACCACCCAGGCCACATTTAGGGATTCACATTTAGGGGTGAACTCCTTCGGACACGGGCAACTCGGCCCCCAAAAACTTTAAGAGATGACCTTATTTTTCCGAAGCTCACCAACTAATGACCACGGTACACCAGCGTGCCACGGCACACACTTTGCGGAACACCCTAAACTATGCATTCAAATAACATGCTTTATGGGGCAAAGCTTATCTTCATAAAATCGTTTTATGGTGAAGTAACTTTCGTTCGTAAGGTGGTCCTAATAGGTGGTAGTTAATGCTCTTGTATCTCCTTTTAATTTTCAATATTTTTTTATCACAACATACCATACATTTGTGGCTTATGTAGGTACCTATACTTAAGATGGGCTTCTTTTAGATGTACCTACCTATCTGTTATGTAATATAGAACATTGTAAGTATTTACGTAACACTAAACATTAAATATTTCAAGAATTTTAAAATTAAAGGGACAGCGGGTGTCGAATTGATAAGGTGCTGGAAAATAATATTCGCCTAAAGAGACGACGGAAAAATTTTGCTTCAAACGAATCGTAAGTATTTGATGCATTAAATACATGTACCTATCCTTTTTTTATAAAGATTTCAATTGAAGGAAAATTTACTTAATAATATTTTATTGTAGGAATAATGATTCTGATACTGAAGCTGGCCGCTCGGCATCCGTTGAATCTCAAGCATCTTCTTTGCTTGTACCGAGAAAAGGCCCTGTGCCATCTACACCAGTCTCTCCAAGCGAAGTTCCAGAAGATCAATCACCAACGACGACGTGAGCATGAAAATATATTATTGCCTACTGCTACTATGTGTTTAAAAATATAAATGAAATTATGAAAAATATTTACGACAGACGGAGTGGAAAGCCGAGAAGAGTTCGGGCATGGAAAGGGGGTAAAAAAGACGCTGCGGTAATGAAGACACTAGGACCGAGTCAATATTCGAGCTGCAAAAGAGGCGATCGATCCAAGGAATTGAATTTGTTAGTAATATACATGCATGCATTTTTGTAATTTGTCAAGTAAGAAAAGGTGATAACACGTCCATCAATCTAAATGGCAGTAGTTAACCATTGGCAGTGTTGCTGTATTTTACAGAACCTATTTCCATTCAGCATCCGGCCATGAGGACGTTCCATCAGCGGCTACATATATGTTGTTTAACCGAAACGGTTGTTAAATTTCATTTTAGCAATTAATATCAATATGATTTTAAACATAAAATCCTTAATTTTAACTGCAGCAAGCTTCAATTAAACGTTACAATGAGGGTTTTCTGAAATGACGCCCACTAGGCGGCAGCAGTGAGTCGTCAGGTCCAGGCACCTGTCAAAAATATCGGAGCGCCCATATTTTTAACCGACTTCCAAAAAGGAGGAGGTTATCAATTCGGTTGTATTTTTTTATTTTTTATGTTTGTTACCTCAGAACTCCGTCATTTATGAACCGATTTGGAAATATTTTTATGAAAACAACTTCAAAATGTTATAATTTTCACTTATAAGTTCATGTATCATCAATCAGCTTGTATTAATGAAATTTTTTTTATTTCGAAGTTAGTGTCATAAAAATATTAAAGCGAGGAAAATGACGCAAAGGATCCAACTTGAAGAATGACCCAGGTACCAGAGCACTTGCAGTAGGAACTTATCCAGCGGGTGCGCGGCCGACGTATCATAATTAGGTCATGCAATATTGCAAGGTTTTCAATTCCGGAACTGAGTACCGATGTTGGAGACCCAATTCCGGAATTCCGAAACTGATTCCGGAACTGACATTCATTTAACTATTTTTTTGATTATATTCACACCGTAAAATAGTTGATGGAGAAAAGACTATAAACGACCCCTTTGCATCGCATTCATTGATTATGTTTTTTTTTTTGATAACTATACATATGTGGATATCCTCCTGGAGCTATATTAGACATTAACTGGCCGTTAACGACCACTATCAAAAAACTGGACAGTTTGCAAAGGACTGCCTGTCTCATGGCCACGGGCGCTATGTCCAAATGTCCTGGTATGGCACTGAATGCCCTGCTTGGGCTACCGCCTCTTCATGTATTTTTACACAAAGAGGCGAAAGCCAGCATGTTTAGGGCAAACATCCAGGGTAGGACAAACTGGCACTCCCAAAAACTGAGGACTCTACAGGACTCGGCTATGGAATTGCCATTACTTGGCATGACAACAGATGTCATGCTTCTGCGGCATGTATTCGAAAAACAATACTCTGTGCCTTCAAGGGATGCATTCAAGGGAAGACTGGTTCAATAACCAATAACCTTCGAGGCCGGGTGCCTAATATGGTACACCGATGGGTCCAAAATTGGACAGGATGTAGGCTGTGGAATATATGGAGAGCGACCTAGGTTCAGCAAAAGCGTCAACCTGGGACACTACGCCTCCATCTCCCAGGCAGAGGTATACGCCATTGTAGAATGTGCGGAAGCCAACCTGCAAAAGCGCTACATCAACCATACGATATATATTAATTCTGATAGCCAACCAGCTCTCCTAGCACTAGATTCAAACGTAGTCTCATCAAAACTAGTGGAAGACTGCATGGCTCGACTAAACTCTCTAGGCAAATGGAATAGAGTAGTTTTGAGGTGGGTACCGAGACATGCGTGCATCATTGGAAATGAACGTGCCGATGAGCTAGCAAGAGCAGGAGCAATTGGTACACAGCAAGGCCCCGAGCCCATCTGTGGTATACCTAAAAGCCTAGCTCAAAAATCCCTCACGGACTCATGTTTTAACAGTGCAAGCCAGCTCTGGACGGAATCGCCAGGCTTGACTCACTCCAAAATCCTCATTAAAGCCTACGACAAACTACGTGGCAAGAGCCTTAACTGGACACTGCTGCTTAAATAAGCACATGTTTAATTTGAGGCTAAGCGAGACACAAACCTGCAGACGGTGTGAAGAGGCTGAGGAAACACCGCTTCACCTTTAGGGGGAATGTGGACCGCTAATACATAAGCGCTACGCTCATCTAGGGAAACATACTCACCCCCAGGAAAATCCTGCAGTTCATCACAGCGGCAGGGTTTAGGGATGAGCTCTAATTTAAACGCAAGAGTGGCGATCACAATAGATCTTTTCTGGTCTCTGTGATATTAAAGCCACAACTAATAAATAAAAATAAAATAAAAAAAAAACTGGCCGTTTACCAATTTAAAGAGAAGTTAGATTCGATTAACCATTTCACCCAAGCTATTTACTGCTGTCTTGGAAGATAGAGATAAGAAAAACGATGGAAAAGAACACCATTCTTTTCCAGCGCATGGGCTGGGAACCTAAAATGGATTTCTGGGAAGACCTGGATATGACTAGCACAGACCACGGAAGCATTGCACAAAAGGGAGGAGGTCCTTTTTTGAATAACCTGAGTTCTTGTTTATGTTTCGTCAAGAACAATAAAGCATAGCTATAATATTTTGTCTGACAGCGAGTTTACTATTGGGTAAAAAAAGTTACTTGCAAAAGTAGGTACTCTCAATCTCTAATAGGACTAGAAAAACTAAAATATGAATCAAAATATCACTCAATGCGAGAAATTTATGAATATCGTAGTTAAAATATGAGTCCTCTTTATTCCGGAACAGAATAACGCATAATTTGTTACGAAATTCCGGAGCTGCGAGATTCCGGAATTCCGGAATGCATCATTAGAATCTTCCGGGGCTGCGGCGAATGCAGTTGCAATCTCGGAACTCTGGTAAAGTTGGTTGACTGTGTCGCTAAGGAGTCCGGCACATTGTCCACGATGGATGTCAAAACATGAAATTTAAAATCTTTATATAAAAATATCCTTGATATATATGTACAGGTCCCGAAACTCAACGTCAAGCGGGTACCGGGCGATATGATAGGTTATATTTATTTATTTATTTATTTATAGATTTATGTACACACAAAAGTAAAAGGATAGGTATTAGAATATAATGTACAAAGGTACTGCTTATTTCTTTAAGAAATCTCTTCCAGCAGACCTGCGAGAGGAGAACTTAAACAAGAAATGTAGACGGCGTGTAAATAAAAAATAAAATAAAAAAGTGAATCTAAAAATATGCAAAAAGAAAGAACTAATTAACCAATTAAAATAAACATACATATATTAAATAATAAATAATAAACATACATATACTACAAAATAAATATATAAATCATTGCAAACCAAACAATTATGAAGCTAAGGAAAGAAAGTGTTCCTTAACATGTTTCTTAAAAATTGAAATATTTTTACTCTCGCGTATTCCAGCCGGAAGTGAGTTCCACAACCTGACAGCATGAACAGATAAGGAATAGGAGTAAAAGTCAGTTTTGTGGGATGGGAATTTAAGGAGGGTACGGAGATGTGACCTGCAGGGAGAACTGGGTGATCGAGTGTAGGAGAAGCGTTCCCGCAGGTAGGAAGGGGCAGATGGATTATGAAGGATATTAAATAGAAGACACAATATCCGAGTGTTCCTGCGGAAGCGAATCGGGAGCCACTTGAGTAATTTGCGAAAATTGGAGACATGGTCATACTTTTTGAGATTGAAAATAAAGCGAATACACAAGTTTTGCAATCTCTCAAGCTTATTTAAAAGCTCCTCAGTGGCATCCAAATAGCAGGCATCGGCGTAGTCAATAATGGGCTGAATAAGAGTATGCGCAAGAGAAATTTTGGTTTTCAGGGGCAAAAACGTCTGAAGACATTTCAATGAGTGAAAGGTATAATGTACTTTCCTACTTACGTCAGCAACCTGCGCACTCCATGATAAATTAGCGTCCATAACAACACCTAAGTTTTTCACGGTGTTAGTGTAGGCAATTAGCACACCATCAAGGCTAAGGGGAGTCAATAACGCCAAATCCAACCTGTTTCACATATTCCTGCTGCCAATGATCATAGCCTGAGACTTAACAGGGTTAATGCGTAGGCCAAAAGACCTTGCCCAACCACTGATGAGTCCCAGATCACGATTCATCGCAGCAGTGGCAGGTTCCACTTCAGACAGCGGAAAATGTCGATAAAGCTGCAGGTCATCTGCGTAGAGATGGAAACTAGAAGAAATGACCCTGGAAACAGAGTTTATAAAAATAGAGAAAAGAAGAGGAGAGAGTACGCCACCCTGAGGCACACCCGCACTTAAGTCACACCAGTTAGAGGAGGCCTCGTCATGACGGACACACTGCGAGCGGCCACGAAGATAGGAATCAAACCAAGTAATGGCGGAGAGAGAAAGATTTGTGGCCCTAAGTGTACCAAGAAGTATGTCAAAATCAACAGAGTTGAAGGCACTGCTGAAGTCCAGTAAAACAATTAATGTCAGAGATTTGTTCTCCATAGCCCAGCGGATGTCATCAGTAACTTTAAGGAGAGCGGTAACTGTGCTGTGACCCGGCCGAAAACCAGACTGATAGGGACTAAGGAGACAATTTTGATTGAGAAAAACAGATAGTTGTTGATGGACAATATGCTCGAGGACTTTGGAAAGAAAAGGAAGGATGGAAATAGGCCGAAAATGAGACAGTGAGGAAGGACACGGTATTTTAGGAAGTGGAATTATGTGAGCACGCTTCCAAGCGTCGGGAAAAATGCCGGAGAGTAAAGAGAAGTTAAAAATGTGAGTGAGAGAAGGAAGCAAAATAGAAAGGATTGGGGATATCATTCTCGAGCACAAATTGTCATTGCCAACAGCAGAGGAAGTAATAGATAAGATAGATTTTTTAACATCAACTTCAGATACTGCTTTAAATTGAAAAGAAGGAAACTGAGGTAAAGGCCTACTAGAAAGTTCAGTTAATGTCATTGATTTGACAATTGGATCTAGGGAAACAGGGGAAGAAGAGAAGTGATTATTAAGAGCACATAGGTCAAAGTCATTAGAAGAGATCGTATGCGATTTACCAACGCCAACAGATCTTAGGAATTTCCAGACTTCAGCAGAGTTACGGTTATCCAGTGAATTGTGGAAGTGGCGCCTCTTAGCATCTCTACACATCCGACCGCAGCGGTTGCGAAGAGTTTTAAACCGGTTCAAATTACCGTCAGTAGGGCAACGTTTATATCTTCTTTTGGCTTTATCCCTTTGTCCCATCAACTCTTTAATGGCAAGAGTAAGCCAAGGTGCTGGAATATGTTTAATCTTAACACGTCGTTTAGGTGCATGACGGTCAAATAACCCTACGACCGAATCGTTGAGCCTGTTTACCATATCATTAACACTGGTACAATTGACTAGATGGCTCCAGTCAATCATACCAGCATCAAGCCGCAATGCATCCATATCGATGCCCCTGAAATTCCGTAGGAAAAGATATTGAGGTTTACGTTTAGGAGGACGCACACGATACGAAAGATAGATTAAGTCATGAAAGGAAAAAGGAGCAGTGAGTTGCCCATGGGTAGAAACTTTGCTTGGAGAAGAAACGATAATAATATCTAACAGAGAAGGAGTGCAGTTAGGAAAGTGGTGCGTCGCTAAAAGGGGCAAAGTATTAAGATTAAATGAAGATAAAATGGATTGAAATTTTTGAGCACGAGAATCATTTTTTAACAGACATGTGTTAAAGTCACCCATTATGACTACGTGGCTATAACTAGGACAGATATCACTTAATAGAGTATCAAGAGATTCAAAGTAGTTAATATTAAGGTTAGGACAGTAATACACTCCTAATAGCATCTTAGAATGGTGTATAGAAATCTCTAGGAAAAGATGCTCTGCCGATTCCGAGTAGAGTGATGGTGACGCGCTGATAAGTTTATAAGAGATACCTGTACGTAGGTATATAGCAACGCCACCACCTCCTTTTCCAGTTCTATACCAGTTATGGCAAAAATAAGTACCTGGCTTTCGGCTTAGAAAGACAAGCAAATCATTTATGGGTAACAGTGTTAGGTTCTACAATAAGATCCCCTCTAATATAACTGAACTGCCGGATTTCAAGTTTAAGATTGTTATTAAACGCATATTAATGTCCAAAGCGTACTATAGTACTAATCATTATATGGAAGATAGAGATGCCTGGCTCACGATTCCTTCCTGCACACTGCGACCGACTGGCACCTTGCCTACTTGAATGTGGCGACATTTTGTTTGCTTTCAGCTTAAATGTTTCTAGGTTTTTTCCTTTATTTTGACATTCTTGTATTTTTTTTAAATTTATACAATTTATTTTATTGACGTACAATTAATCCAATTGTATTATTATTTTATTTGACACTTGGGTATGTAAATTTACATATCGATTATATAACAGCTAGTATCGAACCTACTAGTTTTAAATTTACATTATTATTTCTTTATGAAATTATCCATAATATATAACTTTGTAAAATGTGAGCATCATGTGGATATTAATGTTAGTTTTAATCTCATATTACATACATACTGCCTATTGTCAGGCATTACGAGTTTGTCATGCTCGCTAAAATGTCCTGCTGATGGTGGCGTCGTATCGGGTCGTCGAGTTCCCTACAAAATGGTTGAGCTAAGCGAGGCTGATGTGCGCGTCATGCTCGTGAACGGGTGCTGTCTGTCGGGACTGGTCGGCTCCTAACTGCCTTGGCAATCATTTTAAAAGGCTATATAAGTTTACTTTCCTTTCTTAGTCTGCTCATTAACCTGCATTATTCTCACATTACCTTATTTATTGTTAAACCAATTTATTTTAATAAGAGTGTCTATGGAGTTTCTTGCCGGCTCTTCTCCATAAGATCAACGCCTTGGAACCGTGCACCTAGTTTTGACTTTTCATAAGTGCCTGTAATATGGTTTATTTGAAATAAAAATTTTTGAATTTGAATTTGAATTTAAGAAAAAAAACATGTCACTTGATTAAGTGGTAATAAGTATATTTTTGAAAATGTTGAAATTTTACACCCTAGACTAACTACATCCTTAGGTTCTAACTTAAGGATGTAGTCTCTTCTCTGTAGTGTAGGAACCTAACCTGTCCGTGTCGGGTTACGCGAAACTCCCGAGCTCGCTTCGCTCGCTCATGGATCAGTTTAATTTATTTCCTTTCATAATCCCGATATATTGTCGACTAATATAGTGGTTTAGTATTTACGTCATTCTACTTTTTTATCTTAATTTTTTTGTTACTGACTTAAAAGTGAAATAAAGTTAAGTTATTGTTGGTATAAGACACGCAGAGCCATATGCGATAAAATTTCGAACTAAAATCAACAATCTGACAGTTCATCTCACTGTTTTACATAATCTCTGATCGTTGACCCGCTGCATTGATAAAGGCAAAACGTTCATAAAATTCTGCGTGTTATAGTTCAGTAATTATGTAAAACCGCTAAACGTCGTTCAGCTGTTTTTCATAACAGTACTGTTTTGGAAATCAGCTAGCAGTTTTGTAAAACAGCGGATTATACAATCCATCTGCGACAATGATACACTTAAATAATGAATCTTGTATCGTCATGCTATTTAAATTAAAATTTGTTAGAATATTTTTTTGTACCATAAGTTAATGAGGATAGGCAGTGTTTCAACATCTTATTTCTAAAGCTTTTTTAAATATGATTGCAGATTCGTAGACATCGAAAGTAGCAACAGTCCTACTCCGTGTCGACAGTCGAGCCAAACTTACAAGGCAGATAGAATAGTGTTCCCAATTAATTATGGTAAGATTTTTGTTTTATTGCCTGCCTCATCGGTCTAGTGGTGGCAAATGCGGCCACTGTTCGTTAAGCCCGAGGCTCGATTCGGGCAAAGTGTTATAGGGCTACAGATAAATCTTTCAAAAATATTAACGCATGACGAGCGAACTCCTGCGCCTCTCGGATAAAATCGAATCCTGCTTAAGACAGTATTCTTTTTCCACAAAAATTTATAACTTTAGAGGTCGCTATGCATGCGTTAATGCTTTTCGAAGATTTATCTGTATTTGTTAAGGTAATTGCATCTGTACGACATTATATTGACTGCAAAGTTAGTCGTGTCGGTTCGGTCGCCTATATAGGGACTGAATAGACAGCAATGACGATGACGTCACCAAAAGACGTATTAAAATGTGGAAAAATAAAATAAGTATACCTTCTTATTCAGTCTTATTTTGTTTGAACATGCATCATACAGTCTAATCACTTCGTTTTTTCACCGAAGAAAAGGTTCTCTTCAGATCTACTTTTGTCGTTATCCGATTTTTATGATTGGCTTGCTGTACTGATTCCTTCAAGCTTGCTATCTATGCCGTTCCACCCAAATTGTAAACTTACTTCACATTATGTATGAAATAATCAAATATGTAAAGTTATTTTTTTTGTGGAAAATAAATTATGGTCGCCGATTTATTTATCGGAGAGTCGCCGGTTATAAATCGGTCGTATTTTTCTTTGCAAAAAAATTTATAGCTTTAGATAAACTAAACATTAAGGTTATGGGTTTGGAACTCGATGGTTCTAGTTGAAATTGTAACGCAGCCTTGAAATAAAACTCATTAAAAGCATCAACTTCAGAATCAGTTTTTTCAGGATTTAACACAATAACAATAATAAGTATTAATAATTGCTTTTGTAGGCAGTGAGGAGGAAACGGATGAACAAGACGAAGGCTTAGCAACCCCACCGAGTCCTCGAACGGCGAGAATTTACTTTGCCACGGATGAAGATGAGAACGCGTCTGATAGAATATCCGTGATATACAATTGGCCACCGGTACCTGCCGCATCCCGTGAATCTACTTCCCAGTCGCCGACGCCAGTACCTCGTTCAGCCGTGACAACAACGCACGATTTAAGCGAGCCCAATCAGGGAGTAAAGGCTACAGAAACATTTATGCCTAGAGATATATTTGAATTTGACTGGAGAGAATATTCTCTACCGCTGATTCCACCAGAATCAAGAAAAGAGACGTTCATCAAAACTGAATGTGGACCTACAGCTGTATTTAATAGTCCTTATGATGCCTTTGTAGCCATATGGGATCGGAACATTATGGAGTACATTGCAATGGAGACCAATAGATACGTTCTGCAAATTAAAAACATGATGTTAAAAGCGGCACGATTAGCTCAGGATGTCGGATTTCTCATTGGCGAGATACCAACGCGGACGAGTTATATCTGTTCTTCGCTATAAAGCTTGCTATGGGAATTGTAATCAAGATACAATTGGAGGAATATTGGAACACCGCGCTGGATATATTCTCAACACCATCATTTTCCACGACAATGTCCTAAAATCGTTTTTATTTGATAAACAAATATATCCACTTTATAAATACTGACAGTTGTGATCCAGCAAGTCTAACCCGCGCTCAGGCAAAATTATTTAAAGTGCAACCACTTGTGGATCACCTGAACAGCAAATATTCTAATCTTTACATCTTACGTCAAAACATTGTTCTTCATGAGTCTTTAACTCTGTGGAAGGGCCCATATGATATCCACCGGTATTTGCATAAATTAGGTGCAATGAGCATCAAGACCCATGAGGTTTGTGAGTCCCAGTCAGGGTACTTGTGGAGATTTGAATTACATTCAGAGATTGATTCTTCTTCGTCAACAGCAGAACAAACACCGATATCCGGGATTATTCCGAGTATTGTATTGAGATTGATTCGTGATCTTGAGCACAAAGGTCACACCATCTGGATGGATAGTAACTACAATTCCCCTGCATTGGCGAGAGTTTTAAAGTGTTTAGGATTTGACTGTGTTGGAACCATAAGGACGAGTAATCAGTTCGTTCCTGTAGAACTAGCAACACTGCAGAGGAGCGACATGGTGACTGGGCAGGTGTGTGGCTGCACATCTGGTGACGTTGATCTTGTATTATGGAATCACCGGAACCGCGTGGCTATGATTTCAACATATCATGGGATGGCGGCCGCTCGCTACTGTTGTAAACCAGTGCCCACACTTTTCTATGATTACAACGTTTGTATGAGGCGAATCGATAAAAAGGACCAGATAATCGCCTTTTACCCAATTGAAAAAAAGATACGGGTGTGGTACAAAAAGTTATTGATGCGTCTGCTGAATAATAGTACGCACAACGCGTTTATTCTGTACAAGCATAATCATAACCGCGAAACGCACAGAGGTTTTCGCATTAGTCTTATCAATTCATTAATTAAACATCACCAGAAGCTGCGAGCTAGTCTTACAAGACCCACATTTTCCCCCAATGAGTTTAGCCATTATCCAGCGGAGTATCCATTTTTACCGGGAGGAAGTCAGAGATCGCGACGACAATGCAAGCATTGTACCAAACGCACTGGTACTTTTTGTTTTGGCTGCAATATCCCGCTGTGCACTTACTCGTGCTTCCACCCTTTCCACACAGGTCGTGGAACACAGTAACGCTTTACAGTAAACAATGAACATTTAAAAAAAAATTGTTTAACTATTTAATATAATTAAAGAAAGGTGCCCAGTTAATAATTGTGGTAGTATCACTATTTTGTAGTTGTTACCGGACTGAGTTATATTCATATGAGTTTCATCATCATCATCATCATCATCCCCCTTCCCTTATCGGCGCAACATGTATTATTTTTCCATACATTTCTATCAGCCGTCATATCGGCAACAGTCATAACACTAGGCTACACTGCTTATATATTAAGTTAAAGTTATTTATATATTAATATGATACCAAAGAGCAATAAAAATAAGAAATTGCCAAAAAAATAAGATTTTTTTAATTTACAGTTTTTTTTTTTATGATTTATGAACAGGCGTTTAACAAACAATATTTCGCAATATTCTAGACGTCACCACCAAGCATCGCGTTCTCTTCACCCATCCTGGGACTAGTAATGCGGATGGGCACTCGGAGGCACATCACGGGGCTATTCCTGTCATCCACGATTCTGAACTCGATGTTTACTTGAGTTCCCTATAATACAAAGCATATTGTTAGTGTTGGATCACGCTTTTCAAAACTTTCCCACTTTCAAACTCTTTTAATCAAGGATCTACAATGAGCATTCTAACATCACCATGTTTGAACAACTTTTGTACGATTGGTCGCTCGCGAGGGACGCACGAATCATGGTGTGCGGCCCCCCACGAGCATCCGTTCGAAAGAGACCGTCGTTCATAGTCCTTCCGTTAGAATTTCTACATAAAAAGCATAGGCCGACAACTCAGCTTACATTTTCTTGTGTGTGTTGTGATTGGTAAACTTACCACAGGGAAGAAGGGTTCGATGTACATTCTGAGCGTGTACTGAACAACTTGGCCTTGTGTTAAAGGACATCTGGCGTTTGTCAGGAAGTTGCAGGTCACGGCATTACGTCCGAGGTCATACGGAATGCCCACGTTACCCATGTACGCCGTAGCCAAGGTCCGCGGGTTTCGCATAGCATGAGCTGAAATGTGAACAGGGTTAATTAGGGTTTCTACTTTCAAACAGCCGTCTCATTTTCTCCCTCAAAGGTCTAAAAGCAATTTTGAAAAGGCAAAAGGCGTATTTCGAAATGTTACGTGCATTAAATAGTCCACTTTCGTAGTTGATACCCACTATTTAAAATTTCTAGTCGATATATTTAGTAGGTATGTAGTTAGTGACATAAACATTAGAGGGGCAAGTAACACAGCTTATGGTCATAAAATAAAATCAGTCTGTTATATAATGCTCATTTGGAAGGTAAGGTCATGTCAGGCATTGATCAAAAACTTCCTTCACGATGATTTGGTCCAGCATTAGTCAGTGTAGGTAACAACTAATTAGATACCTAATCTTCTTTGACTTTCTGATACATTGAATTTCATATTTTTTTATTCTGCTTGGATGAAAGCATTATTTGCTGCTTGCATAAAATATTTGTAAGCAGCAATATAATATCTAATAATCAATGACATTCTTAGTTGATTTAACTGCCTCATTGGTTTAGTGGTCCGTAGCGCGACTGCTGAGCAGGAGGTCTTGGGTTCGATTCCCGGGTCGGGCAAAGTGTTATTGAGTTTTTCTGTTAGGATATTCTCAGTAGCAGCCCGGAGTTTGGAAATGTGCCCGGTTGATGGCAATAGGCTCACCACCTATTTACATGGGACTTAATAACAGCATTGGTGAAATGTGGGTGTACAATTGTGTACACCTCTGCCTACCCCTTCGGGGAATACAGGCGTGATGCTATGTTATGTTACAACTGACTTAAATACACGTCCCTGTTTGTTGAAAAAGTCGTAATAAAGTCAATAGCTAGAACCTTAGAGTGTGTGTATATACTAACGTGCTCTGAAGCTGATATTGATGACTGCATCACGTAGCTGCGGCAGCTGGCACGGGGGGGTCCGACAGCCTGCGATATACACGTTGATCGGCAGTGCGCCACCATTGGCAGTACCTGAATACAAGAAAAATAACAAATGAATATAGAAGGAGAGTAAGATGATTTATTTAAAACTAGCTGTGCCTGCGACTCCGTCCGCGTGGATGTCGTAAATTAACACCATGTCGTGTATTGACACAAATTCATAGTTAACAAATGTTCGACGTGATTCCTTATATTGGCATAACTTTTTTATTTATGAACCCATCGACATGAACCAAACACTAAATCTTAAGTGAAGCTTACCAAAATATATTAGTGAAAACCACATCTAAATCGGATAAGCCTTTCTGAGATTAGCGTGCACAAACGCACAGATAAACAGACAAAAATTCTAACAATCATTGTTTTGGGTGCTATTTGCATTGATAAAGGTCCCAATAATATTTTTCCTAATATAGTAGTCTTTACATGGAAGACATGTAAAGACAGCGATCCGTTACATTTTATTATATGTATTGGTGATGATGATGATGATATACCGAGTATTTATCCGGGAGGCGCAGGTTCGAATCCTGCTCACGACCGTATTCTTTTCCCATTTAAAATTATAACTTTATAGTTTACTAAGCATACGTTAATGCTTTTCAAAGATTTATCTGTAAAATATACCTATAACATTATACAATTTAAGCTTTATAATTAAGCGAATGTTACTGCAAAAGCTCGAAAAGCCCGACATAAGCTACGCTTACAAAATATTTCAGATGTACAAGTAACGATGTAACTTGATAAATCATTGGTTTTAATAAGTATTCTTCTTTATTTAGATCATTGTTCCAGATTGTTTAAGCCCGGCAGGAGATCTATTACGTTTGCAGTGGTAAGGTTGAGGATCTTCCGTTGTGTAAGAATATGTGCACTTCTACTACTTCGATCATGTGAGGAAGGAGAAAACGATGCAGGAGTATATGTTATTTTCGGAGTGAGTTTTAACAATTATTTCAACAACGTCATTAAAATAAAGTCGACTTTTTATTTGAGATGGGTTTGCTCTTGAGTCTAGTCTAGAGCAGAGGTGACAGAGACAAAGTCGACGATGGAGTGAGCTTACCCAGAAGATGCCTGTTCACTCTAACTTTGAAGATGTTAGGGTTGAATGCGTTCGAAAACACAGATGCAAGTAGAGTGTTCCACTCCTTTGCTGTGCGCATTATAAAAGACGTTTGGAAACGCTTAGTATGAATTGGTGGAATAGCAACAAGGTGGGATGGTAACTTGCGGTGCGTCCGATGGTAAAAGGGGGCTGGTAGGATGAGGTCGTAGATTTCTTGGGCTCACTCACCCAAGTACAATCTGTAGAAGACCGACAAGCAGGCAACCTTGCGGCTATGAGCCAGCAGTGAAGCAGTGCAGCGGTGAAGCTTGGCATTTATCAGTTTTACGTCGACAATAAGCCTCTTAACTCCGCGTTCCACCGAATCATGCGCGGAAATTTTGCATTTTAAACGCTTTAAGCTTAACCACCCCAAAGGTGGCTGCAATACTCCATACAGGATCGGACTTGTCCTTTGTAAAGGGTTAAACGCTGTCCAGGCGTAAAGTATCGCTTTGTTCTATTTAGGATGCCCAGCTTTTTGGCCGCAGTTTGGGCTTTGTACTAAATGGTGGCGCTAAAGTTGAGACTGGATGCCGTCTCCAAGCCTAGGAGCTCGAGCCGATCAGTTACAGGAACAGATGTACCCGGAAAAGTTGGAGAACTTCAAACATAACAGCATTTCAATCAATAGTTTTATACTTAGGTAATTACCAATTTTATAATTATGTAATAAAGAACTTACATCTGCTAACTTGAGTGGACTGTCCCTGCGCAAGTGCCACCGCAGCACAAAACAAGATCATTATGCGCAACATATTGCTTCTCTCAGATAGAACTCACTGAATTATTAGAACTACATAATATTATGCGCTATTTATACAATACTTGAATCAGTTAACAGTAGATAATCCACAGGTGTGCTCGAAATCTTTGCAATCAGGATGTGTTTATTAATTAATTATTGAGTTCACTTAGCAACTGATATAATGTATTTTCTCTTGGTTGTACGGTTTGCAAACCAAACCAAAAAATTATTATTGATGATGATACTTTGAAAAATTTCCTTAATGATACAATGGTTCACAACTTTAAGAATATAATTTAAAAAAAACTGCTGCTTGCTGATGCAGTCATCGATATCGGCTTCAGAGCACGATAA
Source organism: Xylocampa areola (assembly GCA_935421205.1). NCBI lineage: Eukaryota > Metazoa > Arthropoda > Insecta > Lepidoptera > Noctuidae > Xylocampa > Xylocampa areola. Next base: position 9,825,636 of record OW285219.1, on the reverse strand, counting down.
TATCTACAGACACTCTTAGGGTCTAGCTGTTGACTTTATTCATGATGCTCTCATCAACACTGCTCAATGTTTTCAATAAATGCGAAAGTGCCTTTGAGTCTCCTGTGGATTCAAGATAAATCTTTGAAAAGCATCAACGCATGCTTAGCAAACTCTTTTTCCATTTAATATTGTAATCTCCTGTGGATTTTAAATCAAATCAACCAAGAATGGCCATAATTTGCTGCTTACAAATATTATTAGCATCAGCAAATTATATGATCGTTGAAATGTGAATAAAAAATTTTAGCTTGGTTCAAAATTCAAGGAGTCCAAAAACACTGAGCCATGGAATTGTAGGTAACTATTAGCCAGAGTAATTCTGAAGGAAATCATTCTGAGGAAAGTCAGTCTTCGTGATTTGATATTGCCATCACACAGTCATTAACCGTGGCGATCATACATTGGGATAATAACAGGCTATATTATGTTCTGTACCAAGGAACCCGTATGGTGTGACATATCTCGCTTAACTTTACTACACATTTTTATGTCAGTAACTAGGTACTAATGCTATCGATTTGAGATTTGGAAAAGCGTGTATTCCTAACGAATATAATTAATATTAAAGTACTGGACATCTGCAAGGACTCGTGGCATAAAAACCGCACGAATCGATCGATCATGGTTAAACTGCGCTTGGCACGGTCGGTGCTGTGGATGGGTGACCATCATTTTCATAAATGTTGTTGGGAAAAGGCTAGGCCGATTGATCACTAATGGTCATCTATAAACCTTTCGAAATACGTACATAGCTAGCCTTCCGAGACTTTTGAAAGAGAAAACGAGACGACTAGAGAAAGAAGAAACCTTAATTAACCCTGTTTACATTCCAGTACATTCTATGCGAAACCCGCGGACCCCGGCAACAGCGTACATGGCGTCGGCATTTCGTTTCTAAACATTTTCTTTAAGTAGACGAAATTCTAACGGATGGACTTCAAACGACGGTTTCATTCGAACGGATGCAAGGACGCACTCTATGATCATGACAAGTGCATCCCCCGTGAGGGTCCGTTGGCATGTTCCAACATGGCGATGTTCGCGTAATACCGAACCGTCAGGGTCGAATGCTCATTGTAAATAATTGATTAGAAGAGTTTGAAAGTGGGAGTGTGTTGAAAAGTGTGAACACAACGCAAAAGCAAAAACACTGACAAGTTGGTTTGTATTACAGGGACTCAAATAAACATTGAGTTTAAAATCGTGGATGACAGGAATAGCCCCGTGATGTCTCCGAGTGCCCTTCCGTATTACTAGTCCCAGGATGGGTGAAGAGAACCCGATGCTTTCTGGGGACGCCTAAAATATTCCGAAATTTTGTAAATCATCATCAATATTTTAGTCTGTTGCTAAAAAACATGTTTTTTAAATTAATTTGGCCGTTTCGTATTATAATAAAACAATAAACGCTTTTTAGATATTAAATTATTGGTTGTGCCATTCCTCATTGGATTACTGACGAGTACCTAATTGGTAGCTAGTAGTAAGTAGCTAAGTTTTTGTCGACGCGCGTAGACTGCAGCTACTAGTTAACTGCTGTAGTTGACCGTCGAAGGCTGCTGCCAAGCTGTCATCGATATAGTGCCGCTAAAGTTTTTCTATCTAGCGGCGCCCCCTGAGCCAGTGCGACGATGCTATGCGTTAACACCAGTGTGTTAACTTTTAGCATAATTAATGTACCTCACGAGTAGAACGATAAGATGTAATGTACCGTCACCAGAGAGACATAAGTCGCATGTAAACACATTGTCCATTCAGCTGAGAAATGGCTCTTCCGTCCGCAAAATGTTCTACTTTTTCCTTCACTTTATGACTTAACTTGGCCACTTGAAACGACACGACAACTTCTTTCAGACCATTTAAGAAGGAAAAATAGAAGAAAGGAAGAGGAAAACCTAGATGTAGTGTTGTGTTCCTAACGGTGAGCAAGGTTGCTAGTGCTTCCCGAGGAAGCCTTGTGTTGGCAGTAGATTTATTGCTTCCTATATTGCCAGTACAGCAGCGATTCCTATAATAGGGTCGGCCAGCGCGGATGACGCCTATTTTTTTTTTTGCAGCTGCACTTCGTTTAAATACCACACGGCTCTACTCTAACATTTACCGAAGCTAGAGTCTTTTTTGAAGTTTCACAGACACTTCAGTATAGCGCACACGTGTAGCCATCTCAGGTATGGTGCTGGTATGGCAGCGAACCACCCATGTCCACCGCGCGCAGTCTACGGCTCACGGTAGCCGGAGATCGTTCAGCGTGTGATGCTCCTGGTGGACTGCTTCGTTGGTCTAGTGGTCCCTACCGCGACTGCTGAGCATGAGGTCCTGGGTTCGATCCCCGGGTTGGGCAAAGTGTTATTGGGTTTTTCTATTAGGAAATTCTCGATAGCAGCCCGGAGTTTGGAATTGTGCCCGGTAGATGGCAATAGACTCACCTAGGTGGTGAGTCTATTGCCATCTACCGGGCATAATTAATTAATTAATTACATGGGATTTAATAACATCATTGGTGAAATGTGGGTGTATAACTGTGTACACCTCTGCCTATCCCTACGAGGAATACATGCGTGATACTATGTACTCCTATGGTGTTTAAGTGCGTACATATTTGCCACTATAAAGGTACGAAAAAAAAACCAAGAATATAAATAATGTCATGTAGCTGTCCAAAATCTTTGTGCATTTATTTGAGATTTAATACTTTGCAGGTGTTAATAAGTGCGTGAGCTATCAATACAGGTGTTTACAATGTAACGACGATAACAATTTTCTATCTCGTGTTTCTACCTAATCAAAGTGCGGATTATCTACTGATAACTGATTTTAAATTGTATTTTTTTATCAATAATTCTTGTTATTCAGTTAGTTGTGTCTGCGGCAAGGCAAGATGTTGCGTGCGGTGACTTTGTTCTGTGCTGTGTTGGCGCTTGCGCATGGACAGACCACTGAAGTTGGCCAGTGTGAGTGAATTGATTCTCGTTATAACTTAGTATTTGGAATCTCTAAGAACACTCAAAGAGTTGTGTTAATTAAATTTCTCTCTCATTAGACAGTTAGTTATGCGAACAGATTTTTTTAAACGACGTCTGCTTGATTTTCTTGTTTATTCCTCGAAGGGTAGGCAGAGATGTACTATTGTAGGTACACTACATTTGATCGGACATCGGTTCGTTATTAAGTCCTATGTAGTAGTTCTAGGGGTGTACTATGCCAAATCGAATGCATTTGTTGGAAAGCTATACAACACAGCATAATGACGCACCAGATCCTGGTAAGGTACATGAACTACGTTTTAGGAATTCCCTAAAAGGTGCGCTTGATAGACCGATTATTCAGCGAAATGAGGCCAATATTTCTAAATCAAGTTCGTGTGCTCTTCCAAACAAAAAAGCAGATTAAAATGTGATTTATTAGTAAAATTTGTGTTTTTCTTGTATTATTATAAAAAAGTATTCAGTAGGTATATTGATATTTCGATAGAATCAATATGCGATGACTCATGCGCTGAACGCTCGATCAAACAAACATTCGATATTTTGAACACTCGATGTATTGAGTGTACGATTGTACGATTACATTGAATGTTCGATTTAACTATTCGATAATAAGAACGTTCGAGTATTTAGATGTTCGATTTATAGTGGTGGATCAATTGATATTCGATTATTTGGCACTCGATTTGGCATTGTCACCCGAGTTGTAGTACCCCTTACGATGGTAAAAAAATAAGATACACGATTGTAATTAATAATTTTATTGTTAATTATAGTAATTTTAATAATGCCATGTACCTATTATGTATCGTGCGTATTGCCAACTACGCAATTTAAAACTCCTGACGGTTACTCAAGCTTAGCAGTTGCGTCCAGTAAACGAATGAGGGAAAAAATAATAACAAAATAATATGTACCTAAACGGATTTATTTTATTTTTGTTTATGCTGTTTTTTTTTTAATAATGGATCTACACTTGGTCACGTACTTCCGTGATGGTATGCGACGGTGTGGCCGAAGATGGAGCGCACTTATACCTACATATATTCTTTATAACATTATATTTCTTTTCTTACTTATTTTTATTATTCTGGTTGTTTTGTGTTTAGGCACCGTCCATGGCGGTGAATTGCCAATCAATGCACACGTCGAAGGCTGCGTAGTGCCCCCATGCCAGCTGCCCCAGCTGCAGGATGTAGTCGTCAATATCATCTTTACAGCACGTTAGTATCTAGATGTTTTACTTTAAGCAGTTGAATGTAGTTCCGGTACGCTTTTGGCCACGCTTTTGCGTCAAGTACGAGCTTGTAATTTAAAATCTGGTTGTAACTATATTGGGGGCAATCTTAGTTTATTTTAGACCCACTGAGTACGAAGGGAACGATCGCGAGAAAACGTGATCGGAAGGACCAATACGCAGTGTGAATATGAAGGATTAAACCTTGATCTTACACTTTGATCAAGTCATGAATAGAAGATGGGGAAAATGATAACCACTTATTGGGTATCACTTTCCTCATCTTCTCATCCTCGTCGCCATCTCTGAATTAATTATTAACATTCCAGCGCATATTATGCGGAACCCGAGGACCCTGGCGACTGCGTACCTCCCCACCCCTATTGGGAACTTACCCGTTCCTTATGACCTGCAAGAGAACGCGATAACATGCAACTTCTTGACCAACACTTACTGCCCAGTGGTGCAAGGAGAGGTTATTCAATACACGCTCAGGATGTACATCGAGGCCTTCTTCACTGTGGTAAGTTCACAAAGAGAGGTATGAACTTCAGATGAATTTTTTCAAGCGTGCAAAATCCACCATGTCGCTGTGCCAGACTCCAACCAACTAAAAGCCACGCGGTCCTTCATCAGCCTATACCGGGGTCCCAGTATCACCCGCATTAGCCGCATCCCGGCAGGTTGGTCCGTTGAAAATATCAACGGTCCGCGTCATTTGTGTAGGCCAGCCACAGTTGGCCTGTACGGCTTCTGATGAACTCAAAACAGAAGACTACATATAGAGTGGTAGTGAGTGCTCATGTAGAAAACTCGAGACTCAGATAAAAAAAAAACTCAGTAGGAGCCCGAAGCTTGAAACTGTACCTGGTAGATGACAATAGGCTCACCACCTATTTCATGGGACCTAATAAAGCAGCATTGATGATTAAACGTAATCCGTCAAGGAATACAGGCTATGTGTAAATGGCGGGCTCCAAGACAGTTGAATATTTTCTTGGTTCATTATTATTTCATTTGTTTTCTTGTCGATCGCCGTTTAAGATCCTGGCTTACACAGGACAGGAAAGTGTGTCGTGTGGTTAAGGGTAGGACAGACGATGCGTTGCGGCGTCGCACTGCAAAGATTTCGGCGAGCACACGATTATCATTAGTCCGCTCGTACGGCGAAATCTTTGCGGTGCGGCGCCACAACGCATCGTGTGCTCCTAACCTAAAATCGTCATTGGTATTAACCTAAAATGCAAACGGTAACAAGTTTTATTATATTACAGGGAATTCAAGCAAGTGTCGAATTCAGAATTGTGGATGACAGCAATGTTCCCTTCATGTGTCTCCGAGTGCCCATCCGTGTCACTGCAGCGATAGATTCAGCGAGTGCCCGGAACGCAACGATTACTGATGATGTCTAAAAAGTACTGAATTGTTTGATATTAAATTAGTATAGTAAGTCTTTAGATTAAATACCTTCCTTTAATTATTAATCATAATTTGTGTTTTTTCTGTTGTTAGAAAACCTTGTTTCAAGTTTTAGGCCATTTCGCCTGTTAGTGGTGTTCAACTCAAGAGTGTATGCATTTTAATACAGTTTTGCGTATTGGGAAGCTGTTATATAAAGGTTACGTTTGGTAGAAAAAATCGTATTTGTTCTCGGGGTGATCAACTAGATATATATTATCATCATTACAATCATTAAAAATAAATAAAATTGAAGTGTCTGCTCGTAATGTCCAAATAATAGTTTTTTTAAAGCTCATGCAGTTATATGAACGATACCTCACCTAAAAATCAGTTTTTAAAATGTTTGTCTGTCTGCTTGTTCCGGCTAATCTTCGAAACGGCTGGACCGATTCTGATAAGATCTGATGAAACCAATAATACACGCGATTAATCCGGTTAAAAGTTGTTTTTTTATTATTATAATTTGTAGTGATCGAAAACCCAAGATATTATTACGATTCTGATAAGATTTTACTGGCAGGTTGCTGACTATATAAGGAATAACCGAGGCTAATTATTAGGTATATAAATATATAACAAATACGCGGGTGAAACCGCGGGGCAGATCTAGTAATAATTAATATAAAATTTCATACGCCTGGAAACGCTCTGCGTACTTATTCGCTATCTCGGTTGCCAACCGAATTGATGGACACTTTGTCATCATAGACATCATAGACAAGCTGTAACACACGACGCAATGTACTACAAAGTGTCCGTCAATTTGGTTGGCAACCGGGATAACGAATAGGTATGTTGGACGGAATGTATTAGTGACGCCCTCCAAAAAGGTCAGATGCGTATGCTTTGAACGTGGAGGAAGCAAAATCGGTTCTGCTTATCCCCATGGTAAAAAGGCGCAAGTTTATGGTATGTATTTGTGATCATTAGTTGGCTAGTTATCCTTACTCAACGACAAATAATTGGAATGGCTGACGTGAGGGAAGAAAATTGAGCACCCCACTGTGAATAGATACCTTACAACACAAGGAAAGAACTGCCTCGGTAGTAATACCAAAATCCTGTCGTATGCTACATGATAAACTTTAGATGTGTGTGTGTTTGTGAGTTGGGAGTTTGTTAATCAATCACGCAAAATCTACTGAACTGATATGAATGTAGTAACAGGTCCAAGAATAGGACATCCAGTGAGAAAAAGGTAATTCCGCGGTTATACCGCCTCATTGGTCTAGTGGTCACAAGCGCGACTGCTGAGCATGAGGTCTCGGATTAGTATTATTGAGTTTTTCTGTTAGAAAATTCTCAGTAGCAGACCAGAGTTTGAAATTGTGCCCGGTAAATGGCAATAGGCTCACCACTGGTCACATATGGGACTTAACAACATCATTGGTGAAATGTGGGTGTATAACTGTGTACCTACACTTATGCCTATCACTGGGGAATACAGGCGTGATGCTGGTGAAATAACTCGGTGTTATAAAAACTATTGAAAGTAATCGATTATTCAGAGTAGAAAAAGAATAAAATTATGTTTTTATCAAACATGATTAGAACACACCTGTGCTTTTTTATATTGATAACGGTATAGTGATTACGTGTCATTTGATGTCTAATTTATTATTGCAATCACAGAATTATAAAAGATAACAATATATTTAAGACAATATTGTTACGATTCATTGCTCTTGCTAAAGGGATGTAAGGATTTTCATTTATTAAGTTATAAATGTAAAACATTTTTTTTCTGTAAATACAAGATGTATTTAGTGTCAAGACACTTTTACATGTAATTTTTATAAATTATATGGTGCCGGCATTCTGACTATTTCTGAAACAAGTTTAGAAGTAAAAGAAGTAATCAAAGTCTTTGTTTCTCAGCGTCGGTGATCAGCTATTAGAGCGCTAACAGACGGGCAGCACGACGACGGCTGCCGCTGAGCGACGGTGACGCGCGTCAACGCTTACCGCTGAGCCTTTCGAGCTAGTAATCGCTTTTCGGAAACTCGATACAGAGACTGAACAATGAATCGCCAAACAGCATTGATGCAGTATTCAAATCATTGATCACCTATACTAAAAGTAGCAACGATGATTCTAAGGGATCATGAAAGTAAATAGTATCTTAGGTATAAAGTATACCTACCCCTTAATCATGATGGTACAATAATGTAAGTATAATAATTTAAAGTAAACATAATTAAGTATTACATGATCATCAGTGAGCCACAAACTAAGCGTTGCTTGTATCTCATTGTTTAAGAAGATAGAAGACTAACAACTTTTATTTTGTCCAAAACTAAAGCAGTACCAAAACGTTGACAACATTCGTAAACCAATTACGAAGTTGTGGAATTCTAAGCCAGTAAAGGGTTGCTAGTGTAAATTAACATTTCGCACATGCTTCTGTGTCAAAAATGGCTCATTTAACTTGTTTCAAAACTTTGTTTAATCTGGTTTTTATTTTTTTTCCTCTGTGGTAGCTGTTTGGAGTTTTACAGTATTTACGTTAAACTAAAAATGGGTAGAGTAGTAGAATTATTTTTTGGCGTAGGTACTGTTGCTATGTGCTCGACGAAAACAGGGGGGTGTTATAAGTTTAACGTGTGTATCTGTGTGTGGCATCGTAGCTCATTTACGGATGAGCCGATTTTGATTCAGTTTTTACATACAATCATGATTTGAATAAGTAAAGACTACGCCATGCCCCTAAAAACGCATTGCAATGCGTTTAATAATTTGCTATTGTTTAGTAAATATGTATTATCACAATATGACTGAAGGGGGCTAACCAGCGCGAAGTTTATATTTTGATCGATAAATTAAAAAGTAAAACAATATATTTTGCTAGAAGGATCGGCTGATAATATCTTTGCTGCTGAAAATGTATCTACGTAAACCATTATACAATATTCTATTTTTATACAAAGCTTAGCACGCCTCTAGTAGGTAGCATCGGAAGGTTAAGCCTAATCTTTATGATCTACTCGCGACACAAGTGGATGTACGGCACTCTATAGTGTCGGATCGTGTCAAAAGATAGAACAGGGTTATCAAAAAAATATACACGTCAACTTGAGAACCTCCTCCTTTTTTCGTCGGTCGAAAATAATGTTTCGAACTCGATACCTGTCGAAGACGATTCAGGAGAATTTTCAAAAAAACAACTTTCACCCCCAACCCTGTGCTGACAATTACGAACATACAAACACAACACAAAAACAAATCGCCAATTCAGTGAGTCGTTCTCAAGCTCTTACGTACATGCGGCAATCTTATTAATAAAATATTTATATAGCTAGACAGATTTGAAATCGATCTTATTAAAAACTTTTTAATCGAATAAACCTATCATAGCATGGAAATCGATTGTGTATGGAAAGGTCGAGACTACCCCACTCTATGTAATGAACTAACTCTTGGAACGTCCATATTTTAGATTAGTTGAAGGGGTAACCAATGATGGAATTTATTTAATTAACATATTTCGGAACTTAATTTAATGGAATGGGCTAAATCTGTTACATACATTACTAAATAGTGCCTTAAGAGCTGCTAAATTCAAAACTAGTTTATTAAATACTTAAAGATTTATTTAATAACACGGCAAAGCCAATTACATAAATAAAATAAATTTAAAAGTAACAATAAATAAATTGTATAAATAATAAAATATTACCTTAAAAATTTAAAAATACCAGTCTATAACTGTCCCACTGCAGGGCAAGGGCATCTTCTCATACAGAGAAGGCACGAGTTTAATCACCACTCTAGATCACTGCGGGTTGGCGATTTCAGACTACCAAGTCTAGGTTTCCTCACGATGTTTTCCTTCACCGTATGTCTGCGATGTCTTAGATTTACTAAGAAAGTACATATGACATTGAAAAAGTCACATTGGCACAGGCCAGGTTTGAACCCACAGCCTGTGGCTCAGGAGGCGAGCCCGTAACCACTCGGCCACTACGACACCTCAAAAATAACTATCAATAATAACTTTCACAATTTATAACTAACTCTATTATGGGATCCTTTCACAATACTCCAGACATTCCTTCAGGATCACCTTCCACTCTTCCGCAAACACATCAGAATCCGGTCTTTTGAAGAGAAGAGAATGAAGTGCGGCGAGAGATCGCCGTAATAAATATTTTAGATATATCTTTCTTTCTAGAAAGAAAACGAAGAAGGTTCGAATTCGGCTCACGACCGTATTCTTCTTTCCATACGACATTGTATTAACTGCTGTTGCGGAACCCCAGTCGCTAGGTGGCGTGCGGGGCCTGTTCATTGCCCGATACCTATACCTACTCGCCAACCTAACGGACTGCGAGGACTGTGGACTGTATACTGAAACTGATTTTTATGAGCTTAAAAAATAAATAGGTTATTTTTTAAGCTCATAAAAATCAGTTTGACATTTTTGACATTACAAACAAAGACTTCAATTTTATTTATTCGAATTGATTGATTCCGGATATTATTATTATTGCGAGGTATATGATTGATAAAAATAAATAATTTATAATTTTAAATGGAAAATGAATACCTGCGCCTCCCGGATAGATACTCCAGGCTCTCTGACCACTAAGCCATTTCGACCTCTGCTCACTACCGTGAATTCTTCTTCCACATTTTAACAAGGTCCTTATTTATTAGGTAATTTCCTTTGAAAGGGTTAATATGTAAATCAAATACATTTACTTAAGCTAAGAATTAAATGGATATAATTTTTTTTTTGTAATTAACATAGTAAGTACTAGCAAGACGAAAACTGCTCCTTGAAAAGCGAACATTAAGAAAAAATAAAATTGTTGTAAAAATTCAAATTGTGGCTTAAATGAATCCTTATCACTTACACATTGACCCTTTAAAAGAAAATTACCTAATAAATTAGGGCCTTATATAGTATTAACTGCAAAGTTAGTCGTGTCGGTTCAGTCACCTGTATAAGGACTCTATCTTGCTAAGTCCTGAAAGATAAGTGAAAGTTTGATTAACAACTACTAGTGATAGCCCTGAATGACATAGAGCGTATAATCTGGTCCATCAATCATAATTTACACTTTCGATACGGGAGAGCGGGGAATATTGATAACATGGCGTCTATAGCGGTGACGTGTGGTTCCTTCCACAGATATGACGATATAACCCTTATCGTAATAGCTTTTGCTTCTGCGTAAAAAAGGTTTAGATACTTGTAGAGTTTTGAGTGATAGTTTTTGTAAATAGCATCACATGCCTGTATAAAAGGGTTTGATAGAGAGTAGGTAGCTAGGTACTGTGGTACACTTTTTATTACCTGAAGACTCACTTTTATTGGGAATAATAAAATAGATCTAGACCATGCACTACTGGCAGCTATTAAGCCCCATTTAAATATAAAATAAATTAAATATAAAGTAACTAGGTGGTCCTGGCCATCTAACCAAAAATGACCCACTTATACCTAATGATTGATGTAAATAAGTTGCGGCACCGATTGACCGTGTCTGGCATGCCGCTGTTAAACCCACGATGGTTTTGTTGGTATGTTTTTTATAGTCCACCATGTAAAACTTCCACTTTCTTTCCTTAGCTTCATAATTGTTTGGTTTGCAATGATTTATATATTTATTTTGTAGTATATGTATGTTTATTATTTATTATTTAATATATGTATGTTTATTTTAATTGGTTAATTAGTTCTTTCTTTATGCATATTTTTAGATTCACTTTTTTATTTTATTTTTTATTTACACGCCGTCTACATTTCTTGTTTAAGTTCTCCTCTCGCAGGTCTGCTGGAAGAGATTTCTTAAAGAAATAAGCAGTACCTTTGTACATTATATTCTAATACCTATCCTTTTACTTTTGTGTGTACATAAATCTATAAATAAATAAATAAAATAAATAAATAAATAAAATTATTTATTTTATATAAAAATAATAAATAAAAAACATAAAAAAAACTACTGGGCACGATTCCAAACTCCGGGCTGCTACTGAGAATTTCCTAATAGAAAGACCCAATAGCACGTTGCCCGACGCGGAAATCGAACCCAGAATCTCACTCATATCAGGCGCACATGCGACCAATGAGATAGTAAGTAGTAGTTTTTGTGGATATAAAAATACGATCACAATCAGGGTTTAAACCAACACTCGTTGGATCGGTACTTCAATAGCTCTGCCCACTAAGCTATCTCAACCGCTCACTAAGCCGTATTCTTCATCCTCCACTATTAATAAGTCTTATGGTGACGTCACTGTCATGGTGACTGATGGTTTATGCGTGACATATGTTCTAAAATTAAAACGTTTTTTATACAAAAGCTTGAATAGTCATTAATAAAATTAATGACTACTTGGGATTGATTTTTGTAATAGACTAATAGAGCTGGAGTACACGAGACGTACGTACACGTACGGGAGACTTTAGATATGGCGCGAAAGAAACAATTGCGCGGATGGAAATAAAGCCACTTCATGGACAAACCGCTAAAGTGCAACTATACTACTACTACTTTAGCAGCAGAGCAGATTAATAACCACAGCTTAAAAAAAAGTGCATTTTATATACTACATATCTAGACACAATACAAAAAAAAAATGAAGATTTCCTTTTTCCATTTTATATAATAACTTTGAAGATTATGCGATTAGGCAATTATATTAGATTATATTATAGAACGAGTATTTTTTTTATGCAATAAGCAGACGACGGCACCGTCCCGTGCCGCAAAAAGGAAATTGTTGCAGAATTTTAATAAAAGCACTTGTTTTAGCGCTTTCCTTTTTGTTTGGCTAGTCAGTTGATGTTATCTAAACGTAGTTTTCTTTTAATATGTATTGTCTCATTTTTTTAATATATATAAACTACGAAAATAAATGTTTTTAGATACTTTTTTAAGCCACTCAGGGTCAGTACTCATTTCACAATACATTTTAGGGTAGGTAGATATAATATTGCAGGACTTAGGGAGAGAATACATTGGTCCCGATTTTTCTTCATAAAAATACAGGTCTGAATAATGAAGCGTCCCGGCTTGCAGTTTGTGGTATGGAAAATGTTGATTGTTTACAAGAGTACCTATTTTATATAAAAATCTATTTTTTTGTGTGTTATCGTAGTCTACGGACGCTTGAAACACTTGGAATCGTTGCGCTGCCAATTTAGGGGACATAAACTTGCCTCATACTGGCAACACAGTGCTTCCTCAAGTAGCACCTTGCTCACCAATTAGGAACACAATCCAAGAAATCGGTTATTTCAGTAGGTACGATTTTCTGCAACGTATAGGTACTTCCCCTGTCGAGAAGCTCCGGGATGGAATATATGAATGACTACTAATGAGATAATGTTCTAAAGATCCATCAGATGTTCGTCCAAATGTTTCATTTCCGCATCTCTTTCATGGATGTTCTTCATTTAGGTGCAACCGTTTATCTGACGTGTTATAGAAAGAAAGAAAATGTATATCTTTTTCGATTGATTCCTACGCGTTCGCCCATTACCTATTCATTGATCACCTATATTGTGTTTGATCAGTGTATTTTTTGGTATGGTTGATGGGTGTCTGTGATTTTCCGTGATTTGTTAGGTAAGTATACATAGTGTGTGTTAAATTAACTTGATAAAGCAGAAACAATTTTCTGTAGTTATTTAGGTACTCAACATACCTTTTACAATAATGCGAAAACACATAGAGATTCGTATACCTATATTTTCCTGTACCATCGATTTTTTTAAAGATCTGTTTGTGTTTTAGATTTGATTATTGGAATAGAAAATAAATTAAATCATTAGATATTAAGTAACCTACGACATACGATTCCGTCCGCGTAGATGTCGCAGATAATGAATACCACTCTTATTAGGAAAAATAAAATAAAATAAATTGTAGAGTTTGCTAGATTCAATCTAGATACCTCACTCAATCACGGTTGTGGTCCAGTGACTGATTGATCCTGATTAACAACAAACACTAATTTTGTATTCAATTTCAATTAATTTAAATGTGTAGCCATTGATAATGTTGGAAATATATGTGGTCTCAGCATATGCTACCATATGTGGCGTGGAAATTCAAAGTAGGTAGTTATTTATATAAACTGGTCCAAAATTAATAGATGAATTAATTTAACTTATTTAAATACTAATAAATGATGTCTATTATAAATTAAAATTTCAATTCCCAGTATGTCAGTTAAATAATTATGTCACAATAGTCTAAAAATGTTTTTAAACTTTAAAAGGTAATTATTTTTCACCCTCAATTATTAATTGCACCGATATCAGACTTTTCGTATTTTTATTTCTCATTTTCTCGTAATTCTGGTTACATTTAGCTATCGGCCGGCCGCCATTTTCTGTGAATCGGAATAATGCTACCAATTTCCCGCCACTCCGGGCCCAGATTTGGGATAAGAAAGCACCGCTTAGTTTGAAATATCGGCGGCTCTAACCTGTAAACGCTGCCGAAAATGGGATTGTCAAAAGCGTGGCTCGTGAAATAGGGCTGATATGGTGTATGTTCACGCTTAATTCGCTCTATGGGATGGAAATATAACTGGCATGATGAGTTGAAGTAGGCAATCATATTAAATTTCCACAAGGAAATGATTTGAAACACATTTATTATAAAAGGCTAAACCTCTTTTAGGTAATCGCGTACACCTTCCATTTATTTTACAGTAAGTTTATTTGATTGTCGGCCTGGGCAAAAAAGATACTTTTGACAAAAAAATACTATTGAATATAGATTTTCTGTTAAGTTTTAAAACTTAAGTTTTTATTTCAAATAGTTTCGGATTTGTTCACATTTCATTGAATCGTCAGAAACTGTGGTTAATTTTTTTTCCAAGTCAAAATCAACTATCTTTATTTCATACTGGCTGTGCTCGCGACTCCGTCCGCGTGGATGTCGTAAATAACAAATGTTCGAATTGGGTCTTTAAATTGGCATACTTGGCATGGCAACTTTTTTATTTATGAACCGATTGACATGAAACAGACACTAAATGTTAAGTGAAGCTTACCACAATTAGTGACAACCACATCTAAATCGGATAAGCCGTTTCTGAGATTACCGTGCACAAACGCACAGACAAACAGATAAACAGACAAAAATTCTAACAATCATTGTTTTGGGTGCTATTTGCGTTGATAAAGGCCCAATAATATTTTTTCTCATATATCTTCCATGTACAGACAGCGATCCTTTACATCTTTATTATTATCGATGATGTTTGATGATGATGCTGATTGATTGATTGATGATTGATAATAAACGATATAATAAAGGCAGTTATAAAAGGTCAGAATTTAGGTTCAAAGTTCCAAATAACGACCATTTGGAACCGTGGACCTAAATTCTAACCTCCTATTGAGAAAAACCGTCAACGAACCAACTTAAACTTTAAGCATATCTTACACAATTTCTGAGTGGCATGTGAGAACAATCTAATTTTGGATGCCAGGATAAATTTTATAAGTAGGTATCTACTGTATGTTAGTGCGACTTATAAAATGGAACTTATCCTCTTCCAATTAATTTACTATCTCTGCACTCTCTCGGAGTCTGCGAGAGCAAGTGTGCACATTCGTCACTTCGTCACGCGTCGTGCGGGGTTTATTGGCGCGAGTCAAAGGTGCCATTACTTTCCATGTAACAGTGACTATGTAAACCTTGCCTCCTTTAGAGTGAACAGCTGGCATCATAATTTTATCATAACTTATGTGGGATTATAAAAGATTTATGGTCAATTAGCTAACCGTAAAATTAAACGACACTAAAATTATAATTTTTTAACTGCAATGTCGTACGTACATCGAAAACGTGTCAAAAATTTGATGACGTTATCCTGACGTTGTTAACAACGTCCTGGGTCTTGTGGCCGCAAGCGCGGCTACTGAAGGTCAGGTATTGGGTTCGATTCGGGCAGTATTATTGGGTTTTTTGTTGGGAAATTCTCAGTAGCTGCCTGGAGGTTGTAATTGTGCTCAGTAGATGGCAATAGGCACTCCACCACATGGAATTTAATAACTGTATTTGTGAAACGTGGTATATACAACTTTGTACACCTACCTATCCCTTCGGAACGTGATGCTAGGTTAAATTTCGCTTAAGTTTTTAATAGTTTACTCTTTCCTTTTACAGTTCTTTATGTAAGTCCAACTCAAATATCTATACGAACTATTTTCTCGAAGAATTATAGACTAGGAACTGTTTACGAATTTAAAATGTAACATGTTAAATTGGTTCAAAAACAATACAAAGAATGTAACTTTGTTTTCCCGGATAGTCAAACCCGGCTCCAATTTACTTTTTTGAAAAAATAAAAAAGATATTCGCTAAGCCGGGCAACACGGATTTTCCATTTGACGCTTCTAAAACGCTGGTGGTGCCATCTATTTTGGGAACGAGTTCATTCATCACTATGAAATCCTGGTGGCCACAGACGCCATTTTGGATTTTCAATAGAACTTCGAGATTTGAAATTGCTAGCATACTAAAGTATTGTCGTCACTGCATGTTCTCGCGACGAGGCAATTGAAGTAGGTAACTACTCTTTTCGTGATCATTATAAAGGACAAAGAGAAAAAATTAATCTACTTAGTCCAAAAACATATTTGCCCAAGTTATCTTGAATATATCGTGATTTGCTTGTTTGTTAATGATTCAAGGACTGTATTTGGCTGAGCTTAATTACTACATTAAAGTAAGTATTAGAAAATATGTAAAGCGATGATCCAGGGCTAGCCCGGATTACAGTAGTTAGTTGAACGTAGGTATCTTGTTATAATTGTATTATCCAGCGCCAAAAATAAAATTCAAAAATGCATCAGCAATAATGAAACAATAAATAATACTCTATCAGAATTCATGGATATAATCCAATATCAATTTGTGAATCAGTGACAGGCAGCCATTTTGGCGGGAATGGCCAGTGACAGCTGCGGCCGTTGTTCGATGCGTTCACTTTATGCGAATCACACAATAGAGTAACAAAATAAGTAGACGTAAATGACCACAACTGGTATTTACTTATGAGTGCTGTGACATAGCTTCGGGCCTGTATTTCCTGAAAAGTTTGTCACATTTCACCGGTGCTGTTATTAAGCATCATGTCATTAACCGGGCACAATTTCAAACTCTGAGCCGCTATTAAGCATTTCTTAACAGAAAAACACAACACTATGATACCTAATCCGGGATTTGAACCCAGTAGGACGCTGGGGCTGTCAAAAATCAAAATGTTATTGAATGTTAGCGAATTCTAAGTAGCAGGCAGATAATATTTTGAAATTAATTATTAATATTTAATATAATATAAACACGCTTTCCAAATAAACGTACGAGTACTAACACCAATAAGCATTGATAAAGCCAAATCTGTCTACTTCATCTGAATTTTGGTCGAGGTATGTGTATTTAGAGTGATTCAATAGTTCACCAACATTACAGACCTTTAAATAAAATAGAGGCCAGAGACAAAACATCTGACGTCGCCCATATTTTAAAATTCCTTCAATTTGACAATACTGATGGGCAGCCATTTTGTGACGCGTGGCGACTGACAGCTGCTGCCATGAATGGATGCTCTCGCGAGTTTCCGAACGGATGACAAATATACGCAGCGGGCAACGCGTCACGCTGCTATAAAATGAAGCCAGGGATGAATTCAGAGTAGTTGGTATTTATAATTTATACCTAGTGTAGGTTTTCGAACCCAAAATAATCGTCTCGAATCCTGAAGAAGAAGAATGAAGTTGTAGTTTCGCAAAGGTTTTATAATGGTGTTCATCAGTCAATATGCACGTAATTATAAATCGAATACTTAGAAACTAAATTTAATATAATTTTAGTTGCAGAGGCTAAGAAGGATAGAAACTTATATCAAGATTCTAACTAAGGTTTCCGGTTGAGTCCAATTTCCTTATTAATTTTACCTTATAAATTTAAATTCTAAGCTAAAATGAATAAGGAAATTGGACTCAACCGGAGACCACGAGAGTACGGATTCACACGGCAAGGTTGCAATTCAAATTGGAGATTATTTATGTACCTAAAACCGAAAAAAAAAATGGACTTGAAGTCACACAAAGGTTAATGACAGACAAATTTATTGTAAAATACGACGAGATCAGGAACTTAACTTAAGACTGGGTGAAATAGGTATAGTTGTGGTGAATACATTAGTCTTGAAACACCGTTAAGAGTTATTGGAAGTGTGATTTACGTGCGTCGTCGATGAAGAGTATGCCAAAGAAACGTTCTATACATTAAGCCAGAAACTAAAAAAAAAAAACAAAAAGGAAAACAAACAATAAGATTTAAGTTGCAAAAGGAACGGACTCGGCAGATGTAAACAGTGCACAGTGAACGTACTCATTAACGCCAGTTTTCAGTCTGTCCCCTCTAAATCCGGTCCTGTCTTGTCACATACAATTGAAATATTGTCAGAAACAATAAATTTATATCCAATTACACTTTTGGCCGGCGCAGCGTTGTTTGTTTCAATAAAGTCCTTCGTCAAAGTCCAGGAGACAATTAGATTAAAAATATATTTAAATATTGTTTTTCAAGTGGCATATTTATTTGGTTTCCCGGATTTTAAAGCTTAGTTTAATAAACCAATCTGAAAATTGCATCTAAGAGTGCGATGCGAGCGTAGATGCGTAGCGAGTGGAAATCGATAATCTCTGCCTACTCTAAAGGGAAACAGGCCTGATTCTATCTATGTATATGAATATAAAATTCTTTATAAATATGTCCTACATCATATTTTCTATAAATAAGTTTAAAATGCAGCATACAAGCACTTCAAACGGCTCATTATATAGTCGGCAATGACACACAACACAACTTAGATTAGAGCGCAACGAATTTCCGTATTTCCGTTGAAAATAAAATGTTCACAAAACATCGGAGTTCCGTACACTTTTTGCTTTGGACTTTTGTGAAAAATAAAACGCGCGGGGAAAGTTTTCCGTTCACATTTCACCGTCAGTGGCAGTTTCGAGTTCAGTTCTCTGAATATAATCTTCTTTCCGGCGATTCGGTGAAGTTCGCCTTTTTGTGGTGCTGTCCTGTTTTGGTAGAGTGGTAGGGTGGTGGCAAATGTATGTACCTTTGTATGTAAACCGATAACAATTAATTTGCACCTTTTTTAGTTATAATCATTTTTTTTGAGTTTTTGCCCACACAAAAATGTTCCAAAATTGTTGATATTTTTTTAAGTGGATCACCCTGTAATCAGGGTTGAGCAGCCCTATATACTATATGATTGTACTAGCTGCGCCCCGCTATAATTATTTTATAACTAGCTGTGCCCCGAAATCGTTGTTCTGCCATATAATTTTTCTGAATAGGGCCACCTTTATCACCTAGGGGTATAAAAATAGCCTACGACCTATTCTTAGACCTACCAAATATACACAAAAAAAAAAAACATAAATATCGGTCAAGCCGTTTTGGAAGATTCGATAACAAACACTGTGACACGAGATTTTTATATATTAGATTAGATACGCCTAAGTTATTCCTTATATAGTCAGCTTCCTGCGAGTAAAATGTTATCAGAATTGGTCGAACCGTTTTGAAGATCAGCCGGAACAAACAGACAGACAGACAGCAAAAATTTTAAAACCTATTTTTTTGGCTTTGATGTCGTGCAATATGATGATGAATGAAGATGATGCAATATGAGTATGAGCGTAAAAAACTATTATTTTGACATTACAAACAGAGACTTCAATTTTATTTATTTGTTTATATGTATGTATTGATTTCGTTCCTCAGAATAGGCTGTATCTATAGACTTCCTAATAAATAAGTAACAGTGGCTATGTAACATCGTCTTGAATAGTTTTGCACAAAACTCAGAGCTGGTTTTGTGTATATTTTTACAAGATACGTGTCTGTTTTAAAGATTCTTGCAAAAAATTATAACAATAATAATGTTTGCAACATTTACCAGTCAATATTCACTCAGACAAAAAAAAAAAACGATTATGTTGAACATTTTGATTACTTACCTCTATACTTTCGATACTATTTAGTGTAATCTATATTTAGTGTTATACGTGCAGTTACTATTTAGTGTAATTTCCTCGTTACAGACCCAAACAGCTAAATCAAAGCCCAGTGATTATAAATCACTGTGACCTGGGCACAAAGGTCAGGCCGCTCATGACGATCCCACGGGTCCAATAATGTCGCGATGTGTCCCAAACACGACCAATTACATACGATGACCGTTTATCTACAAATGTGTATGATGCCGTATTATGCTTTCTGTAATTAAAAAAATTACATTTTATGCAATTGCTTCGTTGGTTTCATAGCCGCACGCGTAGCTGCCGAAAGTAAGGTCTTGGATTCCATTCCAGTGTCGGGAACTGTTACTGGATTCTAATAGGAAATTAGGATAACATGGACCTACAACAGTACTTCTCTGCTAAATCCTTTGGGGATGAAGTCAGAAAGAGTACACACAGGAGAAGAAAATATATTATTCTAGTACTTACCTTTCCGCTCAGCCACGTACAGAATTATATGTCATAACAATACAAAATCTGTTGTGTCTGCTAATTAGCGAGCGAACAGCTAAAACGCATAAACGTCTGCGTAGCGATCTCTAAAGTTATGTATTTCTGTGGTAAGAAAAATACGGTCGTGAGCAGGAGTTGAACCTGTGCCTCCCGGATAAATACTCCAGGCGCTCTGACTACTAGGCCACCTCGAACTCCTCTCACTACTTCGAATTCTTCTTCCACATTTTATTAAGTCTTATATGTTTTTTTTTTTATTCCTTCCAACCGTATTTCGTCACGGTGGCCTTTCTCCACTGAGATTAGCCAAGTACGCAGGAAATATTATAGTGAACAAGTGTATGCGCAAACACAGGTGCACTCCCTCTTCCTTAACTCTCATATTCTGATGGGACGGAAATTCGACACGACCGGAGAGAGATCAGGCGCAGGACCGACGGCTTTACGTGCTCTCCGAAGCACGGGGGTGTCACACCACCAACTTCCTGACTGCGGGCTGCTACTGAGAATTTCCTAACAGGAAAATTCAAAAACCCCTTCTCCCATACACAACATACATAAATATAATACATACATAACATAAAATAATATTATTCTACCAGATTAACAAATAATCCGGCTACATGATCTGCTTATACCCTAGGGCTGCCACCGATACTTTAGTTATTCAAAATATGTTCGCATCAGAATTCAGAGCGGGTCCCGCACGTGATAGGCTTGTTGATCGGCCATGATTGATAATACCAGCCCCTATCAGATTCGCTAATAATCAGCCTGTTTGTTCAGAATATTATCAAATATTTCAACTATGACACAAATTATTGGTATTTTTGTTGTATTTATTATTGTTTTCTGCTGTTCCAATATCGTTTTCTTGATTAATTTTGTTTGGTTTTTAAAACGGGTGATTTTTTACTTTTCTATGTGAATCTACATAGCATGAAGTATGTTGTAATGAAATGAAAAATGAATTTTCACTTCCTCAACCGTAAAGGAAAACATTGTGAGGAAGCCATCACACACGACTTCACCCGAGAGATGTTACAGATGCTGAGTAAAGCCATTTTAGATGCCCACGGGTGGTTTAAACACTGAAACTAAGTTGGTTGTTACCTACGATATGAAGAAGAATAATAATAAGCCTAAGGGTGTGAATATGTGAAGTCCACTGCTGAACGTACACCTATTTCTTTAAAGTGTCTACAATACTCGTTCATAAAAGAATATTAGAATGCAAAATGTCCCAACTTACGCGTTTATGCAGACAAGCTAATAGTTTGAAGCTTTCTCCTTGTTTGCTTGTTGAAATGTTTGTAAATGTTCCATTGTCTCTTTGTATAGAGATTTTTACACTCTCCTTGCATAGGACCTTGTTAATAAAACTGTAAAACAAATTGTAAGCTACGGAATGAACGTAAAAATAATGGTTATAATTGGTTTTGTTTCTGCCTTTTGTTTAAGAGATAAACTGAATGAATCGTTATGTTGACGAATATGAGGGAACTAAGATTAACTACCACGCTAGGCAAAATAATATGTTCATTTTCTTAGGTTTTCATATTTCAGTTTTTCTGCCTGGTCTTCTACATCACCCACGGAAGCCAATTATTTGCAATAAATTTGCACTATTATATATATAATACCTTCTTGTTAACTACTCTATTTTAGTCACGAACATTGGTGTTCGCAGAAAATTATCATCTCACCAAAGACAGCTGCTACTCCCGTTGCAAAGTTCCTCCCTACGGAAAGAAAGGCTACATATTCTTTGTGGAAAACTAAAAGATCCGTAAGCCACGACCCATATAAAACGTTAACAAAGAAAATACCCCTTTCGCTTCATCATAGTTTATGTGAAATATTAAAATGTGTCACAATGGCCGCGCGAGTGACAAAGTTGGCTCTATACAAACATTTCTACGTTCGCGCTCGGCTGACGTATTTTTATTCGTATTTCAACACAATGCATTGTCAGAAGACGTACTTGCGTTTTCGAGTGACTGTCACACCGAAGTGAATGGTTCTCTGATTTCGGGATTAATAGTGATTTTATGAGAAGTCTGTTTTGGTTAAAAAAAGTGTAAGTTTTAGGTAGGTAGCAAAGACTTTTCCTTTGTCAGCAGTTATTTAGTAACATATTGGTATTTTTTATCATACTGCGCTAACTCCTTATGAATTGATTTTTATTTTTTTATACTGCGATCGCGGGGCTTTGGCAAGAGTAAGCGGAGGATCGATGTGGTATTAATTCGGTAGGAGTCACATTTCCATGATGGATTTAAAAACAAATATACGCGTCGTATTGACAACGTCCGTCCTTTTTAGTCGATTGAAAAGGAGATGAATGCTCGAATAAAGTTAAAGGGAATTTATCCAATACCTTTACAATCAAAACAAATGACTGCTAGATACATTGCAATTTCAGCGAAAAGCGAGCAAGTTAAAAATACGTGATATTTTCTGCATAATAGCCCACGGTGTGACTGCCAGCTACGGCGTATCCCCAGTAAATAACATGCATTTCTATAAAAAGCCGGGCATTTTTCCACGTCGTACGGACATACCCGTGTGTATCGGAGCGTAATGATACCGTCCCCCATCCCACTCATCCGTTAGCCGGTACAATGTTCTCATTTAAGTTAATAAAACTGAAATAGTGTTCTATTCTTTTTAATCTGTTATTATACGTCGTAGTGATGTATAAGAGGCACTCATAGCGGTGCAAACTGTTGTAGTGTGTCTGCACACCTCCTCCCTATGTAATATGGATATTAGAAGAAACTAATCGTCTTTTAATCGACTCCTATCCAACTACTATGCAAGGCGAACCAGTGCTGCCACGCTGCAAGTTGCTGTTTTTATTGAATATATTCCGGTGTTACCTTGCGGAAGTCCATTAGAACGCATGCAAATAAATACAATACAATCAACTTCCGCAATATTGAGGGGAGTCATGCAATATACAAATGCATGCATATACGCAAGCGGTGAAAAAATTACCCCCACCAACTACTCTACACGTGTATCCCCCCCCGCTGAGCATCATTAGAAGCTGTTAGACCGTGCAGTTTCAGTCAACGCAAAGACAACAACCAGTTACTATATTTTAAGGAAACAATGAAAAATAATAAACACGAACGGGACTCGAACCCGCGATCTTTACTTCTGGATAAAGCAGCTTACTAATGGTGAAATAATTTATAACATTGGTAGTTTTAGAATGTATCTATTACAAATAAAAAAATCTTTCCTCTTTGACAATATTTGTATAAATATAGATAATTATAATGTATTGGGGGTATGACTAGGAAAAGAGTTCTCACTATATTTATTGCTACCTTCCGCCATATTTCGACCCTTTCATAGCCAAGAAGACCGC
Source organism: Xylocampa areola (assembly GCA_935421205.1). NCBI lineage: Eukaryota > Metazoa > Arthropoda > Insecta > Lepidoptera > Noctuidae > Xylocampa > Xylocampa areola. The sequence goes on along the minus strand of OW285219.1, from coordinate 9,801,997 downwards.
TGTTGCCTTCTCATTCATCATGCAAATGACGAAAAATGAGCACGGGCACAGATTATGCTTACGTATAAACTTCTTGCGTATGTAAGGCTTTAAATCTGCACACATCCGCATCATTTGTCTTGTTTTTCGGGAGATACCTACTCTTTCGCACAATTTGTTTTAGTTATGAGCTTATGTGTGTATTATTTGGTTATGACTTGTGTGTGGACTTTTCGTTGATGATGTACGCCCCATTCGTCAAGTGATCACAAGGTCGATTACTGAACATGAGATACTAGCTTCGATTTCTGAGTCGGGTAAGTGTTATTTGGTTTTTCTGATAGAAAATTCTCAGGAGCAGCACGGAATTTGTGGCCAGTTGATGGTAAATAGGCTCACCGCCTATTACATGAGACTTAATAAAAGCAGTAATAAAATGTGGATTTACAACTCTGCTTTTCCCCCCGAGGAATATATGCGTGATGATATGTTAATTGTGTATGTAAAAGTGGACTAATTTTAAGAGATGGTACGTGATTAAGATAAACAAATGCAAATAAATAGAATATCTAGCTACTTCCACAATATCGAGGGCACGTAGATATTGTATTTATTTGCATCCATTGTAATGGACTTTCGCAAAGTAACGCCTCTATCTATTCAATAAAGACGACTGTTTTTGCCCACTCGTGGATGCTAAAAATGGGTGCATCTTGCATTCTTCCATCAGTGTGATCTCCAAACTGGGTTTCCGGGACCACCATTTTATTTGCAGCCAACTTGCTACATCTTGCTTACGAATTTCATTATAGGTCGTTTAAAAAAAAACAGCCTTATGATAGTTTTTTTCAGTTAATCAAAATTTGACTCGCGACAGACCGCAGGCTCAGCTCATGAATAAGAGCTCCGTTCGAGATCGAATCTAGTCGGGCAATCCCGAAGAATGCGCGTGAGTAATAACCGTTAAACTATAATTAAAATCAAAGTTTTACCTAGTAATTAAAGTTAAATTAGGTATTTTTATATTAAATTTAGTTCCTTGTCATCTGCGTATGTTGTCATTTTGCTTACTGTCACTGTTAACTGACAATATTAGACTGTTGCCTGACTGATGTATGATTCAGACTGTATTTTATTTATATTTATTGGTCTGGAAATAAAATACAAAGCACTCTCTATATTGAGATACCTACTGAATAAGAATATGGCCTTAAATACGTACCCATAATGTAAACATGACGGACGCATCGTTGACTGTGACCTTAGAGGACCAGACGGGAGACGCCTTCTGACTAAATATCGAACAAATTTGCTCCCCACTTTTGGCGGGGGGTCAGAACACACAAGCACAAAAGAACTTGTACTAAAGCGAAAATAACTCTCGTCATTACATTAACAGCTTTAAAATAAATAAATAAACTAAACACAAACAAAAAATTGTGTTACACACGATTAAAATCGTGAACTATCATTGTAACCATACTGGTAAAAAGTACCTTTATATGATTGGGAATCATATGTCAGTGGCGAGAGGGGTACGTCCGCTAAAACTACTCTAGTACTAATTCCTTCAAGACTGTGAATTATAGATATTCTTGAGGTACCAGAACGGAATACTTACTTATATCGTAATGTGGTTATCCTAGAGCATTAATTAAAAAGTAATAAACTAAAACAAAAACGAGCAGTAAGTTTTTAATTCAATTCGTAGAATTATTTAGTTGCTCGAGGTAAAAAGAATTAAGTGTTACTAGTGTTGTTTTTTTTTTCTTATAGCGTGGGATATATTAATATGCTAATTCTAATTTCAAATTAATGTTCAGCGCTTCGTATAATGTTTTATTTTTAAAGGTTGTTTTCTGACAAGGGTTCGACGAGAGAGTCAGACCTCGTTTCATATAATTAATTATGATAATTAATTTGTTTTGTAATAGTTCTTTGTTTTTGGGTATTGTGATGACTGACCTACTTATTATTTAATTATTTGAAAACATGAAAGCTACCCTCGAATTTCAATGTTAATGGTAATTTTGTTTGTACCCGCAAAATAAATGTATTGCTCTCTTTTAGTTAGTTTAGAAATGGAATATACTTATTTGTATAAATATTTAAAATGGTCTTTAAAATATTTGTAATCACAGGTTTGTTTTCTTATTAACTAATCATACTATTACCCCTGTTGCTTTTGTTGTTGTTTTTTATTTATTACTTAGGTACGACCAATTTAATTAAAATTTTAATACTAATCGTACAATAGGATAAGTACCTACATTTTAAAGTAATCAGAATAAATAAGTATACGTTGAATAACCTAAGTATATCTTATATTTTCTTTACATGACAAAGTAAGGTAATTATAAAATCGGATTTTTCGAGTGATAGTCAATAAAAACTTCTTATTCACTTTATGACAACTTAAAGTACTTAATATAGTTAGAATGCAGGCCGAAGCAAATTTTGATTGAATTGTTTCTTATCTTTAGAATCGAGACTGGTTCCGCAGATCATTTTCTTTTCTAGCTATAATAATTTCAGATTTGTCAGAATATATATATATATTTAAATTAGCTATTGCTTTCTGAATGCTCAAGGCAGAATTAAATATCATTATATTAATACGTGAAGCAAAAACTTTGTACCACTTTTTACGAAAATGACGCGGACGGACGAGTATGAAATTTGGCATAATTAAAGTTTATATGGAAAAGGATTGCAGAATGCGAATATTTTTATTTAATATGCATTAGAAATACATTAAATTAATTAAAAAACATTACACACACTACCATGTGTTTCACACATACACACTCACACACACGCGCGCGCACACACACAAGCACACACACACCCCTTTGACAATAGAATCTAATGACGTTGAAATTTAAAATTTAAATGTATTATGGTCGAATATCGGTCGGTGGGCGCCCACGACAAACACACAAATTAATTAGTTCCTTGTTTCTCTCCTATTTACCTTTACTATACTGCTAATATCTTCAACCATAACACATAAATTCAAGATCTCTACAGACTTATCCTAACGACGCTCCACAACCTCGTGAAACCAGCCATTACTCTAAGGTAACTGCCGGAACTCGCCACTAGGTGGCAGCACAGAGTTACTTGAGATCTAGTTGCCTATGATAGCTTGGATTTCGCAAAGCTCTTGGCTCTAACGAATGATATAAGTGGACCAAAGAAATGTGGGAAGGCTTTCAAGTAACCTGAATATTTCAGTTTTTCTTTTGAATTGCAGATTAGATTTAGATTTTTAATTTGGGTAATATTGAATCGGTTGGTTAAGACTTTTGCTGAGTATAGTAGTAGAGTAGTAATGCATAATGCATTGGACGACCTTTGTAAATATTAATTTTATTTTTTATTACTTTATATTTATTAACAATACTCGCAGGGCAAGGGCCTCTTCTCTGTATGAGAAGAGGCCCTTGCCCTGCAGTGAGACAGTTTTGGGCTGGTTATATTAAGTTATATTTTTTGTGCTGGTATTATAATATTATGACAGCTGACCAGGTTTAGCAGTTAAGATATTTTCACATTTAGTGTGCCATACAAATAATTATAATAAGTCATAAAACGGCAATCGAATCCGAGACCAAGTGAAGAAAACTGTCCCATCTGTGCGCCATTAAGGTCATCATTAATTTAATTTATTGTTGTCATTTATCTACTTTTTATTTTATTCCCAAACCAATATTTCCATTATCAATTCGAATACAGACACGACGGGTCTATTCATTTCCGAATAAAACTCCATAAAGACTAAGTTTGCAAGTGGCTTGTGAAACGATCGACAAAAAGTACAAGGAGGAAATGGAACGAGTTTTAGTCAAACGAATATTGTCTTTATTGCTTTTACTATAAGAGCGGTTGGTTCTGGAATGGTATGGCTGCACTGGAAGTGGTAATTTTTAAGATTAAATTTAAACTTTTCTCTTTTTGCCATGTATGCTCTGGACAGGTCGATAATCTTCTTTGACGTCAAAGCTATAAGTGACTGATGCGTGAATCTGACATTTAATATGTCAAAAACCCGACGATAAATATGTTGGGAGCATGAATGAAGCCCGAAAGTAACTTAACGATATTGCAAAACTGTGGAAAATTATCGATATAAATTGATTCCGGTAAGAGTGGAAACGGACAGGTAAGCATCGTTAGATTTATTCATTTATCTAGTTGAATGAAACTGACAAAACAAGCTGAGTAGTGTCGGACTGCTGCCTTTGTAAAAAAAAAAACAACTGCTATATAATAATATGATTTTGACTATTGCTTTTGTAAATTTAGTTTTCAAAATTTTAAATAGATTTTTCATATAAAACAACTATCTACTGCAGTGAGCGGGGCTTGGATCCAAAGGGTGTAAATCTTGACCCTGCGCCTCCCGGATAAATATTCCAGGCGCTCTGACCACTAAGCCATCTCGACCGGGAGATGCTCTCATCCGGGAGGCGCAGGTTCGAATCCTGCTCACGACCGTATTCTTAGTCCATTTAATATTATAACTTCACTATCACTAGATAGATGTATCGCATAATTCATTAATACAATTTAATAAATTTATCTTCTAGTACTTAAGAAATCTTTGTCACTGCTTTGTAAGGTCCATCCAGCGCTTTTCATTTGACTTTTTACATGAGCATTGGGTTGTATTACCCGAGGCAGACACAGTTAACCACTGCTGGATAAAATTGCACCAATATGAGTGTATATTGAAATTATTATTTCAGTTGTTCGTTTATTTGCTTTTGATCGTTTTACATCAATTGTGGTAGCAATGATTATTAGCTGATTGAATGTATTATGTTTGTCATGTTTCGAAATTATGGAGACATTGCTTTTTAATTATTCTTCTGAACTGTTTTTATTGTTATAATTTTAGAGGAAGGTATTTCGGTTTAGGAGTGTGTACAATAAAAAAAAAACAAGAAATATGAAATCATGTAATTTATTAAAGTCAAAATAGAATAGATCGTAGGTATGTACTATCATTTTTAGATCTAAGTTTAAGTTTCGCAATCTTCGCGATCATTTACAGTGATTATGGATCATAAAAAAAAATAAAAAAATTACATCAATATAATAAGAAATACTAAATAATAGGAATATTGAATACAGATACTGTTAATAATAATCATAATCAAAAAAATACACAGAAAAACTATTATTAACTTAAATAGAATAGAGCCATTTATTTATTTTGCGCAGTCTTATCACTACATTTACAGTGATTTTGATGCTGACGAATTACATTAAAGTCAGTAATAATTTTAAAATTAAATAATTATACTTGTTTATTTTACATCATTTATGATAAGTACAGTCAAATACTTTAATAAATTGTCAAAATTACAATAATGATAATCATACAAATATCGTTCTTCCAAATTTTTGCAAATAAAAACAGGCTTGCAAAGTAATTTAACGATAACGAGTCTCAATTTATGTTTAAGTTATAAAAGCAGGTCATATCATTTTTAGTAAATAAATAAATATTGAGACATCAAATACACTTAAACATACAACTTCGCGGAATAAATAATTATACACAATATTCAAATGAAGCAGTAAATATACTGATGCATTTAGTTAAATTGTTTTATGAATTATATTTTTACATGACTACAATAATAAATTGTAGCAGTAGATGCGAAAGAAAAATATGTATGTATGTAATTAATTAATTATACATAATTTGTGAGAAAATTAAATAAGGTTATTAACATCACTATTGATCGAAGTAAATATAATTTTGCTGGGAATCCTAGAGCCGTAACTGTCGTGAATCATTATGTATCCGAAAGGGAGTTTCCTGTCAAATGCATCTTCTGAACGACTGCTGCCCGAAGGTTTCCCCTTACTAATTAATATAGGAGAAGTTTGCACTCCTTTGTCAATTCGTTCACTTACTGAGATTTTTTTTGTTGGCTGTAAATTATCATTGTTTTTATTATATTGCGTGTGTATATTATTTTTTGGTATTGTGGTGAATTTTTAATTGTATTAAAACACTTGGAAGGAATCGTTGGTTGCGGTAAGGCCCACTTATATAATAGCATCATCTTCCATAAATCTACTGTCACTTGTGCATATATCTTGGGGGCAATAACTAAGAAAATGATAATTAAATTAACTTTTAAGATTAAAAGTTAAAACTACTCTTAGGAATAGAACACACCACAGACTTTTTGTCCTAATCGTATTGTTTATTAATTATTTAAGTACAATTTGAAATCGGTTAATTCACGCACTCCAATAATCCTGAAGCTTCATGCTTGATCGTTTTAGCCCTAAATGTAGTACGTACAGTACGTGTAGTACGAATGTACACTATATACACAATATGAAAACAAAAAAACCTTTGCTGGTAAGTAATATAATGCTCAATATTAGGCAGTAGTGAAATAAAGTGTAGATATCATGATACCAAATTAAAGAATATACTTACCGTATTATTCTTTGATATGCAATCACTTTTTTTAGGTGAGGACTGACTCACATTTATTGGAATCAAATCACTGTTACCAGAAGAATATTTACCAACATTTTTGGGATCCAAATCACAATTATTATTGTAACATTGATTATCATCTTGTTCATATGAATTAACTCTACTAACCGTAGTCACACTCTCACTTGAAGATCTACTCATGGTGAATCTTGGTGTCATTTTAACCACAGATATTGATTCAATTTTACCCCTCTTTTTGGGTGATATTGATGAGTCTGAAATTGAAATAAAGTGAATTAGAAATAAGGTGTTATGTCAATCATAAGGGGGAGACTGGGGTTTAGATAAATAATGACAGCGTGATGGGTCTATCTCTGAGATTTGTATTACAATAACACATAATGTTAAGGTTCACACTAATATTATAAATATGCGTATTCTGCCTGTTGACTATTCATGTCTGGACTGCTGAGTTCATGCACCTCTCAATAAGACCCTTAAGTCTACAGATAGATGGTTTAGTTGATTACTTATTTATTAATTGGGAGGCTAGAATTCTCATAAATCGTTCAACTATTATATGTAGTTTGACTTTGGTTCATCAGCTACAAAACATAATACAATACATGTAGAATAGAAATTCTATAAGAACGCCATTAAAATGAGATGCAAACAACAAACTCCACTATTGTATTCGCCGCAGCCCCGTCTGGAACATAAATTACCTACTTTTAAATTGGTCCGTATAATATAATGTGCCAGTAATTAAAACTTACCAATACTAGTGATGGCTTGTCGTCGCATTTGATCCGGTGAAACCATTAATTCCGAGGAATCATTATTTGAAGAAGTCTCTGAAAAATAAAAATGAGACGTAATTAAATTACCTTTCTCCCCAAAAGCATGGTGAAGGTGACGAGCCTATTGCAAACACACACACGGTCATAAAAACAGCATATCTACACTTCCTGTAATGATTTGGAACGAGACAACGTATTTATGCCATTACTCGTGACAATGTAACAAAGAACGCCACATTCTGCCTCATTAGGATGCGTTACTTACGAGCAAGTAACATGGTGCGTGCTTATTGCTGTTTTCTTTGGTCGCTTGAAGATTTATCGTCGTTTTAGATATGTATATTATAGGATTAAGGATGCAAATAAAATAAATGTTATATACACCTACATACTGTAATGTAAAAGAATTGTATTTTTTTGGGTTGATTCTATCAATTAAACTAAACCATGCCTATCAAATAAGTTAAATTTTAAAGTTATACATTTTTGTGGAAAAAGAATACAGTCGTGAGCAGGATTCGAACTTGCGCTTCCCGGATAAATACTCCAGGTGCTCTGACCGCTAAGCCATCTCGACTCTCGGTCTCTCGATACTCACCAATACCAATGCCAGTGATGGCTTGCCGTCGCATTTGATCCGGTGAACCCATAGACTCCGACGAATCATTTGAAGAAGACTCTGAAAAATGCATATTTAAATATTCATAATCTTGACATAGGTGTCAATTCTAATGTAGCAAACTAAACAAAATTTAGAACATTCCTGTATTAAATGACCAAAATGGGACGAATCCAGAGATGTCAAAGGCGATGTAGCCACTAAAATTAGAGACGTCAAACGAAAATTGTATGGAAATTTTAGGTTGACATGATTAAATTTGAATTTGACGTCTTTTCGTCCCGTACGGTTGGTAAAAGACAGTAACGCTCGTTATCGAGGATCAATATATCAATACAAAGAAATAATATTTTAGCGTCTGTTTGTAATTTCAAGATAATATCTTACATATATAATATCTATAAATAAATAATATAAATATTCCACAACTATCACACAACGCCGTCTAGTCTCAAGCTAAGCAGAGCTTGTGTTATGAGTACTAGACAACTGATAAACATACTTATATATTTCTAAATGCATACATGTTATAGATAAATTACACCCAGACACAGAACAAATGATCGTGCTCATCACACAAACATTTGTCCTGGGTGGGAATCGAACCCACGACCTCCGGCCTAGCAGTCAGGGCTACTAACCACTAGACCAACAGGATAGTCAAAATATATATATCATACAGCTATATGCACTATACCAATGCCTAAAAATCTGTTTTAAAGATGTTTATTTGTTCTGGCTAATCTTCGGAACGGCTGGACCGATTCTGATAAGATTTTATTGGCAGGTAGCTGACTACATAAGGAGTAACTTATGCTAATTATAATATAATTATACGAGGGTGAAACCGCGAGGCACAGCTAGTTTAATAATAAAAAACTAAAGTTTCTTACCCATAAAGCAATGTCCGAAGTAAGATAATAAATAAATTAAACATTTGGTGACCAACCTAGTGTCAGAGACCGTACCTAAAACTCGTAGACATATCCACAGGCACCCGCACGACTATGACAGTGCGTACATCACTCAGGTGGTCCCTCACGGTGATTTTCATAGAAAAGCTGATAATTACGAGAAGCCATGGTGCATGCTTTGGCTTCGAACCTGCGACCATGACTTGTTAGTTCAACGATAATGCCACTTGGCTATCAGCTCTCTCTGCTACATTGCAATTAAGTAAATCGCAATTATTATTTTTTGCACTTACCTATAACCTGCCTCGTTAAAGTACAAAATTGTACTTTATAAAAATAATATTTTTATTGTATCTGCTAATAGCGAGTCAAAAGATTTATCTGTATAGCCACTTTTCATCAAAAATGTATTAATCTATCCTTTCGAACGTTATAGGTTATACGTATAGGTTTTTCGAGCCAGAGGTTCCGGGCTTGATTCTAAGGTCGGGCAAAATATTATTGGATATTTCTGCCAAGAAATTCTCAGTAGCAGCTCGGACTTTGGAATTGTTCCCATTAAATGGCAATAGGCTTATCGTCTATTACATAGAACTTAATAACAGCACATGGGAAATGTGAGTGTAACTGTAGATAAGTACATCAGTGTCCACCTCTGTCAACCTCTACTATATATAGTTTACGACACTGTAGTTTGCTCACAGATATCTGGAGGTTTGGTAAACTCAATTTATTCCAAGGGTTTGAAGTTCCCCGTCTATAAAGATTACGACTATCACGGTCCTCCCCATTCTTACAAACTACATCAATCGCTGTCCTAATTGAGTTCAAGTTGTGATGACGGACAGTCGTCCTTTACGTTTTATGTTTATCTTTAAGTATCGGACTTGGGACCAAAGACGATAAACCACTGCTCGCTGCTTGGGAGTTTCGTAACGGTACCCTTGAGGGGACATCACTATTATTAGTAATAGTGTCCCCGCTCAAATAGTGGCGGTGCAGGAATTTAAACTAATATAAAAAGTGCTAGTTTAAAATCATTCATGTCAACGTATTTATTTATTTATTAACACTTAATGCACAAAATTAAATTGTACAGAGATGGACTTAATGCCATAGGCATTTTCTACCAGTCAACCTTAGGGTGATGAAGAGAAAACATGGCAGGTGCAATAAAATACGTATTTATAACGTATTTCTATACAATTTTAGTTTGAAGCCCTAAGTTTGACTTACGTCAATTCGAATTTGACGCCTTGCAATTCATCTCGACTCACTCATATAGTAACTATTAGTAAAAACAATGTACAGTCACGAACACCAATATTTACCTACACACAAACTTTTAAAAACTCACCTATAATATCACTAGCGTGTATTACTTAGATAATTAGGTATGTAATAAAAATAGAAGAAGCTTTCCTTCTACTTAAAAACATATATTAATACTTCTATATTATTCAACTAGCTATTTATGTAGAGTTATATGCAAATTTATAATACATCTTAGTGCTCGTGACTGTCAAAAGTGTAGCATTCATGAAATTTAAATGTCAACCTAAATTTTTACACATTTTTAGTTTGACGTTTCGAATTTTAGTGGCCATCTAAAAGTGACGTGCCTAAATTCGAATTTGACGCCTCCCAATTCATGTCGTCTCGGTCTCGCAGTAACTAATAGTAACATTTTTAGTTACGTGGGCTACATTAGAATTGACAGTATTTATAATTTTATTGAAAACATGACTGACATTACTATGGCAACTATATATACAAAATAAATTAAACAAACAAAATACTAACAACTAAAAATTAAATATATAATTAAATTAGCGTCGAAAAATTCATCCGCATCGCTATCAACAGGTAACGTGCCCAAAAGGCTGGCAGCATTGCCTCGTTGAATGGCAATGCTGACGATGTGCGAATTGACAAAGTTTATTTCAAATCTAGTTTATGTATCTAAGCTCTAAGTCATACCAGTATGTTAGTACTTTTGTAATTATCAAGAGCTTACCTGAGCTGTTAAAGTGTCCTCTTTTACGTCGCCATATTATATCTTCATCTAGTTTGTGGATATCTGTAGGTAATAAAGATTCCATTATAAAAATGTTTATTTTTATCGCCCTACTATTTTCTGACAAAATTAAATACTTTAGAAGCCTAAAACATGCATCTCATAAGTAATATTATATCAACCAACATGTAAAACTTTGAATGTTTGAAAGTTAGTGATTTGGGAATGTTGTATTCAATCACGCAAAAACAACTGAACAGATTTGTATGATATTTAGAATATAGTTACTTCAGGTCCGGGAAGCAGTTTTTGTCGGTCGAGGTAACTAAAATGTTGTTTTTAGCTGGATGAAGGCCCTTTTAGACTTAAATAATTTAAAATCGCGAAATTGACTATTACCACATCAGACAATTAACTTGGATAATTAGTCTATGTTGTTCCATGTTAAATGGAACAACATAGACTAATTATCCAACCAAGTTAAGTAATTAAATTTATTAACTAATTGGTCTTGTGATTAGCGTGGCTGTTGAGCATGAGATCCTGGATACGATTCCCGGGTCGTAAATATCAGATTTAACAATATTTTCAATTAGGAAACTCCTAGTAGCAACCCGGAGTTTGGAATTGTGCCAGAAGATGGCAATAGGCCCACCCTAGGACTTAAAATTTAACGGCTGATAAACTTTTTTTTTGTTTGGAATATCCGTCATGGACATGTCGGACACCTACCGTCTAAAAACAAACGGTTCTCTTCTCCATTAATTAACCTTTACGGGATCGCAGTTGCATTCATCGCAGCCCCGGCAGGTTATGGTCTGTCGAGCGTATTCCAGAGCGTCGCCGTCCTGGACCTGTCGCTGGCTGGACGGCGAAGTCCGTCACCCACAAACGGCTGATAACATAATACCTTGCTAATAGCCTAAAAACCTAGCATCGGTTAAGTGTGAGAACAGCAGTTAGCATCTCTTGGGCATCTCTCGCCTTGGGGGAAACATACGTAATGCTGTTTTGATAGGTATACTACGCGAATGACGCTGAGGGTAAAAGCTTGAATGGAAGGTACAAATATAGTTTCTCACCATCGAACAGCCTGTGTACGCCTTGCTTGTACAACTTAGCGGCACCTCCAATGAAGTTTGACGACGCTCTGAGGGATAGTCTTCGGTGAGGTAAAACAGCATCACTGCCCACCCACGAGTCGAGTTCATTGCTGAAAATAAATACTATCTTGTTATTTTAGGTAAAAATAGATCACTAGCCATCGTAACTTTGGCATTTGTTATGAGAAAAGTTTTATGTTAAGCTGTACGTAGCCTCAGCATCGGCTATGGAGTGACTCAGTTAAAAAGATACATAACACAACATACAAATAAATAGTATTCATTATTATTTCATACAAATAATAATAATACTCCTCCCAACCGTATTTTGGCCACGGCGGCTTATCTCACACGGAGATTGACCAAGTACGCAGGTGATATTATAGTGCACAAGTGTATGCACAAACACAGGTGCACTTCCTCTTCCTTCACTCTCATATTCTAATGGGACGGCAATCCGACACGACCGGAGGGAGATGAGGTGCAGGACCGACGGCTTTACGTGCTCTCCGAAGCACGGGAGTGTCACACCACCAACTTCCTGACTCCGGGCTGCTACTGAGAATTTAAAAACCCAATAACACTTTATTGGGAAATTATACCTGGGAATCGAACCCAGCACCTCACGCTCAGCAGCCGCGCTTGTGACCACTAGACCATCGAGGCAGACCACAAGTTCAGTAACAAGCTCATAACTGACCAACTGCAGGGCAATTGTCTCCTCACTTCTATTGTGTCTGCTAATTAGCGAGTCAACAGATAGTAGGTACTAATAGTTATTTGTACGTATACAAAATAGTAATAGAAATTTTAATAAAATTATTTTTAACCGAATTAATCGCGTGTATTATTTGTTTTTGTTTTTCCTGACGTTTCGAACACTTTGCAGCGTTCGTGGTCGCAGGAGGATTAATACAATAATACACGCGATTAATCCGGTTAAAAGTTGTTTTACTATAATTTCTATTACAATTATTGTTATAATGTGTAGTGATCGCGAAAACCTAAGATATTAGGTAGATAAGATATAGTAATATAAATTTTATATTAAAGACCAGGAATGACAGGGAAGGTAGTAGGGCCCTGTCATTTCCATCTTTAGTGAAAACAAAAGACACAGAATACTGAAGTAAATAAAAAATATGACATACCATATTTTGGGTAAATTACTTTCATCGACATTTTCGGTAGACATGTCGTTAGCGAATTTCCACGCGTTACCTAACATTTCACTGTTCATTAGGCTTTTATCATAAAACATATTTTTCAAGATAATTTGCTTTAACAAGTTACACAAAAATAACGCGTACACTATTTACGTTACGCGCATTCGCCGCAACCGCGCATAGAAAATATGAATTACCCACTTTTTATTCTTGTAAATGACACAACAGTAATTGTAATACAGCCTAGGCTTTTTGGTATTGTTTTCATGTGGTTTTGAAGCTGGACTCTTATTACTATAATATAGCAGCGCTATGTATCTTTTTAATTTAATTACAATAAAGGAGGGAATTTCAAACTTAAATGTTCATATGAAAACCTTTTTAGTCCGTAATAAGGATACTGGCCATTATTGGTAAAAACTCATGGCATGCCATTAATATTTTTATTATTTTCTTTTGTTTTAAATGGCTTACATTTTCAGTTTTTCATTGATCAGCCTGAATTTTTAAACAACTACTCAAAGAAACAGTTTTGTGTTTTTAGGGTTCATGTATGTATGTACATAAATGTATGTAAGTATGTATGTATGTTTCTTTATTGCACTATAACTTCTAAATGCCTGAACCGATTTCGATGTACCGTTAGCATTCTTACAATGTCCCGGCTAACTTAAGCTAGTGAGTTTTTTTCTTGAAAAATATTAATTAAGCTAGTAAGATTTAAAAAAATAAAAGCGTGATAATGAAATGAAATTAACAAAAAAATAACCCTGCCATATACTTATTAACTTTTTAATTATTTTTATCTTGTGTCTTGCAGATGGAATATTTGTATGTTTATTAATTGAAATATAGATAGATACAGTGCCATCAGTATCATTATTTTTATTACAAATTCTTAAGTATTATATATAAATGATTGTAATTATTAAAATATAACTAGAGTTTTAGTCCGTATTATGGATTGCTACTTACTGGCCACTGTTGGTGAAGAGATTAGGAATGCCATTTTTTTTTTTATTCATTCCTTTTCTTTAAATATAGCTTGCAAATTTAGTTTTTCGCCGATATCAGCCTGATTTTAAATATTGTTAGTAAAACCTCTTTATTAGCGTTGTGGAATAACTATTTTTATTAATTAATTTCATTTTTAATATGACTCGTTTTTCTTTCAGAAAATCAGACACAAACCTATAAGGGTAAATGGGAAACTAATATTTTTATTTTTATTATATTTCATTCTATTGGGGACTTTATTGAATGGTTGAATAACCTTCAGTTTAGGCTAGGTATTAATTATGGCCATTGCTTAGAAAATATAAAATAAAATAATAATAATTGTGACTTTAAAAAAATTTAAAACGTAAGTAGGTAATTATAGATTTTTTTCGTTTTATTTGAATAAAAGTTTTATGCATTGCTTTGTGTCGTAATTTACTTTTTAGTAAAGAACGTCGCATTTATAATTTTTACTGCTTTGGTAACACTTGCAATGTGCACAATTGCGCATTCTAAATAAAATAGTCGTGTTTGATGAGTGTATGTTACACAGTTGCGAATATACAACATAAAATACAGTATGATTTGATGAAATTCTTTGAATTTTTTAATGGAAGTTCAACCTCTTTCTTGGGAAACAGTAACTATATTTATTTCGCTTGCCCTATTCTAAAATGAATAAATTATTATTTCTTAAATCTTTTCGGATCCACCAGATTGTGACACCTATTAACTCGCTAATACTAGACATAATAGAAATATTATTGTTATTACGTACCATTTTGTACGTTCGAGAGCAACAGAGAACTATTAAATGACTCAATGCATATTTGGTAAATGGCGGGAAAAACGACATGAAGTGCAAGAACTGATTCTCCGATGCATATTTTGTTGTTTACATATCTTTTTTATTTTGCGTGGAGCCTGCATTTATATAGGTAAGCTGCTTAATCATACCTGTATGGGTAAAAACTCCCATGACCCATCCACGACCCACCCACGTGGGTAAAATTCAACCCTGGTGAATAGGTTATATGTGTTAACAATATCCACTTAACACTAATTATTAGTGTGGACTTTGTCACGTTACGCTACGGTGTAAATGCGGCCACAGCTTGTCGCTCAGTAGGGGATACTGCACACATGTTGAACCGTGTATTTTTACTGCTACTCCTGTTTTAAAAATAATATTAACTCTCGACTTACTTTTACACACAATTTTATGTATTAAATATATTGGTATGCTAAAATATAGGTAGCAGAATAAGTACAGCAATATTAACACAAGCATAAACACATTACAGCAATTTTTCCTGGCCCAGTTAGTGGAGTGTGATAGTAGGACAACATCAGAACCTGGCGCATGGATAACATTTGGTGTGACATACCTAGATAGAAGGTATCTGTATTGGTGGCGGTTACCACCAACAACAGCATTCCTAATGAGGGATGATGCCAGGCAGGCGGCCGGTCATAAAACATTGCCAAAACTTTAGCAGCATTTGAGTATGTATGGAAGAAGAATACATGCTGCACTGTCCCCAAATAAATTGGGACAAGGGCAGGGGGATGATGATGATAATAATGTTTTTCCTATAGACGCGAACGTATATTTTTTTTTCTAATACTGACTTCAAGCAAAAACGATTATTCCTCATTTTATTCAAATTACAAATTCGAATGCTGTAAAATAAGCTCCCATTGCGAAGAGGTTTCTAGTCGTAAGCTGTCAGTATGCTAAATGATAGCTTACGTTTGGCAATCGATTGGTAAAACAGCTTTTAAGCTCTAGTTGTCAGGTTATTCTTCATGAGATAGAAAGTGATGACTCATAACCACAAAAACAATTTTTCTTTTTAAATGTTCTCTTGCACAATACTAGAGGGGGTTTGTCTGCGTAACCGGACTAAATTTTGGCGAGGCAGTTTGATGCTTCTAGCCCAAGCATATTTTAAAATATTACAAACTAAGCAATAGCGCTAAAGGCGTCCCCGGCGCGATCCGTGCCTCGGCTTAGGGCGTTGATGGGGAGACAACTAGGGACTAGCTGGATCATATCAGTTTCCTTATTAAGGAACGAATTTAAAGCTACTGACTCGGCGCGGCTCGAGCAAGGGTAGGGGCGGACATGATGAGACATTTCGCGACGGATGCGGACCTCGCTGGTGAAAATTGTAATCAGTTGAAAAAATACTTTATAAACACACCGCACACACCGCTGACTTTTCAAGTCATGTGCGTATTAGAAATTAATTGTCACTTGTTTTAAACGGTGAAGAAAAGATCGTGAGGAAACTAGTACACTTGAGATGTTCTAGATAGTGTGTAAAGCCATTTCAGAGGCCTACAGAAGGTTTAAAGTCGGACACTAGGTTGTTCATTAACCGCACGATAACAGAGAAAGAGAGAGATGTCAATATAGCAAAAAAAGTGCAGCTATTTTACGGCTATGTCCATTTTTGTCAAATTTTCCGAGAATTATTAAGAACTACCTCGTTGGTCTAGTCGTCCCAAACGTGACAGCTGAGCTTAAGGTCTCGGGTTCGATCCCCGGATCAGGCAAAGTGTCATTGAGTTTTTCTGTTAGAAAAATTCTGAGGAGCAGCCCGGAGTTTGGAATTGTGCCCGGTAGATGGCAATAGGATCACCACATGGGACATAATAACAGCATTGGTAAAAAGCGGGTCTACAACTGTGTACACCTCTGTCTACCCCTTCTCTACAACTCCGTCAGATTTCATAAAATTTCATCTGTGATCTTTCATGTGTAATAGCTAAAAGGTTCCGTATAAGCCCTTATTTTTTACGGTAATTAATATTTAGTAGTGTACCTAGGAGTATATTTGAAATCGTATTAAATCCACAGTAAATAGATACCTAACTACATAGCAGTTAAACTAATCAGGTGTTTCTAGTTAAGTGAGCAAACATTACAGACAGACAATGTATTGTGCGGTTTATTGTAGAGCAAAGCGAAGCCTTGCGCTATTGTTGATCAACGTCTTTCAGGTACACGGGTGTTTTAGATTGGTGTAATTTATTTAATTTTACTGCTGCCTGCTTCTCTTCGTGACGTGAGTTCTGAGGGGCGGGGTCTAGATGAATTTAATATTATTTATTATGCACTAATATTCTGTTGCAATTTCATATTGATATTTGTCTGTTTCTCTGGTCTGTGGACTGTTGAAGTTGAGTAATGCTTTGCGCAATCAGTTGTGGATCAGAAAAACTGTTTGTTCTTTTTTTATTATTGTTATTATCAGCCTATAGCATCTCACTTCAGGGCACAGGCCTCTCTCCCTTCTTTCTACTTGTTTCTGTCCATCCTTTCCATCCAACACACAGCCATTTGTGGCCAATCCTTTCATAAAGAGCTCAATTCGTAACTATCCCAGCATATATATTTTGGCTACGTGATTAATAAAATACGGGAAGAAATTAGAATTTTTGTATAATAACTTTCGTGAGACACATTCATATTAATTATAATGTAACGGTTATTACTCACGCGCGATGTCGCGAGTCTAACAGTTTGACTCGCGACATCGCCGCGGGCTCAGCTCATGAATAAGGGCTCCATTCGGGTCGAAACTAGTCGGGCAATCCCGAATAATGCACGTGAATAATAACCGTTAAACTATAATTAATAAGAATTTAGAATGGTGAGTGTATACGTGCTATATCTTTTATATTTTTATTTTTCTAAAATCCATATCAATAAGTTTTCACCACTATATCTAGATCAAATACAATCGATAAACATAACCCATATCGCAGTACACTGCTGGAGATAGGCGTGTCCCAAACTGTTCTCCACGTAACCACACATTTGCAATGCTTTTATCTTTTCAGCGAAGTCGATCCCAATTTTGTCCGACATTCAAAACTAAAAGGTGTGTACTACGGGTTCTACCACATTTTGCAAGCCAAGCAGAATGCCACAAAATGGAAGTGGGTAGTGTCTATCGGAAAATGCTGGTCGCGTCCTGACCGCAGTCGTCGGCTATGCGTTGAGTTAGGAATACTAAGTGACAGTTAAGAGACAGGAATGTGTTGTTGTGGTGTCTTCCGGCTTCGTATTTGAAATACAGTTTTAAGGCCTATCTGCGACGCTATTTTTATAGTGTGCAAATCTTCATGATTGCTTGTAGTTATTATACTGTTTCGGGTCTCAATTCGGATGTAGCTTATTTAAAAAGTACGTTCACGTATTGTTATCTTTTAGAAAAATTACTGTGAGAACGAGTCAGACGCCAAACTAAAATGTTCATGCAATTTTCATTTGACATCTCATATTGGTAGTGGATACCTAAAATTTGGGGTTGCAGTATCATATATATATATCAGAAGTCCCATTCAGTGTCTGCAACCCCAAATCTATGACATCCTTCTCCTTAATATTCCAGGTGTTTTAGACCCAATTTTTCAGTGAACTCAGTGAACACTTTTGGATATGGAGCTTCTTGCCGGTTATACTCCTCAACAAACGGCTATTTTGAAACATGCACCTTCATCCTGACCTTTCATAAATACTTTTATGAAAGGTACAAGACTTGTGACTTGGACTTGAATTTATCAAGTTTGTTGCCGGTTCATATTGATCTAGCTATTACCAGTAGCAGAACCTACAGATGATGTTTAAGTTCCTTCATCTCATCTTTTGGACAGAGATAAGTAAATGTAATAGATACTGATAGAAATAATATTTCTAGACAATCTACCTATATAGAAATGAAATGTTGTTCGCTGCTGATCGCATAATTGATGTGGACGGATGTGGTTTTGTCAAAATGTTTATAATAGGTCGGAAAAAGAAACAAAAATATGAAAAGTTGCCTCTAAAATTGGCGAATTCGGAAAAAAACGGAAAATGCTTTTTTCTATGGGATTTTGGACAGCACAACGTCTGCCGGGTCAGCTAGTACTACATAAATCTTCCTAGACAAAGTGTTTTCCACATCATTATTAATATTTACAGATGAACTTGTGCTACAATGTAACTAATTAGGGTAATCAATCTTGTTGTCAAATGCTACTCATCCGGCATCACAATCTTATCAGGAGTCGTTCACCCCGCACTGGCCACTCTTATACGTGTTGGGGTCTCTACAGATTGGTGTAGAGTCGCAGCGTGAAATGGGAAATATCTAAATATTTTTACTCAGAATACGCTTTTATTGATGCTGGCCAGAAGTGCGAGTGTAGACTCTTTGATATTGTACTAGGCGCAATATTGTAAAACGAATGGTATATAAAATTGCAGCGCGACACGTCGCCGTTGTGTTTATAATTGCATGTGACTTCATATAAAATGTACTAAAAATAGACATTGCAGTCGTGTCACTATGTCACGTTGCATCTGTGTGAGAGGGCTTTAAAGCTTCGTCAGGTTAAAAAGTTTCCTACCGGTCTGACTTTTAGTCAAAAACCTAAAACTGGGAGTATATTTATCTTCAAGCTTTTTATTTTAATACTAAGTATAATATAAGTGTGCTTATCATAAAGTAGGTAAATATCTTTTTTAAAAAGGTGTTCATTACACTACTCGACAATAACATATGTAATAGAAGTTGGTATGGGGGATAGGCAGAGGCAGTAAGAGGTTCACTGCGTTCATAATGAATTTCACCGCATGACAATAAAAGGTATTATGTTGACGTAGTGCTACTATAAATTACAATTTTTAAGTGTCTATGTCTGCTTTAAATGTCTTTACGATTAGGTTTACATTATTAAAAACAGGTTAACATTATATTTACGGACCATAGGTACTTAAATACCTTTTCTAAAACATAACTACCGGAGAATAAATGTCTCGCCCGTTTTTAGAACTTTACTTATCTTAACCGCGCGATCTTCTCGATACCGTCTCGAGAGCCCGTCACAGGACGGAAATTCGGCAGGACCGGCAGAGTGGCAGTATCTCATACCTCCCCGGTGAGTCGAATCGGGAGGACGTGTTGGGACCCGACGCGGTAGTGTGACTGTGTTTGTGTGAACGAAAATGTAAGTTGACAATTCTCTATTAGTCTTCTGTAATCTTTTCAAGTTTGTGTTTTTTTTTGTGTGTGGAATCTATTCTGGTATTTCTATTTTTTTAATCTTTTATAAATTATCGGCTTTCAATTACCATCACTTAAAAATATTTCAAAAGGATGTCATTTTAAAAACTTGCTGAATATTTTTAGGGTACACTACGCATGAGTTAGTATGCGTTTATAAGATTTATCTGTATTTGGTGAAAAATATTATATTTTCTTTCGGTGGAAAAATATTGGAGGTTTCATTGCGTTTTATTTTTTTCTTCACTATAATTATCTAGTTTGGAAAAAGATAAATTTATAATTGATATCAATATTTATAACTAAAATTGAATTAAACAGAATATAATACTTTACAGATAAATTTTTCAAACGCATTAACGCTTGCGTAGCGAAATTTAAAGTTATAAATTTTTGTGGAATTAAAACTATTTATCCGGGAGGCGCAGGTTCAAATCCTACTCACGACCGTGTTTTTGTTTCCACAAAAAATATAGTTTCAGAATATTTTATCTCAATGCATATTATATTACAACTAAATTCATCTTCAAAACGAGTATCAACACAAAGAATATTGAAGAAAATGAAAAGGTAACGAAACGAGGAAAATTAAGAAACAACGAAATAAAATATTCAAGACCAAGTAATTAATTACGATAAATGTCTCACTTTTAAAATAAAACAATGCCTCGGTTCGTCAAAGCCTAATAATTATAACGAGCTTTCTGAAGTTTTTAAAAACCTCATTACCGACGCGAATATTTTTAATAATTCACGTTTCGGAGAATTTTTGAAATGGCGTGGTATCGTTTTATTTTATTTTTCGAGTTATATTTCAGTTTATGGGTACTTGTTACTGATAAATGCACGATTAATAAGAAATTATTAAAAAAAAATAGATAAGTCGGGAAATCATTCTTCCAGTCTTACCGGATTTAGAAAACTTAGTTTAAATTTTTTTCAGTGTTGAAAGCTCCAATATTTTTTTATGAGTTCTGCTCTTTTTGGTGAACCAAACAGTAAGCATCATATCCTCTGCCCTAAATTAAAAAAGAAGTAGTTGCTAAGGTTTATCTATGAATACAAAGGTTTTTATTTCGTAGTTTTCTTTAGATTTATTAGTTAATCATTTATGTTATAATAAAATTCAGAGAGCCTTAATCAAATACAATTGAATCAAAATGACGATGATGTGTCAGTGACACGTAATCATTAATAAAAAATATAACAACTCTTCAGCAATGTAATTAATGTATCAACAAATGACCTACTTCTTTCGGTTGACATTTAGGTATAACTTGCAGAGATAAGCAGAGCAACAGATATTTTATAATTTTGTTATTATATTGATTGCCGAAAATTATTATTTGTAAATATATTATAACATTCAACTTGATAACAAAAGTAGTTAAGTAGACAAACTTAATTAATTTGGCTTTGGATAGAGAATATATATGGAAGGCCAATTTTTTTACAATTATTTTCGTCATCACAATGCAAACTTAAAGGTTTATAAAAAGAATTGAACAAAAAGTAAAACAAAAGAAAAAAAAAACATTCTAATTTCAAAAACATATAAACGTTTAGACCAAGCCGAGTCATATTCAGTATTTTCAGCCAGTACGTCGGTTCACCAAGGAGTTGCCATTCAAAGGTTACGCTTGTTAGCAAAGCAAAAAGCAAACCGTTTGACAAGCTTTTATGTCGACAAATACAAAGTTACTGGGAATTGATTTTAGTTCTAGTAAACAGGTTCCAGAGTTTCAGTCAGTTTTAGATTTCTGTTAAATAATAGAATTCATGGAATCATATTATACATTTAGTTGTTCCACGCGTCTAGTTACAGTTGGAGTCACTTCTATTTTGCTCTATATCGTTTCCGTAAATGTCTGGGAAAAGGATGGAAACGTGCTAACGTGAAGTAACATTTTTATAAATGTTTCTCTGTTGCTAAATATTTCAAATTACATTTACAAACACATATGGACAAAGGTAAGCCCGTGTTGTTTGGAGATATTTACATCATGATTTAAACTTATATTATTAAAGTAGGGATGATTAAGTCTGTTAATACAACAGACTTAATACCACAAGCTTTTAGAGGTGTAAGATCCGTTTACAAACTCTATTTATAAAAACTTTGTATTATTATTGATAAACAGTAGCAACTTCTATTTCTGTTACGCATTCAAAAAGTTTCAAAATTTTCAAGCGTCTATAGTATTCTATACAAACTTTCATAGCAATAGTAAAGGTTTTCAATTTAGAACCCTCAACAATTCTTCTAATTATTTTTATTTAATCTCGTTTTGATTATGTACAGTGAATGTTCAGTTATTTTGGAATAACAATATCTATACCTATTTTATGCCTACAATCATTTTAATACATTTATTCTAAGTACTGTTTTCTTGTGTGTTCTGTCTTTCGAGTTTAAAGTTGGTTTGAAGAGCATTTATAGAAATCTACATTATGTGCATTTATTCTGTTTAGAGAGCTCTCGTGTATATTTTACTTTATAACTGTTCGTCACGCCAAGTTATTTCCGGAAAACTTAATGGGAAACAGGTTTAAATCAGTCGGACAGTTTCATCAGTAATATATACATCTTAAAATAGTAATTAAGTCATGTTATAGTGATACTGGTTCGCGACTGCGCTTGCGTGGACTTCAGAATTGGGTCCAGAAAGGATAAAAAATATCCTGTGTTAATCCAGGTTATAAACTTCCTGTGTTATTGTGTGTTCTTCCTGTGTATGTTCCAGGTTATAAAAATCCGTCCAGTAGTTATTGCGTGAAAAAGTAAAGAAACATACAAACTTTTGCTTTTTTAATAATAGTAACTGCCTCATTGGTCTAGTGGTCCCAAATGCGACTGCTGAGCATGAGGTCCTGGGTTCGATTCCCGGGTCGGGCAAAGGGTTATTGAGTTTTTCTGTTAGAATATTCTCAGTAGCAGCTCAGAGTTTGGAATTGTGCCGGGTAGATGGCAATAGGCTCACCACCTAACCTATTACATGGGACTTAATAACAGCATTGAAAGAAAGAAAGAAAGAAAGAAATATATACCTCTGCCTACCCCTTCAATGGGGAATACAGGCGTGATGCTATGTTATGTATGATGCTATGTTAATAATCGTAGAATGAAAATAATATGCCTGCAGCAGACTTTTCGAAACGGAAAACAGCTTAAGCGACGGGCATAGGCTATCTTTTCAAAAGTCTCGTTCGTTCAACAGCACAGATATCTAATTATAAAACCAAATATCTGTGTTTTTGAACATGTTGTTTTTTTTTATCTCAAATCGATTCACGTCTGGCCACCAACTCTCCTGATGGTAAGCGATGGTGTGGGCGAGGACGTACTCTATGTATGTAGCTTCAGAAGAAATCTATTCACTCTAAGAAGAGTGGATCGATTTTGGGAGAACGATAGTTAGGGAGTTAATGCAACTACTCAAACCCATCTCCCACAATGGTTGCACCGGAGTACACCCCGAGACACGACTAGGTAGCTTCACGGCATGGCTTCCTCTGGTCGGTGGTAACCAGTCGGGGCCAAAGCCCTCCACCAGAGTTGTGTTGCCCCATCGAACAAACAGTTCAAATGTACCTCATTCTAATTCCAAATCAAAACAACAAGGACGTCCATTTTTCTAAAATGCAAGCACAATGCGGCCAGTAACAGAACAATAGACAAACGGCTAAACAAAAGGTGTCAACGTGAGGTTTTTACAGCCCTTTCCATTCCCTTTCTTTGCCAATGACTAGACGGTTCCCATTCTTAAGCGCCCTTTCTAAATAATTGTTTGGTTATCAAATGCTTTCATGTTTTTGGCATGAATTAGTTTGTTATAATGTATTCATGGGTTTGTCGGTTGAATGGATTATTTTGTTGATTTTATGGCCACTTGACTATAAAAGGTATTATGTCAAGTTCAGAAATATTTTCATTTTTTTTTTAAATTTTGTGTGGGGTCTCTGGTTGTTTGGTTTCTGTCAATAATTGAATTATTCTGTTTCCCTGTGGGTGGGTACATCGTAAAAGATGTTAAAGGCATTATTGCAGAACCATCCTTCTTCAACAGCGTACTGCGGTTACCCATCCATTTTCTAAGCGTGGTGACTATAATTCTCTAGCGTCTATTTATATTATTTTTTCCACTCTTGTTCGAACAAGCCCACCATACTTTTCCAACCAATGCAACTTCTGTGAACCCAAATCTATAGTGGTGACCAACCAGCTAGAAAGCTGAAACAATGAATTCCACGAATTTGATGCTTCGAGGGTTTTTTTAACTGTGTTTGGACCAAAGTTAGTCAGGATAGAATATTGGAGTAGTGGAAAAGAATTACGCTGGATGTATAGTTTTCAGATTTTTCCCTGTACTTGTAGTATAAGACGACATTACTTGCCAAATTTCATAGTTCTAGGTCACCGGAAAGTACCCTATAAATTTTGATTCCCTTGAGAGTGTCGAAATATACGCTTTTTGCGGCATAAACGGCCGTATCTTTTTTTAACGTTAACTTGGAAGTTTGATTTTTTCACATCTTCAAGGGACTGTAGTCCTGAGTATATGGTGGTTTAATGAGTAATTTGAATTCGATACTTCCAAGCGTTCCCGAGATAAAGGGTCTTGACAGACAGACGGATAAACAGACAGACAGACGGACAACAAAGTGATCCTTTAAGGTAATATCTTAGGTTTTCGCAATCACTATACATTATTGTGTGCCAAAAGGCTCACTACTACCTAGCGCTGATTTTCAGCAACGGCCCACGAGTGCCATACGCTCGAAACAAGGTGAATAGTGAAATACATACATAATAATTGGAAGTATATTAAGTAACATAATGAAGTCTAGAGTAAGTTATTAAATGTACGTATATATGAATAAGTAAATAAATGAACTAATAGAAGCAAAAAGTAAAGATTGTAAATAAGATTAGAAGTACATTTTTCCATAATTATATTAATTAAGTGGTAACATAACATAACATAACATAACATAGCATCAAGCCTGTATTCTCCGAAGAGGTAGGCAGAAGTGTACACACCCACATTTCACCAATACTGTTATTAAGTCCCATGTAATAGGTGGTGAGCCTATTGCCATCAACCGGGCACAGTTCTAAACTCCGGGCTGCTACTGAGAATTTCCTAACAGAAAAACTCAATAACACTTTGCCCGACCCGGGGATCGAACCCGAGACCTCCTGTTCAGCAGTCGCGCTGTTATTGTTGTAATTAAGTTGTGTTCAGCATTATCTCACCGAATTTTCTCATTCACCCAAATCGAGGTAATAAACTAATAAAAAGAATTTGATCATAGTTTTTCATGCAAGTAAGGATCAAGCCGAACCGTGCCAAACAGCTTACATATATTACTGAATTATTTTATTTTTTATTGTACTCCAAACTTTTCTGAATAAATCTAAGCGAAAATTCCACTAGTAAAAGCAACTATTACGAAAAATAAATTAAAGAACCTACGTCGTGTATGTGTTTTTTTTTTTAGTAGTCACGAGCACAAACATGTATAGGTAAGCAAATTAATGTATTTATATATTGTAGAAGGAATGGTTCTTCTATCTGTGTTACATATCTAATCATCTTAGTAATACATAGCATCACGCCTGTATTCTCCGAAGAGGTAGGCAGAAGTGTACACACCCACATTTCACCAATGCTGTTATTAAGTCCCATGTAATAATAGGTAGTGCGCCTATGGCCATCAACTGGGCATAATTCTAAACCTCGGGCTGCTACTGAGAATTTCCTAACAGAAAAACTCAATAACACTTTTCCCGACCCGGGTATCGAACCTGAGACCTCTTGCTCAGCAGTCGCGCTTGGAACCACTAGACCAACGAGGCAGTAATACACGCTAGAGGTATTGTCGGGAAGTTTTTAAGAGTTTGTGTTTATATGTTTTTGTTCGTAACTGTACTTATATCGCACATAAGGGCGTCACATTAGCTAAACAATAACAAACAAAAAAAAAAACCTATTCCCAAAACAGAAAGTATAATCGATGCAAAATATTAAAATTTAAAATATTTTAGACATTTTTTAATCAGAGAACACCGCCCGTAATCCTATGAAGATTCCTTAACTGAAGATTTTGCATGATGTCACATAAAGGTTGCTACATTTGAGGACCAAACCACTTAGTGTTATGATCTTTAAGCCCTAGACGTCGTAAGCGCCTTATGTGGAGTTGATATCACGGGTCTGTTTAAGTTTATTAAGGATTACCATGAGAGGCACAGGATTACTCTAGACATAGTTAAGGACGTGGGTTAGGTCGTGCTAGATAGCAGTAATGAAGGTTCAGAGTACAGACACGGTATAAATTCTTAATACTTAACCAAAGTTGCTTATTCCGTAAATGTATTGAGGCGTAACACTAACATATTTCGTGTTTGTATATTTGTATAACCTGTGGCTTTATATGATAATACCTATGCAAGATAAATCTTTGAAAAGCATTAACGCATGCTTAGCGAACTCTAAAGTTATAATATTAAATGGAAAAACAACAACTTTATAGTTCGCTAAGCATGCGTTAATGCTTTTCAAAGATTTATCTTGAATTGTTAAGGTAATTGCATTCTTTACGACATTGTATTAACTGCAAAGTTAGTCGAGTCGGTTCGTCACTTGTTTAAGGACTGAATCAAGACTGAATTGATAGCAATGACGACGCCATAAGATGTGTTAAAATATGGAAGAAGAATTCGCGGTGGTGAGCGAGATGGCTTAGTGGTCAGAGCACCTGGAGTATTTATCCGGGAGGCG
The DNA here is from genome assembly GCA_935421205.1 of Xylocampa areola. Lineage (NCBI taxonomy): Eukaryota > Metazoa > Arthropoda > Insecta > Lepidoptera > Noctuidae > Xylocampa > Xylocampa areola. The sequence continues at coordinate 9,775,081 of OW285219.1, read as the reverse complement.
CAGGTTCGAATACTGTTCACGACCGTATTATTTTTCCATTTAATATAATAGCTTTATAATACCAATGTTTACAGATATAAAAGAATTCGTGATCACTTTAATTTTGATAGTGGTCTGGGTAGAGAAGAAAAACCATCAAGCATGTTTAAAGATTTTAAATGACTGATTATTAAAAAAGAAGTTAGTAAAAAGCAGTAAAATAAAAAAATAACGAAGCCGTTGGTAATATTTTACACCGACTCCGTACCACAAAAGGGTCATTGGGACCATTTATATTCACACCGAAAAATATAGGCTTCATAAAACCGAGACTTCCAATTTTGATTCTAATGTTACAAAAAAGGATTTAATTAATGTTACTTAAATGCTCAACTGAAATGAAAAACAAAAAATAACTGGCAACCCCAAGGAGTTTTTTGTACGAATAGCGAATAGTGCTATTTTTAAACAGCCAGATCGTTATTTTTCTTTTAAAACAGAAAGTTCGTATCACGGAGCTCTTTGCTCTTTTAACAGACTTGAAGTGTTTCAAAGCGAGTAAAAAACATTTTGCTATCTTTAAAGTGAATATTTATGAGAAATATTAAAATTTCTAGTCTAAATGTTATGGATCTTTTGCAAAATATTCAGATCGAGTGAAGTCATTATACAGTATTTTATATGCAAGTTATATTTTGTTTTAGATGAACTCAGTACCGTTACTTTACGGGTAGATTAGTTCAGAAGAATATTTTTGAAAAGGCCATTTGTTTTATTCATTAACCTGGATTCCGCCACGTACTTAACCAACGTCAAATAACATAACGTGTTAACTAAGAGAACACACATGAATAGAAAAACTGTAAAATTAATTTTGGTAAACGATTTATTTAATAAATCACATATTGTTATTTATTTTTTAAATTAAAAATGCGTTTTTGAGAATTAATTTAGAAGATTACCTAGACAGACGACTTACCGAAATACTCGAAATAGCAAATAGTGTTTTAAATCTTATTATTTTTAATTAGGAGTAACCATTTAAAATTACATAACACATTCTTAGTGTCTAGGTATGAGATAGACTTTAAAAACGGAAAACATCTAGTTACATCTCACATTAAAAAAATTACAGAATCCCCTCAACCCTAGTGTTGCCACACCAAATTTATTAAACAAAATATTTAAACATTTCATGCTCCACAAATATTAATTATTATTCGCTCCTGAGTTCAATACTCTTGTTGAGAAGAAAAATGATCCATTACGAATAGATGTAATGGTCGTGAAACAAACCGGGTTGGTTATCTAAGGGCAGGGGTTAGATGATAGGCAGTGGTTGTGAAGTAAGGCAACTGTGTTGCGACAGTTCGTCAAGCTTTTAATAGTTGAATGAGCTCGTTGGAGATTCTATTGTAGTATTTTTAGTCTCGTGTCCTACTAAATACCTATTATAAATGCGAAAGATTGGATGTTTGTGATGTTTGCGCAAAAACTACTGAACGGATTTGGATAAAATTTGCTATGTAGTTTTTTTTAGTTATAGGACATAATTATGATATTTTTATCCTCAAAAAGCTGAGTTTCTGGAGGAAAAGGGGAATTCTGTGGATGACACTGTGGGACGTACCTAGTTCCTAATAAAACCTCCATTTGTGAGATTCCCCTTTACTTATTTAACTACCTGTATTATTAATGCTGTTATGTAACTGCCTCGTTGGTTTAGTGGTCCGTAGCGCGATTGCTGAGCAGGAGGTCTCGGGTTCGATTCCAGGGTCGGGCAAAGTGTTATTGAGTTTTTCTGTTAGGAAATTCTCAGTAGCGGCCCGGAGTTTGGAAATGTGCCCGGTTGATGGCAATAGGCTCACCACCTATTACATGGGACTTAATAACAGCATTGGTGAAATGTGGGTGTACAATTGTGTACACCTCTGCCTACCCCTTCGGGGAATACAGGCGTGATGCTATGTATGTATGTATGTATGTTATGTGAGTACGCAAATTTTTATGATGAAGATTGTTATGGTTGATTTACTATTATCTTGCAAGGCTTTGATTATTGGCTCTCACAGTACAAGTTCCAGAAAGTATCTCTATAAACTCTGTATTAGTTTTACACAGTTTAATAAGTGTATAATAAATATACCTAAGTCTTATTTATTAATTATTTACTTTTATTACTCAAGTCCATTTTAGGGATGGGTTTCTCCACCAGTTATACCTAACCTCCGACGAAGCGAGCCGAAATAAATATAGATTATCCATTTTTATTTAATAATGTAATAATATGTTATTAGTGCTGAAACACATTTCGCCGTGTTATTACGTGCGAATGGTTCTAAACAATGGCGCCGGTTTTTAGAAAATCTCGTGTGAGTGTATACCGATTTCATGCCTCGTTCAAAATAAATGGTGAAATGCGTGAAGTAAGATGCACAAAAACTGATATATAAATATCTACATAGTTGTGAAAACTGCTCCTAAATCCGTCCAGCAGAACAGTGTACATACATACATGTAAGTTCGTTATTTAAGTGTTACAACGCATTAATAGGTTCCCGATAATTACAATCTGGGCGTCTTCAAGTCGCGAGTGAATAGGTATCGCAAGCGTATTCCAATATCGTAGACCGCATCCTAGCTTTACATGAGGCGAGGTAAGGTCAAACGCAAGCCTTACTAAAATAAAAATTAAATATTAAACAAATAGGTTTATTTGATTAGCTATTTCAATCCTAATAATATTATTATTGCCTCGTTGGTCTAGTGGTCCCAAGTGCGACAAGTGAGCCTGAGGTCTCGGGTTCGATTCCCGGGTCGGGTAGTGTTATTGAGTTTTTCTATTAAGAAATTCTCAGTAGTAGCCCCCAGTGCAATTGTGCCCGGTAGATGGCAAATTACAATTGCTGAAATTTGGGTATACAACTGTGTACACTTCTCTACATACCCCTTCGAGGAATACAGGCGTGATGCTATGCTATGTTATGTAATATTATAAATGCGAAACTTTGTGAGGGTGGATGGATGTTTGTTACTCTTTCACGTAATTAATATTATATACAATTATGCACACACTTATTTTATAATCTTGATTAACACATAGGATACACTTTAATAATAATATTTTATACAATTATGCACACACTTATTTTATAATCTTGATTAACACATAGGATACTCTTTATCCCGGTTGGCCCCAATCCTAAAGTCGACGCACAGGAAGGCGCGGGCAGGAGCTATTAAATAATAAATGTAACAATACATAAATACCTATCCATACTCCATACTATACTATACTATATACTTACTATCCATACTAATATTATGCGAAAGTAACTCTGTTTGTTTTTTACCTTTTTACGCCTAAACGGCTGTGCGGATCGTAATGAAATTTCAAATTTGGCATGGAGATAGATTGTATCTTGGGGATGGACATAGGCTACCTTTAGTCTCGCAGACGAAGTCACGGGCACCAGCTAGTCTAAAATATATTAACTGTTATTATAAAAGTACAATTTCCGTTACTCATATAACCATACACACTGACTTTCTACGAACGCGGAGCCCGAAGAATTCACTGAAAATATTTGAACGATAAAATTGCGCCATTACTTTTTCATGTGCCTAAACATAGCTGATGAAAACTGTAATTGAGTTTGTATTACGTTCACTGGTTCCTGTAATGTTTATGACGTCACCGTGTTTACTTGGCACATAGTAATCATGACTTTTATATTTACTGTACGCTGAAAGAAAAAGTGATTGGAATTTTCCGGGAGTAAAAAACATATAAAAATCTTTTTATAAGTTTTCTGATTTAATAAATACGGGATTGAAATATCTATAGGTACATGCTTATTATATAGATTCAAAGGGATTTGAAGGATTCATCAGTTATTGTTAATTTATTGGTGTTAATTACTAGGTCGTTTTTGACCCTGCTTGGACTTCAGAATTGGGTCCAGCCGGGATAAAAATAATCCTGTGTGTTAATCCAGGTTATGAACTATCTGTGTGCTAAATTTCATTCAAACCCGTTCAGTAGTTATTGCGTGAAAGAGTAACAAATATCCATCCATTGTCACAAACTTTCGCATTTATAATAGTAATACCTGTTCCCCACAAACGTTGTTTACGCATATTAATTTAGAATTTGAAACAAAAATTGATCAAGCCTTTTCGGAGGAGTTCGATAACAAACACTGTGACACGAGATTTTTACATATTAGAAGAAGATATTAGTAGGAAGTGGTACCTATAGGATTATAACATTAGTAGGATAATATATAAAATTACAAAACTGTGGTGACTGCCTGATTATGTATTAGATAATTAGATTAATCATAGGTACACAGCGATTTGGTTCCACGTTGGCACGTGAATGGAACTCCCTCCCGTCTTTTGTGTTTCCTGAGAAATATAATCTAGGCATTTTCAAGACTAGAGTGAAAGATTTCTTCTGGATGTATGTGCCACACCGTCCCTTACTATCAGGCGAGTTGATGGCCAAGCGTACATCCATCCTTTTGTCTGCCTAATGTATATAGTGTTCGAAAGTGCGGCTGCTGAGCGTAAGGTCCTGGGTTCGATACCCAGGTCTTGCAATGTAATGTAATAATTTTTCACCTCTTACCACCAACCTACACATCTGTCTAATATTTTAGACTTTACAGGCGTGATGCTATCATGTTACATTATTAGATTACTAGCTGAATATCTATCTTTGTTGGGGTTCACGTTTGAAGTAATCTCTATTCGTATTTTAAGACTAAAGCCTCCCCACAACTTGACATCACATGAGACCGCTGGTTTGATTATTACAAAGGTGCGGTTTCTATGCAAAGGCGCCTACTGCCTTATCGTGTTACAAGTTACAAGTCATGTTTAATTAGGTACTAACAGTAACAGGGTACTTTTAGATAGGAAATAATTATGTACTTAGTCTATAGTCTGATTCTCTGTTTCAAACGTAATTTTAAAGTATTTTGGGTTCCAGGCTTTTCAGGAATCAATGTGGAACTAAGTGTTAAGGACGCAAATGACACCGATTAATGATTTTAACTATGATTTAAAATTCTTTTTTTTTCTCATGATATCCGTCATGATGATTAGAAAAAAAAAAACTTTTCAATTACGTTTTTAACCATTGACTTACTTTTATTACCTACATTTATTTACTTTTTTTAATGTATTTGATGCGTTTTGTCAACCTAGCGACCATATCACCCAATTTATGTACATACTTAAGTTCACTATTAATTCAGGATCAAAAGAATAATAATTTCAAAAGTAGTTTATATTTGATGGTTCTATATTATGTAGAGAGGTAGAAAAATTTGTCTTTGATATTTATGATAGGTACATGATGTAAGTAGATACCTACAGATCAAGAAAATAGTATTTTAAATATATAGGGACCTTCGTCATATAACGATTTTTATTGAGGCAAAAGATAGCTTGAATTAATTTGAATACATACATCAGCATCACGCTTGCATTCACCAAAGGGGTGGGCAGAGGTGTACAAGGTGTAGTGTTATATGTACACTCAGATTTCACCGATATGATTACTAAGTCCCATGTTACGTAGTGATCGAGTCTATTGCCACCTACCTGGGACAATTCCAAACTAAACTACGGGCTGCTACTGAGAATTTTCTTACAAAGAAACCCCAATAACAGTCTGTGCAACTTTTTCTCTTTTTATTTCTGTTTATGTTTGGAAAACCCGTCATGGCGACGCTGTGTCCGACTCCTGTCGATTAAAAACCCACTGTCCTTCACGAACCTTTTTACTGGAGTCCCCGGGGAAAGTAACTGCATTCACTACAACCCCGGCTGGTCATGGTTCTCATAGCCTAGTGGTTCGAATCCAACCACTGACTTTTCGAGTATTGTGCATATTAGAAACTTATTATCACTTGCTTAAAACGGTGAAAACATCGTGAGGTAACCAGCACACTGTGTAAAGCCATGTCAGAGGCCTACGGGCGGTTCAAACTCTGACACTAGGTTGTTCATCCACTACACGAAGAAGAAGAAGGTCATTATGGTCCCTCGGAAGTATTGAAGGACCCGTCATTTGTGCCTTTGTTTAACCTGAGCATCAAACCCATTACCTCACGCTCGGCAGTCGCGCTTTATTCCACAAGACAAAGCACTGCCACTGAGGTAGTTATTATAATAATTTACTTAAAAACTGATATACATTCACAATAAATCCTTAATAATAATCATGCAAAGAAAATAAAACATTACACGTAATAAAAATACCATTAATGAGACTTAATTATACCTAATAACATTCTCACGTGCGTACCACCCCTAATGTTCCCGAATAAATATAAATATAAAGCTGAGCACACACTCCGAAGAAACTAAAGCAATTACGTTAACTGCGTTTATTGGTGGGTTTTTTCTCAACCCTTTTGGCTTTGAGTGGGTACTCAACCTTCATAGTACAGGTATTTAGGGTTCTGACGTAGATAGTAATGTGATGGTATTAATAAATTAATAACTTGCTTCTGCCTGAAAAACGTATAACTTTAGAGTTGGTTTACGTTTGAAAGATTTATCAAAAAAATCCTCTTATCCAAATTATTTATAAATAAAGAAGTGTTTGTTTTCCTTCATAGTCATCTGTATCACTTGTTTCCTAGCGACACGACATAAATAAATATTTTTATTTGCAAAAATTATGGACAGCAAACCGCCTTACAATCCCCTTCAATACACAGCTTCCCTACGTGTTGAATAACAAAAAATCGCTTGAAGAAATCTCAGTTCGTCGTAATGGGATAAATTTATATACAGAACCCATTCGGCATACGCTTGGCCACTTCTTTATAAAGGTGCTTATTTCTAAGCCTCTTAAATGAGGTCCACCAGCTGTATTTGTGCCAGGATTACGGGAATATATAGGACCCTCACTTATGAAAGTAAACTGGTATAAAAAAGTAAACCTTCCCTTTTTCTTTCGTGGCTGGTTTGTGTTCGGGCCAATAGTTGTGTTTGCGCAAAAATAAAAACTTGTGAAAAATTCGTATGAAGTTAAATTAAATAATACTGCTTGGATCTGCCTATTCTTTTCCCAATCGTATTGGGGTCGGATTCCAATCTAATTGGATACAGCTTAATACCATTATTTTACTTGGAGCGACTTCTTATTCAATCTCCACTGCCCAGTTACTGGGTATTACGATATCTCATTGTGAGATAGGTTGTTAGACTATCAGGCATCTGATAACCCGTAACGGCCATCATAGATCATTAGGAAGTTGGTCAGAAGTGTTCCATTGTTTTAATATAATGTTAGGCACAAAATAACCCTAATGCATTGCACCCCGATCTCTGATAAGTACTTCAACAAATAGCGGTTACAACGCACAGATTTTCCAAAAATAATATTATAATAAGCATTCAGTGAATTAATCAATAATACCTACCTATCGATTTAAAATGCACCATTCAACGCGAAACATTATTAATAGTGTGGTTTACTCGAAATAGCCCACATAATACGAGCCTCATATTTCAACCCCCATTTAAAATGTCCCCAAAAACAAAACCATTCATTGAATTCAAAAGGCATATTGAACATGCATACAGTTGTGCGATTCAATCGAATATTCGGTGTGTGTAATCTAGATAATCGGATACTGAATCGATATATCGGTATGATTCGATGATCGTTGGTTTAAGTATGATTTGAACATAGTGCTGCGATTTTGCTGGCATAATTTAGGCGGGATTTTCATCAATTCAGTGTATCCGATAATTTCGATTCGTGTGTTATATTGCTTCGGTTTGCATTTCGATGTAAACTTTGCTTTATAGCTGAGTTAGTTTTTAGGGTTCAGTAGTCAAACCACTCTCAATGATTGAAAAGCGTTACCCTACTAATTTTTACTAAAGATAAGGTGGTGATCATTTATATTTTTTATATGAGTTTATTGCTATGGAATACTACTATGCATGTTACCTATACCACACATTCGTCGAACTATAGGTACTCGAATCCGTCTTTTACTGATCGTTGATTTTTTGCAATCATAATGCGTATTTGTGCCGGCTAATATCAGGAATAGAATAAGCGTATGCGCACCATTATTTAATTCGAAGGAAAAAAACACCGTTATACTTTCTGTGGGGTTATTCTTCTGCTTGAAACTAATACCAATTCCAATATTAAATAGACGCCGTAAAACAAAGTGTAATATTAAAATAAATTTACCTACTCGTATATTACAGTTGCCTCAATTTTAAAGTATGTTGTCTTCATATTATCCCGAATCTATAATTATATAAAGTTATAAATTTTTGTGGAAAAAGAATTTCCTATTCCACAAAAATTTATAACTTTAAGGTTCGTTAAGCATGCGTTAATGCTTTTCAAAGATTTATCTGTATTTGTTAAGGTAATTGCATCTTTACGACATTGTATTAACTGCAAAGTTAGTCGTGTCAGTTCGGTCACCTGTATAGAGACTGAATAGATAGCAATGACGTGACCAAAAGACGTATTAAAATGTGGACGATGAATTCGCGGTGGTGAGAGGATGTCGAGATGGCTTAGTGGTCAGAGCGCCTGGAGTATCAATCTGGGAGGCGCAGGTTCGAATCCTGATCGTGACCGTATTCTTTTTCCACAAATACTTATAACTTTAAGGGTCGCTAAGCATGCGTTAATGCATTTTAAAGATTTATCTGTACCTATCTATAATTTTTTTTTGTAATTTTGGCATTTAAAAGTACGAACTGACATATTTCCAATGTCAATCGAACGGAATTATTTTCAAGAATAAGTCCACTGGTCTAAGTTACGAACACTACGGCTATCTTTAAATTAGATATGACAAATATCGTGAGCGATTCGAGAGAATATCAATTGTTTTTATAATTTCTAAGCTTATCAAGACTTCCTCGAAGACTGCAAACTTGCATATCAACTAACGTGCGATAAACACTGAGTTCTGGGTTCGATTCCCGGGTCCGGCTAAGTGTAACGCTTATCACCACTGGACCAAAGAAGTACCTAGTTAGTAGCTATTAGTCTTAAATTTGATTTTCTACAAGACTAAGCGAGCTTATCTTGGTGCAGATTTGATCCGGGTCCATACAAAAATGGCTTTTGCTTTTGTCATGCTATATTTGTTCTGAGGTCGAAATATACTGGTCTAAGAACCTTGATAACCCAGGAACCCTTTCTCGAGGAGTTGGAGTTGGTCGAACAAATCACATGCCATAGCTAGGAATTGCAAAAAATAACCCGATATACCAATACCAAAAGCAGGTGTAAGAGCCAAGCCATATTTGGCGCTCTCTTTTTTACACGACTGCGAAAAAATAGGAGTGTTATGTTTTTAGAGTTCATGTATTTAAGTATGTATGTATGTTTGTGAGTTTTTTTATTCCACCATATTTTCTAGACGCCTGAATCGATTTAGATGTTTTCGGTATAATTAGAATCCTTACATTGTTCCGGGTAACATAGACTAGTTAGATTAAAAAAATACACACATTGCAGGCGTGGTTATTAATTTTCTAATTATTTTAATTTTGTTTAAAATAAAATGAATTTATTCTCTGACAGTAATCACAGACAGCCATTATCAAGCCCGTTTACAGAAGCAGAAGACATTACGGTTTGTCATCAATCATGTTTGAATACAAAAAGGAATAAAAAAACTCAACAATCAATGAAAATTTTGCCAATAGCGAACCCCAGTATTACTGTCACAATGCTTGCAATCTATTATGTATAATTTAAATTGAATACTTTATATAGAAATTGATTTCGTATTTACTTCTACTAAGTATTAGTAATATACATACCTATAATTATCTACATCTTAGCATAACATAACCTATCCTTTCTGTATTCCCCGAAGGGGTAGGCAGAGGTGTACACAGTTGTACACCAACATTTCACTAATGCTATTATCTGTTGACTCGCTTATTACTGGTAATTAGCAAGTGTCTGGACACAATAGATTTTTATTGTTATGAAGTAGATATAACATTGTACCTACGTCTCCCATTCGAAGAGGTAAGTCCAATTTAATAAAGTGGTGAAAGAAAGAAAGAAAGAAAGGAAAATATTTTATTTGATCACCATACCACGAGACACACAACAGACAAACAACTGTAGTTTTAACACAAAAATAAAACGAAGAGAGTTATTAAGCTATTATTTTAAGTACAATAACGTAAGGAACGTTAATATTATAATTAGAAAGACATATCATTAACGAGTCAGATTCCATTGTCATTGGTGAAGTATGTGTCCCATAGCTATATTGTTGCATTTATATGGTGAACCTATTGACATCTATTAGGCGCGATTACAAACTCCGGGCTGTTACTGAGAATGTCCTAACAGGAAAACCCAAATTTTTGTCAAATATGGTAAAGCAATTTCCTGGTCGACTATACGTATATTTTGCATTAGTACAATCAAGAGCATTTGTATTGTATTGTAAATACATATGTAATCTTATGAAAAGAAAAAGGATAAAAATGATATTTTAATCTCATTAAGAAGCGCTGCGCCTTTCAAAATGGCGTCTGCTCATAACTTGTCAATGACAACCGTTTATAAATCTCAATTTATGCCATGTCGACACTGTCCTGTGCTTCGGACGGCACTGTCCCGGCTGATGTGAATTAGCCGTCGGTAAACCAAGTCGGTAGGCCTCGACTGGAGACATCTCCAACAGTAAAGTGGCTTCTACTTATCATAACATAATCAGCCCATAACCGTCCCATTGCAGGGCAAGGGCTTCTTCTCATACAGAGAAGGCACGAACATTGATCACCACACTAACTCACTGCGAGTTGGCGTCAAGAAACGTCAAATTATTCTAGTTGCTCGGTTCCAAAAACTTGATCATATGGAGAAGAGTCGGCAAGAAACTCCACAGACACTCATTAAATAAATAATAGTACAGTCTTGGTTTGTTATATTTTTGTGATCAGAAGTTTCCGGGAGCAATGTAGGTTAATGCGTGAAATAATATAATATATATTTAATATACTGAGCAAACCGATACTGTGCCATCTGCGATAGGACAGGTTAACGCGATTTCTTCACTAAGTTCTAGAAAATTAATAATTACATTGATTGCGATTTCAGACCACCAAGTTTCCTCACAAGGTTTTCCTTCACCTTTTGTCTGTGATGTCTTATTAACTTAAAAAGTACATAGGTATGACATTGATTAAGAGAGCTTTCAAGAGGAGCGCCCGTCACCACTAAGCCACCACGATATTTGTCTCCTACCCAGGTTGGCTGCTACCCACTGTGTAACTCAAATCTAAGATTGGTTTATTAATAGGTACGGGCCTTATAGACATGCCTATAATAGTTGATAACAGTTTATAAGTTGAAAGTTCATCAAACTACAACTATAATAACAAAAACAATAGACTGTCTCTGTGATTAAGTGTCAATGTTCAACCTCTCACTTGTCGATACCGACAGAGCTGTGATATCTTGACGTTTACAGTACTTTAACGATAGCTTGCGAGATTGAATATTTATCGAACAGTTAAGTTAATGGAAGTGTAATGAATATCATTATAAGGTACCTTGGATGTTTATCATAATGTAATAAAAAAAGAAACGTACGTATACAACAGTATGAGATTACAAAGCTTATATAATCTGCGACAAAGGTTAATTTTTATGAAGCTGCATACCTACTTTATTATCTGTGTGAAGTTTTATTCTATTACTTCTGTTTTAATAGGAATTTAAAGATATAGTAAATTCGAATTTACTATATCTAGGGAACCGGAACAGACTAGACAATTTGGACCAGCTTGGCGGCGACTTGCTTCCCTAGGGGCTATGACCCCCACCAATAATACTGTCATTAGAAGCCCAAAAACCAGTACAATATCTAATTTCTACTGAGAAATCAGCATCATCCCCCTGCCCTTATCCCAATTTATTTGGGGTCGGCGCGGCATACCCATATCTGGCATGCTGCTAAAGTTTTGGCTATGTTTTATGACCGCCCTCCTGCCTGACGTCAACCCTCTTTGGGAATGCTGTTGTTGGTGATAACCGCCATCGATACACAGTCACAACAAATGATTTCTACTGAGAAATGGGGTAACAAAAATCTATTCTACAAATACGACATTTTGTGAGGATGAAATAAATGACTATATTTGAATGGAGGAATGTTTCTTACCCAATCACGCAAAAACTACACTAGAAGCTACTCGTAAAACTATAAAATTTCATAGTAGTGAAACACTAGGTACTATGAACATTTATAGTTTTATGACTATAACAAATAAACTAAAATAAGTCACAGGATATCCTGAAAAAGTGCCTTTTTCCCCAGGAGAGCATTTAGAACTCATATAACGTTGATATCAATATCGGAGGTCGGTGTGTGGAAGTGGAGCCGTGGGTAGAAACTAATATCATCATAGTTTTTGGTTATATGAAATAACCGTTACATTAATCAGACAAAGGCTAGAGTGGTGATAATATTGAAAATTACCATCCGCCGTAAATTTTCAATTAATCGTGAACGCGACAAAACAGGGAAACTTCAACCGTTGAAAATGCAATTAACACCGGCGATTATATTCGATATTATATAAAATATTGTAACAAAGTTACTAGGTTATTCATAAAACATCGTAACTGCATATTAATTAAACTACGGAATCATACGGTTCATTGCACAGAATATATTTGAATCGATTAATAATGATGTCGATTCATTGTATTGAATCGATTCCATTGCATGTCATTTTTTGTAGTCTTCACTCTCTAGTACACGGTGCCGTATAAAGTTTGATAACTTTTACTTATGGTAGGATAAGAACATAAACAGTTTTCTAAGCATTTTCTTATTAATCTCAAGACAATCAGTATGAACCATTTAATGATGAGTTGAGTAAAATGGTTACAGGAGTCGGTACATTGTGTCATTGTTTTCTTTGTTGCCAATCAGCCGAAATTTGGGTGATTTCCCCTGGAAAAATACTGCTAATGGTCTACTTCTTCTACCAAAATTCTCATTTCATATCAAGAATCCAAGACAAGCCGAGACATATGAACTCATATTAAATTCTCAGTTCATTTTATGGAAACAGTTACATTCATTTCCAACGAATGTAGTCTCGACATTTTACGTGGCTCGTTTTATTAGGGACCGTGTCCATTAGGCAGGCCCTCTAGCCTCGGTTAACGGAGACACCTTTATGTGCCATTGGCTCAAAGGATACTGTTTTATAGTCTCCGCTATCCACTTAAGTGACTTACGTGCAAGTAATTAAAAGGAACTGTTGCGGTGACGTACCCGCTAAGATGTTTTTAGTTTTAAAAGAGTGTTATGTCTGTTCTTTTGGAGTTTTTGGATTCTTTATACGCCAATTTTGAAGGCTATGTACTGATGGCATTTATTGCTAACTGCCTCGTTGGTTTAGTGGTCCGTAGCGCGACTGCTGAGCAGGAGGTCTCGGGTTCGATTCCCGGGTCGGGCAAAGTGTTATTGAGTTTTTCTGTTAGGAAATTCTCAGTAGCAGCCCGGAGTTTGGAAATGTGCCCGGTTGATGGCAATAGGCTCACCACCTATTACATGGGACTTAATAACAGCATTGGTTAAATGTGGGTGTACAATTGTGTACACCTCTGCCTACCCCTTCGGGGAATACAGGCGTGATGCTATGTTATGTTTATGTTATGTTGTTGTTATTTATTGGATGTGTTTTTTATTGATATATCTTTCCACGTTTATTACTGCCTCCATGGTCAAGTGTTCCCAACTAGGACTGCTGAGCATGAGGTCTTGGGTTCGATTCCCAGGCTGGCCAACATGTTATTGAGATTTTAAACAAAAAGTATTGTTTAAATAAAATACACCCAGGCTAAAGTCAAGAGTGGCATATTTTTGGAATAGTTTAAAAAAAAGTTTACTCTAGCGTTTGTACCTGCCAGGTATTCTGTAATATTATTCCGGTCTGGGAAATAAAGTGAAAAATATTTTGTTATTAAAATAAGACTGTGAATTTTTTGTGTCTACCATGGATTTTTAGCCAACATGTTAATAACTATTAAATTACATAAATACATATTTTAAACTCGATATCACCGTAAACAAAGTATTTATACATATTTACTTATATAACCCTCAATGATCTAGTAGTTACAAGCGAAGCTGCTGAGCAAGTGCGAAATTTTATTGGGTCTGTTAGGAAATTATCAGCAGAACGCCAGAAGTTTTCAATTGTTCCCCGGTGGAAGGCAATAGGCTATTGGTGAAAAGTAGGTAGCCATCATAAGCAATGAATGCAAAAAGCATATTTTAAAATTAGCAGTGCTATTTATGTATCAATTATTTTTCACCGCTAACTATACGCGCTACCATATGCACTTTTATACGCAACATCGCCGCGGGCTCAGCTCATGACTAAGGGCTCTGTACGAGTTCGAATCAAGTCGGGAAATCCCGAAAAAATGCACGTGAGTGGTTACCGGTAAACAATAATTGATATGAATATGTCTCACGAAAGTTATTATACAAAAATAGTGATATTGTAGTCAAGTTTCCTACTACATCGTCTTCCATCTATTTGTTTGTGTATAGTCGACCATACAATTGCTTTACCATCCTAATACTGAATTTCGTTTGCACATATCATAGCGAAAATAGTGTCAGTCAGATACTGTCAACCTTATTGACATTTTAATTTACTGGAAGTTTTTGTCAAATATGTTAAAGAGATTTCGTGGTCGACTATACATAAAATACTAAAATAATCAGTGTCAAGCAGCGAGCGAATTTCGCTAAACCCTATAACAGCACTTACGTCGTTTTTCCCCACAATATCCCGGCTCTCTTCGACATAATTGAATGCCTAATACAATTCATAAATAACTTTGTTCCAACCTCGTTAACAGACCTTAGTGAAGCACCTTGGACGATTTCCATACAAATCGCATGCACATACTCTCTAATTACTTTTAAAAGTTATAATTAATGAATTATGCGTCGGGTTTTCGGGATTTAGGTAGATTAAATTGTTTTGGCGACTTGTGTGAGGGTGTTTTCTGGTACTCTTTGAATGGAGAAAGGGTTATTCCATTTATTCAAGTGTCATTCATTTAATTTGTTTAATAACTTCTATAACAACCCAGGACGTTGCAGGGAAGTGAACATTTAATTTTTCTTTATTTTAAATTTTGTAATTAATTTTTTCGCATTTCTCACTCTTAAACATAATCTTAAAATCTTAAATACAAATTCTAAATGTGGAATACATTTAGAATTTGTATCCATACTTCCTTATAAATCCGTCTGTATGTGTGTTTGTTTCAAACAAATAGTCAGAGTTAAAGTTATAAGTATGCTGGTTTTGAGTCGAAGCTTCGCAGCATGTCTTTTTCTTCCATTCCGTCTCTATCAGCCGTCACCTCAGTATTCACTCCCTTTTTAGCCATATCATCTTTCCACTATTATGGAAATATGGATAAATCTTTTAAATATGATGGGAGTAATTGCAGCGGTCACGTCACGTCGTCGCATTTTGTCGGCTTCCGTCAGCGTTCGACTGTAGCCGCTTGATTGCAGCCGTAGACGCTCTAAAAAGAAGACGTCTTAAAAGGCGAGGTGGTCTGGAGTTCTACGGAACCCCTTCTTAAGCTTTACAAGCGCTAAACATACCTTTAATTTCTTAATCTAAAATTGTAAAATTACTCCATCCGAAGAGGAAAATAAACTCGAGAACAAATAAAGTTGAGATACCGATAACACCGGTGGGCGGTGTAATTATTTGAAACGACATTATTATTTTGTAGATGAATACGCAACGTTTTGTGGTTTTACCGGGCATTAAATATCAAAGAGGCAAGATAAATTTAAATATAGAATTCCCGCCATTTTCTTCCATATTTTAACTAGGTACATAATTTATGATGAGCTTAAAGTATTCAACTTCTGCAAGGGTCTTCCTACTCTTCTCTTCTAGTCACTTCTCTAAATTCATTGCCATAACAGGTCAAACCCGTTTGGGCCTACCAAGTTGACTTCATCATACATTTTTTCTTTATTTGTACGAGTACAATGATCGTCTGAAATTCGGCAGATGTGTCTTTGTATTTACTATTCCATATTTGAATATTTTTACGTATAGGTATATTTTTAAAACCCATGAACTTGAAGTCATATTTTTTGTGGATATGAACGACCGCGAACGGTGTTTGAACTTCTGGATTAGTAATAAATGATTGAATCTTATAATACCTCTAATGGTGACGTCACATCTAGTAAGTCTCTATGTCTAGTTGTTAAGATCGAAACTGTTATTTAATTTGTCGGTATTATCAGCGTATTATAAAGTGAGTGCCAGCTAAAATTTTGTGTGTACCTGTAGATGGAGAGGTTGTTGCGCCGCATTTTTGCGGACTTGATGTTTAAAAAGTACAATTTCCAATAGTGTCATTTGAATAAATTATATTGTGACATTAATATTTTTTCGTCAATATTGTCAGTTCATCTTTAATTTTCGCGTTGCAAATCCCAAATGGTGCAACAGTAAACAGTCGCAAATCGCGTGATTTCTCCACAAACTGTTCTCCAAATTGAAAACACTTACTATCTACCTTATTTCTTCCTCATTCCACCTTGTTGCTTATTAATATTGCGGTTGAACCTTAAGCACGTATATGTTTGGATGATACTGTAATCTTCGCCCCAGAGATTTGCGGTCCGGCTAGAAACACAATCTTCATAACGTATGGCAGGATTGGGACTTGCAATTTATACTAGACAAGGGATACAGGGAAACAACGTTGAATATGATAGTTATTTTCTAATTTTAAGTTATGAGTAATTATTTCTGTGTTGTTTAACAATAGTGGGTTTGGTGTTAAGCTTGAAGGAATTAGCACTGGAGTAGTGTTAGCGCGCGTACCCCTTTCGCCACTGGCATATGATTCCCAATCAAACCTTTATACGTTTTACCTGTATGGTTACAATGATAGTACTCGATTTTAATCGTGTATGACACAAAATATGTTTTTTTTTAAATATTGTTAATGTAATAACGAGAGCTATTGTTGCTTTACTGCAAGTTTTTTTTGTGCTTGTGTGTTACCTCACCCCCCCGCCAAAAGTGGCCTTCAAAGTTCGATATTTAGTCAGAAGCCGTCTCCCATCTGGTCCTCTAAGGTGTTATGGGTGTATGTATGTTTATATTTGCTACTCGTATATCAATAAAATATAACTAGACTAACTCCTCTAGGCTGAGCGACTGAGGATTAATAAGATATTAGTTTTTTACTCGGCGTCGTATTATTTTTTTAAGTGTCTCTGATATTATGGCTCATTACCAAAATGAATAGATATGTAAAAAAATTTGGTTTGTGCAGCTTTTTTATGTAATTTAGTAGTTATGATTTTTGTGAGATGTTAAGAGACACCGATTTTTAAAAACGGTGCTGGTATTGTGGTGATTTCAGCTATGCTGGACTAGTGATATCGTCTTACAAATATCCCCTACAAGACTTTTATTTCCTTAACCATACAAAGTTGGAAGCCTAGGTCTCGAGATTATACAATTATAACACCGTTTTCCGTATAAAAATATTACGGCCAATCACTGTCACTACTAAGCATAAAACCTAACGTAAGCAAAAAGTGTTGCCAATTGCTATATAACTTCGAACTAAGCCGACGTTCCTCTTAATTACATCGGTTCATCAGTTCCCGCAAGGAGATCACTCAATACAGGTGAATTAACAAAATGGTAGCAATCTACTCCCTGCCAAAGTTATCCATGATCGAATAGGAATTTCAATACGGCGATATGAATCGTTTCAATCGAATCATCTGACTCGATTAATTTTATCGCTAACTATTCGAATTTGGAGCTACTCGTCCCAACTCTTATTAAGTGGCAGGTATTAATGGCAGGAATTCGATGGCAATAGACAATGAGTGTTTAATTACGTCAAGTTGGAATTAGAACAAATTTTTTATGCTTTAAAAGAACTTTACTGATTTAGCAATCAATTGGTGATTGCTTAGTATTTAAATGTTTTACATTACATTACAAACAGTATTTAAATTTATAAAGTGCCCCGCCCCTTTCAAAATGGCCTCTACACAGAACTGTCAAAATCAAGAAGGTTATAATTATAACCTTTTTGGTCAATATAAACTGTAAAGGAAATCTCTGTGCTTCTGTGGGTACGTTTAAGGATGGCCTTCAAAACATTAGGGGCGTCGAAGAACCATGAAGAATGTGGTTCTTCGACGCCCCAATATTTTTTTTCGTATTCACATATTGATATCCTTGAAAAACTTGAGTAGTCCGTTGCCTGACCAGCAACAGGCCTGTTGGTTTCGGGTAGAATAGGGGGTTGAATCCCCCAACCCACTGGCTTCAGCCACGTTAAAACATCGGTTTTGGCTGCTCTTAATTTATAGCAGTCGCTTAGTCAATTCCGAGGCCTACGACTGGTTTAAACATCTCTAGTACTAGTTTAATTCTTTTTTCTAGTGTGGAAAATCCATTACGGACAGAACTAGTAACTACGCGAAAAATGTTAACATTTTGTTTAGAGGCCTGTAGAAAGGCCTCTCAGGCTTCTCAACAAGCCTATATACAGTGCTCCGCCTTCCATTTGAGATACTTTCAATTCATTTAAATACAATAATAACCGCTTGAAGAATTATTTAACCACTTACTAATACAGACATTAAATTCCCAAGTTAATAATTTCTTGAAACAAATGGTGTGAACGAAACAAAGTAACAAGTTGTTTAACGTGTTTATAAGTTCAAATTATATAACATGTTTGTGAGTTTATTATTGCTTAATGAAGTGTAATAGACTTCGCATATCAAGTTGTGTGAAATCTTAACTTAGTTGTTATGGTTCAACTTTAAGCTGAGATTTTAGCACACGTCACTGGGTTCAAGGTGGTTTAAGTGACATTAGATTAGCGATTACGATGAAAATAAACCATTGTTGTTTAACTTTGACTAGGTGCGCCCTTTGGTTTGAATTGTGAAATTACCCTTCTCCTGCAAGACCTCTACAATATCCGGGATAAAAAAAAAAGTTCCAAAATCCCAAGTTCGATAGCAAAATTTTATCATAATCCTTTCTCTATTTTGTTATCATTAAAATTCACAAAATAAATAAAAACAAACATTCGGCTTTCACATTGAGGGACTTTTCTGATATCACTTCAAGGCCAGTCGTAAAAATTTAACTCGTAAACCGTATTCCTAATAAATAGCGAAATTAAAAGGTTTCTTAAAGGTTTGATGGCAAATAAGAGTAGTGAAACCTATGACCGTTGGATTGACAAGTCAAAGGTCATATGTTCGGATGCGAGACACGCACCACTGACTTTTCGAGTCATGTGCGTATTTAGAAATTAACATTCACTTGCTTAAAACGGCGAAAGAAACATTATGAGGAAACTAGCACACCTGAAAGATGTTCTCTATACTGTGTAAAGCCATGTCAGAGACCTACTGGTGGTTTTAACTCTGGCACTAGGTTATTCATCAACCACACGATAAGAAGAAGACTAGGTTGTTCATCACCCACACAACGATTGGCAAAAAGTTACCAAACATAAATTGGAGAGCCCAAATCCGCTTCCTCTTGTAACTCGCACGTAAGCTCACAGGATTCAGCTCCCCGATGTTATGATTAATAATTCAGAAGGGACGTCGGGAACATACCTATCTTACATAATGAAATAAACTTCTCCGGTTCAAGTTATTTGTTATCCTAGCGCATAACATGTTCAGTTAAAACTTGGCCGTGGTTTGAAGAACACTAAAGTAATTTCATTAAGTTATCAGCTTATAAGCGGTCGGATATTTAATTAAAATATGAAGTTTTTTAGGTAAAAGATTGTGTGTTCGTAAACTAAGTTGGTTATTAAAGAATGAAGATAAAAAAGCTACCTACATGCATGTACGTATATCTTGGTCCAGTATATCTTGGTATCTCAAGGCGGCGGCGCTGCACTACTTACAAAGGTAACAAACAAAAAAATTACAAATTCAATACGTTCTTTACTTCCTCAGTTAAACTGAGCACGTGTTGAAGTTGACAGATAATCCTCAACCCACGCGGTACTCGAATAGACACTTCATTTGGTGTCAACAATGATCCTAAATTTAAACCTTTGAAGGACTTTTAATTGAATACATATATAATGCTTTGCTTATAATAAAATTGGACCTCAAAAACTTCTCAGGATGACGCCTTGATTACCAAGCTTTGTTCTGAACAGCCCGATTGCGGCTCTCACAGAAATAAGGGCGATTTATGTTAGTTTAGTGCATCAGCACCTGCAGATATTTCTACCAATAGTGATAGCCTAGTGATATGACCGTTGGATTGACAGGTTAAAGGTCGTAAGTTCAATTCCAAACACGCACCACTGTCATTTCGAAGTCATGTACGTATTATAAATAAATAATCAATTGCGTCAAATGGTAAAGGAAAACATCTTCAGGAAACCAGCAGACCTGAGAGATATTCTCGATGGTTTGTAAAGCCATGTCAGAGACCTACGGATGGTTTAAATTCTGACACTAGGGAGTTCATCAACTACACGATGAGAAGACCAGTAACTAAATTAATTCCGATTCGTTACCAGTTCTTGTAAACCTTTGCGGCGGCATAAAGACTAACTGAAAAATAGCCAAAATTTAAGCTGCTTAATAATGATTATGAATTAATTGTCGCTTGCTTATAATTAACGATGCAGAAAAACATCATGAGCAGGACACATCGGAGCATTTTCTTTATGGTGTATAGCACAGATTTATAATTTATGTGTGTATAGCACTGAATTATAACTAATATGTGTATAGCGGTGTATAGTCATGTCAAACAGAGATTTACGGGCGGTTTAAACTCTAACATTAGGTTGTCAGAATTCCGACATTAATTCTTTTCATTCCATCCACCACCATTTTGTCAGAATTCATCCAAATGGCACACAGGTTATAAGGCATTTTAACTTAAATCAAAAGCTTCACTTTTTTAATATAATATTAAAAGAGCAACGAATATTCTGTCAAAAAGTGGCACACATGACACATATTTGAACTCAGCTCGTGGATCGTGCCTATTTGCCTAACAAATTCTCCTATTGTTTGCCCAAACCAATTGTTTGCCCCACTCGTTAACGGAATACCATTGCCTACTGTTTTTTATTTGAAAAGTTCCTATGTGAGCCTAAAACTTAGTTACAATTGTGACCTTTTTTGCTTTATTCGACGGTGATGTTTGATTGTACATACATACGTTGAATTTTATATTTCCATTTCGCTGACTATATTCAATAGTGGCACACGAAAAATTATAAATGTACGATTTCTCAAATTGTGTACCTTTGTCTTGTGCCACTATTTAATTCAGCCAGCAATTTAGTCAATAGGTGGTATAAAAATGGTTGTATCGTGAAAAATTGTGCTTTTTACCATTATTACTACTCCTGCGAAATTCAGCATTTGCTCAGGACAAAAATATCTTCCAGGACTTAAACCAATTAATGTTTTACACTAAATTTCATCCAAATGCGTTCAGTAATTTTTGCGTGACTTATCAAATTCACAAACTCATAAACATCCAAAAGTTTCTCATTTATTATACTTTTGAGTAGAGAGTGGGATTGTGCTCTAATGCCTTTATTTAAATGGTTATTATTATTTTATTTATTTTCTGTAAATAGATCTTTTGAAGTTTACAAGTTTGTACAAGTAATTTTAGAACAAGATGGCATCGGCATTTCCTATCTGACTAGGTATCTCCGAGAAAAAATTTCGAATCAAACTCAGAGTTCAAGGTCTATTATAGTCCAGACATAATAGTACATAACTACGTGAGTGTATCATGCAAGGATCGTTTGGAATGACCTTTTGAGGAAAGAGCCATAGCCACTCTGAGGTGACCTGTCCTATCTGACGGCATGTAAGCATCTGTTATCGTGTAGCTCAACCACAACTAAAGGAGCGAAGCGACTCGTTACAATACTATATCAGATCAGGAGGACATAACCTCAACAATAATGATAAAAATCCTTCCAATGTAATAAGAACTTGAGTAGTATTCTTCCGAGTTAGAGTTGCTCAAGGCACCCGCAGCGTTGGCCTGGGACTGAGATTAGAGACTCATCAATAATACCTAGCTGAGGCCCGTGCTGTTCATTCGTATCGTGTGGTTGATGAACAACCTAGCGGCAGAGTTTAAACCACCCGAAGGCCCCTGACATGACTTTACACATCATCGAGAACATCTATCAGGTGTGCTGGTTTCCTCAAGATTTGTTTCCTTCACCGTTTTAAGCATGTGATAAATAATTTCTAATACGTACATGGCTTCGAAAAGCGGCGAAGTCGCGAGTCAAACTGGTCAGCCAGTTTGACTCACGACTTCGCCGCGGGCTCTAGTAACCGGTGAACAATGATTGATATGAATATGTCTCACGAAAGTTATTATACTATTTAATGTTGTTTTTTTTTGGGTCACTACACTATTCTATAAAATTAAACAACTTATAACCGGTTATTAGCGTGTATTACATAATGGTTTTTTTGTTTTTCCTGACGTTTCGAACATTGCAGCGTTCGTGGTCGCTGGATGACTAAGGTGACAGGCGACAAAAGTTTATTTAAAATTATTTCAGTCCATCGTAAATTTAATTGATAAAATTATTTATATTTCCTTTTTTTTTAAATCTATTTCATGGGTTCCCAAATTAATATCATCATTCCGATGACAATATTTTCCAAATTCTCGTCATTTTCCTAATTTATTTGAGATCGTTGCAACATTCTGATCTCATCGGTAGTCACTCCTTTTCTAGCCATATCATCTTTCACACAATTCAACCGGTCTTCCCCGGTCCGGGAAGGAAGGTGACGAGATGTGTGTATAAACACACATCTCGTCACCTTCCTTCACGTGATCACGTCACATGATCCTCATTCGTCCGCATTACAATTTCATACCACGATAAATGATTTCCAGATATGACATGGTCATCGGCGCCACTGACAGGTTCCGAAATTATATTGAAACTAGCTGATGCCCGCGTCTTTGCCCGCGTGGATGTCGGTTATCGCGACCAAAAGTAATCATGAAATTTTGATCCCGTTCCCGCTTTTCAATTACCTCTTTATGATTGCTCATTTATTAAAGTATTAAAATGGATAGAGTATGTTATCCTTAAGAGATAGACATATGCCATCGCGGACTTTTCTGTAGACCTACATAAGATACACAATTCCACCATACATCATTTTGTTATATATCAACGAGTTTAGGCAGCGTTTTCGTTGAAAGCTCCCAGACGGCTCATTTTTTTGCGACTCCTCCAACAAATATAATTATATTTTAGTCAATGTACACAAAAACTTGACAAATGATATACTTAAATCTTCCTCTTGAATCCCTCTGTCTATTAAAAAAAAACCGCATCAAAATCCGTTGCATAGTTTTAGAGATCTAAGTACACATATGGACAGACAGACAGCGGGAAGAGAATTTGTTTTATATTATGTAATGATGATAAATTAGTCTTGGCCTCCGTTACAAGAGAGCGCCACTTGGTTTTTATTAAATAACTTTTTGTCTATAAAAACAAGCACGCTAATGCGTGTAATTTATAACTTAGTAATAAATCTCTTTTCACCATAAAAACAACACCATTTCTTATCACAGGACATTAAAAACCTTTTTTATTGAATTATTCTGAACTTTAACAACAGATTATAAAAGTTACTGCTTTACCAAGCAGTTATCGAAACATAAAACGGCTCACCGCGTCCTCAGCCCGACTTATCAGTTAAGTTAAACTAGTCGGTTAAGTTCACAAAGGTCAGCCACCTCGCTCCCGTATGCCTTGGTTTTTTTTTCTTTTGTCATCTTTTGGAATTCGTCCTGTTAGTTTAGTAGAAGGCCTTTTTACTCGACTGAGCCAGAAGGAGAGTTATTATATGTATTATTTTTGATCTTTATATGCTAATAAATAATAAGTTTGCATTCTGTGAGTTTATATGTACCTACGTACAGCTGTGTACGGCCATGGACAGAGGAATATTTTATGTTTTATGATGATGCGATGGATGTATGTGTTGGTTTTAATTTTTGTAATCGTGCTATAAACTCTTTAACAAAATTCTAACTAAACACAATAGTAAATTTTAGGTACGAACTAAACGCGTTAATAAATATGTTATAATAATATAGATAACGTACTCGTAGATACTAAACAAGTATTTCAACACTTTTTCGCAAGCCTCTTTAGCTCAGTGGTAGAGCACTGGTCTCGTAAACCAGGGGTCGTGAGTTCAAACCTCACAGGAGGCACAAGTCTTGGGAAGCTTTTTGTTTTTCTTTTGACGTTTTTGTGTAATTTTTTTTCATTATTTATTGTTATTTTAGCTATTTTGTTTTGTATTTTTTGTTCCTAAATTTTTTTGGACTAAAATTCTATCCGTCGGAATTTCAAATTTCAAAGAAGAAAGATAAATAACATATGAGTTTAAAAACACAATTATTTTGAATTAAACTCAACTTATATATTTTTATAAAGAAAATAACAACATTAATAATTTACAAAAATGCGCATAGCAGGATCACTGGAATAAATAAAACTAATCAGCAACAACCAAAGAAATAAAAAATATGGTTACGATAAAACTTGAACAAAAGGGAAAGTTAAGGAAAAAGGGAAAAGAAGTTATGCTCGAACGCAACCCTAACGTAATTTCATTTTTTGTTACAGAACTGGCCGCTCGCAGAAATTCAAATTCGTAATGACACATAAGACGGGGATACCATATTTGAAAATTTAGAGAACACCCGAAGACTTATTGCTAGAAGAATTCTTAGGCGAAAAAGTATTTAATAAAAAATTTAACCGATTAACATTTTTATCAATTCGGTTGGGGAGTAGAAAACTTGGTCATTTCCAAAATGCTTCGATACTGGTTGTGTTTCGCGAGTGCAGTGTGTTTGGCGGGCCATTGCGGGGCTAATTACTGTAGGGACGCGAATCTGTGCTGTCCGGGCCGGGACAGTTCTTGTGTTGTACAAAAAGCGCACCAGAACGCCATAATAGAGGACTTGACTGACAAGCCGTGCTACTGTGACCATGCTTGCTTGAAACTTGGCGACTGCTGTCCTGATTTCCGGGAGACATGTGGTGGTAAGTTTTTACTTAGTTGTTTAACTTGTAAATAGTACTTTTTGTTAGAATAACGGTTTTGACGATTCCGTATTGAAGATTGTGGCGGTTTACGTTGTGAATTATCTAAATTAAAGTAGGTAATTGATGATAATTACCTCGGTAATTAATGAATTCAAACGAAACTTAATCGCGCTAAAAACATAATATTTATTTATTTACCTCCAATTACAATTAAAAAAGTACAATTACCTCGGTATTAGTAGTTATTGTGTTAATTGCCGTCAATTATTCGTAATTGCGTTTTTACGCATCTCAGCAAATGCATTTAAATGTGAATTAAAAATAACTAATATTTCTCGGGCAAAACTATTGCGTTTACATAAATAAATACACATAAACATAGCTGCTATATGTATATACAATTAAAAATATGCAAAATTAAAACTTTGGGTATTCAAATATAATTATGTATAAAAACCCATTAAGTATGGTTATTAAAAATATTGGAGTATCTCCTGTATTATGGGTGCGTTAACAGACACATAATCTCACATGCGCACTGGAACAATTATCTGTAGATCAAAATCTTTGAAATATTTTCTCCATGTGGTAATCGAACCCACGACTTGCGGCGCACCACCCGGTTCCTCAACCAATGCGCCAAGCCATTCGTCATAATATATATTGTGTAATAAATATTATTATTTATTTACTACATAAATACAAAACAGCCAACTTAGATTCACAATAATTCTGTCGTAGTTTTGGAGGTTGTAATTACATAACATATCTTCTGCATTTACATAGCATTTGTATTCCTATAATTTTCCGCATGTTCTAAGCACTAGTTGCAGACACCAACTAGTGTTTAAAACACACGGAAAACTTTGATTTTAACGTTTATCATCAAATTACCGAGCAACAAAATCAGTTAATCCAACTATTTACTGCTTTAAGCAATTTGGTACAATTAAGTTACCTAATGTAGAAATAGTCGTCGCAATATTAAAGTTTGGAGGGACTCGTTAAATACAACATGCTAATATAGATAAATAATATGCCAAAGGACATATCTGAAATCATATGATTACAAAATAAATATAAAAATAATTAAATAAATTGTAGTGGACTGTATAAATGAAAAACGTGGTTTCTTCACAACTTGTATGTTTATTTATCTTCCTTAATTATAATTCCTATTTCTTCCAGTTCCTTGTTCTTGCTTTGGATGCCGAGGATCGAATGAAATAACATGGATTTTCACCCTCCTTTTATAGAGGTCCGCAACCATTGGTAGTGCGTACACGGTACTAAACTACTTGGGCTCGACCAATCCGGTTGTTTCAAATTTGCACACGGCTCTAAAGTGTTCGTTGTATGGGGAATTTGTTTGGTTCGATATCCATGTTATTACACTCGTTACAATGTTCTAACTATTTTACATTGGTAGTTCTCACTTAGGTTTGTCTAAATACACTAAACTATATTGATAAAACCTATGTTTAGATCCTAAAAATAGAGAAATATCGATTTGGCTCTCGCTACAGTAAAGTTTCGCAGTACTTAAACATATGGGCTTTATACAAGTGGCGCCCTCATGCTTCTGGAAGGTAAGTTAATAATTCTTACATATTACGAGTTTGATTATCACTTAGATTATTAACTTAAACTAATCTTGCAGGCTCGGCGTCCGCTACAGCTCTCCCCCCGGCGCAGCTTGCGTAGCCTCTTCCTTCTTCAGCAGGACGACGAGCTTGCTCACCGGGCGTCGGAAGGTTCCGGTTTTGGTCCGAACTTCAGCTACACGAACGCTGCCGTCAGTTGCAGGGTATGCATGCTCCACTATCCCCATCGGCCATGTGTTCCGGGGCAACGTGTTGTCGACTATCAGGACCACGTCGCCAATTTGTAGTGGCCGCGCGTTGTTCCGTGACTCGCCGCGGGGTACTAATGTGGGCAGATACTCTCGTAGCCAGCGCCGCCAGAAGTGGTCGGCGAGCGCTTGACTAGCTCGCCACGTCCGTCGATCGTCCTCTTCGCATGGTCCCGTTGCAGGTAGGCCGTTCGAAGACCCCAACAGGAAGTGGTTAGGGGTCAAGGCTTCGGGGTCGTTTGGGTCCACGCTGACGTGGGTTAGTGGTCGCGCGTTCACGGAGAATTCTGCCTCAACTAGGAGGGTGTTGAGGACTTCTTCTGGAGGCGCCTTCTCTCTCAGGGTCACCTTGAGGGCCGTCTTCACGGAGCGCACCATCCTTTCCCATGCGCCGCCTTGATTGGGCGCGCCAGGAGGTATAAAGCGCCATTCCATTCGATGCTGCAGCCCTTCGTTGTCTAGGGCAGGCAGCCATTCGGCGTAGGCGGTGCGAAGTTCTTGATCAGCTCCGTGGAAATTGGTCGCGTTATCCGAATACATGAGTTGTGGCCATCCCCTGCGCGCAGCCATCCTCCTTAATGCCATTATTGCAGAGTCCGTCGAGAGTGATGCGACTAGCTCGATATGTATGGCGCGGGTCGTGAGACACGTAAACAGTGCCCCCCACCTTTTCTCACGGCGGCGGCCTATCTTGACCATCATTGGTCCAAAATAATCCACACCGCTATTGGTGAACGGCCGGTGGAAAGAATCCAGGCGGGCGTGCGGCAGGTCTCCCGTGGCCGGCGTCTGTGGCGTTCCCTTTAATCTCTTGCAATAAGCACAGTTTCTTTCGATTGTGCGTACGGTGGGTCGCAGATGTATGACCCAGTATCGTTGACGTAGGTCGTTGGTCACGCGTTCACGGTTGGCGTGGCCTGCAGCGCAGTGTTCACGTAGTACCAGTAGCTTCGTTATTTGGTGACGGCCATCCAAAATAATCGGTCGTTTCGTCTCTTGAGGTGCGTTGGATGCTTCAATACGACCTCGTACCCGCAGGAGGCCATCTTCGAAGACTGGATCCAGTGGGTAGAGCCTGCTCGTCTTAGGAAGGGGTCGAGCCGACTGCACCCGCTTTATTTCTTCGCCGAAGCTTTCCTGTTGTGCTCGCTGCAGGAGCTCTTGCTCGGCGCGCTGAATGTGTCTGAGTTCCAGTCTCGTGGCGGCGCGTCGACACATGTCGATGAACGCTAGTGTTCTCGCCGTGGTCCTTACTAGCGTTTCGTACTTAGAGAAGCGGGTGGGGTCGGGCAGCCAGCTGTCTCGTGGACCCTCGACGATGTGCAGGACTTCTTGTTCGTCGTCCTCGGCGGGCGTCGCTTTCCCAGGCCATTGCTCCTCAAGTAGGTGTAAGAAACTAGGCCCCTGGAACCATCTATCGGTCGCGCTGATTGGCGTGTTAGTGAGCCGGGTGGCATCGTCAGCTACATTGTGCTCGGTTGGTAGCCAACGCCATTCTTCTTTGGAGGTGAGCTCGGCGATTTCTCCCAGCCGGTGCGCGACGAATGGCGTGTATCGTCGCATGTCGTTCTTTATCCAATGCACGACAGTGGAGGAGTCCGTCCAGTATACTGTTCTGCTGACCTCAATACGGTGTTCCTTTCTGACGGTGTCAGCAAGCCTGGCCCCTATGACTGCCGCTTGTAGTTCCAGCCTAGGAATAGTTTGCGTTCGTCGTGGTGCCACCTTAGCTTTGGCAACCACCAGTACGATGCTCACGGTACCGTCGCAGTTTTGTATTCTCCAGTATGCTACAGCGGCGTAGGCTTGTTCACTCGCGTCGCACAGGACATGCAGCTCTATGTCCTCGTATTTCATTGACAAGTATCTTCTAGGTAGGCGGAGTTGGGCGATGTCGGTGAGCTGAGCGAGCCAAGCCGCAAAAAGTTCATTCTCATCTTCTGGTATCGGCTCGTCCCACGTTATCTGAAGGCGCCACAGACTTTGTAACACAATTTTCGCCCTTATCGTGAAGTGGCTTAGCAGTCCTAATGGGTCGTAGATGGACATCACCGCGCTGAGTGCTTCCCTCTTTGTTGGTGTGCGCGTTCTTTGCCGTACCGGAGTGGGAACTCGGTTCATTGAGGTATTGAATCCGAGTTCGTCTCGTTCGGGACTCCAGTACAGCCCGAGTATTTTATTCGTGGGCTTCCCTCCTCCCAACTGTGTAAGTTTGGTGGCATGCAGTTCCTTAGGTACATCCCGCAGCACTGTGTCGTCATTCGAATTCCATTCACGCAGCGTAAACCCTGCGACCGCGTGCACCTGCCTGACTTCTTCTATTGTCTTCAGGGCTTCGTTTTGGTTGTCGTAACTCGCCACCAGATCATCCATATAGTGGCTGTTTTTTATTGCGTCTAATGCACGTGGGTATTCTTGTCCGTGTATGTCCGCATTGTGATTGCGGACATAATGAGCCATATATGGCGAGCTGGCTGCGCCGAAAATCATGCTCTTCATCTTGTAGCGGCGCGGAGAATTTGATCGGTCGCTGCCTCTCCACAGGAATTGCTGCGCCGGCTGGTCCTCGGTTCTGATTTTAATGCGTAGGAACATTTCTTGAATGTCCGCGGTGATGGCTATCGCCTTTTCCCTGAAGCGGAATATAATTCCCGGTAGCGATAGCAAAAGATCCGGGCCCTCCAGTAGTTTGTCGTTCAGACTCACGCCGTGACTCCTTGCCGCTGCGTCGAACACCAATCTCTGCTTCCCTGGCTTATTCGGGTTCTGCACGGCAAAGTGGGGCAAGTACCAGCAGACGTCGCTTGTTTGTTCTGTGCCGTCGCATGGTACGGCATATCCCTTCTCCAGTAGGTTGTTTATCTGAGCGCTATACTGGTCAGCAAAGTCAGGTGAGGCGTCCATTTTCTGCTCGATCTTTCGTAATCGGCGAAGTGCTGCGCCGTAGCTCGGTGGCATGGTGACGTCATCGTGTCGCCATGGCAGTCCGACTTCGTAGCCACCGTCGATCTTTTTTGTCGTTCTTTCAACGATGGCCACCGCGCGTTGGTCAGTGTCACTAACGCGTGGCTCTCGTGCGATGCTCAGCGCTTCGATCTTGAAGTGAGCTTCCACTAAGTCATGAAGCCGCTGGTTGTCGTGTTTTCGTCTTTCGCTTTCGTATAGATGTAATACGTTGTCTTCATTCATGATGACGCTTCGTGGTGCAGTGCCGTGCACTACCCAGCCGAGCTGTGTGCGTGAAGCAGCGGGCTGATTAGGGCCGCCGACTCTGAGTTCTCTTGATACGATACACTCCCAGTGGTCTGTCCCCACTAGGAGTCCGGGGCGCGTTGGCTCGTAACACACCTCTTTCCTTGGAAGGTTGCGCAAGTGTTCATACTCCAGTACAGTGTCTGGAATTGACTGCTGGTGCAGCTTCAGGTCTTTCATGGTTCTCGCCTGAAGCTTATGCGGTGCGCTGTCCTTGCTGATCCCTCTCACTTGCACTGTGACGATCTTGCTGTCTTGTTCTCGTGAAGACATGTTGACGCCGTGAATGTGTAGTGGTTGTGACATCCCTTTTACCCCAATGCTCTCAGCCAGGTGTTCATCAATAAGGGTGATGGTGGCTCCCTCGTCAAAGAGCGCGTGTGTCTGCACCTCTCCTCGTGGACCTGCGATGATCACGGGGCACATCTTGAGTAGGACTGCCTTCGGGCCGGTGGCTGTTCGGGTAGCCACTGTCATGACCGCTTCTCCTTTTGTTGGTTCATCAGACTTATTTTCAGTCGCTGACTTTTCTTCGGGCGACTCTCTTCTTTCTTGATGCAATGTGGCGTGGTGAGGCAGGCACTGATTCACACCGCACGGCTTCGCCTTACACATGATGCGCCTGTGTTTCTTCTGGGCGCACTTAAAGCATATCTTCTGCTCTTTCACTAACTCCCAGCGTTGGTCCACGGTCATTGCCTTATATTTCGGGCACTGTGTCAACACGTGACTCTGCTTGCAGCTGGGGCACTGGTCTTCTTCGTTTTCTTCGACCGTGGCGTACACTGTGTTGGGCTTCCGTTTCAGAGTTATGGCGGGCTTGATTTCTTTCTTCTGGCTTGTCATCGTGGTGCTTGTTGGCGGGGTGTATGTGTATCGCAGCGCCCTGTCTGCTTCACGCATCAAGAAATGAGATAACGTGACGATTTCTGGCTCTGTTGTCCCTTCGTTGTCACAGGCGAAGTCGCACCATCGGGATCGGAGATGGGGACTTAATTTTTCTAGTATTTCTCTTGTCAGCAAGGGATTGTAGAGGTATCCCCTTCGGTCGATTGTTTTCAGCACGCAGATTGTGTTCTGGATCTTGATTGCGAAGTTATTCAGGTCGCTAGCTGAGGCACTCGGTTTCGGCATCTTCTTCAAGTCTTCCAGTGCTTTGTCTATTATCACTTCCGGTCGGCCAAAGCACTGCTCTAATGTCTTCATGACAGCGTCCGGTTCTATGGCCGCATGCAAAAGAGCCGCCACTGCATCTCGTGCTTCGCCTCTGAGGCAACTTCTTAGTCGCTGGAGATTCTCTGCTGGTGACACGTTATACATGTTAGTCGTGTCGTAGTAGGATGCCTTGAATGGTAGCCACTCGCTGACGGTACCGGAGAAAACCGGCAAGTCGGTGTGCCGAAGACGTGGTCTGGCCATCTTCTCTAGGGTTGCAGCCAGTTGGTCAATGCCGTTTCTGGTTCTTGTCGGCGTCAGCGATCTTCTTCTGATTTCAAAGCGTTTCTGCTTCGGATCTTCTTTAGCTTCTGCGTTTCCTCCCCCCTCCCCCCGTGTACTGAGGGGGTTGGTGCGTAGCCACTGATCCACCTTCTGGTGCTGTTGTTCCTCTTGAAGTAGATCTTCATGGATGCTTTCCTGGTCATCTTGAATCACGGAGACCTCGGCAGCCAATCTCTTCTTCACTAGATCTGCTTCTAGCGACAGCTCCTTTCGTCGAATGGCCGCTAGTTTCTCTGCTGCTTCAAGTTCGGCCAGTCGTAGCCGCGTAGTCACGCTTGTGGTCGACCTTACTGATCGCGGCGGCGATCTCATTTGCCGTTGTTCTGACGACGGTCCTGCGGTAGCGAGGTCCGCGGCGGTAGTCGGCCCGACCATACTCTCAACCTGAGGTGATGCCGGTGGGTCAAGAGATAGTCGTCTCAGCCGCTCTTGTTCAATTCGTTCTGCTTCCCGGCGACGCACTGACACCAACAATTCTCCTTCCCTTCGTTCAAGGGCCCGCCTCTGTTCTTCCAATTCTGCCAAGTCACTTTGACTACGGGTGACGACCATCGCGTTCGGTTGACGGCGCACAGTAACTTGGTAGATTGTTCGGCGGAGATATGCAGGTAGGTTGTCACCGGTTCGGACTTGCTTCTTCTTCCAAGCCGTGGATTCTTCCTTCGTCGGATCCGGCTCGAAGGACCAGACTGTAGTGGACTGTATAAATGAAAAACGTGGTTTCTTCACAACTTGTATGTTTATTTATCTTCCTTAATTATAATTCCTATTTCTTCCAGTTCCTTGTTCTTGCTTTGGATGCCGAGGATCGAATGAAATAACATGGATTTTCACCCTCCTTTTATAGAGGTCCGCAACCATTGGTAGTGCGTACACGGTACTAAACTACTTGGGCTCGACCAATCCGGTTGTTTCAAATTTGCACACGGCTCTAAAGTGTTCGTTGTATGGGGAATTTGTTTGGTTCGATATCCATGTTATTACACTCGTTACAATGTTCTAACTATTTTACATTGGTAGTTCTCACTTAGGTTTGTCTAAATACACTAAACTATATTGATAAAACCTATGTTTAGATCCTAAAAATAGAGAAATATCGATTTGGCTCTCGCTACAGTAAAGTTTCGCAGTACTTAAACATATGGGCTTTATACAAGTGGCGCCCTCATGCTTCTGGAAGGTAAGTTAATAATTCTTACATATTACGAGTTTGATTATCACTTAGATTATTAACTTAAACTAATCTTGCAGGCTCGGCGTCCGCTACATAAATGTATAAAATCAACTAACAAAACAATATTTTTAATTCAAACCACAGCCCCACCAAGTGGCCAGTCACAAAAATAACCAAACAGGTATATTCGGCCACAATCGAAACACAAAAATAAGTTCAAAA
This sequence comes from Xylocampa areola, assembly GCA_935421205.1. Taxonomy (NCBI): domain Eukaryota; kingdom Metazoa; phylum Arthropoda; class Insecta; order Lepidoptera; family Noctuidae; genus Xylocampa; species Xylocampa areola. The sequence continues at coordinate 9,741,883 of OW285219.1, read as the reverse complement.
TCCCCGCGTGCCTTTTAAGCCTTTTAATCCTTTTCATTCCTTTATTCGGTTCCAATTACGCGAAATCCTCGAAATGATTAATTTTTAATCTGTGCTCTTCAATGCCGAGGGTTAAAAAATAACAAGTTAATTCCAAAGAAAATGAATTTTATTAATGTTCTTTGAGATTATGATATTGCAATTTGTATGTAAAATTCGTTTTTGGGAAAAGCTTTGAGGAAATGGAGTAACGGTGACGGTGAATTTTTAGTACACATTTTGTGTATTACATGTATTTACCGACCATAGATATAGGTACGTATAGTATATGCTTAGTTTTTAGAAACATTATTTTATAATAAAAAAATCAAAACACAGGCGAGTACAGTCATGCACAATATACTTTGGAAATATATTGTTTAAATACTCTTATTTCGGATAACTGTAATTCGCATTGAGTACGTCGTAGTATTAGGTACCTACAAATAAAAGGATGAATATAGGTATATATGTAAATTTATATCATCTTGATATAAAAACTTGAAGCAAAAACTACCGGATAATGAATGGCCAAAACAAAAAGATTTTTGTTATTGTTTCATATAATAACTTGTTTTATTATTAGTGATCATTTTGGTTATCTTATGAATTTATGATTGAAGTACTTATAGCAATTACGGCGCTCAAAATACGATTGAAAAACATCATAATACATGTAATTTACGAACAGGCGTATGTAATTACAAATATTCGAAGTATATGGACTATAAAGGGTAATAAAAACCGGAAATGTATTATGTCTCTGAGGTACAATTACGTAAAAAAGGGTTATATTAGGAAATTAGATTGAAACTGAAACATCTAGGTGGATTAAAAATGAAGTAAATTATATGTTGTAATAATAGGATTATTGATTTGCCGGGTCATTCCACATTCCCTTTTCTCTTGTGTGATCAGAAGCCAACCTATTTGGTTTTAAAATTGTCCAATCTGCCTCTGACATTGATAACAGTTGAACGCACGATTTGAAGTCCCTTTTGGGAAATGAGCTGCCAGTTACGAGTTAACTCTTCTTCTTATCGTGTGGTTGATGAACAACCTTGAGTCAGAGTTTAAACCACGCGTACATACCATCAAGAACATCTCTCAGGTGTGCTGGTTTTCTAACAATGTTTTCCTTTATCGTTTTAGCAAGTGATAATGAATTTATAACACGCACATGACTTCGAAAAGACAGTGATGTGTGCCTTGGATTCGAACTTGCGACCTTTGACTTGTCAGTCCAACGGTCATACCACTAGGCTATCACTGCTATATATGAGTTAAATGCAACAGCAGATAAATACTTCTTTATATTTATTAATTTGTTATAACTACTTTTTTTTAAACGTATTCATTATCATTTATGTTTTTGGATTGCCCTGCTTGTTTGGCAGAACGGCGAATAAAATAATACAACTGAAGTTCTAACTATTAATTAAAAAAGAAATATTATTCATAATTAAAATAAAACGCTCAAAAATTGTAAATCAAAAGAATAACATGGAGCCACTATAACCAGATCAGTATCGAGTTCTAACAAGATTGAGCTTTTCCCGCGCCTTTTCATTGCTGACGGTATTCCCGAGAAAATCTTATTTTAATCTGATGTGAACCAATCAAAGTGTCATGAAGTATTAAGAGTTTTTATTTTTATTTTGAGTAGGCTCTTGTTTTAGGTGTAATGACTATAGTGAGAGGCTAGGACGGGGACTTAGTAACAGCCGCACGGATCACTCGATTAAAGTAAAGTAGCGCTTGCCGCGGTTGGACTGTAGATGGGCGACCCTCATTTCATATTGAGACTCCTTCATGCTTCGGAGAATACGTTTCGGTTTTTAAACGAAGATCTGTGACAATCATTATGAGTAGTCGGATGCTTTAAAGTTTATTTATCAACTAATTTTTGTATGAAATAGTTACACCGTAACTGCATTGTGGAGGTCAGATAGGCAGTCGCTTCGTGTAAAATATTAGTATACCTATGACAGCTTTTTCCTAATCAATGTGCCCAACATGCCTAGTAGGAAAAAACGGTAAACAGATAATTAAAACTAATCAATTATGTTGTTTTTTTTTCTATTTAATGATACATTGGTCTTGTCACCAAATTAAGTTAGGCTTTTTAGATATATCAAAATATTAATGGAATACTGCCTTATTTTGGAATTTCCACAAATTTTAGCAAACGGTTGCGTTTATACGGCAAAATATTTTATAAAATTCCCGGCTTCCATACATCAACACATAGCCATTTATACTCATTTGCTCGCATTTAATAAATAAAGCACTCCTATAATTCCGAGCAGAAAGCCCTCAGACATGGCGCGGGTGTGGAAAAAAAATGTACATTTAATATTTTGCCAAGGTAATAACATACTAATCCTCGTGTAATACAGTCTGAGCCCTGCACCATCTTTGCCTCCCCCCTTCCTCCCTGTGAGGGTTGACTCCCTTTTATAAATCCTGGTCGTTTGCATACACCGGTATTATGACGCCTGAGTTAAGTTACTTTGAAAAAGTCTTAGTACAAGTCGGTACCAATTTACTACGTAGGACTATAATAAAAGATCAGTCTGTGGTTAGTGCCTGTTTAAAATAAAACACAATATTAATTGAATATGTATTCAGTTCAGTATATACCTATAAGTTTCTGTTTTATTTAAATGGTGACACTGTTTATTGTAAAAACATGAAAGAACAGACAAACTTATTATAATAAACACATAAGTTATTGTACTTGTTAAAGTTATTATATAAAATGGATAAAGAATACGGTCGTGAATATAATTCAAACCTGCGCCTCCCGGATATATAGCAATGACGTCGCCAAAAGACGTGTCAAAATATGGATGAAGAATTCGCGGTGGTAAGCAGAGGTCCAGATGGCTTAGTGATCAGAGCGCCTGGAGTATCTATCCGGGAGGCGCAGGTTCGACTCCTGTTCACGACCGTATTCTTTATCTTTTTTATATAATAACTTTAGAGTTCGCTAAGCATGCGTTAATGCTTTTCAAAGATTTATCTTTATTGTACTTGTTATTTTAATATAGACGAAAATGATTCAGGTTTCTACGAAGCACTTAAAGAACACTCAAGAAAAATTACACAATTTACTGCTTGTATGTAATATACCTACATATTACACACCACTTAAAAATATATTTTCTATTTTAAAATTGCTAGCTCAAAGCGTAACTTAGTGCAAGAGCACTAATGAAAAATAAATTTTCCTTCCTACTATTAGCGAGAAATAACTCTGTTGCCGAGTAGCGCTATAATCTAATTCTCTACGTAAAAACGGAGTCTAAACGACCGCAAATGGCTACAAAAAAGGATAAAACAATAAAATATTCACACTACACTTAATTAATCACTTTGACCACGAAACACTTTACTGCGCTACTGTACCACCAACAATAACACACGGTATGAGATTAAATTTTAATAATGTTTTTATATATGTACGCGAATGTACTTAGACGCTCGTGTTCTGAATGTGATGAGTAATCCAAATTTTTAGGGATTGACTGTACATTGCGTTCGCGTGGCTCTGAATATCTAATGTTCGACGGATTTAACTTTGTTTATTTTTTTAGAAGTTGAGAAATTGTTTTGGAAAGGTTGTTTTTTTTTTTGTATTATGTCTGTATTTGTTTTGAGATGGGATATGCGATAACATAGATTTTAAATAAACTATTCCACCGTTTTAGATAGCTTATAATCATAGTTAGCTATATAACATATATCTATTAATGGATTACTTCATTACCTACTAATAAAAAAATCATATTTTAAATTTCAAGCGCGCTATTCCATTAAATATGACATGCTATATTTACAACGTTCTGCAGTCTTATTTTTGTTCAATTACATAAGTATGTAACTGTTGACATGAAACTCGCCTACATCTATGACCTCCTTGGAGGCAACATTTCGGGAAATCCCCTCGAAATAGCATCTATAATCTAGAACATACGTGCCATATCTCAAATAAGTAAAAAAAAAGTATGTAAGTTTAATTAAATGATACTTAGTAGCTATAGATATGCTTATTGCTTACTGTTGAAACGTCGGTAATAGGTTTAATATAAGAATATTGAACATGTACTATAATCATAGATAAAGATATTTTTTAATAAAACTAGGATGAATGTGACCACAACCGACAATTGTCACAAACTCTGTAAGTGTTCGACACGACGGTCGGTAAAACTGAAATCAATAATACTCACTAAGAAATGTTTTATTTTAAGTAGTGATTGAGAAAACTAATTTTTTTCCATAAACATTTTTAATTTGTTTTTTATTAAATGTTTAAGTATTTGGGGATCCTGGGATGCGATAAAAATCGATAAATAAAATTCTGGTGGTTCTAACTTTACGTATTCCAAAAACCGACAGCAACATAAGTAGGTATTATACATTTTTATATTTAGTTTTAGCAATTTAATCTAAGTTTAATGGAATTTCCGATACAGCGGTGCGAGCATGGTTCTTAATGTCGACACATTTGTCGAATTTAAACGTCTAATTTGACATAAGATGTTGATAAAACGATAACATTCAATACTTAAAAATGACAAGTTTGTCGACAATGATCCGTACTGGGACGCCTGCTTTTAGAAACAATCCATAGTTTTTTTTTATTCTAGCTAAGTGTAAAACCTGTATCTTAATTCCTAAACTTAAGTACCTACCTTATGTTAAATAGCTATACATTAGGGTGTAAACTTGTAGTGTTAAAGCAAGGCTCACATTACACCAATGACTAATGTACCGCACTCACTAACACTTGTAACCATAACTAATGAGTCTGTGCTTATGTTTTATACGTTACAGTTTGTCTACGTCATGTTCAACTTAAGTTTTCACATTATGAAATACATACATACAGCCTTCCTAAGATTATGAAGTCCTATAATTTTAAAATAAAGAAATGTTTGGTCGATAAAGGGATAACCTAACCTTGGTGGGACTTTATAGACATAAAAGTCGCCATTTCTTTTTAACTGCCTCGTTGGTCTACTAGTCCCAAGCGCGACTGCTAACCGTGAGGTCTCGGGTTCGATTCCCGGGTCGGGCAAAGAGTTATTGAGATTTTCTGTTTGGAAATTCTCAGTAGCAGCCCGGCGTTTGGAAATGTGCCATGTGTGTTTGACTGTTTGACACATTAGCATTTCCTATTTTGTGAGCCATATTACGAATCTACATAGAAAACTGTCAAATAGATGATTTACTATTTATGAATTGCACGCAAATCATATTATGATTTTGTCCATGAAGTGACCATTTTACGATTTGTGAAATGAATCATATTAGGATACTATTTTGATACAGCCAGAGTGGCCTTTTTAGAGCCCCAGGTCACATTAATTAGCACTAAGGTTGGTGTAGTTTAGTGTGTGTTAACGGACTCGTGTCGCTGACTGTACGTCATAATCATGGACTTGTAGGTGTAAGCATGCCAGATTCCATAGTAAAATATCAGAACAGCATTTTTTTACAAGATAAAATTAATTTAAAAATTTATAAATGACACGCGGGTCATGTGTGAATTATATATTTTTACTACTTGTGCCCCGCGTTGTTCTGCCATATAAATTTTCTCAGCAAACCCTTTAATTTGATACCCATATCGCAGGAGTGCATAAAAAATGACGAGTCCGCCATCTTTGGAAGTCCGCCATGTTGGATTTAGAGTGACGTCATTTCATTTTTCGTATTTTTCTCAGCAAACCCTTTCATTTGATACCCATATCGCGGGAGTGCATAAAAAATCACTAGTCCGCCATCTTTGGGAGTCCGCCATATTGGATTTAGAATGACGTCACTTAGCTCACCATGCATTGTCATCCAAACTAAACGTGTATGCAAAATTTCAGCTCAATCGGAAACCGGGAAGTGGGTCAAATTTAACTTCCAAGATTTTCTTACGCAGTTAGTTACAGGTGAAGCTTATAAAAGCGTGTTAAAAATGGGCGCGCGTGCGACTTACGTCATTCATTCACTAAGAACCACAATTTATAATAAGTTACAATAAGAAATCATAATATGGCGGTAACGGCCGTCGGACCCTTGTCTGGCCATAGTTAAAGCTTGAGATCATCGAACTGGTTGAACCTCAATCAAGTTTGACTATTCGGTCACTGATTCGTTAAGGTCATTAATCATAATGCGTCATGAATTCATGCCTTTAAAATTAACCAATGTTACTGTTTTTTAAAACAAAAAAGAAATAATGATTGCTAAAAAATTTTTTAGACAATGAAGGCTTGGTTTCGATGACTATAGAAATCATTTTAGAATCTCACTGCGAATTTTAATTTTATACACAGAATAAATGAGGTAGTTATATCGCATATGTCATCAGAATTAAATGTCCCTAAACCTGATGACATTACCACCGAAAGTGCTACAGTAATGAGTTCGAATATTTTTATGCATGCTGATTTAACAGTGTACATAAAATTTTATTGAAGTGGCGTGCTATAAAATTACTTACTTCGACAAAATCTCAAAGAATTTCACCTTTATTAAGGTTATGGTTCGTCATTCATGGTTGTTCTCACCATGCTCACCCCACTTTTACCAAAATAATGCGAGGGACACTAATGGATATCTTCTCCCCATGACGACCATCTCTGCCCATCCTTGCCTCGGGCAGCATAAATAAATCCGCCTAAACCAACACTCGTTGACGGATCTACCAAAACATGAGGAGTGTGACAAAAAATTTTTGGCAAGTCGCCAGTTTAACTTAACCCACGGTGGATTGTGGAACTTAATTGAAATATTCTGAATTTGACATATTGATGACGTTTGTCTTCGCAAGCAGCGCCGCCGTGAAGGTTCAACATATATGTATTTGTTAGAGGGTAGGTACGATCGCCACTCGCCTGAGGTTTTATTTCGTATTGTTTTTTGGTAGGGTATGAAAATGTTATCACTTTTTTAAAGGATTTCCGTTTTTATTGAGTGGAATGTATTGGTGAAGTGATTATTTTTCAGGCTTTTACACTGCAGTATATGATATTTACTGTGAAGCAACAGAATATTTGTGGATACTGACTCAGATATCAATGTGGTTATCAATTTTAAAGTTAACATGATTGCGTATATAATTTTAAACCACCGTCAATATTAAGATTAAGGTTGATACGTATAAAGTGAAATAAAATAAAAGTCATTCTCTTTTTAATTACAATGCCATTGGTGCCCTTAAACAGGAACGTAAGCTGGAGTTACCTACTATCTTCATTCTCGTGGCTTCGGGTCAGACGGCTATTATTGTCTGGTTTAAATCTGTTGGGAGACAGTTATTACTGCTCTCGACTGTACACTTAATCCCTAACAATAACCTGTCCGTGACTGTCGCACTGTTTTCACCTCATACAGAGACTGCAAAAGTTGATTACCACGCTGACTCACTACGGGTTGGCGATTAAAGACTAGTTAATCCAGTTTTCCTTATGATGGATGTTTTCCTTTAGGTACCGTATCTATGTCTGTCATGTCTTAGATCCACTAACTATTTATTCAACAAACGGAACGAAAATCGAAAGCATAGGCATTTTCTCTTAAAAAAATGCTTGCAAAGGGAAATATTTATTATAATGTATAAATAACTGCCAATACAATATACATAAACCATATTTTCGTGCAACACATTACTCTTCGCGACAGACCCACCCCATCACTCACATTCCCCGCCATTTTATTTACATGAACGAACGACCTATAAATAAGGTCGCATATGTACCTTACGGATCCCTTATTCATCACTGAGGGACATGTCTCAGCATAATGTTTGGGCTGTAGTCTCTGTGTGGTAGGTAATCTATGTAAGTAGTTAAGTGCTGCAGCCTCTGTTTGTTAGTTAATCTATGTGGATCAGTAGATACTGTGAGGCTAGGTGTAAGGGAGACGGGCTAATTTTAATAGGGAAATCACATGGCGTGGGAATTTTGACTCTTTCCTTCTAATTTATGTAATATGCTATGTAATATGCTTTTTTTCCTAGACAAAATAAAAGACGACCTATTGCTACGTGCTTAATTAAAGTCACCTAAACTAAAAGTTGCGTTATACACTGAAATATTTAAGTTTACACTTCGTGACTAAGTTAATAAATTCCCATTTCACTTCACGAAATATCCTTCCTTCACAGAGTGGTACCTACTTTAATCTTATAAATACAGTCTGCAAAGTTTGCCAGAGCCCGGTCATGCATACAGTCGTGAACCGGAAACAGAGGTCGGAAGTCCAGTCGGAAACATTTCTTGCATTATTAATTTCGGGAGTAATTCCATGTAATTCCTGCTAATCCACGTTTAATTTCCGAGGGGAATGTTTCTAAAATTATGCAGGCCTACCGTCATTGTGTAGATATTTTGTCTTAAGGTTTGAAGGGAATAAATGACTGGCACGGTCCTGGATTAAAAATACAGAGGAAAATGTAAGGGGAGGTAAAAAATATACGGCCAAGTGCGAGTCGGAGTTGCCCCTAAATGAGCCGAATAAAATGTACATGGTTTTCATAACTATTTTTCAAGGAAACATTGTAAAATAATAAACACGAACGGGGCTTGCACCCGCGACCCTCAATTCATCCGTGTCATCACTCTACCAACTGAGCTACCGTGTCGATGTCCGTACCTATTAAATTTCAAGCTTCCTTGTATTCGTCTTTTTTTTTTTTTATTAAATATATGTGGCTATAGTGTTACTTAGACCATAAGAGGTCTATTGTGATCGCCACTTTGTGATTAAATTAGAGTTCATCTCCTGAACCCTGCCGCTGTGATGAACTGCAGGATTTTCCTAGGGGTGAGCTCCCCCATTTCATCCGGGCCCAAAATATGCTTCCCTAGATGAGTGTAGCGCTTGTGTATCAGCGGTCCACATTCCCCCAAAAGGTGAAGTGGTGTTTCGTCAGCCTCTTTACACCGTCTACAGGTTTGTGTCTCGCTTAGCCTCAGGTTGAACATGTGCTTATTTAAGCAGCAGTGTCCTGTTAAGGCTCTTGCCACTACGCGCAAATTGTTCCTACTTAGCGCACGGACATTGTTTGTGTACCTTTTGTCATAGGCTTTAATGAGGACTTTAGAGTGAGTCATGCCTAGCGATTCCGTTCAGAGCTTGATTGCACTTTCAAAACATGAGCCCATGAGGGATTTTTGAGCTAGGCTTTTAGGTATACCACAGAAGGGCTCGGGGCCCTTGCTGTGTACCATTTGCTCCTGCTCTTGCTAGCTCATTGTATTCGTCTTATGGCCTGGCGATATTTATTTAGCAATAATTAGGTTTCACTAAATTAATATAGGCATAACATGGCCTTAACATGTATAAAAAAATATCATTATATAGATAAAATTATAAATGAACGGTTTTATTTCATCCTTTACTTGAGCGGTGATACCATGCTTTTTGTCAAATTTCATGATTCTAATTCAGCGGGAAGTACTCTATAGGTTTTGATTTATTGAATGAGTTTCAAAATATATGTGGCATAAATGGCTGTATTTTTTATTGCGTGGGGCTTGTGGCTAAGTAAGAGCCGCAAAGATCGATCGATCGAGGTTAAGCAGCACTTGCCGCGGTCGGTCTGTGGAGGGGTGACCATCATTTCATACCGAGAACCGTCCGTGTCTCGGAGAGCACGTTAAGACGTCGGTCCCGGTTGTCAAATTAAGATCTATGACAGCCGTTACGGGAAGTCAGAGGCCTGACAATCTGACACCCAGTCATACCACGAGATATCGTGTTATCCAGTAACTGGGTTGTGGAGGGAGGCAGTCGCTCCATGTAAAATAATGGTATTAAACTGCATCCGGTTTGACTGGAAGCCGACCCCAACGTGATTGGGAAAAGGCTAGGCAGATATATTATTAATTGCGTGGACTTAGACTTCTATTTCATATATTATTTTTTTACAGCTTCATGGGATCATACACTTGAATAGTCTTGATACATTCGCGTATTCTTGAGAAAAAGGATCTTGAAAGATAGGCAGACAACGAAGTGATCTTAAATAGGTTCTGTTTTTTCTTTCAGGTTACGGAACCCTAAAAATGGACTAAAATAAAGTGTGTTGACAATCCTATTTGGGGTGTTGTAAGCACAACAGGGCTGTCGATAAAATGTTAAAAGTAAAGTCCTGTTTTAGTGCGAAGGCAGACTAAGCCCTTTCAAAATCCAATATACGAAGACTTAGGTCTCTCGAGAACTATCGCAATACATTCGTTCGGATGTTTCGTCGATATGTGTCAAAGGACTCAAACTTTAATCTTCTAGTATTGGATACTATCGTACAAAGGATATTTAGATAAGTCTGATACAATTGTGAGAACGGTACGATTAGAGTATGTCTTTCATAGCAAGATCAAAGCCGTCTAAACTTTCTATATACGTGTACACTAGAAACTACTACATAACACCCCGCCTGTTCCTCCAAGAGTTAAGCAGAGAGGTACTGATGTACACCCACATTTCGTATTGGTGACACATATAATATGTTATGAAATATTGTCATCTACCGAGCACCATTCCAAATTCCAGAATGCCACTGAGAATTTTCTAAAACAAAACCCGTTAACAAATGCTCGACCCGGGAATCGAACCCAGGACCTCGAGCTTAAAAGTCGCCAGTTGTGACCACAACACTTTTGTGAATTTCCTCATAGAGGAACCCAATAACACTTCTAGACACAATAATTGAACCCGGTACTTCAAAATCAGCAGCTTACGGCCACAAGATCAATGAGGCACTTTCTATCTTAAATTGTTTTTTAAGGAACTCTACGCGGCCTTAATTCACATTAATAACACAGCTGGAACTCCTCCCCCCCCCGAGCATATTGCACGATATTATGCTACGGCTATAATTCAGAAACTCATTGGGTTGGTCAGCAGAGTGCTGTGTGCTATCGTTTCTAATAAATCAACTGGTCTGGACTGGCCAGTCGCCACTATGTTAAACATAACAGTGTCCGCAGCATACCGCAGTATGTCCCTTGTTAGTTAATTAAATGGTGAAGTGATAGGGTTGCTTTACTGTTTTATTAAATATACTAGACTTTAGGAGCCGTGTTCATAAAAACTGACGATATTATAACGGATCATATCCTCGGTGGCACCAACATACCACTACCCGTAACCGGCGTGTGACTTCATTATTTTGACAGCTTTTTTTGTAAATTATATAAATGACAGAAATGTATCGGTTATGGTTAAAGGTAAGGTGGTGCAACTGAACCTTAATGTCCTTCCTATTATTTAAATGATAAAGAAAAGAAACGCCAGAAGATATAACAGCCAGTTGGCAAGATTATAACTTACAGAAGCAAACCGTACATACGATGGGGTAAATATATAAGAATTAATGTGTTAAAAACATGCAAACGCTTACATTTGTATCATTAAATAAATTTTGTAAAAAAAAAAGCTCACATTGCTGTACAAAGCGGTTGTGATAAACAACATGAAAAAGTCTAACGCAAGCGCCTAAATAGAATCCCACGATTTACGCGTCATAAGCGCCTGACAAAAAATTTAACCAAAATAAAACCAACTAACGAGCGTACCACGTTCCCTCACAAAGCGAAAAAAAATTCAGGCGCTTATAAAAATATAGTTGCTGGTCGTTAGTATGTAGATGCTCGTATTTCTCATTTATTTTCCGGACAACACGATTATGAAAGTGCCCACCGCAGGATAAAGTCTTGTATACAAAACAATTTCCCGAACAAATTTTCTTTGCCTTCCCCACCCTTTAATTTGAAGCCGCAAAGCCCTTCTTTATTTAACAACGCTTGTTTATATGTCTTGCATGCGAAACGCCTTGTAAATTTTAGCGACGAAAGAATTTCTTTTAGAAACAAAAGAATGTGTAAAATGTTTTTACGACGTAAATAATGATAAAAGAGTTTTGTTGTAGCGGGAATTATGAGGTTTAAGAGGCTGTTAAAGTATGTCGTATTTTGCTAAGAAATATGATTAGAAGTACCGCGTACATGCGAGTTATTGCCATTTAAAAAGTTATAGGCGCTGAAAGACAAAATATTTTAGGTTTGAATGTACAAAATGGTGACATCAGTGGTAATAAAAAGTTGTTAACAAGAGTGAATAGTTAAAAGACATCTGAGTAACGGCTTTAGCTGAGTTCATTATACATTTTAAAGCAGTTGTCTAAGATATAAGTGCTCTGAAAGTATATTTGTTTTGAGACTCACAGCCCGCGTCTGTTTTGAAAATTAAAACTTGTATTCGTTAAAAATTTATTCAATTTTTTAGTTATTATCAGTTAAATGCTCTTGCTTATACAAATATGTATTTGCCACAGTAAATATAATTTGAATTTGTTTGACAATTCTAAAAGCATTTCTTAGTCTGTATAGTATAGGTAGGTCTACAAATTAAATTTTTATCTATACAAATTAAATTACGTCGTCAACAACAGACAGCGAGTGCTTCAAAAGTATATTGGAAACTAACTCAGTTCCCGTATTTGCCTGCAATTCTTCTAAATATTGCATTCATCTTGGCAATCAATGCAACTTGAAAAATTCTTCAATGCACTATGTATATTGGATTTCCTTTGAGGGACTGTATTTTGAAAGCGCTCGATATTGCCGTGGTTTACGAGACTTGAGGTTGTGTACGAAATTAGTATTTGAATTGCGGTTTGGAATCGGGTTTCGGTTGAGATTATTTGGTGTACTGTGTAGTTACACTGAGAATACGTATCTTAGTATTATATTACGTAGGTACACATATGTCTGTGTATATTCTGAGAGTTCTAATAATTGTGGTTTTATGGCTTTAACTACCAAACGATATTCGGTCTTTAAATGTCCACGGTTGATCACGCACCAAATTTCTAATGAAATAATGGGCAGATCTCCATAATCTTGCTAGATTTATTGGTGGACGTTTTGTTGTTATTAGCTTCCAAGTGGACGCTGTGGCACTGTTGACATATTATTCCCTACATAATTTTGTGCGACACCGTTGTGGGGAAGGGATGCTTTGTTGCAAAAAGCGAATGGAACAGCAAAGAACAAAAAAGCTTTCATTAGGTATTGAAAAATAAAAAAGTTTTATATTCTACATAATGAATAAGTATATACGTATTATGTCAATAGACCCCAAAGAATGTCCTAAATAAATAAAGCATAATAATCAATCCAATTCCGTCGACTAACCCCCTAAGTATATCAATCGAAATATCGTTCGCTTACATAATACTCCTCTCGATACCAGACGTTGACCGGCAAAAAGGTCTTTTGAAGCGAATACAGAATTTTATACTAAACTTCGAGGCAAGGTATTTGTGAAATTTCTTCTGAATCGTTGTTGTGAACTCGCTTGGGATATTTCTAAGAAATAGTTGAATTCTTACAAAAGTTTGAAAGACGAATTGCTGCTTTGTAGCCGAGCAGAGAGTAGTAGTGTAGTTCACAAACCTTTATGTTGTATGGTAGCGACCAATGTAGCACATGATTTCTGTGCAAAATGGAATAAGTGATTACAATCCTGGTGCGGGCATTTTTGGCAACATCGTCACGTAATATAGTTCAGAGCTTGGAAGGGTTATAAGCATAACGCAGGCGACTTGACAGTGACAGCGGATCATGAAACGATATTAAGTTACAATCGGCGGACGGTAAAATAATGTTGAGTTTAACCAACGTTTTATGGTCAGTCCATAGATGGATGATGCCTGGGAGCATTTTTATCTGAACAAGTCAACCCATTATTAACAACACCCATTATTAAACACAAGGAGAATAGTAATCAACAGCAGGGCTGTTGATTACTATTCTCCTTGTGTTTGTCGCAATAAATTTTTTTTTTTTTTTTTTTTATTACCTAAAAAAAAACAATGTCTCGCACTAGGAATTTCTCCCTGTATCGTGGGTGCGTTTACAGACATATAATCTCACATGCAAACAATTTTTTTTTTTGTGTTTTATCTTTAAGTTTAAAAGGTTAATTAGTCGAGCGACGTCAAGTTCTTAATAAAAAAAGGAAAAATTATTACAGTACATGTAATATGGAAATTCTCGGGGATATACCTACATAATTAAGTAGGAGGAAATCTAACACATCTACACCTTGAAGTCATTCCACATTCCGTCTAACATTTAAGTACCTAGCGACAATTTCTGTGGTAATTAAACAGTGTTCTGTTTCAAACGATATAGTACCTATATCTCCTACTTGTATTCCTCTTGTTCCGTTTCAAGATGACAAGACCCTTCATCACCTTTAATTAGCTTCAAAGGGTGATGTCTAGAGTTGCAGGCGAAGGGAAGTAAGGGTACAACGACCCTTGTAAATCAACCAATTGAATTGCCGAATCTGCAGTTCGGAATCGGAATGAAAGTGGCTTCGGGAGTGACTTTGGGTCTCTGACATCAATCGGAAGCTTGTCTGAATGAAGTGTTAAAGGTTCTCAATTGAAGTGTCATTCGATTCTCTTTCATAGATTTTATTGCATCTGTATCCGTGGAATTATTGAAGATGTAATCCTACTTTTAATATTATAAATGCGAAAATGTGTGATATGGATGCATGTTTGTTACCCTTTCACGCAATGACTACTGTACGGATTTGGATGAAATTCGGCACATAAATAGTTTACAATCTAGATTAACACATATAGTACTTTCTATCCCGGCTGAACCTAATTTTGAAGGCCACGCAGACAAAGTCGCTGGTAGAAGTTAGTATTATATATGACAACATTTGTGAGGATGGATGCATGTTTGTTACTCTTTCACGCAATAACTGCTTAATGGATTTGGATGAAATTTGGCACACGGATAGTTTATAGCCTGAATTAAAACATTCGATACTTTTTATCACGGCTGGACCCTCTTCTGAAGTTCACGTAGACGAAGTCGCAGACAGAAGTTAGTAATTAAAAAACCACCAACATGGCTGCCTCGTTGATCTAGTAGTCCCAAACGCGACTGCTGAGCACGGTCTTGGGTTCGATTCCCAGGTCGGGCAAAGTGTTATTGCATCTCTCTGTTAGGAAATTCTCAGTAGCAGCTCGGAGTTTGGAATTGTGGAATTGTATATACAATCTAGAAAGAAGTATCTAAAAATGTGTCTGAATACTATACAGTGTTTGTATAGCTGCATCCATCTGCATCATTAGTCTAAGTAGGGCGGCAGCGGCTGCTGTAAAGTATTGAGTTACGTAGACTCGCGGGTTGGGCAGTTAGCATATTATTGGGTTTTTCTTCTATAAACTCTTTTACTCCTACTAAACAAAATTATTCTTGCTTCTGCTTCTGCTTCTTTTTCTTTCTTCTATTAAAAAATATAAAATGACAGGGTCAGTGAGTCATCTTGGGGCGGGGTTCCGTAGCAGCTCGGACAATACAATTGAAGAAGGAATTATTTTTGATTCAATAAGTACAACAGCATACATTATACGGACTGAAACTAAAATTTAATGTAATATTACCTATATCATGTATGTACCTATTTAGGTAGTGTTTTAATACCATGGGACCACGCCAACAATGGACTACATGGTCGCAAGCCGGCCTATATTTTCAATGAGGCGTCCGAAGAAGATATGTTTCGTCGTGTAGAAATACCTGATGAAGTCACCCAGCCCTATGTTACGAGATCTGAAAGAACAGTCAGACCCGTTGTACGTTTCGCTTAAGGGGGAGTGATATGGGACCACGCCAACAATTGACTACATGGTCGCAATGTCGGCTGTAATATAACTCCTTTCTAGATCGAACTTCTATGATTCGTGACAAACTGACGTAAGGAAGAGAATTTTTTGCATTTAAATTATAATGAATCGTGTTTATTTCTTCATTAACCAATATCTGACTCCCACAATACCTTATTAGGTACCTGGTACAAACACTAATTATCATCAATACAAATAAATAAAATTGAAATGTCTGTCATGTCAAAATAATAGCCTTTTATAAACTCATACAGATAATTGCACGATACCTATGCCTAAAAAATCAGTTTTTTCGTCTGTCTGTCTATTTGTTCCGGCTAATCTTCGAAACAGCTGAACCGATTCTGATAAGATTTTACCGGCAGGTAGCTGACTATATAAAGAGTAATTTAGGCTAATTATAATATATTTACACGCGGGTGAAACCGCGAGGCACAGCTAGTTCTAAATATCATGGTGGTCCTAAATTTAATGTTGTAAGTGTAGTCTAATATTTCCGCTCTCACAGTCAAACCGATAATACGGTTTTGTGGGACTTCGTTTTGATTTTATGTTGTTTCTGTGTATTATAAATAAATAAATAAATACGTATACTGTCATAGATACACAACAGAGGTCTTGAATTCAGTATAATATTATTACAATCCAATAATTGCTGGGTGGAGGTAATGTAGTGGAAAACCATATTGAATAATAAATGGACCCTCAGTTACACGTTTCCGTATCCAAATGGGCTCGATATTGGAAAGGTTTGAATATTCGTTAAAAGACTATTATGTACTACATTACGGGACGCATATAGCAGTGATAGCCTAGTGGTACGACCGGTGGACTATCAAGTCAAAGGTCGCTAGTTCGAATTCAAGGCACGTTACGACTTACTTAAAACGGTGAAGGAAAACATCGTGATTACACCAGCACACCTGAGAGATATTCTCGATGGTGTGTAAAACCATGTCAGAGACCTACGGTTGGTTTAAACTCTGACATTAGGTTGTTCATCAACCACACGATAAGAAGAAACACGGGTCAGTTTGGATGTAGGTACTTAACTTTATCATCACAACATTATTTCACTTTTTTGTGTTATTGAGTAGCCATTTCAATATTAAAGTAACAGTTCTCCGTGTAATTCCGGAAAAGAATAGACGGGTGGTCTATTCTTTTCTGGAATTTCTATGCTTCATCTTTGACCATGGGTGTCGTAAGAGGCGACTAAGGGATATAAAATATGTAGTGGATTCCTCAAAATAAGTAATGCATCTTAAACTCTGTCCACCATACTGGTTTTCCAGTCCATTGGACCACAGGGAGCAGAACGAGAGAGTGGGCTTGCACCAACGCTTGTCCACTTTAACTTTGTACCGAAGATCGGTCAAGTTCGGCCTAGCGAGTCATATTAGAGCTCACGAAAGGAAAGCTGTTGGGGTAGCTGTTATCGAAACCGATAAGGAGGACTATAATAATAGTAGTAATAATAGTTTATCCTTTTCAATAATAGTCTAATAGCCAATAATAGTCCAACGGTTATTGCGTTGAACTAGGTCACAAATAGATAAGTTTGAAACCCATCCGTTGCACTATAGAAGAAACAAATCTTGATCGATCTTACGAAGGAAATCGCACAGGGCAGAAATCCTTAGCCTTTTTCCTACCATGTTGAAGTCGGCTTCAAGTCTAACCGTAAGCAAAGATTATCTATCAAACCTCCTCAACCCATTTACTGATTAACATGAAATCTCCTGGTACGACTGCTGAGCCATCTGCCTACCCGTAAAGACTGTCATGGTTCTTAATTGACTACCGGGATCGACAGTTTAACATACTCTCCGAGACATGGAGGCTTAGGATATGAAATAATGGTAACCCACCCGGACTAACCTTGGCAAACGCTGTTACTAGCCACAAGCCCCTTTACAAATTACACCTTTTTTCATAATTTCCTAAAATAATGTTTGTAGTTGTTAGAATCTTTAGGCCGAATAAGTTAGGCGTAAAAGCTCGACCTGCAAAGTTAAATACTTAGGTACCTAAAATATCGTAGTATGGTTTAAAAGTTTCGGCGCGTAGTATTCAACAGGCTCGCTCGTACGGAAAGGCATGAATATGGAAAAGGTTTCTGTAGCCTACGATCGTAGCACGTAGCCGCAGCGTAGCGGTCTGAAATTTAGAAGATGGATGTGTCGTAGTCGTTGGTATGGAAAGCTCATGAATTTATTAAACTAGTTTGTAATTATTTGGTAGGTCAGCTAACAAAGTCAAAGTGCAGCCTAATTTCCAAAAGTTGGTTTTATGGAGAAGTACCACGGACTAATTATTGCTTCATGAGAAGAACCGACAAGATTCATATATAAACACAACCTTGTAATAAAGTGTGTTATGATAAATGTTATCATTTTAATTAATCTTATTATAGTAATAACTTAGGTTTAATAACGACAAATACACGCGATTAATCTAGTTAAAAGTTGTTTTATTAATCTTATTAATTACAATTGATATGTTTTTGATATATTTTTTTATTCTTTAAATAAACCGTTGCCCCACACTAGGAATTTCTTCCTGTATCGTGGGTGCGTTTACATCACATAATCTCATGCACACACGAAACAATTATCTGTAGATAATACAAATATTTGCTCCGTGCAGGAATCGAACCTGTCGAGAACCGTCGACAGACCGGTAGCGACGCAGCAGCCGGTCTCTCGACCACTGCGCCAACCGCGCCGTCCAAATTTAATTGGTTATTGATAATTTGATTGATATTTTCAATTTATTTGTGTCTATGTATGACTATATTAATACTGTCAGTCCTCTTCAATGTGTTTGTGCCCAAATGTCAGCTATAGGTAACCACAATGCATTTCGAATACTACTCGTGTCGTATTATGTTACTATCGGGTGACACTTTCTATATTCCTGCGGGAAATGGGGAACGGTGGAAAATGTATCGGTTTGAAATAGACTGTCTGTCACTGTTTTGCTCAATACGAAAACAAATCGATTGAAATTATCCAATACTCTCGTAAATATTAAGAGTTTAACATTTATAGAAAGAAATCTCTCACGTTTAGTTTTAGTGTTTATTTTCGCATGTTATTATAATATCTTTTAACAGGATATAACATAGCATCACGCCTTTATCCCCAAAGCGGTAGGCAGAGGTGTACTAAGTTACACCTACATTTCAACAATACAGTTATTAAGTCACATGTAATAGATAGTGAGCTTATTGCCATCTGTCGGGCATTATTCCAAACTCCGGGCTGCTATTGTGAATTTCCTAACTGAAAAACCTAAATACACTTTGCTCGACCCGGGAATCGAACCTACGACCTCATTGTATTTTGTTGGAGGGGTATTATTGCTAAACTGACCCTACGAATAAGAACGGTAAATAAAATACTAAACAGTACTTCACAGTATAATCTTATTAGATATTTCTGTTTGTTCTAAGCTTATTTTTTTGTATTTTTTTTATAATGTCCCTAACCAGAGAACACAATAGACTTTTTCTTTATTAACACGAGGCTATTGTAGTCATTTCCGGCATAATTCCCAGGATCATGTCATTAACATATTTGAATGAGAAAAAAAAACTTGTCCCACTCCATTTACATGTATATCCCTCGAAGTTAAAACTTTACGTATTAGGGCGCATTCTCACTGTGTTGTGACGATAGGTAGAATGTGTCGCGAACTCGCGACTTGAATATGAATAAAGCAGAGAGGGAGATGAATTTACTAATGTAAAGCGTCTTTTCGTTAAATTTCACTTAATAACCTTATAAATGCTGTGAACATGTTAGGCAAAACAGTATGACACTTGTAAAAAGGTTCGATAGGTCGTTGTTGTAACTGAAACGTCATCAGCTGTGTTGGTGTTAGCTATAGCGATGAAAATGAAATGGACCAAATACTTGTGTTTGTAGAATCAATAATATACTGTAACATAGCTTGATTAATGATCTACTCTCACTGTGCAATGCTGTCGTCACGACCCAGTGGAGAAAAATAGTGATCGTCGTCACAACACAGTGTGAACACGACTTTATGCTTAGAGGTTGAATACGACAATACGAAAATTAAATTTTTAAAGGCCGTTGTCGCATTTACAATTCAAATAATTCTTTTGTTGGCGTGGGTACTTACCAGATAAAATGCTTTGTTTTTTTTTTATATTCTTTGCTTTGATCCCATTCATTGATATTGTGCTCTTTGAGTTGACTTGGCTTTTTAAGAACGTTTGTCAGATAAGGGTGAACAGACAAGTGCGAATTTGGTTTTCGTAGTTCTGCTTCTTACGTGTGGTTAGTTGTTCAAGCCTCCCAGTCAAATCGGATGCAGCCCAATACCAGTATTTTACATGGAGTGACTGCCTATCCGACCTGCACAACCTCGTTATCGGGTAACACGTGTAGTAAAACTTCAGCCACAACACTTAATGATAATTTATTTAAGTTATAACTCCGTTATAGTCGTACACAAATACAAACATAAATTAAACTATTTAAATTTTCCAGTCTAAAAGTTATCGGCTGGATATGCAAGACAAGACACGTCCAGCTAGTGTAGCTGTCCAGACTAGAATGCTCTCCCTCGCCGTCCGTTCTCATTACTTTTTCTTAGAATGATTCCATCGATCATACCGCCATTCCACTTGAGAATCGAATGACGGTACCATAGACAAAAAATTGAAAACCTTACACACGATATCTCGTGGTATGACTTATAGGCCTCTGACTACCTGTAACGGCTGTCATTGATCTTAATTTGGCATCCGGGTACGATGGCTTAACGTGTTCTTCGAGGCACGGTGGGGTCTTAGTATGAAATACTGGTGCCCCATCCGCAGACCGATCGCGTCAAGCGCAGCTTAACCTCCATCAACTTGACACGAGCCCCTCTTTGCTAACGTGTAACAATCACATTCAAATGCTGCTAGCGGTCATCCATTTATAGACATTAAGGGGCGCTAGACGTCTATAGACGTCATAATAATAAAATGTATAGTAGGTATGTCTCGTGTAGCGTCCCTCAATGGTTTTACCTCAAAGATCACTTACCGACCACACTTTGAAAAGTGTTATGTGAATGCCTCAAAGCATTTTTTAGAGAGAATTTGTAGAATGCTTTCTTTATTTTGTTTTAATAATCATCCTACTTATCTATATTAATCTATAGGTACTATAATAATCTATACTTCTATACTAATATTATAAAGAGGAAGGATTAGATTTTTTTTTGTTTGTAAAGATTTAACTCAAAAATTACTCAACCGATTATAAAAATTATTTCACCCGTAGAAAGCTACCATTATCACTGAGTACCATAGCCTATATTTTATTTCAGTCTGAAAATTCACGCGGGCGAAGCTAGTAATATTATAAATGTGAAAGTTTGTATGTTTTTAACTCAATCATGCAAAAACGGCTGAACGGATTTGGATGAATTTTATCTGACAGTTTAATTTCTGCCTTGATTTTGTACAACAGAATTTAGGTACAGAAACAAAGGAGTACCAAAACTTTAAAAGCTTTCCCGCATTGGTGTGACGAGACTTTGTTGTATCCATTTGTAGTACCTATGTGTAAAATACAATACAATCTAGATATATTTAAAGCTAGAGTGAATAGATTTCTTCTGGATCTATCTGCTCCATCCGTCCACACCGTCGTAGAATCATTTTTGATTAAAAAAATATATTTAAAACTAAGAATTCGTCTGCTGCGATAAATCCCGCTGACGCAGCCGTCAAACTGAAATTTCGATAATTAATTTTAGTTCAATTTACTCATTTTTGTGCTCAACTAAGTTTTAGTTTAAAATTTTAGTTTTGGAAATTTTAGTTTGATGTTTCTTAATTTTAGTTTGACCTTTTTTATTTCATCCAGTCTGTTAATAAAAGAGAATAATTATTTACTAAGTTTGTTTTCATCAGAATCACCGTCATTACGCCTGTATTCCCCTAAGGGATAGGCAGAGCTAATACCATACACAATACATAATTGTACACCCACATTTCAACAATGCTGTTATTAAGTCCATGTAATAGGAAGTGTGTGCATTGCTACTTACCGGACACAGTACCATACTCATAATTTTCTAACAGAAAATCTCAATAGGTAACACTTTGTCCGACCTGGGAATCGAACCCAAGACCTCATACTCAGCAGTCGCGCTTGGGACCGTTGCAACAGAGCTAAGACCCCACCAAACTGCTTAGACGGTCATAACACTATAAAAATGACGCATTCTTAACCCATACGACTATTTTATACGGGTTCATTATGCCATACATTTCGTCTTATGGTAGGGTGTTGGGTTCGTACGATGCAATGGATCCTCATTTGTTTTGATGTCCTCCTAGAAAGGAATCCGAGTAATGGCGAGAGTGCCTGCAAAATGATGTGAGTTAAATATAGCTGCAGTAAGAATTTATGGTGTTGTTGAGGAAGATTTGCTGTGAGGATATCTTTGATAATCTTTAGCGAACTATAAACTACAAACTCAGGAATTTCCCCAACATAAGTTATGACATCATTTGATTTTATTGTAGGCTGAATTGATTAATTTCATTTAAGATATTTGATACAGTCTTACATAATATTTTAATCTTTAAGTGTTGTGGGTTAATTTGTTTTAAGTAAATTTGTTTGGATATTAATTTAGCGCTATTTAAGAACATCTATACAGTGTTACATGAGCAAAAAAAAATTCCTGTCTATTCTAACCATTCGAACATTTCCTTCGTGCGACCTATGAGTACCTACATTTAATTTGTTGCGATAGTGTACTTAATGTTCTGAAACTTTGGACACCCTGAAGGTAGGTACCAAAATCTATGCATTGTACTCGTGGCATTTTTCTTTTCATATCTACATATTAAAATTTCATGAGCCGTCTAACACCCCATTAAGAATCTCATTTTGTACCATAAAAGCACAAACGGGCTCATATTCACAGCTAACTTAACTTAATGTAGTTAGTCCTTAGTCGGGGAATAAGTGCATACATTTTAAAAATGGCAAAAAACCGGCCACGTAAGAGAGGTACTCGTGCACTTAGAACTCAGCACCACCAAAAGTATTAAAATTTATTTTATTATGAGCTGTTTATATTTTAAAATAAAAAAAGGACTGCAAAACAGACCAAATTTAAAGAAATAAATTTTTATTTTGGTTTCTTACAGGTTGATATACGTGACCGACAAAGAACAAAAAAAAAACCTCTATGGAATGGTGAAAACAATACATAGACCTACGATCGCAGCAATCGCGGGTCATTTGCTTGTCAGTTATTGAAGAGTTCTATTGTCTATCTCGTAAGATCTTCGTCACATCCTAATATTTTATATACTAAAACCTTCCCTGGAAAAATATATATTCCCATCCCAATCGAAAATCGCGGACAAACAAAGATACATACATACAAGCAGTCCTTTTTTGAAGTCGGTTGAAAAGAAAAGACGTAAATGCTTTTCTTGTATACAAGGATGATTCTTTGACTTTTTAGTTGTTTTACTATTTGCTATGTCAAAGATTATAAAACATGATCTGAGTAAAGTTTACCTTTGATGGTTGATGATGGTGATTACTTATAATGGTTATAGATACAGCTCTGTGATAGACAGACGGCCGGACAGATAGATAGCGGAGAGCTATGACTGATAGGGAACGGACAGAAAGACAGATAGATGGCGGCATGGGTAAACACAGTAACACCTCATCTCATCAAGTAGCATCGGACTGTAGGTGATTTAGGTTATTGTAATTTCGAAGTATAGATAATCATGTTCCTTAATTATAAAAAGATTTTCCGGATTTCCTTTGACACATTCTAATCGCATTTTATTTCACTAAAGCCTATAGAAAAACCACAACGCATCCAAATTAATTAATGAACTCCAAAACTCTTTTAAACTCTTCAATTAATCACCAATTCTTTGGCGTTGTTTACATAAAAAAGTGTTCTTTATTTACCCAACTAGGGTTTTAACCGCCCTTCTCAAAGCCGGGCTCTCTCTAATTATTCAAGTTAATTGAAGTTTTGTCGGGACTCCAATCTCGCTTGAAGAGTTATACGCCTTTCCCGACCCTAATTCGTTCCTAAATTAAAAAATACTTTTGAAATTAAACCAGTAACATATGGCAGGTAGATTTTGTTGACGCCATTGATAAACATTGCGTGTGCTGTAAATAAAAAATAAAAAGATTTGTTGTCTTTTATGTTCCTTTTTTAAATTTTCTGTTTTATGTTTTTGGTTGTTTGTGTAATTTTTTTGGAACATTATTTTGATTGATGTTATATTTTCCGTGTTTTTATGATTATGTCGTTTTGATTGAATACGTTTTTTTTGGTTAATTGGGGAACGTGACTCGTTATTTCCTGTTTTAATGGGATATGGACTGGAATGATAAATCGTGACATTTTGTCGAAGCTTTGATTTATTTTTATGGTGACCTTTCCCCGTAGGTCAACGAATACCTTTATTAAATGTTAGTAAAACAAAACTTGTTAACACTTTCCTGTTCGATTTTCTGATGTTGTCAGCATTTTGCATTGGCTATTACTGGGTGACGTGAAACCAATTTAGTTTTAACAGTTTCTTAGTTGGAATCTGGAAATACGTCATTTTCAAATCTTGAGGACAAAATGTTTAACGAAAATAATATAATTTTTGTATGACTACGTTCAAATGTGTTCTGCCTAATCAAAGACAGGTAATAAACATTTTTACAGAGTAGGACGAAATGTTAAAAATAAACACTTTTTTAAACAATCTTGACAATCTTTTTGGACCTTTTTACAGAAGTTATTATACTATTTTATTATTATTTATTATACAGTCACTGTTGTCTCTTGGAAATCTACGGTTGGGTGGTGTGGCTTCAACCAATAATTTACTTTGCGCTGGAGCACCAAGCTTCATTACCCTAGGACGGGCCTTGGGAGTTAATAAGACTCGTGTGGTAGGCACAGCTATATGTAAAACTTTTTTTTTTTCAAGTTTTAAAGACTTAAAGCTGGACTCTTATTGACAAGAACCATACGGTCCTCCAGTAACCTTTACCGGGATTCCGAGCTCACAACTACAGTCAGTCACCGCAATCACTATGACAAATACTTTTCTTAATTTCTAACACACCATTAAGATTATTTATGAAATAGTATTTCATTATGTCTAGAAAGACATAATGAAATACTATTCATCGCTTGAAATACTTTGTAAGTAATTTTTCTTGTAAAAGTTCCTGATCGACGTAGTTCAAACTGTAGTGATTAAATATCGACAATTTTCACCATCCGTGATAGATAGCACGTTTTATTTTCGTAACACTTCAAAGCAAATTTTAAAACATAGTTTTGTCAACAAATCCCAACTCCTCACGAACATTAACTAAACCTACTTTAGCTTTAACAAAACATCGTGACAACAAGACAGACATTCCACCCATTAAGCCGAAACATCTCTCTAATTAAAAGGCTTGAATCTTAGGCCGAAAGCGAAACAGCGCCCCAAAGACATCACTTAGCGAGTACGCAGACGACCGACTATTAATCGCAGGAACTATAAAGTTTTAGGAATATGTACGGCTTTCGGTTGGTTTTCCACCAGAACTGTGTCAGGAAGCGAAGTGGCCAGCGAGAAAAAATTCCACCAATAGAGTTCCTTCATTTCCCATTTCCGAGCCTCGCACAGCAAAGTTCTGATGGAAAAGGCTTCGCAGGGCAAGGTCTTTGTATATTAAATGTGAGTGAAGATGTGTGTGAGGAATGCAAACAAAGGGGGTAAATGCTACCCTACCCTACTACTGGTGGTACAAAGAGTTACACCGTTTCACAGTTCCACTGCCTCTCCTCGCACTGATTAGCTTTCTCATACCTGCTAGAAATCCGTTACGTGAATTTGCTCATTGGAAAAGGCAACAAATTATTGGATTCAATTTTTTTTGAACCGCAGTAGCAATCTCGGCGTTTGGAATTGCATTAATTATATTGATTTTCACAGATATCATAATAAAATACGAATGCAAACATTATGCGTCAAAGCAGGATGAGTATGCTGATTTATGTAGGCATTTAATCACAGCGAAATGGGCCACCATTTCTTGTCGTCGATTTTACATTTTTCTTCGGAAGTTGATGTTCCCAAATCGGTGACCGAAAAAAAGCTGCCGTCTGTAAGACCTTATTTACATTGCTAATTGTCGAGTGTCGTTTTAATGCAATCTTATTCAAATCCTTGATTGTGTTTTCAGTTAAATAAATGAGGAAGTTAATTAAGGACGTGGATTGATGGCTAAGTGGATGGTAGTTAGTTTATTAGGATTTGTCTGTAATTTTCTATAGTAACGTCTGTAGGTTCATTCGGTTCTACTTCCTTGAATTACTTATAGTTGCGTTACAAGTTAAAAGTATTTAATCTACTTATTTTTATTCAACCGACGTGGACCAATATTTTTAAACAACAAAGCCGCTTGTGATTTTTAACCGACTTCCAAAAAGGAGGAGGTTATCAATTCAGTTGTTTTTTTTTATTTTTAGATAGAATAAAGTTTTTGTATTATAACTGTGCATGACTGAAATTGTACGCTAATACACTGCACGATCTGGTGGGAGCGCAGTAACAGCGTGCTGTGCCATTCACTCCTTTACATTCCGTCAATACATCTGTCTCGCTTGCTCAGGGGCCGAGAATATTAGGTGCCATAAATGTTTCGCGGTCTTGTTGATTTTTCTAACAAATTTAAATATTTTTGCACGATAACACTTTTCTATACAACTGTACTTGTGCGGTCGTTTGGAAAGCCTAACTCCAGACACGCACAGTCATATTACAACAACTGTACAAGTAATAGGACTTTCTTAATATTTTCTTAAACTCGCGACAATCTCTAGCGCGAAAGTCCTATTTGATGTTTCTCATTTTACCTTTGTATGAACGTCTACGTAGGAAATTGAAAAATTAATTTCATAATCCTAAATAATTACTATGTTACCCATACACTGTAACAACGAGTATAATTCGTGAACCTCAAGTTCATCTTTTTATTTAAAAATTCACTCAAGGAAGAAACGTCAAATCGGACTTCTTAGATTGTCGCGAGTATAATAACAAATAACATTATCAATACACACAATATCACAATTCCGATGCGTTTATCATTACTACACATACCAATAATCAATTATAATGACACGTGTGTGTGTGTGTTTAAGTCCTCAAACACTCATAGATACTCTGTAAGCTCTTCACCGTCTATTCGGGTATTAATAGTAGTACAGTGTGCACAGTAAATTAATTGATATAATGTTTGGTATACATAACTTTGTTTGATATAAATAATGAAGTGGTAGGTATAATATTGAGTTTGTTGTTGACTCTATGGTATGAAATTATAACAATCTAAGTTTGTAGTATTCAATTCCGTTCCTTGAGACTTGGCCGTGATATACAATTATTATACATACACTTAAATTTTGTTTCAAATAGTGTGTGTATTTTATATTTAGGTTTATTTATCCCACTTGCATTTCGATTTCAAGAATCTTACTGAATCCAAGACCGGTTTGAATTGAATCAAATTGTTGTTTTGTGCATCTGTTGAATGAAAGTTGGAGGCACTTTCGCACTAGCAGATTTATTTTTTAATAGACATATAAAACATGACATTTCATAATATAATTAAGTATTTTATATGTTTTCACATACCGACTTTTTAACACTAGTATGTAAATAATTGCATAATGAAAAAATATTCTGTCTCTATCAACTTAATTGCAGCGCTTTGTCAGAAGTGGAGTTCAATAAATAAATATTTTATTTTTGAATGAATTATCCTAAACTGTGTCAATATAAATTAACTATCACAACACAGCACGTTTGATAGGTTTTTTATCACGGTTGTTTGGAAACGTCAGTTTCAAAGAAAGCGAATGTTCGACGATAAACAAGATAAAGTGTCCAAAATTAAATGAAAACATTGCAACCATTTCACTACAATGAAATGTTTGAACGGCCATCCGACGTATAGAAAACGATAATTGGAATCTTAACATAGCATCACCTCTGTTTTCTCCTAAAAGATGCGTAAAGTAGTTATGTATTAACGTGGTTAGTCTATTGCCAACCATCGGGTTCGATTCCCGGGTCGCGCAAAGTATTTGGGTTGGCAATAGGCTCAGCTGCTATTAATAACAGCATCGGTGAAGAATGGTTTACAATTGTATCTCTACCTAACTTTTCGGTGATTACTAAGTGATTATATGTTTATTTTTTACCCTGAATACCGAGAGGTCCTAATATTAATAACCTATCATCCATTTTTATAAAATGTTGGCTACGTCACACAATAGAGGAACAGCTTTATTGTCTTCGTCTACACACCCACGCAAGATTATTTTTAGGCACACTAAGAATATTTGAACGCTTCAAAGGTCCGTCGCTGAAAATAAAACCTTATAGAATGACAAGTATGCTTTGTTAAAGTTATAAATTTATGTACCTAAATATTGCTTTGCTTTTATTATTACGAAATTTCATTTGAAGAGGTTATTACCTACTACTGTAACAGCAAGCATTATGTTGTTTTTTTTTTATAGAATTTTAAATTATGGTTTATATTAAACATTATCACTTACACATTGACCCTTAAAAATGAGGACCTTGTATTAATATCAAGCTATCCAAAGCCTACCCACCCGTAAATACAATGTAATCCGTTGAAAGCTGTTCTACAGAAACATAAATTAATATAAACATTAAAACAGTATTTACCATGAACGGTGTTATTGCTAATAGTGCTTTCCGAAAGACAGCCTTCCCACTTTCATCCCATCAAATAGGTACCAATAAATCACACTTTATACCTAAGCCAGGAAATTGAGTCATCGAAAATGCAATCCAAACGACCGACTCAGGTATTCTGTCGTCCCACAATTGTCAATAAATTTGCAATAGACAGCCGCCAACGTACGTACTTCTACTATTTTATGACAAATTACCTCTTAAGAACATTTTATGGACCATTACCTACGCTCAGACCCGTGTTCGAACATTCTCAGGCATCATAACGACATTTTTGAATATATAGCTTATTTAATAATGTAAAATTGTTTTCTGAATATAAATCTTTTTGTTGATTTATGTGGTGGGAGTTTAGGCTTTAGTTCGGAGTAAATGACGCGGCAAATTGGTTCTTTTCGAAGAATATACTGAGTATTAAGTTGAGGATCTTGGTAAAAAATTTATAGGATCGGTCAGCGATATGCACGCCCATCGATCTTTATAAATTTATCTGTTTTATATACTTAAGCTAGTTTTTACGACTGAGTTAAGATGAGTTCTTGGCAACAGAATTTTCATACAGACCTATTTTACTTGATAACCAAGAATCAAAAGAGGGGCCTACGTAGGGGCCGTGACTAAATACCGCATAGATCGACCGATTGTCCATCATGTCATACGTAGCCCTTCCCCCCTCGGAGAGCATCAAAATAGTACTCTTTGGAGAGCACGTTAAATCGTCAGCACCGGCTGTCAATCGAAGATCCATGACAGTATGACAGTCGTTACGGGTGTTAGGTCTAACTCAAAGTTTGACCACTACTAGGTACCAATAGAAATAGAGTGAAATCGTGTGTTAGATACCCCAGTAACAGGGTTGTGGACGTAAGAAAGGCAATTGCTTCATGTAGTCCTGCATCCGGTCATATTAGGAGGCGGCCCCAACGTAATTGAGAAAAGGTACATGATATGACGAACCACAGAAAATCTTAGTTAAAACGTAAAATAGTATAGTACTCATTAAAGTGAAAGCTCTCGTCCACATGAACTCCATTTACAACAACCACCAGTAACTTTCTTTTTGAGAGACCACAAACGTACTTACTGTAAACTCAAACTAAGGTGCAGATCGCAAGTTAAGAAATCGAAGTGCAAAGTTTTGGCTTTAAAACTTGCACTTGCAAGTCTTGCAACCCGCAAGGTTGAAGGTACATTCGGTAACGACTGTTCAAGTTGCTGTGTTACCTCTACAAAAGTATTTGATACCTATAGTGACTGTAATCTACATCAGTGATAGCTAAGTGCAGCGATTCCTAAATTGGGTTCCGTAAAAAAGTCACCAGGGTTCCACGAAATTATTTATTTTTGGCTGTTAAATAATATGACAGTTAAGTACAAATATTATTTTTAAATAGCAATTGTTGGATATAACAGTGAAACAATTTCAAAAAGTGTATTTTTTTAGTCGTGTGTGTATTATAAATTATTTATCACTTGGTTGAAATGGCGACTGCTGAGCATGAGGTCTCGGGTTCGATTCCCGGGTCGGGCAAAGTGTTATTGAGTTTTTCCGTTAGAAATTTCTCAGTAGCAGCTCGGAGTTTGGAATTGTGCCCGGTAGATGGCAATAGGCTCACCACCTATTACATGGGACTTAATAACAGCATTGGTGAAATGTGGGTGTACAACTGTTTACACCTTTGCCTACCCCTTCGGGGAATACAGGCGTGATGCTATATGTTATGAAATGGTGAAGGAAAACATCGTGAGGAAACCAACACACGGGAAAGAGGCTAGAGGGACTACGGGCGGATCTTAAACTTTGAGATTAATTATAGGTTTGCCATCGACACGCAAAGAAGAAGAAGAAGTTGTTTATCAACCTTAGAAACTGTAGCAAATATATTCTAGAATAGACAACACTGTGGACGGTTTGATTTATAAACTGTTTACTCTTGAACGAACTATGTTTAATCTGGCATTTTCTCAGTTTTCTGACACACATGGTTAAAGGAATCAAAGTATACCCAAGTGTGTGTTTTCTATTTCTGATTATAATTGTAAAGGTTCTATGACAATTTTAATGAAATTAATTGATACTGTTTTGCAGTCCAATAAATGTTTCGTCTTCATATTTTTTTTATGAATGATGGACCTAGTGGAAGTTGCAGTACTTTTTTGTTTTGTATCTATTTAAGGCTACACTGGGTAAAAAAATTTAGTTGAAATGCCCTTTCCGTCTCTGAATCCATCCAACATACGCCACCCAACATACGAATCCAAACTTTTTTGTTCAAGCCTCCGTAAAATATACTCGTCATTCGCCAATTTAGTCACTGTTTCCAATCCATGGCGTCCACTCAATAGCCTCAGGGGCTTTTTGTCAAATTGCCGGGCCCAATGATTTTTTGGGGCAATATAAATATACTCTGGTACAGTCAAGAAAACAGAACTAGAACATACTACACAATATTTCGATTGACATTGCAGTGCAAAGTGGTTAAAATGTGCTTCGATTTACATTATAGCTAGACTGACGTATTTTCGAAATAATTGAAGTAACGTCAATATTTCAGACTGCGAAGTATTGACGTTAATTACGTTAATTACACTGGGGAATTTCCGATTAACATTTGTCTTTCATAACATGTTAAGATAATATCGATCTTGATGTATAAGAATACTGCGACACGAGACTTTGAGTAGCTCATGAATCCACTTTGTAGACTGTACAGTGTACAATATATTGTTACTGTTACCCACTCGAAAATTTCGCCTGTACGAATTCATGTCGGTTCTATTGTGTTCTGTATTTTATTTATCAATTTAGTTTCACCACACTGCATTTCTAAAGCTCTCCCCATATGGTACACGAATATTTCTGCTGATATTTCAAAGGAATAAAATATTCAGTCTAGTATTTTAAGTAGGTACATTTTTGTTCGGGTTTCGGAACCAGTGAGCTGAAATGTGCTACTTTATTTAGAAAGGAATAGAATTACATGGAAATATTTGAACGTGAATCCCTTAAGTTATTCACGTTAGTGTATATTGTATTATATTTCGGTTCTGAGAAGTAAATTCTGTCGGAATAAAATAAAAAAATTTATACAGCAAAAGAGATCTTTTCTGAAAATATCTTACACATTGTTCAAATTTATTTGGTAACCTTTTTTTGATAGTATATATATATATGTAAGTGATCAAGATTAATTTAAACCTTAATTAATGTATGCCGTTGGACAAGCATTTTCGTACTATTATAAAATATTTGTTATTTCCATTTGATTCTTGGCGTAAGTGAATGAATGTATTTTAATTATATTTTATATTAAACCTAACTAAGGAACTTACATAATAACTGACGACCTATTTTAATTTAATTTATTATATTTTCATTTAAATTAATAAAACATATATAAATTTATTGTAAGAAAAATACGGTCTTGCAGATGTGTCCTAAGAATGATAACTGCAGGCGCTCTGGTCCGGATGGCGCAGGTTCAAATCCGGCTCATAACCATATATTTCTTTCCACAAAGATTTTAAAATAAAATAAAAATATGTTCTTAAAATAAAATATGTATTCTTGTTTGTTTTATTTTCTCATATTTAAGTTCTGTTCAGTGTACAATAAAGTATAATCTATCTATCTATCTATGTCGTAATATGTGTAAAAATCATTACTTGTGAATGTGTTTTAGTATATAAATATCGTCCTCACCTATTAACCTACTGTGTAGACTGTAGAGTGTTGACCCGATAAGTTGATCAGGCGTCAAAATTGGTATAAAAATAACGTTTAGTATTACTATCCTTTTGAAGTGACGCCTACACAGTTATCAGTTATAGACCCTTTTTCCATGGCCAAAGGCTCGTCATTTAAGAAATGTTGGTATTGACAAAAAGATGCTCGTGGCTAAGTAACAGCTGCACAGATTCGTCGTGTCGGTCTGTGGATGGGTGATCATCATTTCATACTGAGATCCCTCCGGCCGCCGGGCCCCGGTTGTCAAATTAGATCTGTGACAGGCGTTGCAGAGGCTTGAAAGTCTGACAACCAGTCATACAACGATATATCGTGTTAACTGGACCCAGTAACTGAATTTTAGAAGTCAGGTACTCCAGGTAAAATACTTGTAGGTATTAAGCTGCATCCGGTTTGACTAGCAGCCGACCCCTATGTAATTGGGAAATGACTAGGCAGATTGATTGAGGTAGGGACAAAAAGTGTTTCCACGGCCTAAGTGTGGCCGTGCCCTACAGGGTCCATATTGTACTGTAATTATTACTATATTTAACACCTTTATAACATATGGAGTGCAATAAAGTATTGAGTATTGAGTATCCCAGCTAAGAGTAAATACCTAAGAAGGTAATAAAAAAAGGAGTATTCTTCTGCAAAATTTCAGTCATTTGCCCATATACGTTTCGACTAGATGTGTTACATAACAATTTAACATTTTTATTTACAGCGGTCTTAAATATATTTTTACATTTAAATCCAATAACCATATACTAATTTAATGTTAATATTATACTGAAGAATATCTTTTGATATAATACCTCACTAGCCTGTTACGCCTGGCAATTCATTCAGAGCCAGAAACGACTAGAAACAGTTTCTAACACTTTCTTTCTTATTGTCCTCAGTAATAGACTGCGTGGTCTCCGGGTGGGGTCCCTGGTCAGACTGCGACACGAATTGCGGGTCCGGCAGTATGGTGCGATCAAGGCGTGTGGTGCAGGCGCCTGCGCACGGTGGGAGGCACTGCTCCTCACTAGTACAGCGACGAGCATGTCAAGAGCACCGGGGCTGTTCAGAAGACAGTGACGTTCCTTTAAGAGGTAAGACTATGCACACAGTATATATATAGCATGCATACAGTAGTATAAATCATTCAAATACATTAACGCATTTTTTTTGTGGAATTTCATTTCATTTCATTTCATTTATTCGAGGTACACAAAACAAAATACAGACAATAAAAAACGTGCAACTTATTACACTAGTTTAGGTCTAGACTGCATTCCTTAAATATGTGTACACAGCATGACTAATTAGAACAAATAAATGCTCTAGGCGCTCTGACCACTAAGCCATTATTGACCTTTAGGTAAGACTATGAATTGCGGCACAAGCATTGTGATTCTTGGTATCTGATCAATGTTTTTGCACAGTAAACGCACTTCGTGATTTTTAATTCAATGTGAAGTTAAAAAAAAACCAGCCAACAAAGCCTGTACGTACCAAATTTACCTATACTGGACAACTTTTACATAATAATAATTATTAATTATTGTTCAACGGTTATTACTCACGTGTATTCTTGGTGATTGCCCGACTAGTTTCGAACTCGTAGGGAGCCCTTAGTCATTAGTTGAGCCCGTGGCGATAACGCAAGTTAAACTGACATTTTGACTTGAAGAATGCACGTGAGTAATAACCGTTGAACAATAATTAATATGAATAGTGTCACGAAAGCTATTATACAAAAATAATAATTATGTTCTTCCAACAGACGAAACTGCAATGCTTCTGCCGGGTGGACTGTCAGTAAGCCGTCACTCCAATGAGACAGTCGACATTCGCAAGAACCTGCGCCTGCGCAACCCTGATGATCCTGAGTCCAATTCACATAGAGAGTAAGTAGTGCACATACATTTCGGCGATCCATTTTTATATATATGATTGTATTATTATATATAATGTAAAATAGGGAAATCGATGTTGACAGTTTTTAGTGCACAATAGCGTTATTGTGGTTTAGTCCTCCTGCGACCACGAACGCTGCAAAGTGTTCGAAACGTCGGGAAAAACAAAAAACCAATAATACACGCGATTAATCCGGTTAAAAGTTGTTTTATTATAATGTGTAGTGATCGCGCAAACCTAAGATATTACTATGTTATTGTGGTTGTTTGGGGATAAAATAAATACCTACAAATATATTTTTACTTATAAATTTAAATATAAATATCTGAAATAATAAATAATGTTAAAGCCTCCGAACAGAAAGCAACAGGCAGAACAATTTTAAAACGAGTAGAAACGGCCAGTTGTTGCAATAATAGTATGTCTAAAAAACAAAAACAAAAAATTTATCTAAAATGCTTTTGTTCTTCAAAATGGAGTAAACAAATCATGTCATCTGTAAAAACGATTTATAATCCAAAATGAATTGCTCTTGCACGGCATAATCCATTAGGCGGCCAAACACCATTTTTTTTTCTCTTAAACAAACTGGAATTTTTCATTGTTCTAAAACGTTCAAATATTTTACATAAAATTCATTTCAATATTTTACAAAATCTGATCGTCGAAGCATTTAGTAATAGGTACCTAAAATACAATAGGACTTGCTAAAGTTTTCAAGGAAAAGGAACGCTCTGAAGACTAAAACTTTGGCATTCCAGAAATACAGTCTACCAGTACCTACAGTCAAAGAATAATATAGCTAACAGATAAATTGGACTATAACACAATCGTTGAACTATTATAAATTTAGATAATGACGTCAATTTTTATCTAGCGTAGATAGGCTCGGTACCAAAATTAGAGCGTGCTGTCTTTTATTAAATAATTGTTTTCTAATATTACTTTAAGGGGCGAATAAATGAAAAGATGTCAAATTTAAAAAGTAGTCACGTCACCCTAATGTTTCCACACAACTTTTGTATGACGCCTCTTAACTCAGAGGTATTTTCATTTTAGTATAATCCGGTTACATCGATTGTCAGTATCACTGAGCTAGATAAGTACCCAGCGGAAACAACTTGGTCAGCTAAGTTCAGACTACATCGATCAATATCTCCGCGCTATTGACATGGCAACAGGAAATGAGAAGCTCACCGGAGCGACACTTCAACAACCAAAACGGATCAGTTTGCATTTAGGCCTTTGTTCAGCTAGACTTAGTTTTGACTGAGTTTGGAATGGGATGTGTAACCGCACAACGGCTTTTGCCCGCAAACAATAGGTAGGAGTAGCCTTTTATGCGATTTTCTTTGCTCAAAAACATATCAGACTGAAATCAGATAAACTGAGACAAAAGATTCTGAATTTGTGTGAATATTAGGTATTTTTTATTTTTATGTCGGGTGCTCATAGGACTTGAGATTATTGCCAAAATACGAAAGAGATAGTTTTAACAATGGACCTTAATAAAATTATCGGGGTTTTAAGCAATAACCACCGTAAGATTTATAAGAGTTTGGCGTTAGGAAACGAGAAACTCACCGGAGTTGGGTCTGACAACCACTCCGACAATTAGAACGGATTGATTGTTCTGTATTTAGGACTTGTGTTTGGCTAAACCTAATTTTAACTTGGTAAAACTAGATGTTACCATATCACGGATTTAGGAATGGCGAGAGGGATCTTTTTATGGCCTGGTAAATTGTGTAAGCATCACAGAAAGTTTTGAATTAAAGTTTTTTTTCATCATCAGTAGGAGATTTCTTATTTTGATTATTTTATTACCATTGTAAAAGATTTGGCCTTTTGAATCTCGGCTTATACTAAACAAATCCATTGTACTGAGATTAGACTTTTTTATAACTGTATCAATTTCCGTAGCCTCAGGTTTAGTCACAATTTTAGCCCCAAAATACCAGTCTACCAGTCCTATCAAAACGATCTGAAGGCTAATTTCCTGTGCGGAATCGGACCGATATTGTCCTATACACCCATAACATTGTTATGTGTGTATGTTTCATTTCCACATTGTATTGTCCAGATACTGTGCCCAGTTCGAGGTCACCAAGGTGTCGAAGGCTTGCCACTCGGACTCCGACTATAAGGCGTTGAGAGAAGGTACGTTTTTATTTGACTCAAGTTGAAAATGAGAAAATTGAAAAGTAGGAAACCAATCTTGAATTTCCGAAGCTTGTATTGTACAAAGGTTGTGAAAAGTTTCTCTTCAATGCATTTTGATGTTGAAGTATTGAATTAACACTCGACAGTAATTAAGCTTGCTACAAGTACAATACGCTGTCTATTTTTGCGGAAATATTGCTTTATATTGTTCTAAGCTGCTTGAAATTTCATATGTATATTTTTAGTGTTTCATGACATCATCGGGTAGACTAGAGCTATCCCCTCATTACATCCGGGGTCACTAGTTAGCATCCCTCAAAGTGTTTGTACGAAACCAAATCTTGCTAATTCTGAATTCCTTTCAACCAGTATTTCTGGCAGTTTACTGAATCACCGCCACTGATTTTCACACACAAAGTTATGAATTTACCAAGCAAGCATTGCGGCTTATTGGTTACTGACCGCCTCTTGACCCACAGATGGTGGTTCCAAACTTGCAAATACCTTTCAGTAATAATATTTATGTACCCTCTTCGCTTATCTAAAATATAAGTTATATTTTTAATAACTGTACGCCTCCTTCGTCGTATGATATAGTGTACGACGTAAGATATAGTGAGGAAACCTGGACTTAAAGATCCGAAATGTGCTCGTACCATCTCTGTATGAGGCCGTGCCATGCAGTGGGACAGTTATGGGCTGGGTATATGTGTTTCCGAGGCTGATGTAATTATAAAAGAAAAAAATATTCCGATTTTAACTCGTTTCTATTCCCCCAGGTGCTACGGTATGCGTTCTCTGTGAGACGGCAGCTCTCCGACGCGACTTAAAATGGCGCTGCAGTGGGCACGGGGTGGCGGGCCATGCGACCCGGTTCTACGCGTTAGTGGCCCCCCACTGTCACGGCAAATGGGTGAAAGCCGCCCAAAACCCGGACAAAAGGAGCGAATGCTGCACAAATCCTGGCTTTATATTCGTTTAAGTCATAATGTATGCAAGATTTTAGGTAATTCGACGGATAAGTAAGATTGAATAATTGTGTTGATTATGAGGATTTTTCATAATTTCTGTTTTGTTATTGTCAATTTCGATATCCTCGCTTCACAGTCAAAAGTACAATAAATAACCCATTTTTATATTATGACGTTTTCACGATATTATTGTGACTTACAGACGTGTTTTTTTTTTCTTTTATTAAATGTGTTGCATTTATTATTTTGTAAGTAATATCGTATAACGGATAGTAATGAAAACACTCACGATTGCATTTTATATAACTTGTATGCTCAAAGTATCATGTAAATACAGTGACTTCATAATAATTATGTATTTATTTTCAATACGTTTATCTAAATTTTCTATTAAACGCAACGAGAATTGGGATTTCAATTGGCAGGACAAACTAATAGAAGGTATAATAATCTTTTGTATTCCTTGTGACAGAGACAGAGTAGACTGTGCTTTAGCTTAATAAGTTAAGTACCTATTTTACTTAAGCGTTTTTAACTTCGTGGCATTATTTCTTAACTAATCCAATTAAATAACTTGAACATTGCTGTCTTTTTTTAACAGTCACACTGAGATTGTGACGGCAGAGTTTTACGTCCATTAATTAATTAACAGACGTCAAATTAAAATTTATGCACGTCAATGTAAAATCTCCCTACATTTTTAGTCGGCACAATTTTCGGAGGCGATTAAAATTAGAGACGACAAACTGAAATTGTATGGAAATTTTAGATGGACATGACATAGTTTGACGTTTCATAATTAATGCCGTGTTTAATTGTATCTGAAAAAGTTAGCAATGTTCTGTTCAGTGGCGGCGTAGCATGGGTTGGCACTCGGGGCAGTTTTCGATTGAGCATTCCCAAAGTAAAACAACAATGATCGCTATGCGACTAATTTAGAAAGTTCATGACTTAAATGGTACATCTTTCTAAGCGGAGATCTTTCCAAACTATCCGAATCACACCACCCTACTATTGTTCTAAGCTATAGGACCACCGCTAGTGGCTACTAAGCTGAACGAGTGAGTTTTCACTACAGTGTCACCCCTTGGTGCTTGGCACCCGAGGCGGACCGCCCCCACCCCCTTTATGCCACCACTGGTTCTGTTTTAGTTAGTTGGTCATATAAGAATTGATGCCATTGCTAAAGAAATATATTGAGCATTAGCTACCTAAAAATAGTAAATTAATTTTCATTTTACTTTTAAAAAAGAGGTTAGTGTTTATGATGATCAATGATTTCTTTATTTACCTTTAAACTTTAGTAATAATTTTGATAATAATAAATAATAATAGTTTGTGAATACATATCTTAAACGACTTATGTAAATAATAATGTTAAATAAACTCATTATGGAATGACAGTTTGTTTATTGAAGCTCATTAATTATTTATGTATGTGTAAGCACGTTTTATTCCCTAATGGAGTGCTTTCCATCCCCAGAGGCTTCTACATATATGTATAAGATGTAGATCCACTTAAGCTCTGCTTGAAAATTATAAGAACTTAATATAAAATAGAGACTAATAATATGAAAAAAAAAAAAAAAACACTTTATCCCAGTGGTGTGACCATTGGACTGACAAGTCAAAGGTCGCAGTCTCGAGTTAAAATCACGCATCATGGCTTTTCGAAGTAATGTGCGTATTTTAAATTAAATTTCACTTGCTTATAACAGTGAAACATCGTGAGGAAACCAGTGAACCTGAGAGATGTTCTTGATTGTGGGTAAAGTCATGTCAGAGATCTACGAGTGGTTTAAATTACTCTTAAACTATTTTGTTCATCAACAATACGATACGATAAGAAGAAGAATATTAAATACTGCTTCATTGGTCTACGTACGATTTCCGAGTGGGGCAAAATATTATTTGGTTTTTCTGGTAGGAAATTCTCAGTAGCAGCTTGGAATTTGGAATTGTACCCTTTCTATAGGCTCACCACTTATTGCATGTGACTTATAAGAAAATACAGCATCACTGAAATATGGGTGTAAGTACAACAGTAAGTAACACAGGTAACTGCATTCACTGCAACCCCGGCAGGTTAGAAACTGCCGAAGGCCGACCGCAAATGGCTTGCGCTGCCGTCTCAGGCCTGTTGCTGGTCAGACAACGAACTACCGAAATCCGTTACCCGCAGGCTACGGGTCACGATGGCCGGAGATCGTTTAGTGTCCTCCGACGCCTGGCGTGTCTTCTGCAGCAGGGGCGAGCCGTTTGCCCCGGTATTCCTTTCCGCCACCGCCTTCGTGACTTCCCCATGCGCTCTCGCTCTCGACCATGTATCTGATGCTATGTCTGAGTATTATGTGTGACGACACGACATACATCCATATATATTATTCATACATATTATACATTTACATACATACTTATTAGCTTATTATATTTTCAAAACAGTGCTGTTCTGTAAAACAGCTGAACGACTTTTAGCGGTTATGCATAATTACTGAACATTTAAAAATACGTTTTGCTTATATATAATTATAGTTTTTAATACATGTTGAGGCCATGTAATGCCTATATTAATTTCTATTTTTCAATGTTTCTTTGAAAAATAGAAATTAATATAGGCATTACATGGCCTCAACATGTATTAAAAACTATAATTATATATAATTTATAAAGGATTGGGATGTTGTTTGGCGATTTACAACTGAAAAGTGGTAACGCTGAGTTTAGTGGATCTGTAAATGATTGCTAGATAAATATCACCAGGCGTCTCCTTAAGACGTATACAAAGAGGATTGAAAATTCAATAGGTTTGAACACGACAAGGTAGCTCAGTTGGTAGAGTGATGACACGGAACGTCAAAGGTCGCGGGTTCAAGCCCCGTTCTTGTCTATTATTTTTTCAATGTTTCTTTGAAAAATAGAAATTAATACGTTTTGCGTTTATCAATGTCAACGATCGGAGGATAAGTAAAAAAAGCTGTTTTGTAAGACGGATCTTTTTTGTGAAATAGCTAGCCGTTTTGTATTAATATTTTACGTCAAGACTTCGACTGTTGTGTACCTAGTTTTCAAACGAAATTTCTAGTCGTTTCGTCTAGCGTTGTATCCGGCCGACCGATGCTTGATCCACGGCGCACGCGTCGCCCCCTCGCCAGTCTTGATCTGATCTCAACGCGAAGCGCACGCCGCACTTTAATAAGTTACTCGCTAAGACCGCTTTATTAAGTTACCCACTTACCACTGAATAACAATTAAATTGTATTCAATTCAATTCAATTCTTCAATATGGCAAGCTGCCATCTATTATGACGACAATTCTGCCAATGTCAGAGGTGATATGGAGAAGCGTGTGAGAAAATTACGATATCAATTAATTAAGTAAAAACAGGAAAAGAAAACCACTTGATTGATATTGGTACTCAATGTGGAACTTGATGAGAAGTTAGTACACTGAAACAAAATACATATATTATAACAAAATTATAAAACATTATTTATTAAAAATATACCACACCAACATGAAAGGGTTAGTTCACAGTTTAATATTATTCTTATGAACAAATAACATCAACGCCTTAAGTAATTTTGGAGAGGTATAAGTAAGGAGCGCTGGGAAGTTAATAGGAACAGGAATCTTTAGGGTAGGGAGATGACTGTATAGATCTAGAGATGGGATGTTATTTGAACATACAAAAAATATATGTTCCAGAGTTCCATCGTCCAACCCGCACTCGCAAAGAGAAGAGTCCCGGACATGTATTTTCTTCAGAAAAACTGGGGAGCTGCAATGTCCTATACGAATTCTACAAATGACAGAAATAACTGTTTTGGGTACTTTTTTATAACGGTAAAACCAGGGTTTAGCAGTTACGTTCGGTTGAATCGAATAGTAATAGCCACCTTTCTTTTTACTGGTAGTATTCCAATGCTCCTGCCATGTCAACTGTAGATCCCGTTTTGGTAAGCTCAGTAAATCATACCCCTGATGACAGAAATGACTGAGGTCTGTCGAGTCCGATGTTACAGCATCTTTGGCTAAAGCATCAACATATTCATTACCCTGGATGCCACAGTGACTAGGGATCCAAACCAGGTGGACATCTTTAAGGGAATGGGTACAATTAAACAGGGACTTTTTAATATTTAGGATCAGAGCACTATGCAATTTATTTTTGAAAGGATTTTGGAATAGGAATTTGAGACAACTAAGGGAATCTGTAAAAATTACGCCAGAATAGATGTTGTGCGATTCGATGAAACGACACGCTTCCAATATAGCCACGCATTCGCCCGTGAACACGGAGGACTCCTTGGGACATTTGAATTTTAAGATTATTTTGGAGTTTTGGTAGTACACCGCAACCCCAGTAAAACCGAAATTTGTCAATTTTGAAGAATCCGTAAAAAATCTGTGAAATCCATTCCAGCGCTCTCCCACCACCGCATCGAAAGCCAAATTTGCTGAAGGTGACCTTTTGGAAATACCAATATCAAAAAATATTTTTGGTTTGAAACATAATACGTCATACGCAAAGTCATAAACAGGGAGCCTTGGGTACTGAAGAATAGGACCCTCTAAATTTTTTAAAAGACGGAAAGTTTTTATTAATAAGGGGATTTCTTTATTTGTCCAATAATTTGAAGATCTGCATTGAGCATCTAAGTTGCTTAATTTTAGAAGTAATGGATGAGTAGATTTGCATATTATTTTAGATAGGAAGCGAGAGGCTAGATATTGTCTCCTTACGGCCAAAGGCGGTTCAGCACACTCGACCTGCAATGCGTTGATAGGAGAGGACTTCATACAACCCGATATGATCCGGAGGCATTTGGCCTGGACTTTGTCCAATCTAGCCAGAGCACCCTTGTTGCATGGGATCAATAGGAACGTACCGTAATCCAGGACGCTACGAACTATCGCATTAAATAAAAGCTTCATAGTGTAGGGGTGAGCGCCCCACCAAACACCCGCTAGAGCTTTTAAGATTGGGATTAATCTCTCACACTTTTTGATTCTTGAATTAATGTCATGCAAGCCAGTCAATTTAGAGTCTAAACAAACGCCTAAAAATCTAACATTATTAACGATTGGTATCGGATGTTCTTGAATACAGACTTAAATATGTGGGATCCGATTTTTGCGCGAGAAGATAACTGCCGAGCTTTTTGGTGCCGATAAGCACAAACCATGGCTTACTAGCCACTGGTTTAAAGAGTCCAGAGACAGGCACAGAGACGAGGCAGCGTCTACAATGGAGGGATTCATGACATAAAGCGCTAGGTCGTCAGCGTACTGTAGAATATGGCAATTGCTATTTAGACAAGATCCAATATCTGCCGTGTACAAATTATACAATAAAGGACTCAATACTGAGCCTTGCGGTAAACCCTTCCATGTCAGCCTCTTATCAAATTCCTCACCCTGGACCCTCAAAATCAGAGAGCGGGACATAAGCAGTCCACATATACACTGTACCATCTTGACCGGAAGTCTCAGCTGTAGCAATTTTTGCCTGAGAATGGGAAGAAGGACATTGTCGTATGCGGAGGAAATATCAAGGAAAGCAGCAACGACAGACTCGTTCCTGGAAAAAGATAGACGAATATCCGTTAACAACGTTCCAACACTATCCATCGTGCTGAGACCCTTTCTAAAGCCAAATTGAAAGCTCGGCAGCAAATCTCTGGATTCAACCAACCAGTCCAGCCGATTTTTTATTAAATGTTCCAGTAATTTAGCCAGAACCGAAGACAATGCGATTGGCCTAAGACCATTTGGGTCATCTGCATGTTTACCTGGTTTTAATATTGGAATTATTATTTGTGATTTGAATTGTTCTGGGACCCAACCATTAAAATAACAAAAATTTAGAAAATTTAGAAAATATTTCTTGGCCATATCGCCAGCATTCACCAGAAACGAATATGGGAGACCATCCATACCCGGGGCCGAGTCATGAACATGTCTTAAGACCATATTTAGTTCATCCATGGTAAATGATGCATCCATGGGGTCCACGGATACGTTAATAGGCGAGTAAAGACACTCAGATGAAAGTGGAACAAATGGAGGAGCTATTTTGTCAAAGAAAAGTTCGGCTGTTTCTCTGGTTATAGGAGAAGATATAGAGGGGGAACAACCAGATCTGAACCGGTTTATGCTTTTCCAAACGGCTGAAGCTGAAGTAGTTGGCGATAGAGAAGTGCAAAATTTTACCCATCCTGCACGTTTTTTCTTACGCAGAAGACGCTTGGATTTAGCATATGTTTGCTTATACAGCATCAAATTATCAGTCGTCATCTCCGCATTATAACGTTTCTCAACCGAGTTTCTCTCCCTGACAGCCGCTGAACATTCGTGATCCCACCATGGTGGGGATGGAATCTTGTTACGGGCACTGTTTTTTATAGGAAAGCATGAATCCGCACTACAAGTTATGGCCGCAACAAAAGCTTCATAACAATGTTGTGCATGGTGGTGGTCAAAGGAATCTACATAACTTGATGCTAAATTTTGAAGATTATTGATTTTATGCTCCAATGATGATGAAAAACTTGAATCTCGTCATCTGTCACGACTGTCACGACCTATCATGTCATTGTGCTGGCATTTTGACATAAATGTCAAATGTATATAACGTTTCGTTTCACTGCTCCTA
Organism: Xylocampa areola; assembly: GCA_935421205.1. Classification (NCBI taxonomy): domain Eukaryota; kingdom Metazoa; phylum Arthropoda; class Insecta; order Lepidoptera; family Noctuidae; genus Xylocampa; species Xylocampa areola. Next base: position 9,697,905 of record OW285219.1, on the reverse strand, counting down.
GTTATTATTGTAAATGTATTTGTAGACAGACAGCGCCACCCCGAATATAATCCCTTCTTTATTTTTTATTTTTTTCGTTTTGTGTTTCTAATTATTACCTGGACTTCCGCTACTTTACATGTAACACGTAGCCGGCAGGTGGATACCAGTGGATTTTATTTTATTTTAGTGAATAATATAGTTATAATATTATTATAGTATATCATACTTATTTATATTTTTATTTATGTATAACGATATGGGTAGCGATAATGATAGTTTTTATTCATTTTCAAGCGACGACAATAGCTTTTCTAGTATTCCTTCACTCTCCGATTCTCTAATGGCACAGTTTTCTGATGTGCCTAGGAATTTTAACGCTGTTCACATAAACGCCCAGAGTATTCCGGCACATTTTCCCGATATGCTGGCAAGCTTTGACTGTAAAAATATCCACGCTATTCTTATTTCCGAGTCATGGCTTAAACCGTGTCTTCCTTCGACTTCCTACTCTCTCCCCGGCTTCCAACTTATTAGAAATGACCGCACTGTTGGCGGTGGTGGTGGTGTTGCCATATACCTTCGTACACATATTCCTTTTTCTATCGTTAATGTGTCAGTACAGCCACCACCGTCAAATGCAGGTGAACATCTTTTTCTTGAAGTCGAAATAAATCATTCCAAATTACTTCTTGGTGTTTATTACTGCTCTTCCTTACGTGTTAACTACTTCTCGTCTTTTGAAAATATTCTTGAAATGCTCATACCTCTTTACAGTCATAGTATAATCATGGGTGACTTTAACACTTGCCTGCTTAAAAAGGATCACCGTTCTTCCTCTCTATGTTCCATTCTCGATTCAAATAATCTGTGCATTCTTCAACTGAATGCCACTCATCATTTTCCAAATTCTACCCCTTCACTTCTTGACCTGATTTTTGTTTCGTCTACTGACCGCGTTGCTAAGCATGGTCAATGCTCAGCGGACGCCTTCTCCTATCACGATCTCATCTTTCTTTCCTACAAAATTCGCCCTCCTAAGGCTAAATCTAAAATACTCCTGCAACGTAATTTTGGCGGTATGAACATAAGCGAACTTTGTGAAGACGCTAATAATATAGACTGGACTGCTCTCATTAACACTACGTCAGTTGATGAAAAAATTAATATATTCGCAACATCGTTGATTCATCTGTACGACCATCACGCGCCTATACGACCGGTCAAAGTGCGACATTTGCCGTCACCATGGCTAACAAATGACATTAAAGCCATAATACATAAGAAAGCGACGGCAAAGTCCAAATATAAGTCTCGGCCTTCGGATGCAAATAGGGAAAGATATGTAAGAATACGCAATCACTGCAATAAGATGTGTAGGAATGCTCAACGCCAACATGTCCACAACTCTGTTCAAAATGGAGATCCTGCAAAAATTTGGAAATTTCTTAGAACTATGGGGGTTGGGAAATCTCGCCAAGAAACTGTTCCTAAAGATTTAGATATCAATTCACTTAATCTACATTTTACTTCTTCATCCAAGTTTGATAGGATGATTAAATCCAATACATTGAACTATCTTTCATCTCTTCCGGCTCCCAACTATTCTCCTTTTGCCTTTAGTCAATTCGCCGCATGTGATGTTAAGAAGAGCATATTATCGATTACTTCTAACTCAGTTGGAAGTGACTGTATCAGCCGTAATATGATTATTCCTGTGCTTGATATTATCCTACCCGTCATCTGTCATATTCTTAACTATTCAATATCCAGCGGTATATTTCCATGTACATGGAAAGATGCCCAAATAATCCCACTACCAAAAAAGTCCAATCCTACATCCTTTTCCGAATACCGACCTATATCTATTTTACCGTTCCTATCCAAAGTTCTCGAACGGCTCATTCACAACCAACTGAGCACTTTCCTCTCCAAAAACAATCTTCTAAATCCCTTTCAATCAGGTTTTCGTCCTGGTCATAGCACTACCACTGCTCTGGTCAATATTACGGATGATATCAGGTCGGGCATGGAAGTCGGAAATCTAACGGTACTAGTATTGCTTGATTTCAGTAATGCTTTCAATACCGTTGATTTCGATATTTTGCTTGGCATACTATGCTCACTTAACATATCTCCATCCGCAATTGGCTGGTTTCGTAGTTACCTGTCTGGTCGCCGGCAGCGAATTTGCATTGAGGAGACCTCGTCTTCCTGGAGCATTACCTCTGCCGGTGTACCACAGGGTGGCGTTTTATCACCTTTACTTTTCGCAATTTTTATAAATTCTATCTCAGATCTACTACTTTCTTCCTACCATCTTTATGCTGATGATCTACAAATTTATTCTCAAGCTCCTCTTGGGAATCTATCGGATGCCGTGTATACAGTTAATAGAGATCTTGCCCTTATTTGCGATTGGAGCAGGAGATATGGTCTGGAAATCAACCCTAATAAAACGCAAGTAGTTATGGTGGGCAGCTCCCGGACTATTTCGAGGGTAGACTGGAATACTGTTCCAAAAGTCCAGTTTAACAACACCGTGATTCCATTCAGTGAAAAGGTTAAAGACCTCGGCATATTTATCGATAAAAACTTTTCCTGGACTGCTCAACTGCAGGAAGTTAGTCGTAAGTTGTTTGCATCAGCGGCATCTTTAAAAAGACTTCGTAATTTTCTGCCGACTGCCACCAAAATTGCGCTTGCACAATCACTTCTTCTTCCTATCCTTGATTATGCTGATGCCAGCTATCTTGATCTTACAGAAGAACAACTTAATAAACTTGAGCGGCTTCAAAATTTTTGTATAAGGTTCATATTTGGTTTACGCAAGTATGACCATATTTCCGAATTCCGCGTAAAGCTCAAGTGGTTGCCGATTCGCCTTCGCCGGAATGCTCATATCCTTTCACTACTTTATAATGTACTTTTCCTTCCATCTACACCCATTTACCTAAAGAAACGATTCGAGTTCCTTGGTGACACTCACACGCGATTCCTTAGGTCATCAGGTAACTTAAGATTGAAAATGCCAATGCATTCCACAACATTTGTTGACAAATCCTTCTCTGTACAGGCGGCTCGACTGTGGAATGCATTGCCAGTGCCAATAAGACGTGCCGAATCTTTGCCAGTATTCAAAAGGCTCGTGAAGGAGCATTACTTGTCCCTTGAATAATGCTAATGAAGGATTTATATTCGTTATTTACGTACATATTACCAGATTATTAATTAGACCATAGTTATGTATATATTTGTATATATTATAATAATTATGTATTGTTATTGTTTATATATGCCTATATGTTATTATTACTGTTTATTTTTATGTAAGTAGGTATCTACTTTTATTTGCACCGCACACAACCCCATATCTGTCTACTTAAATCCAATCCATCCCAAGGTTGCCTGGTAGAAATCGCTGACTGCGATAAGGCCGCCCATTGTATGTTTTTAAAAATCAATTATTTTCTGTCAGTGCTTGTCCATTTGGTGTACAATAAAGTATATATAAATAAATAAATAATAAATAAAAACTTGCCCAATTAGGTTTGGACAAATTGTACCTCAAAAGTGGAGCAGATGTTTTTTCTAAATAGGTTTTATTAGCCAAAGATATAATAATGGGGTAGTGATCACTACCATGCGTCAAAGACGTGCATTCCCAATGCGACGATGCAGCTAACTCCGCCGAACAAAATGTTAAGTCAACACAACTCTTTTGTTGTCCAGGAAGAGATCTACGCGTGGGACACCCATTATTTAAGATTATAAGATTTAAATCATCTAAAATGGTGACCAAACTATCCCCAAATGAGTCACAACGTTGAGATCCCCATCTGAAGTGATGGCAATTAAAATCCCCCATGACCATCATAGAACCATGAACATTTTCAAACAAATTTTTTAAAATAATTAAGAATTCAGGGCGAGGATGGGCTATGTATACAGAGAAGATGGTAACACCTTCTACTTTACCCGACACAATACTCAAATCGCCCACCAGCAGAGGTAAAGGTAAAGATTGAAGAGGAACACGGTTATTAATGAAGAGAGCCGACCCTCCATAGCCATCAGAGCGATCACATCTGAGGATGTTATAATTTGGTATACGGAAGCTTAGACTGGGAATCAGCCAAGTCTCAGCAATTGAACAAACTAAAGGCTTGTATTTATTGAGAAGAAATATGAGGTCGTGCTTTTTATGCCACACGCTCCTCACATTCCACTGAAGGAACACTTGGCGGGTTGCCATTTTGAATATTTAATAGAAAAGAGATAAGTTGGTTGGCAACGTTGGACGGTGAATGTGAAATATTAGCAGTAGAAGGGGACATGAGAGAAGTCAGAAATTGAATAAAGAGCTGTATGATAGAAGACATGTTGTCAGAAGATTCCAAAAAAGGGTTATTAAAAGCGCAGCCGTTGGGCTGGGTTGGTTGAGGTGAATTAATAATATTATTATGGGCAAATTTATCATAAGATGGAGAGAGGGGGGCATGGGTCTTAGGCTTGAGAAGTACAGTCTTGCGGTAAGACTGAGAGGGAGGTGATTTAACGGCATTAGCATAATTACTAGATGGAGAGGGGATAGTCTTGCTGGCTTCAACATATGAAATGGATTTTTCCGCCATAACTGTTTTAATTATCTTCTGCCTACCATGCTCAGGGCACTCCCTGCTAAAAGCAAAGTGATTACCCGAGCACAATACACAGAATGCTTCACCTTCAAGGATGTTGCAACCATCACCTGGGTGATCATGGCCGCACTTACTACATCGAGGTTTCGACCTGCAAATAGATTGAACATGGCCAAATCGACAGCAGTTACGACATTGGATGGTGGGAAATATGTATTGTTCAACAGGAAGGGCAGTGTAGCAGCAGTAAATTCTTTTTGGTAGAACTTGTCCATCAAAAGTTATCACACATGTTTCAGTGGGCTTCCACTCAACTTCTCCATCTCTGAAACTTTTCCTATTCAGTCTCCGTACTTTCAATATTTGTCCACAGCCAGAGGGTACAGACAGGTATGTTTTGGCCTCCTCTTCTGATATGTCTGCGGGAACACCAGAAACTACACCCATACGGGTAATATTAAATGTGGGAATTGAAGCTGTAAAATTGTTTTTAGTTAAAAGAGTATTTGCTAAAAATGCATTTGCATCCTGAGGGGAAACAAATTCGACAGACACGCGATTACGACCAACTCTTTTCACACCATCGCGAACAATGTTTGCAATGTTATTTTTATATAGAAATAAGCCAAAGGTTACTGGGTGGAGAACATTGCTAGAAGTAGGGTTATGCTCAATGCGGGATACATGGACTATAAATGGGGCTTTGTCCCTATTTGTATATTTATCACGACCCACTAGACTTCTTTGCAGTTTTGGTGGGCGACTGACCGGGCTAGTCGATATTTCATCAGATACAGGACGCTTACGTGAGCTAGTCTGAGATGTATTCGACGGTTCATTTATGCTACATACCACCTCTGCAAATTGAGATAGCGGGTCTGGATTTGGGGAGAATGGAGCATATATGGGAGTTGAGGGAGGATCAGGAGGATCAGGAGGTTTATTATTGTCCATTTCGGATATAAAAACGTACAATACTAACCGAACAGCACAAACACAAGGACGGCACACACAATACAATAACGATAACAAGTCACAAGAGTCACAATATCACGTAAAATAAGCAGAAAAAAGCAAAAATTCTAGACACACGTGCTAACCAAACACACACTGTGGCGACAATTAAATTGTATTATTTTATAAACTCTTTTCCCTGTGCTGTAATTGAAGTCTTGAGCCTTCTGCTGTGTACCTACTATTATAAACTATATATCTTCAATGTCTGTGCTACCTTCTGAACTATAGTTTTCTACTTCTTGTGCTTGTGCTGTGCTTTGAATGATTATAAGCTTGGCCTACAAACTGAAAGCTTTTATTTCACCGCCTCAGAGTACACCTACAAGGAGGGTATTACGACGAGACAAGGTAAGATCTAAGCATATTACCTAAAATAATATACTATGCATACATATGTAAGACTATAAGTATTGATTAATAAAATAATGGTAAGGTCTGCTATCTTATATGGATTGGAATGTTAGGCCGAAAGAGGAATTGAATGAGAAAGGTATAGTAATCGTGCCGGTAGATGGTAGCAGCCTCACTATTGCAGGACTGATCCTCCTCTATCATTTACCGGGGTCCCGGCTGCATTAACTGCAACCCCGGGCAGCGCTGATCCTGACAAGTTTTGTGTACAACTGTAGAGTACTCTGCTCTTCGCGGAATACAGGTATGATGCTATGTTGCCATAGTAAAAATATAGATGAACGTCATGGGCCAGTCGTGCTTTAGACAACTGGAACAACGAACGAACGAACGGTCTTTGTATGAAAATCTATAAAGTACGATTGCCACGTGTCAAAGTGCAGGTGCAAAACGCCACCACACGTATAAATTTTATTTTACCCATTTTTATATCTTGCTGATATTATTCTTACATCTGACTTTTCGCGCTTGTTTTACCGTCCCCGGTTCAATTTTCTAGTAAAAAAGCGTTATTTAGTTTTTCTGTTAGAAAATTCTCAGTAGCAAACCGGATCGTATTGCAATAGGCTCACTAACTATTTCATAGGACTTAGTTTAATAACCACTTCGGTCAAATGTGTGTGTACAGCAGTACTCCTCTGCCTACCCTGTCGAGCACACAGGCGCGATGCTACATCTTGACTTTTCGCAGACGCTTTAAAAGGAACAAAGTTGAAAGTTCGTTTAACTTTTACTTTTACATCGGTATTCTAAACCCAAGTAAATTGTATTGAGCCCAAAACAATAAAAAAGGGTTCCCTCAATCGAGTCTTGGAGTTTGATGGACAGATTTGTCCGGTAAAGGGCTCCACGTACCTAATAAAAGAAGGTATTTGGGAATCTGAATTAAGGAAGGGGCGCAATATTTTGCTGTTAGATATTTCGTAGTACTTAAAACTTATCTACGAGTATTTAACTTATAGATCAGTTTTAAGTACTACGAAAGCTGTTTCGTTTACAAAGTATATATATATATAGGTACGAGTACTTCATATGCATCGTATAGGTGAATAAAAAAAAACACTTCAAATAAACTTTACTCGTAGATAGATGACGTGATATCACGACATAAAAAAAAAAACTAGGGCCATACGCTTCCCCCCGTAAAAGCCCAGTAATGACATATTACCACGTATTAAAACGTAGAAGAAGAATTCGGAGTAGTGAGCAGAGTTCGAGATAGTAGTGGTCACAGCGCCTGTAGTATTTATCCGGGAGTTCAAATCCTGCTCACGACCGTATTTTACCTTCCACAAAAATTTATAACTTTACTTTCATTAGTTTGGTGATTGTTTAATGTTATTATTAGCGCCATGCAAGGTTGTTAGGTATCTATGTAGGTATTAATAAATAATAATAGTCGAAGTCGGTGTTCAGCGATTATTCAGTTTAAAGGTAAAAAATGAAAATGAAAGCGTATATCTAAATAATTCGATGTTTAAATGTACTTTGTGTATAAATAAATAATAATAAACAAAAAAGAAATTATAAATAATACACAAAACACCTCAAAAGAAGGTCTTGTCCACTTCTGTCCTTTCTTCTCCACAAAGCAATTATATTTGAAGTATCTACTTATTCCCCGCGCATCAATAACTTGCCCATTGTGACCTATAGTGGCTATTGTCATATCAGTCTCTCTATTAGCGAGAATATTTTATTTACCCATTCGAACTTTTGTGGGATATGGCTGTGGAGTGAGGCCGGTCTAGTGACCAGATGAGCGAACTTCGAGGCCTATTTATGACTTTGTATATTTGTTGGAAATGTGTATCGGAAGTGCTGTTGGTACAGTTTGTATCCTGTGGGTTTAACAATTATTTACTAAAGAACAAACATATCCTAATGGTATATTATCTATAGCTTATATACTCACCCAACGCTTATATATCTATATTATAATATAAATACCTTATTTACTTTAGAAATGTAGTAATTCGATAATTATGTTCATACTCCTCCCGACGTGAGGTCCTGGGTTCGATTCCCAGGTCAGGCAAAGTGTTATTGGGTTTTTCAATTAGGAAATTCTCAGTACCAGCCCGGAGTCAGGAAGATGGTGGTGTGAGACCCCCGTGCTCCAGAGCGTAAAGCCGTCGGCCCTGCGCCTGATCTCTCTCCTGTCGTGTCGGATTGCCGTCCCATCGGAATATGAAACCAAAATACGTCCGGAAGGAGTAAGTTCAGCGTTTCATTGCTCGTTGGCAAACTTCAAGGCGGAATTTTTATGACTCCGTGATCGACCAGGTTTGGTCGCCGCAGGTTATAATAGGCATGATGCACATGTGGATGAGTTTTCACTCCATGGAGATTGTTAGATATCCCTTCAACTAACTACCTACTTCATTAGCTATTCCAGGCGTTTTCTATTTTTCTATAACGATATTTAGGTAGTATTGAATAAAGATATTTAACACTTTTTCACGTGTTTATATATTTCAGACAATTGAAGAAATTCAATTGTCTCTGCGTTGTCTATAAACTGGAGATGTCAAGTCTCTCAAAAACTACAACGTGGTTACTGCAACTTTAGGATCATATTGTTACAAATTTTGCTGCAATCCATCAACGTACCATGTGTTTCACACCATTAATAACAATTTAACATAATCTAATCAGACAGTAAGGCTCCATAATATATCACTTAAGGCCGACACAGACGAGGAGAGTTCCTCGCTCTTAATATTCGATAAAATAACAATTGATTTCTCGATGTTGAATGAGATTTAAAACATTAGTGTTATCTATTGTCATTTAAAACAAGAGTATGTCTCCACAGTCTCATGCGTTTTAGTAATTTAATTAAATACTATAAGACTATAATATAAGAAATAAGCTATGTAACAGATCCTAATAATATGTAAAAAAAAACTTTCCTTACATGGCAAGGAGCCAACCTAATGTCAAAAGCGGTTCAAGCCGCTAGTACGGTAGGCCTCTGACTGCTCAACGACGGTTTACTATGTTCTCCGAAGCCCGGAGATGCGCAGTTAAAAATACTCCTTGTGTCCCATCTACGGATTGACCGCGACAAGCGTTGCGTTAACGTTGCAATTGGCTTAAGGCGCAATATATTTCCTCAATATGTCTACTATAATTAATGTCTACTATACTAAACTTGTGTCGGATAGTCTCCTAGACATTGCGAGCTTCTCAAACGCTAGTATTCTTCAATATCTTTCTCAGCTAGTTTTATTTTTACTGTGTCAACAAAGGGCTTGAAAAAGTTACCTACATGACATAAAAATTCTCAATGTCTGCTCCTAAAGTGACATCACCCCGTCGCACACAAATTGCCAAGCATCCAAGCTACACGCCACATGCCCCAGTTTCATTTACTAACTGGCAAAGGATAAACAAAACACATTCAGTATTCCTTTCACAGGAGTAAACAAAGTCACAGTATCTTTCACCAGTAAACAGTTGTCCAAGAGCGTTTTAAACTAGATTGTCGTCTATTCGAGTTGCGTTTGGTGGTTCCCCCTAACACAATTTGTTCGTCTCAGCCAAATTTGCATGTATATTGGTACACCTTCCATTTATTTCAAGCTGATAAGGGGACGGACAAAATTTGGCTTTTGAAACGGTTTAAAGGAGATTTTTGGAAGCACTTCTACTCTACGTAATAGTAAGGTAAAGTCTGATACGGATAGTAAAGCAGGATTGTTTTAAGATTTTGTAGGCGAATGATTTTTGGAGCTAAGTTTTTATAGCGGTAAGATTTTGTTAGTGGTCCTAAAGATTTTCGTTTATCTAGAATCGCTTTTACAAAAGTTTGTCGACCGTAATTTGAGTAGATACATGATGCCCTAGATTTTGTAATTCAGATATTTTACAAGTTTGTTATAACGGGTTAGGCAATATTAGACTTGTAATTTTCTTTTCCAAGAACACTGTACCATGTTTTGGCAATCCAAATAATTGGTAATCTCAACTACTTGTACTTGTATAGGCAGATATTTGCATGTTTAATTAGCAGTCTGGAGACGCCGAGACGGGAAAGATGCTGTCTTGTTTTATGTAGATTATTTTATATTTTATTGACATTTAAAAGTTATTCTTCTCTCGACAGACACCAGCCTGCCTCACTAGGAATTTAGTGGGCGATACAAATCTCACATGCATACACACTCGGACCCTTAACATCTGTAGGTGTTTCAAGCGGAAATCAAATCCGCGGCTGGCGATTCAGAAGCCGATTTCTCGACAACTGCAGCAAACGTGTCGTGTAAACCGCCTTTATGAATATGTCAGTATCTTATAAACAATAAAACAAAATGAACTCTTTATTCGCTAACCATGGCCTATTACGACCCAATTATGAGAATAATGACAATAATCAACGTTCCTGTTAATGGCGGAGTTAGAACAGGGAAGTTTAACCACGTTTTGTTGAAGCACGACTGACAATAGAATGGGGGCGAATAACTGGAACTAATTAGTGGAATACTCCCGGGAGATTGGTAGGCAAGGCTATTTGTGTTGTGGTTGTATTTTGTTCAAAGGGGGTATTGTTTTTAGTAACATCGTTTTTTCATTTAATCATTATTTTAATAACGTTAAAGATAAGAAAAACAAAACAATTACCACCGTAATCGGTCACCCGTATAGGGACTGAATTGATAGCAATAACGTCGCGATAAGACGTGTTAAAATATGGAAGAAGAATTCGCGGTGGTGAGCAGAGGTCGAGATGGCTTAGTGGTCAGAACGCCTGGAGTATTCATCCGGGAGGCGCAGGTTCGAATCCTGTTAGCGACCGTATTTTTTTCCATTTTAATATAATAACTATAAAACAATACAGGTACACTAATACAATATAGGTAAAGTCGGTTCACTATATTATGTCCCCCCCCCTTCTAAGGGTCAGGTAATAGAGGGAACTGACTGTACAACGGTTTTTATTAGGCAATACGACATTCTAACCATGTGAAAAACATACATATTTTTACTAAATTATTTTTTTCTTTAATTTGGTTTAGAACGAAGCTTACAGCATACATTATGTATAACGTGCAAAATAGGCTCTCATAAATTTCTGTTACGTGATTAACATCTGCAGCAGGAATTTCTTAACTAGTACTAGGTTACCAGATTGGTATTGTCATTTTAAAGGGACACTTTAAAGTGCTACCTATAGGTTAAAACATAATACTCCTTTTGAGGCAGTCGTGTAAAAATACGGGAATAGCAAATTATTTTTAATTAAAATCTGTTTTACTATTTAAATTCGAATAAATCATTCAATCGAGTATACCGTTGCGTACGAAAAATTAGAATAGGTAAACTTATTGAATATTAAATTAAAAGACGGGACATTATATTGTTCGGTGTCACGAATTGATTTCGACAAATAAAGGCCAAAATTGTGGCATAAAAGCTGAATATTCCGTAAAATATGGGACACCTGCGTTCCTATTGGCTAACTTTGTTACAAACGAATTGATTTCACTTTGTAGTATATTGCGCCGTATATTTTTAATGATAAATTACTGCCTCGTTGGTCTAGTGGTCCCAAGCGCGACTGCTGAGTAGGACGTCTCGGGTTCGATTCCCGGGTCGGGCAAAGTGTTATTGAGTTTTTCTGTTAGGAAATTCTCAGTAGCAGCCCGGAGTTTGAAATTGTGCCCGATTGATGGCAATAGACTCACCACCTATTACATGGGACTTAATAACAGCATTGGTAAAATGTTGGTGTAAAACTGTACACACACCTTTGCCTACGCGTCTGGGGAATACAGGCGTGATGCTATGTATGCTATGCTTTTAATATTTTTGTTCATGATAGACAGGCTGTAACGTACGACGCAATGTACTATAAAGTCACCATTAATTGGTTGGTAACCGAAATAGCCAATAGGTACGCTGATCACCCTACAACTCTAAAAAAAACTGCCATTACAAAGTATTAAATTATAATTATTTAAGCTGTTGCGTCAGTCATTTGCAGACACAATAGATTTTTATTGTTACAACGTACAGATCTGTACGTTACTGAGCCGAAAGGTTAAGTACGTACTGCACGAGGCGTTATTGACGTTGACCCTAATCAAGTTACATAGCTACACTGAAATGGTACCCAGTTAATGCAGCTGTCTGTACATATTTATATCCTACAAAAATCCGGAAAATCTATTCATCGAATGCATTGATATATAAAAATATCAATCGATCGAATGTAAAGTTTTTGACCGTAAAAATTCTATATCAAACCCAAAACTAACAGCGAATAAAATTTTGTACATTTTTGAAGTAGTTTAAGTTCTATTTTTAATTATTTACGGAAGTGTGGGTGTCCCTTGGTCCCAGGCACGTTGAAAGGTTCCCAGGAATGTGTTCCAACATAACTCTATTCAGAATTATTTTGGTATTTTTACATATCTAATAGGTAGGCACTAAGTAAAGTTATAAATCAAGATAAATCTTTGAAAAGCATTAACGCGTGCTTAGCGAACTCTAGAGTTACAATATTAAATGGAAAAAAAACTTCGGTCACCTGTATAGGCCTCTGAACGTCTCGGTTCAGTGTCCTGTAAAAGAGACTGAATAAATGGCAATGACGTCACCAAAAGACGTATTAAAATATGGAAGAAGAATTTGCGGTAGTCAGCAGAGGTCGAGATGGCTTAGCGGTCGGAGCGCCTGGAGTAGGTATGCATACTTATGCCTCCCGGATAAATACTCCATTCGCGAATTCTTCATCCATATTTTTAACTCGTCTTTTGGTGACGTCATTGCCATTTATTCAGTCTCTTTTACAGGACACTGAACCGAGACGTTCAACTTTGCAGTTAATACTCTATCGTACAGATGCAATTACCTAGGTAAGGTACTAAGTAGTCGCAAGCGCGAGTACTTAGCATGAGGTTTAAGTATGCAGGTTCCATTCCCACACGCATCGACTATATTATTTTCTTTTTTTACAGAATACAATAATAACGTTTTTTTTCGAGTATTATTTTGTTATTTTGAAATAACAAAATAATATTCGAAAAAAGAAAGTTTGCGTTTGAGAAAAAAGTTAAGAAATATGGCGTTCTCAGACCGGTATCGAGTAACGAAAAAGTTTCCTTTGTGTTTTTTAACAACTCCTATTGTTTCAATATTGGAGATTTTGGTTAAAAATTCAACAATTGTTTTTTTTTGGACATATGTAACAAAACTGATGAGGTACATATTCCATCAGCTTGCCGTATTATTTGAAGTTCGTCTACGTTATCGATACTGCCTCGTTGATCTAGTGGTTACAAGCGCGACTCCTTAGCGAGAGGTATCTGGATTCGATTCCCAGGCCAGGTAAAATTTTTAAGGTTTATCTGACAGGAAATTCTTAGTACCAGCCCGGAGTTTGGAATTGTGCCCGGTAGATAGCAAAAGGCTCAGTTCCTGTTACATGGGCCTTAATAACTGCATCAGTAAAATGTGGGTGTACACTATACTGTACACCCAAAAGGTAAGGCAGAGGTCTTACCTTTTGGGGTTACTGGCGTGAGGCTATGTTATGTCTATCAATTAATGTTCACCAGTTACTACTCATGTGCATTTTTCGGGATTACTTAGTTTCGGACTCGAGCGGAGCCTTTAATCATGGGCTGAGCCTACGGCGATGTCGCGATTCTAACAGTGACTAAGGGCTCCGGTCGAGTTCGAAACTAGTAAATATAATAACACGCCTTGCATTCCCCGAAGGGGTAGGCAGAGGTGTACACGATTGTGCGCCCACATTTCACCAATGCTGTTACTAAGTCTCATGTAATAGGTAGTGAGCCTATTGCCATCTACCGGGCACAATTCAAGCTCCGGACTAATACTGAGAATTTTCTAACAGAAAATACCAACACTTTGTCCGACCCGGGAATTGAACTCGAGTTCAATTCCCGGGTCGGACAAAGTGTTGAAAGTGTGACCTCATGCTCAGCAGTCGCGTTTAGGACCACCAGACCAACGCGGCTGTTATATCCATACCAATATTATAAATGCGAATGTAAACCTGATTGTTTGTTTGTTGTTACCTTTTCACGACTAAACGGCTGAACGGATCGTAATATAATTTGGCAAGACCACGGAGAAGGACATAGGCTACCTTTTGTCATGCAGACGAAGTCGCGGGCACCAGCTAGTAAATACATATATTTTTATTAATATTTTCCATTGAGCTTTATGGTCCCACTTTTTAAGCAGTCACGTGCATTGCATATAGGCATATAGGCAGTGCCTACCTCAAAACATTACCTAAATACAACCTATATCACAGTTTACTGTGTGAATCTTTCCGAAGTTGTATTTAGGTAACTTTTTGAGGTAGGCACTGCCTATTTACCTATATGCAATGAACGCCACTGCTTTTAAGAGAAATAATATCGCAAAGACAGCATAAATTTAATATTATAATATTAGCTGTAGCGTTCAGTGACAACACAATTATGCTTGGAACCGGTAGAACTTCAAGGTACAAGGAAGGGGCGTGCAGTTAAAATTGCAGTTCTTCGTAATTTGCGCCGAAACTTGAACTAACTAGAGAATATGAATAAAACTCAATTTGCTTGAAACTTAATTATACATATAAATAAATGAATGTCATAATTCTGCCTAGCCTTTTCCTAATTACATAAGGGGCGGCTTCTAGTCACACTAGATGCACCTTAATACTAGTATTTTACACGGGGCGACTGCTTATCTGACCTCCACAAACCAGTTACTGGGTAACACGATATTCGTGGTATGACTGGTTGTCAGACTTTCAGGCCTCTGACTACCCGTAACGGCAGTCATAGATCTTAATTTGACAACCGGGACCGACGGCTTAACGTGCTCTCCGATGCACGGAGGGTCACGATATGAAATGATGGTCACCCATCCACAAACCAACCGCGGTAAGCGCATCTTAACCTCGATCGATCGATCTGTGCGGCTGTTATCTAGACACGAGCCATAATTATACATAAAAAAAATCTTCTTGCTCTAGTGAACGTAAGCGGGGCTGCTGAGTTTATGGTTCTGGGTACAATTTCCGGGTCGGGCAAAGTATTATTGCATTTTTTTGTTAGGAAATTGTCAGTAGCAGCCCGCAGTTAGGAACTGTACCTGGTAGATTGTCAATAGGCTCCCCACTTATGACATGAGACTCAATAACAGCATTAGTAACATGTGGGCGTACACCAACACTCCACTGCTTAACCCTTCGAGTACGCAGGTGTGATGTTATCATCATCATCATCATCTCCCTGCCCTTATCTCAATTCAGTTGGGGTCGACGCAGCGTGTCTTTATCTTCCATACATCTCTGTCAGCCGTCATCTCGATAGTCACTCCTTTTCTAGTCATATCTTTCACACAATCCATCCAGCGTTTCCTCGGTCTTCCTCTACTCATGTAGCCATCCACATTCATACTCAAAACTTTCCTCGTCACATTATCATTATTCCTACGCATCACATGTCCATACCATGACAAACGTTATGTCGAGGTCAAAATGTAGTGTTTTCTTTTACATATTGTTCACTAAAATGAACTTACATTATTGTTCCTAATTAATAACATAACATAGCATCACGACCGTTTTCCCTGAACGGGTAGGTAGGGGTGCACACAGTTGTACAGCCACATTTCAATAATGTTGTTAATAAGTCCTATTGAATAGTTGGTTAACCTATTGCGATCTACTGGGCACAATTCCAAACTCTAGGCTGCTACTGAGAATTTCCTAACAGAAAAATCCAATAACACTTTGCTCGACCCGGGAATCGAGAGTTCCCGTTCAGCACTCGTGCCACTAGGCCAACGACGCAGTTTAATTATAATGAAACACAAAAAAGATCTACTAACTTACGTGTATTATTGACCTCGCAGCTTATTTTTGAAAGTGATTCATGTTTACACAAATTTTCTATAGGTGTGTACAAAAGAAGCCCAATTGTATGAAAAACATTTGAAAGTTTCTTTGAAACTTGTCCTCAGGCCCTTAGGATTGTAACCGACGTCACCGTAACTATAATATACGGCCCCACACGGAGTTCACGAAGTTATGAAATAACGCTTACATGCGAGAGTAGACTTATGAAATAACGCTTACATGCGAGAGTAGACTTATGAAATAACGCTTACATGCGAGAGTAGACTTATGAAATAACGCTTACATGCGAGAGTAGGCTTATGAAATAACGCTTACATGCGAGAGTAGACTTATGAAATAACGCTTACATGCGAGAGTAGGCTTATGAAATAACGCTTACATGCGAGAGTAGACTTATGAAATAACGCTTACATGCGAGAGTAGACTTATGAAATAACGCTTACATGCGAGAGTAGACTTATGAAATAACGCTTACATGCGAGAGTAGACTTATGAAATAACGCTTACATGCGAGAGTAGGCTTATGAAATAACGCTTACATGCGAGAGTAGACTTATGAAATAACGCTTACATGCGAGAGTAGACTTATGAAATAACGCTTACATGCGAGAGTAGGCTTATGAAATAACGCTTACATGCGAGAGTAGGCTTATGAAATAACGCTTACATGCGAGAGTAGGCTTATGAAATAACGCTTACATGCGAGAGTAGGCTTATGAAATAACGCTTACATGCGAGAGTAGGCTTATGAAAGATTTAAGAACAGATTTCTGTTTGGACGTGTACGTAAATTATTGTATTATAATTATGACTGCCTAGTTTGTCGGTCGTAAGTAAGGCTGCTGAGCGTGAGGTCCTGGGTTCTTTTCCCAGGTAGTGTTAATGGTTTTTCTGTTAGGAAATTTTGAATCAGCTCGGATTTTCTCGGACTTAATAACAGCATTATTGAAATGTGAGTGTACATTTGTGTAGACTTCTGCCTACCTTTAGCGAATACAGTTGTGATGATATGTTATATAAAGGTTGTTTATAGTATAGTTTGATTGGGTTTAGAACTCGTGACCATACTTTTGTTAAGTTGAATAAAAATCTAAATTTTCTCTACATAGGATAAAAATCTCTTGAACTACTCTACCAGTGAACGATTTTTCCCGTAACTAAAAAACAGATTTAATTCGAGTTTTTATTAGTTAATGAAAAGTCTTTCAAGAAGAAAATTTGCGTATGTAATTTAGGGTAATTTTTCACTAGATTTGTCGATATTTTATATAAATTTTACGAGGTCGAATAAAAAAGAGTATCGCCGATATCCGGGAGAAATGATTGTGATTAATTAAATAAGCCCTAAGTATATATAACATACCACACATAGTGTACATCAGAAAAATTATAATATTAGCCATGAGCCCATAACTGGCCCACTGCAGGGCAACACTTGTTTTTTTTTTCACTGTATTTTATATTTATTTATTTATTGCACAATGACCCTGTTAGGGCGCAGCAAATTAACTTAAAACTAAAATATTGAATTTCTTATACCTAATAACATATTATTAACTTAATTATTATTATTCTATTTTTTATAAATCACATAATTATTATATAAAAGTGAACTATATGATATGATATTTTTATTCATGTAACGGCCATGTGATGCCTAAATTAATTATAATTTTCTAAAGAAACAGTGAATATTGACATACCGTGTCATAACTCTCCCACTGTGCCACCGTGTCGCATGTTCATATTAAATTTCAAGTTCCCTTTTTCTCGTCATAAGGAGACGCCTCGCTATATTTAATTAGCAATCATTTAATGGGTTTGTCAAAGGTGGCGGGTTCGAGTCCCGTTCGTGTCTATTATTTTTCAATGTTTCCATAGCAAAATAATAATTTTATATGAAAGTTATATTTGTATGTAGAAGGTGTGAACCCATGACCTGTGACTCAAGAAGCGAGCTTGTAACCACAAGGCCACCCCGATGCAAATACATAAACTCAATCACATATTTACTGAAACACAAAATTATGTTGTCTATTAAAATATTCAAATATCACAATCAAAATGGCAATGTTAGTTGTAGCGGACGCCGAGCCTGCAAGATTAGTTTAAGTTAATAATCTAAGTGATAATCAAACTCGTAATATGTAAGAATTATTAACTTACCTTCCAGAAGCATGAGGGCGCCACTTGTATAAAGCCCATATGTTTAAGTACTGCGAAACTTTACTGTAGCGAGAGCCAAATCGATATTTCTCTATTTTTAGGATCTAAACATAGGTTTTATCAATATAGTTTAGTGTATTTAGACAAACCTAAGTGAGAACTACCAATGTAAAATAGTTAGAACATTGTAACGAGTGTAATAACATGGATATCGAACCAAACAAATTCCCCATACAACGAACACTTTAGAGCCGTGTGCAAATTTGAAACAACCGGATTGGTCGAGCCCAAGTAGTTTAGTACCGTGTACGCACTACCAATGGTTGCGGACCTCTATAAAAGGAGGGTGAAAATCCATGTTAATTCAGGATCCGCTCGTGGTCCAACTGTGAGCCTTAGGTCGACCCCCACGCGCGCCAAGCCTCTCACAGTCGCTCGGACCACGTAACCGGTCCCTTCTTCAGTGGTCGCGAAAGCGCATATGCGCTTCCGTGGGCACGGGAGAGGGGCCGCCAAGTCGCCGCCCGGTGTGTCGTCACACCGTAGTGGTCGCGGAAGCCACGTGCACAGTGCACATGTTTTATTTTGTACACGTTGCCAAAACTAAAGCTGCCATATAGTGAGTGATAGGACACGAAAACAGTGACAAGTGAATGTACACTCGCCATGCCTAAGCCCACCGCCCGTACATCCCTGGGCGAGGGCCGCGCATCCCCGAACAATGACCGCCCGACGATGGACCGGACAGTGTCGCTCCCCGCGCTCGGGGACCCGCTGCCCGGTGCACCGCCCGCCGCGAGACATCCGACACCGGCCGCTACCGCCTCTCCGCCGACGTCGGCGTATACGCGCGCATCGCCGACGCCGTCGACGAGCCGCCAGCACGCAGTGCCCATAAGGCCCACAGCTTTCCGCCCGGTACCGATTCAGGCCCCGGGGCCAGCTGTGTCCGCCGCCCGCGCTTCGCAGATCCGCGCCGCCGCACCCGCCGCGCGCTCCGCTGCGCTGCCAACGCGCGCCGCCGCACCTCACGTGCGCGCTCCCGTGCCCCCGCGATCATCCGCGCCGACCGCGCGTACCGCGAGTGCACCCATGAAGCCGACACCGGCGCGCGCCGCCCCGGCCGCGCGCGCCGCATCACCGACGTCCCGCCGCATGCTGGCGAGCCCGGCGCCGCCTGCGCCGACCGCTCAGCCAGCGCCGAGGACGCCCTCACCGGACGCATTCATGCGTCACCGCTTCGCCGCCGTGCAACACACCACTCCCGCTTCACCGGCGCCACCTCGCGGCGCCGCGCAGGACTCCCCCGCGGTGCTATCGGCGTGTTCCTCCCGCGCCGGGTCGGACCTGTCGGTGGCGTCGAGGGGCTCGCTCACCGAGCGGCAGGTAAGTGACTCAGAATCACTTTACCAATCGCGCCCGCGCACTGCTACTCCAGGGACGGATCGCGCTCCGTCCCCGATGGACTCAATGGGGTTTGGGTATGAATATACCCTGGACCCCCGGCCGCAGAGAAGGCAACGCAGCCCGGACGACGACGACGCCGCCGCGGACGAGGCGGCCAAGCGATACTGCTTGGAGCCGCCGCTACCGCAGCGGTCGCACGACCCGCGTAACAAGGGCAGTACCGAGACGCTGTCCTTCGCCGAGGCGGCGCGCCGCCCGCCTACCCCATCGGGTGAGAGGAAGACACCTCCACCCACCGCTGCGGCCAACGCAACCGCTACCAAAACGGCCGCAAAAAAGAAATCTCGCTTCCCTCCGCTCGTAGTCGAGAGGATGCCGGGTTGGGCGGCCCACTTCAGGGCTTTAAGCGCGAAGTTGGGCCGGCCCCCGAACGCACGGCCATACCAGAACGGCGTCCGATTCTCTCCAGAGTCGGACGAGGAGTTCAGGGTGGTGCAAAGGTACCTGACTGACCTCGAGAAGGAGAGCGGCCTATCATGGTTTGCGTACTCGCTGCCGGCGGAGCGCAGCATGAAGGTCGCCATCAGAGGCCTACCGGCGGACACGGATCCCGCCGACATAGAGGAGGAGCTCCGCGACTTGGGATACGAACCCGAGTACGTGCGCCACATTAATGCGCGCCAGGGAAGGCCCGGCTGCGTATTCCACGCCGTCCTCAAAAAGACCCCCGACGTCCGCACCATATACGATATCAATACGTTTATGTGTATGCGCGGCGTCAAAATCGAGGCCTGGCGTGCGAAACGCGGCCCCGCACAGTGCCACAGGTGCCAAAAATTCAGGCACAGTTCGCACCACTGCCATCGTCCGCTCGCATGCGTGAGATGCGGCGAGGAACATGCGGCCCGGGACTGCCCGCGCCCGCGGTCGGACCCCCCGACATGCGTAAACTGCGGCGGGCAGCACCCCGCCAATAACGTAAAGTGCCCCGCATTCCAGAGGGAAATCGCAAATAAGCGAGCGGGCACAGTCGCTTTCACCCAAAGTGCGCGCCGGCCTACTTTGGCCCCCGAGAGGCAGCGCACAGACGCCGTACCTACTCAGGATGGGACCGCCGACGCGTCACTTATGGCAGCCGCGAACGATCCCAACATCCAAGCGAGCTCCACGGGGCGGAGGAAGAGGAAACGCGGGGGGAAGAGGAAGGGTAAAAAATCCCTACCCACCCCCGCGCCTGAAACCGCTCATAAAAAGTCACAGGAAGCCGACCTTATCACCAAAACGGCGCAGGCGACGTACAAGTCTGCCGATACCACCTCCGTTGTGGGCGCAATGGTGGGTAAGGTAAACAAACCGCCATCCCACGTAGACGCTAGCGCCCCCTCAGCGACCGCACCGCGCACTAACTCGCAACTACCAGTGCGAGTGCAACAAGTGCGCCGCGCTCCGCAAGAGGGCGCGCAGCGCGCGCATAACATTAACACCAATGCCACACCGGACGAGTGTAGGCAGAAACAAAGGTTTACCGCTTGCGCTATCCAACTTCTAATGGACCTTATTAAGGCCATTAGACAGGGACAAGACGCGGAACTAGTAATACTAGACGGTCTGGCCGCACTCTTAACGATTTACCATGGCTAAGTCGTTAAGGGTCATGCATTGGAACGCCCGCGGCCTCCGTAATAAGGTCGCGCCCCTCCGCCTCCTCCTCAAGGAACAGAACATAGACGTGGCGCTTATAAACGAGACTCACCTGGGACCGGGACACAAAGTCAAAGTCCCGGGTTACCTCGTCTATAGGCTAGACGAGAGGTCCACGCACGGCACTACCTACCGCGGCCTGGCGGTACTTGTAAAGCGAAGAGTCGTGCATGAAGAGCTCCCTTTAGTGTCACCCAACAGCTTCACCGCCCTGGGTGTACAACTACACATGGCCGGCGAAGATATTAACATCTACGCCTGCTACAAGCCTCCCACAGTCTCGCTAGTAGTGAGCGAACTGTGGGGCCTATTAAGTAGCACACAGCGGCCTACTCTAATCGCCGGCGACATGAATTGTAAGCACCCAGCGTGGAACGCACTAACCACGAACCCCGGGGGCAGACGACTCTTCGCCGATGCAGAAAATCGCGGGTACACGGTGTCGGGTCCGGAGATACCCACCCACTACCCGGACAACCACCTACACGCACCGGACGTGCTCGACATAGTGGTCCACTATGGATTACACTGCCAGGTTACACAACAGGTCTTAGACGACGAGATGGGATCGGATCATTCACCCGTACTCGTCGTCTTATCTGGTATGCCGACGCGATCAACACCACCAGCGCCACGTCCGAAAACGGACTGGGCTGTTTTCACGGAGGTGATGGAGGCCACCACACCCACTCGGCCGATCGTCACCGCCGCGGATGTTGACGAGCTGGCAGTGGAGGTCACCGCTTGTATACGCGGCGCCTTGAAAAAGGCGACCGACGACACCACAAGACCCCGGGGGAGGCTCTCTCCCCTACCCCCCCGCATCAGAGCACTGATTGCGCGCAAGGGACGTCTACGCAAGCGGTGGCAACAGACACGATGCCCGTACCTCAAATACGACCTCAACCGTCTCGCGGAGAAGGTTAAGGCCGAGTTGGAGGCACACAACGCAGAGAGCTGGGAGTCGCACATTGATGCAATAGAGGGTGATTGGTCGGCCATACACCGACTGTGCCGCCAACTCACCCACTCCCCGGCTCCCGTGCGCCCTCTACGTAGCAACGACGGGGCGTTAAGATACACCGCGGCAGGCCGCGCGGAGATCTTCGCCGATCACCTGGAGCGTCAGTTCCAACCGAACGCTACCGAGAAACTCGAGCATGTTGCAGCAGTCGAGCAGCACCTTGTCGAGTACTTCTCCACGCCGATAGCCCCCAATGAAGACCCCATTAGCTTCTCGCCTTGCGCAGTAGCACGCGCCATCAAACGCACCAAGTTGCGAAAGGCCCCCGGCGCGGACGGCATCACAAATACAGTGCTGCGCCACTTACCATTCCGCACTATAGCGGCGTTGGCGCGCCTGTTTACAGGTGTGATGCGCACCGGTACTTTCCCCTGTATCTGGAAAGAGGGCCGCGTCATCATGCTGCCCAAGGCGCACAAGAACGTGCTGAAGCCCGAGAGCTATCGGCCGATCACTCTTCTACCCACGATCTCCAAGGTGTTCGAACAGCTCCTGCTGCGACACCTCACCCCACACACGCTACCCCGCCCCGAACAATTCGGTTTCAGGGCGGAGCATAGTACGACGCTCCAGTTGTCGAGAGTACTGCACCTGCTCACTTCTTGTATGAACAAGAAGGAGTATGCGGTCGCAGTATTTCTCGACATGGAGAAGGCCTTCGACCGCGTATGGCACGACGGCCTCACATACAAACTTTCTCTCACGACGACGCCCCGTCGTATTGTTAAAGTGGTCTCCTCTTTCCTACAGCTCAGAAGTTTTAGGGTGATAGTCGACGGTGTTTTATCGGGTAGCCGCGCGATAGCGGCGGGCGTACCGCAAGGCAGCTGTATCTCGCCGCTATGCTACTCGTGTTACACCGACGACATCCCCACCACACCGGACTCGACGCTCGCGCTGTACGCCGACGATGCCGCGTACATAACCACCTCGATGAATACGAGGTACGCGGCCGTCAAGATGCAGCGCGCCCTAGATCTGCTCCCCGAGTGGCTGGCGAAGTGGCGCCTGTCGGTCAACGTAGGTAAGACTCAAGCCATACTGACCGGCTGCGTCCCGCTGCCGCCACCCCTAAAACTGCACGGGGCCGAGGTCGCGTGGTCACCCCAGGTAACGTACTTAGGGGTCACCATAGACCGGCGGCTCACAATGAAATATCACGTGCTCAAGACCGTCAGCAAAGGTAAGTCGGCCCGCGCCCTACTTTACCCGGTGCTCTCGTCCCGCCTCCCGACGCGCGTCAAGCTGGGCGTGTATAAAACATATATACGCCCGATACTGACGTACGCCGCCCCGGCATGGCTCGCCCTCGCGAGTGAGTCGAGCCGCAAATTACTCCGCGTGCAACAAAGTGTCGCACTGCGGAGAATCGTCGCCGCCCCTTACCTCGTGAGGAACGACGTCATACAACGAGACCTCGGGATTGAGAGCCTGGAGGACTTCGTAGGGCGCCTAACAAAAAATATGTTCGCGCGTGCCGACGCGTCTGCCTTACCCCATATTAAGCAGATAGCGCCATGGCACGCGCGCCCGCCGGACGCCAAGCGACTACCTCGCGACTTGCTGGCGGACACGGATATTTCCCGCACCCCACCCACTACTTGACACCCGAGTGAGTCGTACTCATATACACGCGACCCACTCCAACAAAAAATTACTCCACATATACATAACGCATCCACTCACTGCGCGTAGTGTTCTAAGTTTACATAGGCACGGCGCGTAGTGAAAACACATACAAACATAACTACACAAGCATCTATACATAACACGTTGAATAATGCGGCGCGGGCGCGCTACTTATTCAAACGTAAACATTGAGCAGTGTAACACATTTACATTACTGCTCATACCCACACCACGGCCCCTTTGTTTGAAACGTGACCGGCTCGACCTGGAAGCGCGACAAACGGGGGCCAGCATCCTCAGTAGGGAGCGTCTAAGTCGGCGCCTCTGTCGCTGGTTACTCTTCACTGGGCCTCCACCGGGTAACCGGTGGTCTCACCTGGCGGGGACGTACCGCCGAGGCGCCGTGAAGATAGCGGTAACACAAATCTCCGCGGCGCTCCTACTGAATACATAATAACAATAATACATAACGTAAACTGCATAGGCGGTTTACGTTAAGTCATGCCTTGCCACTAAGGGCAACCCAATGACGGGTCCGACTTTTCGGACCGAGGTATAGCCTCCGCGGTCAGGGGGCGAAGCCCCGACACCGCTCGTCGCGCCCCCTTGCGGGAGCGCAGCGAATTCCACATAGACATGTTAATTCATTCGATCCTCGGCATCCAAAGCAAGAACAAGGAACTGGAAGAAATAGGAATTATAATTAAGGAAGATAAATAAACATACAAGTTGTGAAGAAACCACGTTTTTCATTTATACAGTCCACTACAGTCTGGTCCTTCGAGCCGGATCCGACGAAGGAAGAATCCACGGCTTGGAAGAAGAAGCAAGTCCGAACCGGTGACAACCTACCTGCATATCTCCGCCGAACAATCTACCAAGTTACTGTGCGCCGTCAACCGAACGCGATGGTCGTCACCCGTAGTCAAAGTGACTTGGCAGAATTGGAAGAACAGAGGCGGGCCCTTGAACGAAGGGAAGGAGAATTGTTGGTGTCAGTGCGTCGCCGGGAAGCAGAACGAATTGAACAAGAGCGGCTGAGACGACTATCTCTTGACCCACCGGCATCACCTCAGGTTGAGAGTATGGTCGGGCCGACTACCGCCGCGGACCTCGCTACCGCAGGACCGTCGTCAGAACAACGGCAAATGAGATCGCCGCCGCGATCAGTAAGGTCGACCACAAGCGTGACTACGCGGCTACGACTGGCCGAACTTGAAGCAGCAGAGAAACTAGCGGCCATTCGACGAAAGGAGCTGTCGCTAGAAGCAGATCTAGTGAAGAAGAGATTGGCTGCCGAGGTCTCCGTGATTCAAGATGACCAGGAAAGCATCCATGAAGATCTACTTCAAGACGAACAACAGCAACAGAAGGTGGATCAGTGGCTACGCACCAACCCCCTCAGTACACGGGGGGAGGGGGGAGGAAACGCAGAAGCTAAAGAAGATCCGAAGCAGAAACGCTTTGAAATCAGAAGAAGATCGCTGACGCCGACAAGAACCAGAAACGGCATTGACCAACTGGCTGCAACCCTAGAGAAGATGGCCAGACCACGTCTTCGGCACAC
Source organism: Xylocampa areola (assembly GCA_935421205.1). Classification (NCBI taxonomy): domain Eukaryota; kingdom Metazoa; phylum Arthropoda; class Insecta; order Lepidoptera; family Noctuidae; genus Xylocampa; species Xylocampa areola. The sequence goes on along the minus strand of OW285219.1, from coordinate 9,672,472 downwards.
CGACTTGCCGGTTTTCTCCGGTACCGTCAGCGAGTGGCTACCATTCAAGGCATCCTACTACGACACGACTAACATGTATAACGTGTCACCAGCAGAGAATCTCCAGCGACTAAGAAGTTGCCTCAGAGGCGAAGCACGAGATGCAGTGGCGGCTCTTTTGCATGCGGCCATAGAACCGGACGCTGTCATGAAGACATTAGAGCAGTGCTTTGGCCGACCGGAAGTGATAATAGACAAAGCACTGGAAGACTTGAAGAAGATGCCGAAACCGAGTGCCTCAGCTAGCGACCTGAATAACTTCGCAATCAAGATCCAGAACACAATCTGCGTGCTGAAAACAATCGACCGAAGGGGATACCTCTACAATCCCTTGCTGACAAGAGAAATACTAGAAAAATTAAGTCCCCATCTCCGATCCCGATGGTGCGACTTCGCCTGTGACAACGAAGGGACAACAGAGCCAGAAATCGTCACGTTATCTCATTTCTTGATGCGTGAAGCAGACAGGGCGCTGCGATACACATACACCCCGCCAACAAGCACCACGATGACAAGCCAGAAGAAAGAAATCAAGCCCGCCATAACTCTGAAACGGAAGCCCAACACAGTGTACGCCACGGTCGAAGAAAACGAAGAAGACCAGTGCCCCAGCTGCAAGCAGAGTCACGTGTTGACACAGTGCCCGAAATATAAGGCAATGACCGTGGACCAACGCTGGGAGTTAGTGAAAGAGCAGAAGATATGCTTTAAGTGCGCCCAGAAGAAACACAGGCGCATCATGTGTAAGGCGAAGCCGTGCGGTGTGAATCAGTGCCGCCGGCCTCACCATGCCACATTGCATCAAGAAAGAAGAGAGTCGCCCGAAGAAAAGTCAGCGACTGAAAATAAGTCTGATGAACCAACAAAAGGAGAAGCGGTCATGACAGTGGCTACCCGAACAGCCACCGGCCCGAAGGCAGTCCTACTCAAGATGTGCCCCGTGATCATCGCAGGTCCACGAGGAGAGGTGCAGACACACGCGCTCTTTGACGAGGGAGCCACCATCACCCTTATTGATGAACACCTGGCTGAGAGCATTGGGGTAAAAGGGATGTCACAACCACTACACATTCACGGCGTCAACATGTCTTCACGAGAACAAGACAGCAAGATCGTCACAGTGCAAGTGAGAGGGATCAGCAAGGACAGCGCACCGCATAAGCTTCAGGCGAGAACCATGAAAGACCTGAAGCTGCACCAGCAGTCAATTCCAGACACTGTACTGGAGTATGAACACATGCGCAACCTTCCAAGGAAAGAGGTGTGTTACGAGCCAACGCGCCCCGGACTCCTAGTGGGGACAGACCACTGGGAGTGTATCGTATCAAGAGAACTCAGAGTCGGCGGCCCTAATCAGCCCGCTGCTTCACGCACACAGCTCGGCTGGGTAGTGCACGGCACTGCACCACGAAGCGTCATCATGAATGAAGACAACGTATTACATCTATACGAAAGCGAAAGACGAAAACACGACAACCAGCGGCTTCATGACTTAGTGGAAGCTCACTTCAAGATCGAAGCGCTGAGCATCGCACGAGAGCCACGCGTTAGTGACACTGACCAACGCGCGGTGGCCATCGTTGAAAGAACGACAAAAGAGATCGACGGTGGCTACGAAGTCGGACTGCCATGGCGACACGATGACGTCACCATGCCACCGAGCTACGGCGCAGCACTTCGCCGATTACGAAAGATCGAGCAGAAAATGGACGCCTCACCTGACTTCGCTGACCAGTATAGCGCTCAGATAAACAACCTACTGGAGAAGGGATATGCTGTACCATGCGACGGCACAGAACAAACAAGCGACGTCTGCTGGTACTTGCCCCACTTTGCCGTGCAGAACCCGAATAAGCCAGGGAAGCAGAGATTGGTGTTCGACGCAGCGGCAAGGAGTCACGGCGTGAGTCTGAATGACAAACTACTGGAGGGCCCGGATCTTTTGCTATCGCTACCGGGAATTATATTCCGCTTCAGGGAAAAGGCGATAGCCATCACCGCGGACATTCAAGAAATGTTCCTACGCATTAAAATCAGAACCGAGGACCAGCCGGCGCAGCAATTCCTGTGGAGAGGCAGCGACCGATCAAATTCTCCGCGCCGCTACAAGATGAAGAGCATGATTTTCGGCGCAGCCAGCTCGCCATATATGGCTCATTATGTCCGCAATCACAATGCGGACATACACGGACAAGAATACCCACGTGCATTAGACGCAATAAAAAACAGCCACTATATGGATGATCTGGTGGCGAGTTACGACAACCAAAACGAAGCCCTGAAGACAATAGAAGAAGTCAGGCAGGTGCACGCGGTCGCAGGGTTTACGCTGCGTGAATGGAATTCGAATGACGACACAGTGCTGCGGGATGTACCTAAGGAACTGCATGCCACCAAACTTACACAGTTGGGAGGAGGGAAGCCCACGAATAAAATACTCGGGCTGTACTGGAGTCCCGAACGAGACGAACTCGGATTCAATACCTCAATGAACCGAGTTCCCACTCCGGTACGGCAAAGAACGCGCACACCAACAAAGAGGGAAGCACTTAGCGCGGTGATGTCCATCTACGACCCATTAGGACTGCTGAGCCACTTCACGATAAGGGCGAAAATTGTGTTACAAAGTCTGTGGCGCCTTCAGATAACGTGGGACGAGCCGATACCAGAAGATGAGAATGAACTTTTTGCGGCTTGGCTCGCTCAGCTCACCGACATCGCCCAACTCCGCCTACCTAGAAGATACATGTCAATGAAATACGAGGACATAGAGCTGCATGTCCTGTGCGACGCGAGTGAACAAGCCTACGCCGCTGTAGCATACTGGAGAATACAAAACTGCGACGGTACCGTGAGCATCGTACTGGTGGTTGCCAAAGCTAAGGTGGCACCACGACGAACGCAAACTATTCCTAGGCTGGAACTACAAGCGGCAGTCATAGGGGCCAGGCTTGCTGACACCGTCAGAAAGGAACACCGTATTGAGGTCAGCAGAACAGTATACTGGACGGACTCCTCCACTGTCGTGCATTGGATAAAGAACGACATGCGACGATACACGCCATTCGTCGCGCACCGGCTGGGAGAAATCGCCGAGCTCACCTCCAAAGAAGAATGGCGTTGGCTACCAACCGAGCACAATGTAGCTGACGATGCCACCCGGCTCACTAACACGCCAATCAGCGCGACCGATAGATGGTTCCAGGGGCCTAGTTTCTTACACCTACTTGAGGAGCAATGGCCTGGGAAAGCGACGCCCGCCGAGGACGACGAACAAGAAGTCCTGCACATCGTCGAGGGTCCACGAGACAGCTGGCTGCCCGACCCCACCCGCTTCTCTAAGTACGAAACGCTAGTAAGGACCACGGCGAGAACACTAGCGTTCATCGACATGTGTCGACGCGCCGCCACGAGACTGGAACTCAGACACATTCAGCGCGCCGAGCAAGAGCTCCTGCAGCGAGCACAACAGGAAAGCTTCGGCGAAGAAATAAAGCGGGTGCAGTCGGCTCGACCCCTTCCTAGGACGAGCAGGCTCTACCCACTGGATCCAGTCTTCGAAGATGGCCTCCTGCGGGTACGAGGTCGTATTGAAGCATCCAACGCACCTCAAGAGACGAAACGACCGATTATTTTGGATGGCCGTCACCAAATAACGAAGCTACTGGTACTACGTGAACACTGCGCTGCAGGCCACGCCAACCGTGAACGCGTGACCAACGACCTACGTCAACGATACTGGGTCATACATCTGCGACCCACCGTACGCACAATCGAAAGAAACTGTGCTTATTGCAAGAGATTAAAGGGAACGCCACAGACGCCGGCCACGGGAGACCTGCCGCACGCCCGCCTGGATTCTTTCCACCGGCCGTTCACCAATAGCGGTGTGGATTATTTTGGACCAATGATGGTCAAGATAGGCCGCCGCCGTGAGAAAAGGTGGGGGGCACTGTTTACGTGTCTCACGACCCGCGCCATACATATCGAGCTAGTCGCATCACTCTCGACGGACTCTGCAATAATGGCATTAAGGAGGATGGCTGCGCGCAGGGGATGGCCACAACTCATGTATTCGGATAACGCGACCAATTTCCACGGAGCTGATCAAGAACTTCGCACCGCCTACGCCGAATGGCTGCCTGCCCTAGACAACGAAGGGCTGCAGCATCGAATGGAATGGCGCTTTATACCTCCTGGCGCGCCCAATCAAGGCGGCGCATGGGAAAGGATGGTGCGCTCCGTGAAGACGGCCCTCAAGGTGACCCTGAGAGAGAAGGCGCCTCCAGAAGAAGTCCTCAACACCCTCCTAGTTGAGGCAGAATTCTCCGTGAACGCGCGACCACTAACCCACGTCAGCGTGGACCCAAACGACCCCGAAGCCTTGACCCCTAACCACTTCCTGTTGGGGTCTTCGAACGGCCTACCTGCAACGGGACCATGCGAAGAGGACGATCGACGGACGTGGCGAGCTAGTCAAGCGCTCGCCGACCACTTCTGGCGGCGCTGGCTACGAGAGTATCTGCCCACATTAGTACCCCGCGGCGAGTCACGGAACAACGCGCGGCCACTACAAATTGGCGACGTGGTCCTGATAGTCGACAACACGTTGCCCCGGAACACATGGCCGATGGGGATAGTGGAGCATGCATACCCTGCAACTGACGGCAGCGTTCGTGTAGCTGAAGTTCGGACCAAAACCGGAACCTTCCGACGCCCGGTGAGCAAGCTCGTCGTCCTGCTGAAGAAGGAAGAGGCTACGCAAGCTGCGCCGGGGGGAGAGCTGTAGCGGACGCCGAGCCTGCAAGATTAGTTTAAGTTAATAATCTAAGTGATAATCAAACTCGTAATATGTAAGAATTATTAACTTACCTTCCAGAAGCATGAGGGCGCCACTTGTATAAAGCCCATATGTTTAAGTACTGCGAAACTTTACTGTAGCGAGAGCCAAATCGATATTTCTCTATTTTTAGGATCTAAACATAGGTTTTATCGATTTAGTTTAGTGTATTTAGACAAACCTAAGTGAGAACTACTAATGTAAAATAGTTAGAACATTGTAACGAGTGTAATAACATGGATATCGAACCAAACAAATTCCCCATACAACGAACACTTTAGAGCCGTGTGCAAATTTGAAACAACCGGATTGGTCGAGCCCAAGTAGTTTAGTACCGTGTACGCACTACCAATGGTTGCGGACCTCTATAAAAGGAGGGTGAAAATCCATGTTAATTCACCACCACCGATTGGGGAAGACTAGAGGAACGCCTCAAGTCAACCTCTTCTGTGCATTTAGACTCAATTCCCGATAATATAGTGTCTGTTGCCGATACGGTGACTGCGATCGACTCCCTCACCAGTCACGTGCAATCCGTAGTGAACGAATGTTCACGGCAAGTCCCGGAGGTGGATGAACACCGCTGGAAACTGCCGGATGATGTACGTGAACTGTTGACAGAGAAAAACGCAGCTATCCGTGCCTACGACAGTTTCCCCAATGAAGCTAACCGTATCCATATGCGCACCTTGCAGCGTACTGTGAGGAAGCGCATATCGGAAATGCGGGAAGCTAAATGGGACAAAATGCTCGATGATATAGAACCCACCCATCAAGCTTTCTGGCAATTGCAGCGGAAATTAAAATCCGATCAATGCGCCGCTATACCCCCGCTCAATAGACCTAATCAACGACCTGCTTTTGATGACGACGAAAAGTCAGAAGTACTAGCCGACAGTTTAGAAGACCAATGTACGCCTAGCACTCTACCAGTAGACAAAGCTCACCTGTCCAAGGTCGATGCTGAAGTCAAACGTAGAACTGCACTCCCGCCCCCAGACGACTCCGACGAACCCTTGCCCCCCGTCACCGTAGACGAAGTCAGAACGATCGTGAGGAACCTCAAACCCAGGAAGGCCCCAGGCTCAGACGGGATCACCAATAAAGTGATTAAATACTTTCCCGCACCTCTGATAGTACTCATGACCGCCATCTTCAATGCGGCACTGGCCAACAATATCTTCCCACAATCGTGGAAACAGGCAACAGTTATAGGTTTTCCAAAGCCCGGTAAGCTCAAGTGTGAGCCGACTAGTTATCGCCCGATCAGTCTTCTAAACGTCTTCGGAAAGATCTATGAAAGGCTAATTTATATTCGTTTAAGGGATTATGCCGAATCCAATAAGCTTCTTCCTAGCGAGCAGTTTGGCTTTCGAGCCAAACACTCATGCATCCATCAGTTGCACCGTATCGTTGAGCACATAAGCGCAGGCTTCATGGGCAAGATGAAAACGGGCGTATTATTCTTCGACGTAGCTAAAGCCTTCGACAAGGTCTGGCACAACGGCTTAATCTATAAGCTGTACCAATTCCAAGTGCCTGACCGTCTCGTACTCATCATTCGAGATTTTCTATCGAACCGTAGCTTCCGCTATCGCGTAGAGGGCGTTCTATCGTCCCCTCATCGGATCCAAGCCGGAGTCCCTCAGGGCTCTGTGCTATCACCTCTTCTCTTCGCGCTGTACACCAGCGATATTCCCAAAAGTGGCAAAACCAAGTTAGCTCTTTTCGCCGATGACACGGCCATCTATTACACCGGTAGGAGTCTTGACTGTATTACCCGATATCTCCAGACCTCGGCCAACGCCTTAGGCGCTTGGTTCAGGAAATGGAGGATTGAGGTCAATCCAGATAAGAGCGCCGCCGTTCTCTTTTCGAGAACGGGCGCCGGGGAATTTCTTCCCCAGCTTCGACCCATTACAATGTTCGGCAAGCCAATCCCTTGGGAACTGCAAGCCAAATACCTGGGTGTGATTCTAGATCACAAACTGTCCTTCCGTCCGCACATTAAGACGGTACGCAACCGCGCGGCCTTCGCTGTCGGCCGTCTATTCCCCATGACAAATGCGCGCAGTAAATTGTCACTTAACCTTAAGGTTAGGCTCTATACTACGTGCATTAGACCCATTATGACGTATGCTAGCGTCGTGTTCGCACACGTTAAGTATTACAAAATCCGTAGGATGCAAACCCTGCAAAATCGATTCCTTCGTAAAGCGACAGGCGCTCCATGGTTCATTAGGAACCATCAACTCCACCTCGACCTCAGAGTGCCTACTGTTAGGCAATTCATGAAAAGGGCATCGAAGAGATACTTCGAATCTGCCCCTAATCATCCGAATCCCTTAGTTGTCTCTTCCGCTGATTACAAGCCGTCCCAGATCAACAAAATCCGCCGACCACGTCACGCTCTCCTCCGTCCCGATGATAGGATCACTGTAGCTCAAGAGTCTAACAGACACACAAGCACACTCCGACGCGCTCGACCGCCTCGTTATAGACCTCACCGGCGAGGTCCGCGTCCGTCGCGAAATGTCTCATCATGTCCGCCCCGACCCTTGCTCGAGCCGGCCCGTGCCGAGCTAGTAGCTTTAAATTCGTCCCTTAATAATAAGGAAACTGATATGACCCAGCTATTCCCTAGTTGTCCCCCCAGCAACACCCTAAGCCGAGGTTCGTGTCCCGCAGGGGACGCCCTTAGCGCTGTTGCTTAGTTTGTAGTATCTTAAAATATGCTCTGGCTGGAGGCATCAAACTGCCTCGCCTTAGATATTGTCCGGTTACGCAGACAAAACCCCTCTGGGTTTCTGCAAGAGGCCATTTAAAAAAAAAAAAAAAAAAAAACATGTTAATTCATTCGATCCTCGGCATCCAAAGCAAGAACAAGGAACTGGAAGAAATAGGAATTATAATTAAGGAAGATAAATAAACATACAAGTTGTGAAGAAACCACGTTTTTCATTTATACAGTCCACTACAGTTAGTAATTATAAATTATATCATGATAACGTAACCTAGATACTGTATATTTCGGTACAGCCACCAAGTTGATTTTGTATTTTTTAATTACACGTCTGCCCAAAATAAGGAGTGTTATGTTTTTAAAAGGTTCACGTATATATATATGTCTGTGAGTTTATTTATTTCACCATGATTTCTAAATGCCTGAACCGATTTCGATGTATTTCGATGTATCTTACTAGCATATGTTACCCGGGATAAAGTAAAGATTCTAACGATACCTTATACATCGAAATCGGTTCAGGCATTTTGAAGTCAGTGTAATAAAGAAACTCACAAACATACATTCATGAATACATAATACTTTGGGCAGTCGTGTAAGAAGAGGCAGGCGTGCTATTTAATTAATTTCATCTTGTTTTCAAATGAATTTATTACACAATACAAGAATGTACACATTCATTAAAAAAAAATTTTTTGTTCTTGATAAATAACACTGAGTGACACGGGAATCGAATTCAGGACCTCACGTCTAGCAGCCGCGCTTGCGGCCACTAGACCAATGAGGTAGTAGCACTAGTCGAAATAATATTAAGCACTTGGATTATATAAACATACATACAGATGAGGTAGAGGTTACACAGAGTTAAAAAAGGTTAATTAAGCTGTTGCGTCAGTCATTAGCAGACACAATAGATTTTTATTGTTACAACGTACAGATCTGTACGTTACTGAGCCGAAAGGTTAACACATTACATTATTGTAATGTGTTTATCTCTTCTACACGACGTCATAATTATTCTTATTTACATGAGCACTATTTACACATGACACGATATGGGAACGTGGGCTCAAGCGATACATACACATCTATCTCAAGGTTCCGAGTGACTGAGGCAGTGGCGCGGAGTCAGCGTGGGCCCTGCGCGACGCCTGCGCGGGTTGATGCACTGCGGCCGCGCCGACATGGCGCTAGGTACATAATCAGCTGGTCCGCGTACCTACTGTGTCACTACCTACTGTGACTTCTAGGTTTTTAAAAATATTATTTAGTCAAGCACTAGCTGGTACCTGCGATTTCATCTGCGCAAGTAAAGGTAACCTATGTCCTTCTCTAAGGTCCAATCTCTATACAAAATTTCATACAGATCTGTTCAGCCGTTTTGGCGTGATTGAGCAGCAAAAATACTGAACATACAAACTTTAGCATTTATTAGAAGGATACCACATCCAATCTTCGCTATGCCGCCAATCACGAATGATTCGTATTTATCGCACGTAGGGACTGTCAAACATTGTTGATTTATTGCGTAAGAGTTGATACGCGTGTTATTTCTTTACTAACACTAACATATGTTATGTTGGTTTGAGGTGCAACATATTTCTTGCTATTCTATATGTATCTGCTTATTAGTTGGTAGAGAATTTTTATTGGTTTTGTTGGTAAGAGCCTAATATTCATCCAGGGCTCAAATCCTACTCATGACCGTATTTTTCTGTTTTACTGATAACTATTGATATTTTATCTGTACTTACTTGTATTATTTTTCCTTGTATTGTAATGATATCCTTTGGTTTGATAGTGAATTTCAAAATTGAAGATCGTTCCGTTAATACCTACGTATTAACAAAATTTACATTGCAAATTATCACAAATATATATATATATTTGCGTAGTTCCCCCTCGCACCGCTTCTCAGTAGGAGCCCGGAGTTTGGAATTGTGTGCGGTAGATGGCAATAGGCTAACCACCTATTGCATTTGACTTAATAACAGCATTGGTGAAATGTGGGTGTACAACTGTGTACACCTTTGCCTACTCTTTCGGGGAATAATAATAATACTCCTCCCGACCGTATTTCGGTCACGGCGGCCTAACTCCACGGAGATTTGCCAAGTACGCAAGAGATATTATAGTGTACAAGTGTATGCACAAACACAGGAGCACTCCCTCTTCCATCACTCTCTTATATAAAATGTAAAAACACATCGTTTGTCAGAAGTATTTTAGAATATGCGAGTCAATTATGGAATCCTCAATATAACATATATATTAACAAAATTTAATCAGTTCAAAAGAGATTTCTAAGATATTTGCAATATAAAACTAAAATAATAGATGATAGTTAAGTTTCTCGCTGTAAGAGACATCACATTCTCTCTTTGTATATGCTTATATCAACAGCAGATTTAACCTTTTTGATTGAATTAGCCAATGGTGGAGTTTGACTCACCTGAACTCTTAAGCAATATACAACTTTAGGCTCCCAAAAGACTCCTCAGAAATCCTTCTTGTCTATCTGTGCCTTCGGTTGATACAAACTATCCATAGAATTAGAATATTTTTGCTACCCCATAGAAGGACATAGAACTCAAAAAAGTGCAACCGGTTTTGAAGTGTCAATGTGTGCGTGCAATAGTGATGTACAACGTGGAAATATTGACACATATCGATTATCGATAAACAGGATTTCAGACGTGAAGACTTGGTATACAAAATGAACATATTTTCAATCTAATTATGTTAATAAAACTAAAATCAGAAGCGTATGTATTATTTAATGCAAAAGATTTCATACGCTCATACTATAATTATATTTCATTGGTAATAGGTACTTTGTTAAGAAAGCAGCTTTTAAGGACCCTGAGCAGTGTATAGAGTATGACTGATTGAGATGATGATTGACTGAATCATCTTTATCTACCTATCCTAATACCATCGCGGAGGTGGTCTGGACTCCAGCACACGCTTGAGGTGTGCCCTGCCTAGACCGCTGAGCGGCGGATACTAAGAGCTAGTATCGGGCGAGATCTATTTCTGCCGGCAGTAGTTAGGTCTACGCTGGCAGATTTAGGGAACTGGAGAGAAATGGCTTCCTTTTGTGAAACTGCTGTCGTCCTGAAAGAGGCCGCCGAGCGGGATTGTGAGAGGGCCGATCCCTCTCGGAGAAGGAGGCGTCTAGGAGGCAACCGCTTCGGCGCCTAACAGCCGAAACCCCGCCTGTATGATTTAAGACAGGCGGCCCTTTGGGGTCATTAGCATTGACAGGAAACCTTTTGGTATAAAAAGAATATATCATAAAATTGTGATACTCTCTTAAATTTGTAGTAAAAAATATGTAAACGACATATTCATTACGCTATCACATATAGGCTCAGTGCTCACCGCCTAAAGGTAATAGCGCAGGAATCATCAACTAGTTTCATTCTTGGTCTGTTTTTAAAATTAATATTAGTAGCGCAGTTCCTTAGATCAAAATAAACTAAGGTCCGCACAAAGTAGGTTGGCGGTCCGGATACGAACCGCAATTGGGGACTACTGTAATAGCGTGATGAAATATATTTATTACGTAACCTGGGCCACTAAGCTACGCTAAGCTTCTTATATTATGTTATAAACGTTCGGACAGACACACCGACAAACAGACAGAAACGTTTCCAAACATTTTGGTTTCATCGTATCGGTATTATCGTTTTATCGATACCTAAGTACCCCAATTAAAATTTTTGAAAAAAAATCAATGTGCAAAGATAGTTGGTAGATCTACACTAATAATAAATTCTGATATCGGAACTTTTTGTTCTAAAATTTCATCGACACAATAGTCGACACTGACAAGTCACTATTTTGTATAAATGAAATAAAAATTTATATTAGAACAACGTACTCAATATTGCTTTTATGACCATTGTTTTTTACTACAGAGAAAATTCACTATTTTCTTGATTGGATTTGGATTTCAAAATAAATTTTCTAAAGACAGATTTTTCCAAAATATGGCCATGAAAATATATGCTGTTGTTGACAATTTACCTGTGAAATGAATCTTTTTCTGGATTATTTTTATAAGAAACATCGCAGTCATTAGCACAACACGTAGGCATTGCTTATAAATTTTAAAACTGTATAAAATATTCAGGATTCACTGACAATACAGCAAATATAAGTTCGCGTGATTTTTGACAGTGACACCGGAGAAAACAACATCTGCCAATAGTGCTGACTGAACCTAAATAAGCTTTCTCTTTCTAACATGTGATATTTCCGTAAGAGTTTATATTCCCATAGTAGGCTTTGTAGGTCTTTTTCTATCCTACGTTTATGCAAACTATCACTCAAACTCATTCTTTCATCGAACAAATAAGAAATTCAATGAATATGTTAAATTGGATAACATTCATTGATCTTTTTTGTGTTACAACAAAACAATTTCGTCTAGTAGTGTATCAAAATTTCTTTTCTAGTAATTGTATTGTTTAATTCTGTATCGCTTGCGGTAAATTAATTTTGTGTTCTGTATGTGGAAATTTAAGACTTAGTTTGTGTTAATAGTTTGTTTCTAAGGAATTGATTGTAAGCTGTTTTTTTCCCAAAATAAATAAATAAATATTCCGATGCGACGGCAATCCGACACGACCGGAGAGAGATCAAGTGAAGGACCGACGGCTTTACGTGGTCTCCGATGCAGGGGGGTGTTACACCAACAACTTCCTGACTCCGGGCTGCTACTGAGAATTTCCTAACAGAAAAACCCAATAAAACTTTGCCCGACCTGGGAATCGAACCCAGGACCTCACGCCCAGCAGCCACGCTTGCAACCACTAGACCAAAAAGTCAGAGAATTCGGGGAATACAGGCGGGATGTTATGTTTAATGTCACGCTGAATACATTTCTATTCATTCAGCGTAACATTTTAAATTATATTACATTGTTTCATAAAAAAAATGCACTATAAAATGAAATAAAATCTGGCCAAAACCTTTTTTGCGGTAAAAATATATATAGAATGAATTGTAACGTTGTTGTTCAAAAATGTCAGAATATTCGGTTATGGGCTGAACATTGCACTGTACCGGTTACAAATATACAATAAGTTAAGTGAATTTTAAAATTATAAATTTTATTGGAAATTTAAAATAGGGTCGGGAGCAGGGGTTTGTCCTCCGCCTCCCAGATGAATACTCCAGCAATATGCAAAATATAAAAAATACTGCTCATAAGAACAGAAAATTGCGATAGAAAAAAAAAACGTTACCTGGGCATTTCTTCATTCAGTTCTGGAGTTCGATTTCGGAATGGGTAGATTTAGGGTTACTTGCTCTACTAGGATTTGATATCGCACCCTTTAATAGCCGAGATGATTTGTCTAAATGCCTCTATTACCCGAAGTGGTAGGCAGAGGTGTACACATTTGACCAATGCTATTATTAAGTCCAATGTAATAGGTAGCGAGTCTATTGCGGTGCAGTCTATTGAGACGGACAAATTTTCAAATGCCAGGCCGTTACTGAGAAATAACAGAACGAATATTTTGCTAGACCCGGGATTGGAACCAAGACCTCACGCTCAGTAGCCGAGCTTGTTACCACTAAACCAATGTGGCAGTTGTATGTAAGGTGCTATGTGATGAACCTATACATCAAAATATTTACAAAATGAAGTTTTTCACCCTTTCAAATATTTTGTTGGCGGGTTGAATTCAAAGCTTTACAAAATAAACTGTAAGCTACGAATATTCGATGTGAAATTTTAGAATAAATGGAAATGTATCAGTGACAAGTTCACGCGGGCGATTTAATGATAAATGATTTCGATTCAGGCTCCGTCGGTATGACAGATTAAAATCGTTCGCGTTGGGGCCATGAAAGTGGCGCTAGCTGATTAACAATGTTACAAGCAATATAAATAATGAATTTTCTTTTGGTTCGTGGTTAACAGCTCGATCGTTGGAGCCTATATTTGCCGAGGAACCTAGGTTTTTCTGTGGATGGGTGACCGTCAATTCGTATCGAGACATTTCCATGTTTCGGAGCGTAGACACGTTAAATTGTCGATCTCGTTCTCAAATAAAGATCTATGACAATCGTTATGATTAGATTCCTGAAACACTGACACAAGTTGTCAGTGTTTCACGAGATATCGTGTTATCCAGAAGCATCCAGTCGGACTGGTCCGACCTCAATACAGTTAGTAAAACGCTAAGTAGAGACAGTTAATTATTATAGCATATGGGAATCAAACCTGCGACCCACAGAAGTCGGTGCTTTTACCACTGTCCCAATCCTGACGCGTAAGTAACTTTTCACTACGAGACTCACAGAAGTAACTATTTCCTTACCTTTACCTAAATCGACCCCTCAACTCAACAGTGTCGTCGATTCTGATGTCAAAAATATGAAACTATAGCTAAAATCGTATGTAAATTTTAGGTTGACATGCTTTAATTTGATTTTGTCGTCTCTTAATGTATGAAGTCCCGTTCTTATACTAATGTTAGAAAAAAAAAACAGCAAAGATATTATTTTAGTTTATTTTGCTACATCAGAATTGACGCCATTTCAATTGTGTGAGTCGGGTCATCTAAGGACATTCGTTCACTTGTTTCGTGGCCTCGAGTTCAGTGCCAACGTCAAAATCCTGATTTCAATCCGATTACTCGCTTTGATCGGAGCCAATATTTTATGCCGTTTTATCCTTGAATATCGCTTGCTGATTGAAATTAGCGATGAAATGCGGAGCTGAATAACTCCCAGTCTAGATTTTTTGTGTAGTCTTGGATGAATAGGTTAAAATATGGTGTTGTGTAAGTTCTGAATCCATAATTTATAGGGGGTTCTAACTGTTGGTTATGTAGCGTCATTGGTCTAGACCAAGACGGCTGCAAGCGCAGCTGCTGAGCGAAAAGTCCTGGGTTTGAATTGTGGGTCGGTTAGTGTTATTGGATTTTTCTAGTAGAAAATTCTCAGAAGCAGTACGAAATTAGGAAATTGGTGTGACAACCCTGTGCTTCGGAGACAAAACCGTCAGTCCTGTCGTCTTTTTTTTTAAATAGTCTCATATATCTGCATTTTAATGTGTAACTAAATATTATTTTTGGAGCTTCAGTTTTGTTGTGGCCCACAACAGTACTACTACAAGGAATAGGATGTGTCGAAGAATAAAGTAAAACAACAAATTATCATTATAATTTATATATTCAACATTACCATGTATAACCCTTTATCAACATTTCTATAAACAATTATTTAAATTAATATATTCAACATTACCATGTATAACCCTTTATCAACATTGCTTTAAATAATTATAATATATATTACTTATAAATTAGTATAAATGCCTACCTATAAATTATGTTCCCCTTTTTCATATATTCCCCTCCGCTACGTTTATAGCTAAGTAACTTACAACCCTATACTTGACCCCTAAGTTTAACTTAATGAATATTTGTTTGGTACTGGTGTCCTACGACGTTATACTAACTAAACCTATCTGTTACCTACTAAGTCAGTTATAGTAAGATTTATTAAAATACGGCCATTTTTTATTATTTTATAATTACTACACTACAATAAATTACAAAACATAAATTAAGTAACAACCCTGTATTCCCTAGATTACTTAAAACACTATAATTATACTCTTTCAAATAAATCAAACACAAGTACAAAAAAAAAACAAATAACAATAATACAAATTAACAATAATTAAACTTTGACTTCCCTAGCGTTTTCGACAATGCTTGTAACAATATTCTCTGTTGCTTTGCCTTTCTGTTCTTCGTTGTCGACTAGAACTCTGTTGATGATATTAGCACAGTCCTTATTCTCAATGATACTGACGTGGTTGCCTTCCAAATAGTGTACGGTGACAGCATTTTCAGCGAACTTGTCCAGACCATAGTTCTCTTCAACGACAATGTAAGGAGGATTTTCCTTGGGACGAAGAAGGATGATAGGAGACTGTAGTTTCTTGAAAGTCTTAGGATTGAAGTCCAGGATAGTTTTGAGTCTGTCAAAACTGACACGAGCCATGGACGCAATGAATTTGTCGGAGTATTTACTTTGGATTGGCGAATTTTTGATCGTCAAATCAACTCTTTCCTCATAGGACTCGATTTCGTTAAGTTTCTCCATGAGGTTCTTGGTAACGTCATTGTTGGGGGCTATAATGTCGATAGTGTGGCATAGTAGACTGTTTTGCAGTTGGAGGTCATTCTTGAAGCTGATGGTCATTGTTAATATGGCGTAGAGGAAGTCTGGGGCACCGTCTAAACAGAATACTGTTCCCTTGAAACCTGAAAGAATATTAGGTGTTTAGTTTTTGCCAGGGTTATAATTAATGGAGCCAAAAATATAATTTGAAGTCTTTTTTAGTATCTTTCTTTCGTAGCATCGTTTTTGAATGATAAGTCTAAGCTAGCTGTGTTTATCGCGGTTGGTCTATGGATAGATAACCATGATTTCATATCCAGCGTCGGTGCCGGTAGACAATTTTAGTTTTTCATAAAAAAATGGAACTACGTTTCGCCACCACCTCACCGCCGTGTGGCCGAAGATGGAGCACGTATATCCAGAATAAATCTATTCACTCTTAAGTTTAGTGGCGGCCGAAGCCTCAAACCGGAGTTGTATTGCCTGTTTTGCACCACCCAAGGGACAAGTGTAGGGATTCCATTTTACGGACGCGGGCAACTCAGGACGGGATGATGTCAAATCCAAATTTAATCATGTCAACCTAAAATTTCCATACAATTTTCGTTTGACGTCTATAATTTTAGTGGCTAACTGTACTCACTAGAAACGTTCCGAGATTTTAATTAGACGTGCCTAAATTCGAATGTGACATCTCTTGATTCGTCCTATCGTGCTCATATAGTAACGGTTAGTAGTTAGTAAGACAAGAATGATATTTTTTTTTAATATGCCACATTAGTATTGGCGCCATTATGTTACCCAGTAACTGGGTGGTGAAATCCAGATAGGCAGACGTTCTATGCAAAATATTTGTATTGAGCTGCTTTCAGCTAGATTAGAAACCCAACGTACTGGGGTTATATGGATCTACTACAATTCATGACTATTACATATGTAGTGGACTGAGATTTTCAATTGTTAATATTGTATTTATTATTGGCAGATTTATCAGTTACAGTATGTTTAAAATAAAATCGATTGTGGCTTACCTTCGCTTTCTAGTCTGGAAGCCAACTCCAAAATGGGGAGGGAACCGAAACTGTATCCAAGCAGCCAGAATGGAGCTCCCGGCGCCAGTCTTGAGATCACCGACTAAAACAAATTAAGGACAATGATGAATTAGGCTAATGAACAGGTTGATAGTGTTTCCAGGTGTTTTTGAAGTGCTTCTGTTGACTTATATTGTATTCAACTGGTTTTGAGGGTATGGCACTCGTGGGCTGTTGCTGAAAATTGCTAGGTAGCCTAGCATTATGCTGAGCTGATGATGGCCTTTTAGCATTTGTTTCGTTATGAGTTGTCTTAGCTTTGTATTTTTATGTGTTTTTTTGTGCCTGTAAATGTTTTTTCTTTCTTTCTTTTGTTCGTGTTCGAGTGAAAAGGGAAGACAGACATGGCGGGAATGACTTCAATAAATTATTGGAGTTATTTAATTGTTAACTTGTAGGACCGTGTTTTGATTAAGTCTGTCAACAGGTTTTACGAATTACGTTTTGTGTATTTATCATAATAAGAAAAAGTTGCCCCTCACTATTTCTCCTACATCATGATTGCGTTTATCTGAAAATTTCCTTCAGAAAAATATCAACAACAACTCCATTTTTTTATTATTTTTTTATGTGGGGGAATGCCCTCGCATACTGCTCTGACACGGGGAGACAGAGCGGTTATGTGGGACTCGAACCCACTAAAACTCCACAGTATACCTCCTCAGCTGATTGAGGGTGGGACGCGGGAACGCTCTCGCACACAACCGCGAACCCGCCCGCAGCCGTCCGTTGCCGGACTCTCTCTCACGACACACTAAACGGAAAAAGAAAAAAGATGCCCCACACTATTTCTCCTACATCATGATTGCGTTTATCTGAAAATTGCCTTCAGAAAATTATCAACAACAACTCTATCATCCTTACCTGATACAACCTGTCCACCATCTGTGCCAAGTTCTCGGCCATATGTTCCACTCCGAGCTGCAGGACGCACACCTTGATCTTCAACCTGCGGCACAGCGGCTCCAGCACCGCCGCGCAGCCCTCCAGACCAGGCAACATGAACAAGACGCGCTCCATCACTTGGATGGCCTCGTCACCCTAAGAGGAAAATATCCTGGTTAGATTTGATTTTACCAAATTAAGATAAGACAAATTTTCAAACACAAATCTCCTGCCAAATTGTAGTTCTGAAATAAATTAGATATTTTTTTTGACAGTTTATACAAGACCTGCACGTGTTCCACCCCTTCGCAGGACATCATCAGGAGCTCCGCTAATACTAAGCAAAGTACCTACTAATCACTGTGCGTACAGTATGAATAAGTACTGCACCCACAGTTCTATTCTAGCTCCTAATGACGCGTGGATGAACATAATATTTGCGGATGTAAGGGCGGTGCGCAGGTAATTGCGACTGCCCCATATAGTGTCAAACTCTGGGTACTTTGACACTATATGCTCCTAATTTAGTTTACTTTGTTACATTAGAATTGACGCCATTGTATATATTTGCTTATACATAACATAACAGCATCAAGCCTGTATTCCCCGGAGGGGTAAGATGTGTACACAATTGTACACCCACATTTCACCAATGCTGTTATTAAGTCCCATGTAATAGGTTATGAGCCTATTGCCATCAACCGGGCACAATTCCAAAGTCCGGGCTGCAAATGAGAATTTCCTAACAGAATAACTCAATAACACTTTGCCCGACCCGGGAATCGAACCCGAGACCTCCTGCTCAACAGTCGCGCTTGGGACCACTAGACCAACGAGGCAGTCGAGTTGCATATACGGTTAGTAAAAAAATATTTGACAACAAAGCGACTTCAATTCTGAGGAAGCCCGACAAACTAAATTATAGTATTTTTGACAAAAGTTAAAAAAAAAAACGACCCAAAAATATGACGCCAAAAATTCTCGGAAATTTTAGTTTGATGATATACCAAACTTTTTTATTTGACCTTTCTTACATAATTCGTCTCGCCTCGCTCTTAAATAAATTAACTGTACCTACGGAAAAGACAGAAATGCTATAATTTTACTTTAGCCAGGCTACACAAATTTACTAATCTCAACACTTTGAAATGTCTCTCGTACAGATCAGAAAGTTTTTTCTGAACTTGCACCCTTGAGATATTTCCCATTTATCACGACTTTTCAAGTACGGTTCCAGTTTCTTATCGAATGATCGATTAGAAAACTCTTTTCTCGATTCAAAGTATTGGCAAATAAACAACTTTTACTTGGGTTTATTCTATTGGCTTGGAAAACATTATTTTTCAAGAATCTAACACGACGGTCTGTTCTCGGTATTGTCGGAAAGAGTGAAAGGCGAACGGGAGTTTATTTAAGACTCATTCACTTGTTTTCTTGATAAATAGTTCTCTGAATAAATCCACACGTTAGACGTAATTAATGTTCTTATCGGGCGTAGCAGTCTTTGAGCTGTTAATATCCAGACAGATCCACTTTTTGAATTTTATAGGGGGATTTTATGAATGGTGGATTTTAGTTCCGACGTTTTTTACGGAAACAGTTCATGGATCAGTTCTCACTAGATCAAAGTCAAAGTCAAATAATTTATTCCAATTATACCATTTAAAGATACTTTTGAAAGTCAATGTGGTATCAGCCCAAAAAAACAACTGCAAAAACGAATTCTCATTCAGCTATTAGCTACGTTCTGAAACAATTTCTATGCAGGAGATAGTCCAAGAAATGCCATGTTTCCTATTTTTATGAAGTTACAAAAATGTTGATTATTAACTTCAACTAGTAATTTGTGTAAGCTAGAATCTACAGCAGTGACATCTATAAGCAGAACAAAATATAAATCAAATAATAAATTTGGTAGAGTTGGAAATCTTTCATTTCCACTCTAAAATCCGTATTAAGCGGGAGACAGAAAGAGATTTTTTTCTTTTTTTATCGTAAATTGATCTACGCTTGGCCACCAACCCGCCTGATGTTAAGTGACGGTGTGGCCGAGGATGGAGCACGAAGTTCCAGAAGAAATTTATTAACTCTAAGTAGAGTGGATAGATTTGGGGAGAACGATAGTTGGGTAGTTGATGCAACTGCAGGGACCCGTCTCCCACAACCGTTCACCGGACTACATCCCGAAACACGACTAGATCGCTTCACGGCATGGCTTCGTCCGGTGTATCTATGCTATGATCTCATCTTACCTCAACTCCATCGCTGACCATGGAAGGCATGTAGACGAGTGGTTCCGATACGAGGCTCTCTTCTCCGAAGTTCCTCATGAGCACCCTAAGACCGGCCGCTTCTTCCGCGTTGGCGGGACGAGTTGCCGATGTTGAGGCGGCTGCTTCACGCTGTGCTGTAAGTTCTACTAGCCTGGTGGAAGAAAATAGTATGTTAGAATGTAATTTATGAACTTTGTGAGATTTGCCTTCGATTTCAGTTCTGGAAAAATTTAACATAGCATAAAACTACATAACGCCTGTATTCCCCGAAGGGGTAGGCAGAGATGTACACTGTTCTACATCCATATTTCACCGATGCAGTTATTAGGTCCCATGTAATAGGGGGTCATGTCTATAGCCATCAACCGGGCGCAGGTCCAAACTCTAGGCTGCTACTGAAATTTTCTAACAGAAAAGCTTTGCCCATCCTGGGAATCGAACCTCATGCTCGGCAGTCGCATACACTAGACCAATGAGGTAGCTGGGACTCTTTACTAATACTCATTAGTCTCATCTTGATAATATCAAGATAGTATTATTAATAGGTAAAGTCAGATGTACATTACCAATGTTTTTTTCTTAAAGTTATATAACCCCGATCGTAAAAAATACATTGATATAGAAATAAGGTATAGTCAGCAAAATAGATAAGTTTACACTATATTTTAAAATTAATTTATCACAAGGGCTTATATTATTATTTAACATTTATCTAAATGCCTTTATTGAAAATATTATCTGTTCAATAATAACTTGTCACAATAAACAATTACCTATAGCAAGTTTTTATTCACCAAACACTATCTACTTAAACATTTTTAAATGCTAACCTAATAATTTGGGTGACTGTAAAGTTTAACCATTTTATTATAATTTAGAAGCTAATAAAATTGTCTAAATATAATTTCAAATTATAGAATTAAATTTAATTAAACATTTACGGTATCATACCAAGTAATGAAACGACGAAGTTCTATTAATACACCTTATAAATAAAACAATTTCTGAAGAAATCCGATCGCTCATCTAATTTGCGGCAAACGTCTGTTACGTTTAGCTTTTATGAAATATTTCGCTGAAAATATGAACGAATGGAAATATAATTCGGCACACATATTTTTGTATACGTTTTTTTTTGTGTGACGTTCTCCTTTTTAGTAGGGATAGGAAATTTGTCGTATTAAAAAAGATTTGTGATATTTCGTATGACAATTTTTATAGCAATCTGATACAAATAGTGCGGTTAGCGACAAAAGTAGCTGAACATATCGAATTTATAACACGTCAAGGTTTGAAACATCTAACTGGAGTAAAAAAAATTTCAATTTTGACGTCATGATTATACTCGTTAATACAAAAAAAAACATCAAAAGTAAATGACATCAGACATTTTCAGACATCAGTTTCGATGAGAATTCGACTTCTGTCGCTAAACGTATAGTGATTTTTTAAATATAATTTCGAAAGCCACGTTAGAATGATTCAATTCTTCTACTTTCTTTGTTTCTAACATTAATCTTTTATAATAGATACATATAATAATGAAGTGAATAATATTGTATTAAGACCAAACCACTTGTCGGCTTCTGACACGGCTTTACACAACAACAACATCTTTCAGTTATGATGGTTTTCTCACAATTATTTAATCATTTTGCGTGCACGAGTAACTATCGGATATATAATAATAGTCATGATTATTTTATGCTTACCTAGCGAAAGTCAAGGTCCTAATGTCCTGGGCAGTCAGGAAGATCTCGAACTCTCTCTCCAGGGTCTGCTTGATTTCGACGGCCATCATACTGTCCATACCCAGCTCGGCGAGTGAAACTTGTTGAGACACTGTCTTCAGGTCCTTGATACCTGAAGGAATACATAAGGGAGTGAGTAAGTTGCATGGTTTGCCTTAGAACCTTTTTACCCGACTACAGCAAGGTCAAAACGAAGGGTGATGATTTTAGCCGTCTATGTATGTATTTACGTGTGTTTCACCGTAACATCTAAACTACTAAACCGATTATGATGAATGAATCAATAGATTCGTAATAGCGGTCCGGATGACGTAGACTTATGCTATATTTTTGCTAATTTTGTTTGTGTTCTTGGCACCCACGTGGTTAAACAGGCATGCAACCACGGCTTTACCTCAATTTTTGTACCTATGTCTTAAATTCTGTCTGAAATATTTTCTTGTTTCGTACTTTTTAATAACTTTTTTTTTTGTAACCGCGTGTCAAGTTTTTTTTTAATCCATATCGCTTACCGCAGACAACAGACTCTGTGCGATCTAGTTTTCTCTTGTTATAGATATCGCATGTTAATGGGCACTATGTAACATTGCTATTATTGTTAAATGATACGGCAACGGTAACGATAATTGTGTATTTTGGAACTAATGAACATGACCTATACCTACGTTCATTAGGAGCAAACTAACAGAGATAGGTTCCCTACCAAACATTTATCATTAAGCCGACAAGTCCGGAAGAAACGGTCAGCAAAGAGATTACAGCTTCCTATTAAAATGACATTGGTCCTTATGGACTTTAAAAGAAGGAAGAGAAAGTACCAGAGATAAGTAGTTACTGTCCGTTTCTTGCGAACTTATGTGCGTAATGATACATTATTTACACAATACATTGGCCACGTTCTCCGGACAATGACGTATTTATATACATAAAGTATGGCCAATTTTTAGAAGATATATTAAACTGGTCAGAATATTATGTTTCTTGCACAATTATTATAAATTATGAGAAAAAAAAGACTCTAATGATATCTTTAAAAGGTCAGATCATATTGAAAAAGCCAATGTTATAAGATAACCATTAAAATAATGAAAATAAATGGAAAAAAAAACTTATCTAGCTTTAAAACCACAGGAACAGAATGAATACACCTTTCAAAAGACTGTCTTTAACAGTTGGCTATTTCAATATTTATACGGTGGAGCGTTGGAGCCACCGACTTATACTTTACTTGGGTCTAGAACAAAGACCTTACAATTACTTTTATTTTTGCAGGTGCTTGGTCATCGGGCCACGTGGTCACATGACCGTATGTCTATAAAAATCTTCCTACCTCTGTTTCTATAGAAGTTTACTTACCATCACATGTTCTAACCATAATGTTAATACCCACATAATTTACTCGTCCAGCCCTTTTTATACGACTGCCCAAAACTGGAGTGTTATGTTTTTAGGGTTCATGTATGTATGTATGTATGTTTGTGAGTTTCTTTATTCTACAATAACTTTTAAATGCCTGAACCGATTAAGATGTATGGGGTATCCACAGAATCCTTACATTATCCCGGGTAACATAGGCTAGTAAGATTAAAAAAATAGTAATATAGTGGCTATGGTACACAAATTGGTATGAAATAAAAAAATATAATACACACTTGAAAGGCGTGCTTTTTATTTATTTATTCTATTCTTGTTGCTTTTAGGAGGTTGAATCAAATCCATCCAAGCCACCTTCACTTTCCTAAACTTTTCAGGACCTGAAAACAATCTATAAGGATTTCCACTCACCCATAATTTGAGCGACAGCATCTACGATATTGCCACACCCGGATCCTCCCGCCTTCTTCTCAGCCACTACTATAGAAGACACGATGGCTGCGTCTTGCTTCATGAACTTGTCCAAAGCAGAGAGACAGGAAGAGATCCTCTGTTGGAGGGTACCACCGATCTCCAGTTGGACGTCGTCATCTTGCATGTCGGCTACAAGACCCACCTGTAGGAATATAGGGGATTAGTGTAAATTAAGTAAATAAATGCTAATTTAACTTATTTTTGGTTTCTTTATATAAGTTTTACATGAATAATTATTATAATTGCTGAATGGTGATGTTGTTTTATCTTTTTTTTACTTTTTATTTATTTATTTATTTACAGTGTTCTTAAATCTATCTTTACAGTTTATCTAACTTTTTAAGAGTATAAAGAATATTAACAATAGTTTCTATGGGAATTGACGCAATGGTTAAGTAGTAGGAGCCAAAATATTAATTAATATAATGTGCTTTAAATAAAAACTTTCAAAATAATATTTTATCCTAACAGTTATGATGAAGCGGATAAAAGATTTGAGTAACGGCATTATGATAATCACTTGTAAGAAATTAATTTAAAAAATCAACTTTTTTATTTACTAATACTGTTCAGAGTCTTGTCATTTAATTTCTAGCCTAATGCATATTATTTGTATGTAATGTGGCAGAATACTCACGTCACCAACAGCTCCCCACTGCACGGCCAGGGCTGGGAGGCCGAGCTTTTTCCTCAATTCACAGATCCTCTCCATCACGGAGTTGGACAGACCGTAGTTGGTCTGGCCAGCGTTACCGCGACCGCAAGATACAGACGAGAATATCACGAAGTCCCTATAATAATGAATTACGTGTAGGAGGTCGTAGAGTGGTATGACTTGCCCTACTAAATATCAAAGAAGCAATTCAGAGATTAAGACTATCGATGGCATGGACCTAATTTAAAAGCACATACCTATATAAAGTAATGAGCTATAAAACGAGTGCTATAAAATATGTAATACGATTTTGTAGCTTTTACACATTTTCTTCGCAGTTAAACAGTTACACCAGAAAAGTGTTATTGAACCAGCAAGTACGAAGACTATTCCCGACAGGAAACCAATCAATCATTTCAGTTTAAAAAAAAACCTTTTCCGTGCTGTGTGAAAATCCTTCATGGACGTCGTGCCGGACTCATTTGCCAAACTTCTGCTGACTAAAAACCACACTGTACTTCCTTACCTTTACCAGGGTTTCGGAGATGTAACTATATT
Source organism: Xylocampa areola (assembly GCA_935421205.1). Lineage (NCBI taxonomy): Eukaryota > Metazoa > Arthropoda > Insecta > Lepidoptera > Noctuidae > Xylocampa > Xylocampa areola. Next base: position 9,647,635 of record OW285219.1, on the reverse strand, counting down.
TATCAAAACTTTTTTTTTAATAATCAGATGGATATACGTTTGGCCGTCAATTCGCCTGATTGTAAGCGACGGTGTGGCCGAAGATGGAGCACGTATATCCAGAATAAATCAATCATAAGTAGGGTGAATAGATTTTGGGAGAACGATAGTTGGGGAGCTGATGCAACTGCCCAGATCCGTCTCCAACAACGGTTCCACCGGACTACATCCCGAAACACGACTAGGTCGCTTCACGGCATGGCTTCGTCCTAACTAACATAACACTAAGTTCAACACAACCAAATCTGATTGTATTCAACTAAACTACATTATGTTGTAGTTTTAACAGTTTTGCCTCAGAAAAACATGTTACAAAACAAAAAACTACGTATCCAGCTTGTAATAATAACACCCTTTGTTTTTGCGTCGCGTCGGCTGGGGATTAATAAATAAATTCTGGACACTATAATTGAGCTCCAGGGGCGAAAGTTCAGTCATAAAACTTGTTCTATAATCTACTTGAGGCCGATACTTCAATGTTCGTATCGTAAAATGAAATATGAAAGATTTTATTAAACACTGGTTAATTTGCCTTCCATTAAAGGTTTATTAAACTTCCGTGGGTAAATCATCAATAATTGGTGTATTTTATGTTTAACACTAGTAATTTGCAGAAGTTGGATTTATTGGGAGGAGGCGAGATTCCATTTAGCGGACAAACTTCAAGCGGATTACTGCAGATTTTAAGTCAAAAATATCACACTATGCCAAACCGATAAATCGATTTCAAGACTAAAGAAACACTACCAGAGTATTACTTGGTCTAGCCTTGATGTAAGAGAAACAAAGAATATCTATATTGTCCACTTACTTGAGTTCAGGACACATTTTCCTCGACAGCTTGTCCAAATGCATGGTAGCCAACGCCTTAGGCCCGTACGAAGTTTTGAAGGACTCTGGGGTCTGGTTCTGGAAGATGGAGTCCTTCAAGATCACGGCAAGGTTGAAGATGGCATCGACTGGTCCCATTTCTAAGGCCATCTTTAGCATCTCTTCGCATCCAGTCTCGGTAGTGATATCGTGCGTCGAGATCTGGATGTCGGCACCGTATGCTGCCCAAGCCCTGATGGAGAAAGGTTGGATAAGTACTTTTTTTTTTCGTTATTTGTATGTATTCGCCAGTGCTGCAGTGCTCTGCAGTGGGAGAACTAAGAGCTGATTGTGTAATGTTATATGTATATATTGCCTAACTTTATCATTACTTATTTCAACATTTTGTATAGGGCAATTCATTTGATTGAGTATTCGCAAAGTTTACAAATAAGACTATTGTAGGAAACTGCGATACAAGAAGTTGTACCTCAGTTTCAAACAGTAGTTAGTATTTCAATAAAAACTCTTTTGTTAGGTAACTTTTCCCGAAATACTCTATGCTTCTTATTCTAGTTACGCTTGAAAAAACAATTTATATCAATAACCTTTAAGTACAAAAAAAATGTAGCGAGTATTTTTGGGAAATGTTAATGTATTCGATTTCTTTCTTGAGTTTATTTAGGTGCCTACGTATTTCTGAACTGTTATGCGTGGGGTGAAATCGAAGCCAACACGTGGTAGGGGCGCTTTTCCAATGCCTTCGAAAGGAATCAGGAATTCCCCTAATTGTGAATTGGCGAAAGTGAGCATCATCATCTACTGATAGACAAACACGGCTATTGTCATCACCCCTGACAGTCCTCGTATAGTGTAATAATCATTTACGTTAACCAATGCAGTAATGACAATGCTTTGTTTCATATGAGACCACTTTTAAAGAATAACGGTTATTGTTCAAAAAATTTGGAAATCTTGACGTAACAAACCTGAGTCTCGAAGCCTGGTATCCGTTAGTGATTCCTCTGCGGGAGGTAAGCAGGATTTTCCTGCTACCTCTCATGATGAGCCAGTCAGCTAACTCTAGACCGAAGCCTCCCAGACCTCCTGTTACGACGTACACGTGGTCTTCGTGGCAGATGTACCTAAAGCAAAAGAAAGGTGAGTATTAATTTAAGATGAAAATTCTAAATGATCATTAAGACCAATTAAACCCATTGCTAAGGTTCACAATTCTAAATGAGCATTACGACCAATGGAACTATTGCTAAGGTTCACAATTCTAAATGAGTATTAGGACCAATGGAACCATTGCTAAGGTTCACAATTCTAAATGAGTATTAGGACCAATGAAACCATTACTAAGATTCACAATTCTAAATGAATATTAGGACCAATGGAACCAATGCTAAGGTTCACAATTCTAAATGAGTATTAAGACCAATGGAACCATTGCTAAGATTTACAAAAAACATATCTACATATTATATCTTTTAATATTTTGAATTTTGATTAGATCAGTTATGACATAAGTAACAGGTAGCGGATGAAGTTTACATTTGCCGGCGTCCAGTCAAACCGGATGCAGCTTAATACCGGTATTTTACATGGAACGACTGCCTATCTGACCTCCACAACCCAGCTACTGGGTAACACAATATCTCGTGGTATGACTTGTTGTCAGACTTTCAGGCCTTTGACATCCCGTAACGGCTGTCATAGATAATTTGACAACTGGGACCGATGGCTTAACGTGCTCTCCGAGGCACGGAGGGGTCTCGGTATGAAATGATGGTCACCCATCCACAGACCGACCGCAACAAACGCGGCTTAATCTCGATCGATCGATCTGTGCGGCTGTCACTTAGCCACGAGCCCATCTATATTTACGAGTATACCATAATTAAAAGTATCTGTTAAGATTTGATCCGATTCGATTATAATGATCTCGTTATGAATTGATTAGGAAAAAAAGTTTGAGCATCATAGACGACTTTTCTAATTCTTAGCTCCGCGAAATCTTTAAACATTTATGGGGTACGAGGAAAAAATATGTTATCTTTGTAATAACTTACCTAGGTACAGCTTCCATAGGCGTGGTCGTCGGACGCACTGGGCTGTTGCTGAGTTCCTCATCACGGATCTTGACGATCACCTGACGTTTGAAATTGAAATTAATTAGTAAGGAATGTATTTTTAATTCGGCGAAGCAGAAGGCATTGTAAGGATCCTAGCAGGTGGCGTTCTGTAGTTTCTGCCTATCCCCATGGGAGAAAGGCGTGAGTTTATGTATCTATGTATATTTTTAATTCATAATTTATTATTTAATTATAATAATATAACAACACGCCTTTATTCCCCGAAGGGGAGGTAGGTGTATACCTCCACAGTTGTAAACCCACATTTCACAAGTGTTCATTTTAAGCCCAATGTAATAGGTAATGGGTCTATTACCATCTACCGGGCACAATTCCAAACCTCGGGCTGCTACTGACAATTTCCTAACAGAAAAACTCAATAACACTATGCCCGACCTCAATCGAACCCGTGACCTCAGCCTGCTCAGCAACCGCCCTTAGGACCACTAAACCAACGAGGCAGTTTCATAATTATTATACTGAAACTATCAAAATTTTTGTATAAAAACTTTCGTGAGACATATTCATATCAAGTTTGAGCGCGCTCGGGGGCTACCTAAGCGGGCATTAGCGAAGGACGCGTAGGTTATACAGACTGACCATCACAAACAGACCTCTGATGTCTCATTGCAACCTTCGTGTTCACCGGTTACTACTCACGTGCATTTTTCGGGATTGCCCGACACTATTTGCCTCGACTCGCGACTTCGCCGCGGGCTCAGCTCATGACTAAGGGCTCCGTTCGAGTTCGAAACTAGTCGGGCAATCCCGAAAAAAGCACGTGAGTAGTAACCGGTGAATATTAATTGATAAATATCAACATATTTGTAAATAAGTCTTTCAAATCAAAGTCGTAACTTGATTTCGTTTACAACTACATACTATGTATGTACCTGGACTATTTATCAGGGAGACGCAGGTTCGAATCCTGCTCACGACCGTATTATTTTTCCATTTAATATTATAACTTTACATACTATGTGTGCGAATAACATAATACTTTCATTACAATTATGAATGTTTCGATTACGTTATTGAACAGTGTAGCATACATAGACAGAAAGAAATCTCTTAGCAAAAAGGTCATGTTTATGTTGCAGCCACTTTAATAAAGCCATTATTCATATTTATTATATGCTGTAGTTAGTTTACCTTGCCGATGTGCTTTCCGGCGGCCATGTACCGGAAGGCAGTTTCCACCTCTTTAGCTTCGAACGTGCAGTAAGTCAGAGGTCTGACCGCGCCGTTCTCAATACCACTCAGCAGAAGGTCTTGCAGGCGCTGTAGGATAGAAAAAGGAATAAAAAATAAATAAATAGGTAAAGTAATTAGTATAGGCACGAATAAAAAAAAACATAAGGCACTTATCATTCACCAATTTTAACGGCGTTTTAAGAGAAACGACTAAAAAAAGAACTTTGGACAGAATCTCCCTGAATTTTATAAGATTCGGTTCTCGGGAATCATCTTGAGAAAGATTTATTAATAAGAACCTGAAGACACATTGGAGCCGAAATCTTGATCAGCTTAAAGTTAAAATGCTGATTTTGCAGATTTCGCTAAAAGACATTGATCAATAATATTGGGGATCTGAAAAATTTACAAAAAATTATAGATCATGTCCGGTATACAAACCTTCCTGAAACCGAAACTCTGGTCGAAGATGTAGTCCAACATGATACCGTGGAAGGAAGTCTCCTTAAGGAAGAAGTACATGCCGATGGGCGTGTTGTTGCTGATGTCGAACTTTCCGATCTCGAGGAAACGGCCGCGGTACGCTAGACAGCGGACTGATGCCTGTTGGGGGAGAAATAATTGATAATATAGAATTTAATATTATATATATGTGTGTGTTTAATATTATGTATATATATGTAAAACAGACTATTTCTAAAAAAACTATGGCATGGCAAATGAAACAAATTTATTCTAAAGCTGAATTTTGCGCAATATTTATACTTTTAGCCAGAATTTAGTCAATTAGAAAAAATAATCCCAGATTAACCTTTCGGCTCAGTAACGTACAGATCTGTACGTTGTAACAATAAAAATCTATTGTGTCTGCTAATGACTGACGCAACAGCTTAACCTCTAGTATTATGTATATATTGTTGATGGATCTTCTCTCTAAAAATAATATCCTGAACGAAATCTAAAAAATAAATTAATTGAGTGCTTCAACGATAAGTTAGTGGTGCAAATTAGTATAAAAGAAAAGTATGTAATATATTTTTTACAATATACTTTAGTGCAAAGCGTTTTTTTATTCAACTGCCAATAAAATAAATGTTTTTAGGGTTCATGTACGAGTATGTATGCATATTTGGGAGTCTGTTTAATGTACCATAACTTGTAAACGCCTGAAGCGATTTAGATGTATGGGATATCGTTAGAATCCTTACATTGTTCCGAGTAACATAGGCATGGTAAGATTAAAAAATAGTAATATAGTTGATGGTACATAAAAAGTATAACAATAATTTCATCTTGTATAAAAAATGTGATGATTGTTCACATTTGTCAAAATCATTAGCTGTGTAATTGTAACACAAATCAAACGTCGGCTCAGCCACGTACAGAATTATACGTTGTAACAATAAAAATCTATTCTGTCTGCTAATGAGCGAGGCAACATCATAATAACTAACCTGCAGTTTTTCATCAGACAGTGAGTTGAGAACCATGTCGACTCCCTTGCCGTTGGTCTCGCGACGGATCATGTCCTCGAAGGAGGCGTCACGAGAGTTACCAATGTGACTGTCTGTAATAATATTGTTCAGTTATTATCTGTTGAATTTCTGATCATAAACTATGTACATCAAGTTGTCAATGTCATCTAATGAGATAACTGTCATTTGAGTTTGACGTCCCCTTTTCCATGGCTGCTACTACCGATAGCATGTGTTACTGTGTCTCTGATTAAAATCGCTGTTAATCATCTTGGTCTTGCTTTATTCCACCCAAAACCACAACAATATCTTCATCATTCTTCCATTCCTCTTTTGAAAACGTTTCGCAGTTAAAACTTTTATAAAAAAAAAAACATTGTCATTTAAGTGACACGAACAGTTATCTAAATAAATTATATATATATATATTGTCAGTATCCCTGTAGAAAGAATTTATGCCTAACAACACTGCCCAACCCAACAATCAAACCCAGGAAGTCACGTTCAGCAGACGCGCATGTAATTATTGGACCAGGCAATTAATTGGTAGATTATTTAGAGAAGGTCGAAAACGTGCAAAATCTTTTAAGCAAATATGCATTATCGTGAAACCCGCGGACCCGTCTCTCGTTTCACCCTGTTTTAGAGTCTTGACTGCACTCATCAGTAAGAAAACCAACCTTTAAGTTGTGGGAACAGCTTCTTGATGAAAGCCCTCTTCTCTGCAGTACCCACAGTGGTGAAGACCTCGCAACCGTAGTGGAGAGCCACGTTGATGGCGGCCTGTCCCACTCCTCCGGAACCGGCGTGGATAAGGATGGACTCGCCACGCTGGATCTGGCCTACCATCACCTGGGGGACAATGGTACTTGAATTAATTGAATTGGCATCGGAAACACTGGTGTTATGTTAATAAATTCCTATAACTAATTATTGAATTAGTATATTTTATCATAAAGTATTGGAAATGAAAAAACCCTGTTCACTAAGGACCAGATTTTTTTGGTCCTTAAGTACGATTTGTGCTACAAATGTAAAACATAAAATAAATGGAAAGGAGGAAAAAATTTGGATCAATTAGTCGATTAATTTATTTGTACTTTTAATAGTAGTTTAGTGTCACATTAAATGAGTAACTTTATAAGAATTCAAATAATGTTAGACTAAAAGTATTAGCACAAAGTAAGTTGGTAGTAATGCATTCAAGCATAATGATCACGATATAAAAAAATCACATAAATTATCATGTGATGAGAATTGTAGCGATCTATGAAATCTTAATTACTTTATCTCACAATCCTTAACTACTCACCATAGCGTAGTAGACAGTTCCGTAAGCAACAGGCACGCTGGCAGCCTCCTCGAAGCTCCACTCATCAGGGATGGCCCACAGGAGGGCCTTGTCTCCCTCCGCTAAGTTGGCCATACCACGGTTACGGATCATACCCATGACACGAGATCCGCTACAGAAGCAAGGTTTGTTTAATTATAAGGCTTTGGTGAGAAATAAGTCAGGAAAATTATAGTTGATTTCTTTTTAGAGAAGATATTATGAGTTATGACAACATATTGCATTGGGTATAATAAACCTGCTAGAATGGAGTTGATATTGAAAATAGATAAATAAATATTTGTTACAGAACTATGGCAAAGTGCATTTTGGATATGGCAATGAGAAGCTATGTGTGCATTGAATTTAAAAGATGACGAACACAATCATTTTTAAATTCGATGCAATTTGCTATGATAAACATTCAAATTTGTTAATACAATTTTCAATTTAAGAGGAGCAATGTAGAATCCAATATGATTAAGGTAGAAATATAACTTATCTCTTATTGCGCGTGCTTAGTCAGATACTTAGTTAAACACTTATTTAGCTATAAGTGGTGCAAGAACGAATACTTTCTTATGTTTTACGATGATGAAAAAATCCTATCACTTATAACTGCAAAAATGTTTAAAAATTATGCTTAGCGTCCGAGTATTATGTAGTAATAGTTTTATATTAGATTAACTAATAAATCAAAACAGACAACATACTTGGGTGTCTTGCCGACAATCTCGAAGCCCTGCACGCACTCCTGCGCAAGTCGTCCTCGGGCGACCGCGTCCACTGTCACACGACCTGTCGCTGTCATCACGTCACGGAAGTTCAGCGCGGCGCAGTATACCTGAGTGGAGAGAATCGATTAAATCGTAATTAGCATATTAGTAGTTCATATAAAATTACTTTGATACATGATAAGGCTAAGTAGTACCTGTATGAATTATTATTTTCTAAGAAAAACATTGTCAAATAATAGACACGAATGGGATTCAAACCCGCGACCTTTGACAATCCGTGTCATCGGTCTTTCCCAACTGAACTATCAAGTAGCGTTGTTTGTTGCCGTCTAATACTAATTTAATTTATTGGAATGATTCAATAAATATTATAATGAGACGTCCAACTTGTTTTGATACGAAATGGTTAATGATGCAGGTCGGAGCTTTTAACAAAATGGTGTCCTTTTGACACGTTGCAAAATGATTACGTATTAATAGGTAGTAAGTATGTATTGTCATTCAAAATTTCCAATGTAATTAGATGACTTGGAAAATCATATAAAGTAGGAAGCATGGAGGCGAGCAGGTCGTAATTATTTAATTAGTTATGTTCTACTAATTAAATAGTTACTAACAAATCTCAAAACCTAAAAGCATCTTAAAGGTAAAAATGGTAAAACTAAGTACCTATCTCGGGCGATCCGTCAAAGGGAAATGACTTACAATTAAATTATAAATTTTTACTGCATTATTATATGTATACCTAAATATTAATGAACTCTTTTTAGGGGTCTGCACCTAATCAACAAATAATCTCATTTCAAAATGACAAATCGTGCCTTCAATTGTTTTAAATAAAACTGATTCTATATCGTGTGAAATTTGTAAATAATCATACAATAGTAAGTATGTAAATAAATATGAAAATATGCGACTCTTACAGGTTATTCTTTCAAACGCATTAACGTATGCGAAGCGAACTCTAGAGCGACCGTTTTTTGTAAAATGCGGTATTGCGCAGGATTTAAATCTGCGGTTATGCCAATTTGCGTCTGGATAGGTAAGAGCACCTTGATTTCTTATCCGGGAGACGCAGGGTCAAATCCTACACATGACCGTATCTTTCCTTTCACAAAAAAAAAATGCAGCTCTAGTTACTTCATCCTGAAGTTGCCTGGAAGATATCACAGTTTAACCTACTAATACCATATTATTAATGATTACACCATTAAATATAAATAAATTCTGAATATCTACTTACACTGATCAGCACTTTTTCAGGGTCCCTGAAGGTATGGTCCGCTCTGATGGGTCCCTCCACCCATCTCAGTGAGGACAGGTCTCCGATGGTCAGGGTGTTTACGTACGCATGGTTGGCACACACTGTATCTAAGGCACCCAAGAGGAGATGGCGGTAGGTTCCCCATTGGCCCTAGAATTAAGGTAAGATATTTTATTTCAGGCTATCGAGTTGCAGAGTTATTTATATTAGTTAATACGTTCTGTTTTATAGAAGTGATTAGTTAATAGTAAGTACCTAATAACAAAGGTTTCTTAAAAAAGATAAATTTGGATTCATGCACGTAGAAATATATTATACTCGCGACAATCTAAGAAGTCCGATTTGACGTTTCTTTTTTGGAGTGCATTTTTTCAATATATAGTTAAACTTGAGGTTTACGAATGATACTCGTTGTTAAAGTGTATGGGTAACATACTTTAAATTTCTTACGTAGACGTTCATACAAAGGTAAAATGACAAACGTCAAATCGGACTTCATATATTGTCGCGAGTTTAGTACAATAACAAGACTAGTGTTTTAAGCGACATTTTTTTCATGTTTTTTTATTGTATCAAAATAAATCACAATATCAATCGAGAATAAAAAAAAGGTTTCAATCAACAATAAATGCCATTCTGGGAAGTAGTTACAATTTCGAAATATCGATGTAACTCGATATGTTTGTGCATCAATTTATCATTACGTCAATGAATTATAATTAATCCTGTTGTCGGTTTTACTTGGTTATCTCATTTCAGAATGCAAATATCTCAGAAAATTTATTTGTATTTTATCATCGAGCTCAGTTGTATGGAGAGAATATTCATGGGTTACACTTTTGTTCAGAATCGATACAGTTGTTTCTACCAATACGAAAAAAAAAGTCAAAGCTGGCGTCCGAGCACGGATGTTTTCGACAAACTTATCAACAAGTTTTTATGCATTAAATTTATCTTTTTATCAACACTTTATGTCAAATTTGACGTTTAAAATCGACAAACGTCTCTACAAATAGAATCAAAGTCGTACCGCTGTAATCACGATATCCAAAGCTCTCCATTTTGTCACTACAGTATATTTAATGAAAGAAAAAACACTTACATCTTGGTAAACATTGAGAGCCAAATCCTTATCAAGTTGTTCCTCATAAAACTCCAAGTCAGGGTTGAACGGAGGTGCCGACGGATCCGAAATAAGGACACCGTACACAATCTCACCACCAGGTTCCTTCCTCAAACAATTGACTAATCCCAAAAGCCCGTTGATATGCTCATCTTGGGTATAAAGGACCACTTTCTGTCCGTCTTTAAGTTCATCCTTGACTTTGTCGATCCAGGCGAAAGTTTGGTCAGCGGCTAGAATTCTGACGAACTTGGCGGGCCTGGCACCGACACGTGGTCTGAAGAGGACCAGGAATTCGACGCCAGTGTCGTGGATGGTGACGATATCGTATTTGCCGGAGTATTCCTTGGGGTCGGGACGCTCCTTCTCACGACTGATGAGGAAGGCCTTGTCACGAAGGGTGCCGACTGCTTGTTGAAGGATCTGGTAGGTGAAAAAACGCATTTAGTTGGTGAGAAAATATGTTCTTATCACAGCAGAACATCGCCTGTTAAATGAGATTTAATAATGGCATGTAATTTTATTATCTACTCATCTAAAAAAAAAATACTCGTTGTTACCTCTGGTCTGCTCAAGAGATTGGCACCAACAAACAGAATAGTGTTACTCTCTCCAGACAACTTCTTGTTCTCCAAAGTGATGTTCGAAGGTACTTCAAAAGATTCTTCAGAAATCATCAGCAGCTCAGCCTGAACCAGCGGGAGGTCTCCAAGTACTTCTCCAACTTGTTCTAGGATAGGTTCCAGTTGGTTGTTCTTGTATTCTTCGTCAACTAATTCTATGCTCTTGACCTTGTAAGTTTGAATGTTTTCCAGGATCAGCTGGATGTTGGCACGGAGAATGTCTTCAAGCTGGTTAAAAATTAAAGTTTTAGAGAGTGGATAGATGTGGTTAATAATATATATAACACAACAAGCCGTTTTTTTTCTATTTATTAAGTAGAAATGGGCAAAACATTAAAAGGTAAACTCGATATTTATTTATAGATTCGTTTAGTTCAACTTCCAAAGGAATGAATCGGTGAAAATGTAAAATTTGTTTCTGTTTTAATTTTAGTAAATTTCCCGGCTATTTATTTTTAGGAAATGTTTTTATACAAGGTTATTTCTTACCGTCATCTTAGATTTTCCGAAGTTGGCGATGAATTCGTTCTTCTCTAGTACAGGCACTCCAAGAGGCAATCTCTTGGTGATGGGAGTGGCATGGAGACCACGGACTTCAACACCACCAGCCCTAAACAAAGACAGTTGCGTAAATAACATCTAAGGTATGTAAAAAAATATAAGTGGTCATTTCGCTACTAATACCTATATATATTTTTGGAAATTACTGAACATACGAAATTATTATTGACAGGTTTTTTCCACCTGTTTAAGGGTATTGGCCATAGATTTTTTGTGCTTTCTTTATGAATATATCGCAATGAGTAATTTTTATGTTTACTTGCGGCAGCGGGGCTTGCACCCACGACACTTGTTTTGGTTTGTTAACTTTTTAGTGTACTAAAGTAGTTTAAAAATAAGGACAATGGACCGCTTTGTGCACTAAAGCGGTCCATTGTCCTTATTTTTTATAGGGGATTTCTTACAGACAGCCTTTGGATGGATAAACTATATATGTATGTAGACTGAAATAGGGGCCGTTTGTGGTTTACAATGTTCATAGTGTACTTTATATAACATATTATCAACATACATACACGCAATTATATGCTATGAATACTTCTAAATACTATATACTAAGCATTGTTTTATATTATTTGAATATAATAAGATTTTGTCTTCAAAGGACACTTTGTAAGTTATTTACATCTTAAAATCCTGCCACGTATTTCCAATAAATCGACTGGTATCTTTGCGGTCGTTGCTAAAGCCGATCCTAACTAAATTATAAATGCTAAGTGTGTTTGCAAACCGTTTATATTGTTACTGGCCTTAAATCTGTTTATATTTGTCTAATAGTTAGCACATTTTGGGTATTAAATTATGTTGTTGACTGTTCGACTTATTATGTGAATTATATTCGACATTGTGCTAATGAAGGACCCGAAAATAATTTGCATAGCATACATGCAATTATTCTCCTAACCTAACACTCTTATTGCAAAGCGAGATCTATATAATGTGCTCAGTTTTTCCTTCGAGAACTTCATTTTTTCATTTCGACTAATTTAAACTTTGAACTAGAAAATCTGAAATTAATCATTTATTTCAACTAGAGTACGAACTTAATTTGTTTTGTATTATGAGGGAAAAATATCATGATGAGGTAATATTTTTTTCTCAATATGAACGGGTCCATTTTATTCTATAAAAAATACAGGTAAAACGATTAACTCATGCAATGTGTGTAAGAAGAATATTGATAATGATTTTATTTTAATTCAAAAGTAGTAAAGAAATATACGAGACTTCAAGAGTTAGAAATCGTTTTTACAAAACACCGAAGCCTTCAAAAAACATTTGGATTTTTATTTATAATCCAATTATAACAAAGATATATGTAACTACAGGCAATAACTTATTCTTCGTAATAAAATGGAAACGTGTTTTTCATAGCATTTAGTATTTTTCTTAGCCTTTCGTGTTTTTTCGTTCAACCCGTAAGGTTGATTTCAAGATTCAGGTTCCAATATTTGTTCTAGAAAATTGAGATGGCCCTAAGGGAGTTTCTGAAAAACTATTTCTTTAACCGAATTTTATGTGACGTATATAATTCAAGCTTGTATTGCTAGCCTACATAGTTAAATATTTAATTTTTCATCCCATGAGAGTGAAGTCTTGAGTAAACAGCTCATAAACTATATGTACGTGATTGTAATTTTTAGCGGTTGCTTTCGCCTTTTCTTTTGAGTAACTCTTCTTTTTGTTGAAGCAACACTGGCTGTCTACGAATGGCAAAATGTATTAAAAAAGAATTAAAAGCATTTTTTAAGTACATTTGTCTATATCATGAGTTATTATACGATTTCTTATTTAATTATGATCTTTATTAGATATTCGAGCATAAGCTATATTTACAGCCAGCTACATTATAATTTACTTTTTAATAAATTACGATACTAAACTCTTGGAGGTATAGTAATGGTTTTACTTTTATTGTCGATTTTAATTTATTTAAAGGGGGTTCTGGTGCGTTATACCTTTTTATATTACCTTTCTTTAAATCCTCATAAGTAATAGGTATAAAAAATAATATACGAAGTAATGCAAGTGGTAGATGATTTTATGATAATATATATATATATTTATGTATATTTCATTTTAATTATTTTCTATTCGACATACGTATGATAAACATAAAATATTGCTGCTTACGTAAACCTATTTATTGCCATACTATTAAAGTAAATCGCACGTGAATTCGTACACAATACCAATACTTTCAACAGCGGCCCAATAAAGGGGTTGATTAAATACGTAATTTATTAAGGGTTGTCGCGAAGCAGGAAAGGTAATTACTCGAGGTCTTAGAGTAGTGAGTAAAGCTATAGAGTACACCAATAAAAGTAAAGGTTCTGAACTAATACCAAGCTGTGTTTATAATAGTATTTGTAGAAAAATAAGTCGCTAGCGTTGCTTGGTACATATTCAACTACCTGCACCAATCTCGGACTTACGCATGGCATAGGGTTTAGGGCATATTTGAATACTTTCTTTCGATTTTAATTCACAAATAATAATCAAAACTCCAAACGAATCAACTACATTTTATTGTAATAAATTAATATAGCATGTCGTCCTATAAACTTTCATAAATTATCGTCGGAGTTATTTGAATTTTTGGTATTTAATTATTTATTGTTTTGGTCGGTTAAGAGATAGGTACGTCAGACAAGCGTTTACGCTCTCGTACCTTGTCTCATTTATACCCTAAGCTCAAGCGCTGGAATTAATACTGTTTGTTATTTCGTTTATCTTAAGATTAATTGGACGGTGATCCAAATATCCCTGTTTAGTTAATCTTAATTTGTTACGACTTTAAACTTGAATTGTTTATTTGTAAGAATTTTGAACATTATTTCGTGAGCACGACTACGAAGTATTTTTGGAAGATAATTGGATTAATTAGGGATGAAGTCAAATATTCGGCAGAGATACTCTACAGAGGTTATTTATAGATAGATGTTCTCAATAGAATCCTATCTCATGAAATTTATTTTATATCGGTTCCTAGCTTTAACCTTTTGCTTTTGCACTATAAAGATTAAGTCAATCGTAAAGCTTTTAACGTATTCTAAAATTCTTTTGATAATAGATTTTCAGCTAAAGCTTTTCCCGTAAAAGTCTTCTACGAGTAATTTATTACACTCGTAAAGTAAATAGATTTGTACGATATCATCACAAAACCAGGTTTTTTGACCTATTTTAGACTTCTTACTTTTTGTTTACTCTGGTCGAACGAAATAAAGATTTCGTTAAAAAATTTACAACTTGATACTCACTAAAATTAGATTATGTCATAATAATCTTGGTTGGAATAATATACAAAATATATACAAGGTGGCTTTACCAACGACACGGAATAAAAAAAAAGTTATTATATTGAATGGAAAAAGAATACGGTCGCGAGCAGGATTCGAACCTGCGCCTCCCGGATAAAAACTCCAGGCGCTCTGACCACTAAGCAATTTTTTCCATTCAATATAATAACTGTAGAGTTCGCTAAGCATGAGTTAATGCTTTTCAAAGATTTATCATTAAAAAAAAAACAAAGTTTCCAAATTTTTAACAAACAAATACTGCGCGCTATATAAAATAAACCCGAGCAATACCATAAAAAAAGGCATAAGAATTCGCTGTCCTTTGACAATTTATTCTTAGATTCTTCTTCTTTTCCGAGCGTTTATTCTGAACCACACGCAATTGTTTGGAAGTAAAAATTTGGCTTATAAATAACCGTAGATTTTTTTAAATGATTTACAGATCAACAGCTTGTATATTGCAGATTTATGTCATACCATTCGTATCATAGGTCCATAAATGAAATCTATAATTTCAATTATTAAAAACTCACCTGATAACATCAACATCAGGATACACGCGAATCTCGAACGAATTCTTTGTAGAATCAGGGTTCATTTTCGATATAGCTGCATAGTGCATATTAGCGTCAATCGACAGCTTCTCAATCCTGGTCGGCACGAAAAGTCCTCTGGTGTCCTGGCCGATGATCTTCATTTGCAGCATGCAATCCATGAACGTCACCCAGTTGTTGACCCAGGAGAGACGGCCTCGGGTACCCTCGACGTTACAGCCCAGGACTCCACGGAAGAGACCGCTGGTGGATGGATGAAGGGTTAGATGGGTTTAAGTAAGGTTACATTACGCACATGCGGGCCACGTTCGCTAATCTGGGTGCGTCGGAACCTAATAAAGAGTGTTTGGTAGAAGAACTGACACATATTTTTGAGGGATTAGGAT
The DNA here is from genome assembly GCA_935421205.1 of Xylocampa areola. Classification (NCBI taxonomy): domain Eukaryota; kingdom Metazoa; phylum Arthropoda; class Insecta; order Lepidoptera; family Noctuidae; genus Xylocampa; species Xylocampa areola. Next base: position 9,632,102 of record OW285219.1, on the reverse strand, counting down.
AGTCATTGGCTAGTTAATACCCCTACCCTCTATGTCCCAATGTTTTTTATGACAAGTAACATACCGTTGGGAAAGGGTATAAATAAGAAAACTTTAGCTAAGGTATTTCGTACTATTACAATCACACACATGAAAGTTATGACGACATAAAGACGCAGTTTTGGGTAATTAACTCCATTACCGTGACATTCGGGACATTTTGCAAGCTAACTATAACTTCACCCTTCAAAAAAATACCTTGTATTTTTTATTACGCGTAAACAAATTCTGCAACCCCCCCCCCCCATGAAATAAGAGTAGAACTCTCCCCCACCTGAAATAAATAGTTGGCTAGGATCCTGAGACCTACTTATGTCCAGCAGTGGATTGCTATAGGTTGATAATGACAAGATAATAATATTAATCGCAATAACCTTCTGCTCACAACGGTAAAGATATCAAGTTAATAATTTGTTTTAGCTACCAAAAAATATTTAGTTAAACAGATACGTTTTGGCCTACTTTAAATATGCATGAACTACTTAGTTAAGTAGCCATATTAAAGTTGTACTAATTAATTTCAAAGTCAGCTGAGGTATTAGAAAATAAGTTATTAATACCACCTTCTACTCTTTAATTAAAAGTTTAATAACATGATAACTTGAAAGATATTTCGTGTTTATATTAAAACTAGGACCTAATTTGAAGAGATGTCCTGCGGTTTTTAGCAAGATTAACATTTCAAAGGCGCTTCTTAACGAAGTCGAATGAAAAATTAACATATCTAGTAATATTAGACAGTAGTACCTATATAAATTATAAAAGGAATTATATTCAAGTTTGAGTGTTTACTAAGCGTTGTAAAGGGTCATTTTCCTATCTGTGCCAAATTGTTAAAACAGACATTTTATGAAATGGTCTAAGTACCTATTACTATAGCTCAGAACATACAGTCTATGTGTCAGTCAAAAGAAGTGATTAGATCCTGGATATCTTAGATTATCAAAGAAAGTATATATGGAAAAGTTTCACTGGTACGTGCCAGATTTGAACCCACAACTTGTGGCTCAAGAGCTCTGTAACCACTCGGAGACCACAACTTTTGAACACCACAAAAGTAGAACAGTTACTAGCTGGCTATGTACATACCTGTATTGGTAACCTCTAAGACGCAGTTCTTTATAGAAGTCCTTAGTAAGCAGGTGCTTGATGTTCGGGCCGCTCACTTCTGGTTTGTGTGGCAATACTCTATAGTCTTGTCCGACATTCTTCTTAGCGTAAATACGACCAGTCACGATTGATGCACCACTTTCTACGATCTAGGAACGAAAAGTAACTCAGTGTAACTAAGCGTAAGGAAATAATTAAGAAAATCAAACAGTATTAGAAGCAAGAAAGATCATTGGGCAGAAAGTTTATACAGTGAAACTTGGCAAGTGTATGCAAAAGACGTCTCAGTCAACACATTCAACTCAATAATCACACTATGTTCTCACTAACTCTTGAAGTACTACTAAGTACCTAATTATGGACCAATTCAAATATTTTATATTAGGTGGACCTAAATTTTCACGTTCTTCATATATGTCTCTTCTTCTGTATAAATGTGAATGGTCTAGAATTATAACTTATGAAATTTTATTCAAGACTGATCAACAAATCAACATTAAAATACACACCGTTACTAGAGTTACTACAAAGTACTATTAAATCAATTACTACTCTTACCTCAAAGTTACCACTGCCCTTCTGGATCATGATAATGAACTCCAAGTTGCCTTCCTTGGGGATGTTGGTGGCTCTCTGGAAGCGCACATTCTCGAAGACCACTGACACCTCAGTATACAGCTCTCCCATCATCATACCGAGGGTCTCCCACACCAGAACTAGGTAGCCGGTAGCCGGGTATAAGTTACGACCTAGGTTGAAGAAAAACCACCATGAATACTGTTTTTTATATCATGTTACTCCGTAATAAGGTTGTGGTGCTCAGATAGGTAAACGCTTCATGTATACTACATATCACTGGCATTCGGTTGCACTCGAAGGCGACTCCATATTTGTTAGGAAGAAGTGTAGGCAAAGGTCAATTAAAATCGTGAGGAAGCCTGGACTAAATAGTCTTAATTACATGATCTCAGTGAGCAAGCAAAGGATCAATACTTGTTCCTTTTCTTTATGTGAAGAAGCTCTATATTGCCTTGAAGTCTATTATGCAGCAATCGAACTCGACTAGCGCATACACCAACTTACTTATTTCATCGTGTGACAAAATTGAAAAAAAAACTATACAGAAATCAATAATGTAAAAAAAAAGAGCGAGCCTGCCATTTTGTGTACCATAGTCATTACATTACATTTTTTTTAATCCTACTGACCAGTGTTACCCGGGACAATGTAAGGATTCTAACGACATACCATACATATACATTGGTTCAGGCGTTTAGAAGTTATGGTGGAATAAAGAAACTCACAAACATACATGAACCCTTAAATCCGCACTCTTATTTTGGGCAGTCATGTAATGAACAATTTTGTCACAAATACAAGCATTGGGAAGTGACGGAGTGTGGGGTAATATCTATGTAAATTTCGTATTTCAAAGAACTTATTATTACTAGTCCAATTTAAATAAATGGTTTTGCCTTTGACTGTAATAGGCTTTCGAATGTTCTCATAAACGGGTAACTAAGCATTTCTTTGTCTGCTTCGAAGATCTTGAAGTACCTGCCCATTATAAGCGGATTTATTACTAGGTCAAAAATGTTACCTCCTCATATTATTTTATTCAACTAAAGATTTATTACTTTATTATATAGATTTATAACTAAAGATTTATTACTACTTTGTTTGAACATGAGTAAGTAATAGGTACCATTATTATTTTTACTCTTATCTACTAGTTCTGTCGTCAGCTTTTATATATATAGCTTTTTGTCGTAGTTTTTAATAGAATGCTTTGTCTCTCCGTCCTTGGTGTATCTCTGTATCGTGATATTGGTAAAAAAATTGTCAGCCTGCAAGAGATTTTATTTATTTATTTCATTTAAGCACCACAACCGAAGATGTTGACCTTGAATCAGTGTGACTAAATTGGCTCGATTTTGGTGCTCCCAGGTGTAGATATACTTTTAAATACGTTATCATATTTTTATTTTAAAGTAGTACTTACTGTCAACGACGTGACCAGCCATGTACTCGCAGTCCTCATCCACGATGGACATCCTGACGGTCCTTTCTCCAGACTTCATCTTCTCTTGAGCTCTGTATGAAGTGACATACCTGGAGAAGAAAATATAATTCTTAACATATTAACTACGGTACCTAATTCTCCATCATATTTCCACTAAACATTTTATTAGACTGTTCGCGGTCGTCATTTTAAGACATATTGCATTTCGTGGAGAAAATTGGTTCAGCAAGCCGACCAACAGGTTGCAGAAATGAGTCTCGCTCGCGATTTTTTTTAACAAATTTACAATTATTTAAATTACTCTCGTAGTAACGAACATCGCCCGCGAATTTGTTTAAAAATTAACCATTCACTCTCGGTGAGAACACACCATAAAAAAAACTAAATCACCTAAAAAATATATATTTATTGCTTTTTTTTTTATATTTTAATTATTATATTAGCTGTGTCCCGCAAACGTTGTTCTGCCATATAAATCTGGATAAGGCCACCCTTATCACCTAGGGGTATAAAAATACGACTAACTATTCTCAGACCTACGAAATATACACAAAAAAAATCATTAAAATGTGTCAAGCCGTTTCGGAGGAGTTCGTTAACAAACACTGTGACACGAGATATTTATATATTAAATTAATAAAACACTGATTATTGCTAGTTAGTGGGCGTTTAAGTATTATAATTAATATCTCTTTTCGCTTTTCGAATAAAACTGATACTTTACTTTTCACATAAATGTCAATAGCTGAATATAATATATAGCCATCATTCAATTATTTAGGAAATGCTCGAAACTCCGGAAGAATTAATAATATCTAAATCTAAGATATACCGACAGGCATATTATCAAAACTATTAATCATGCAGAAACTATTGATTAATACTCAATTATATTCAACTGGTGTTGTGAACTTTGATCTAGACTTACTAAATTCCTAAGATATCCACCAAGAAGATTGGCTTTGCCTCTTGACTGATGGATAGGGAATGCTATACAAATTGTTTAGTAAGTAATCATAAACTAAAGTTATTATATTAAATGGAAAAAGAATACGGTCGCGAACAGGATTCGAACCTGCGCCTCCCGGATGAATACTCCAGGCGCTCTGACCACTAAGCCATGGTCGAGGTCGAGACCTCTGCTCACCACCGCGAATTCTTCTTCCATATTTTAACACGTCTTATGGCGACGTCATTGCTATCAATTCAGTCCTAATACAAGTGACTGAACCGACACGACTAACTTTGCAGTTAATACAATGTCGTAAAGATTGCAATTACCTTAATAATTCAAGATAAATCTTTGAAAAGCATTAACGCATGCTTAGCGAACTCTAAAGTTATTATATTAAATGGAAAAAGAATACGGTCGCGAACAGGATTCGAACCTGCGCCTCCCGGATGAATACTCCAGGCGCTCTGACCACTAAGCCATCTCGACCGTATTCTTTTTCCATTTAATATAATAACTTTAGAGTTCGCTAAGCATGCGTTAATGCTTTTCAAAGATTTATCTTGAATAATCATAAACTACTAAACATAACACGGCATTCAATGCTCCACAGTTATAATAATTTGATACGAGTTTTGTTTTACCCAAATAAATTAAAAAAATGAATACTTAAGCATCAAAATATTTATGGACCTCTTCACGACGAAAAAATCACGCATCAAAGATGCAATTGTTTATATAAGAGCACTCGACGATGCTGACGTTTGAGATCAAGCGTTGACAACAAATTAATTTAAAAATGTGTCTAGGTATGTTTGCAGTTGAGATTAGAATCACCACTTTTTTAAGCGTGTACAACAAATTTACCTAGCCTGTTTTAGAAACATCATCAATTTTGATGATGCCAATCGAACCTATGCATATTTCCTGCACCATTTTTTAATTCTTAACCGCGTTGCACCAATCTAAGAACATCAATCATATTAAAACTGGAACCGGCCACAGTTCTCTTTGAAATATGTCCCGCTAACGCCCCGCCAACGTCGCGCCAACACCGCGTTACTGCCGCGCTATATTGAAGTCGGTACAAAGTGGCCACGATAGATCACACCCGAGCGATTTGTTTGTGGCTGGTTGACGGATGGCCGACAATTAATATACCAAGCTCTTTATTGCATTTGAAGTTTTGGCTGCGAGAGCATGTGGACTTGTGGGGGCGGTTTATGGGAAATGGGTTAGTTTGGTGTGCTTAAGTGACATCCGGTAGTGGGAATGTTTTAAGACGGAACTCTTTTGTCAACTTTTGAATTAACACATAATTAAAAACAATTATGTATCAGAAATCCTTCCAGTCATTAGACTTTTTTAGGATAGTTTTATAATATATTGTATGTATATCTTGCACTAAGTACCTATATGTAATGTATACATTTTATTAAACTAATGAGATATTTAATTTAATAGCTTGTTTTTACTAACCAGTCCTCACTATGTTCCCATTCGACGAGATGCGAGAGCATGGGTGTGCCTTGTGACACGGGGAAGGGCACATGTGGGTAGATGTTGGCGAGATGCGGGTTAAGGCCGGACTCGTACAGCCTATGGAAAGGACACATCATTAGCATTGCTAAAAATCTGGATGGCTATAAATAACGGAATAGATGATGATGGCGTAAACATAATAAGTATTAACAGGTGGACGAAAAATTCGGTTTAGCGAGCAATGGGCCGTAGAGCACTTGGAGTACATATTCAAGGGGTCAGAGTTCCCGTTGTAGTGAATGCAGTTGCTATCCGAAAAGTTTGTGAAGGACAGGTCCTTCAGGAAAGGACCAATATGCAGCGTCCATGGTGGATTTTCCACACACAAATAAGATTTTTAGGGTGTCCACAAAATCTTTAACTTTCAAAAGGTCTACTCACTTTCCGAAGGCCGTGAACATAACTTGCACATTGTCCTTGTGGTTCCTCTGCGTCAGCGCAATGTTGACGACGTCCTTCTTGAGCGAGCGTTTTAGGATGGCCTGCAGTAAGCCGTGCGGCGCGATTTCAATTGTGATCGCGTTCGGGTGGATCAGACGCGCTGTCTCCTCGAAGAGGACTGGGCTCTGTGGGATAAGTATTTTTGAAGCGATGTTTGTAAAAACCGAAGATTTTCTAAAACATTTCAACACATGGATATTTGTAATAACGTTATTTATTACCGTAATTAGGAATAACGTACACTTAATTAACCATACCGCAAGTGATTCTGAAGTAAGTGACAAAAATAGACTTAACAGAGATCTTAGCGAAATGATATAAATAGAAAGTTCATACCTCTCCCTCAACTTACCAGCAGATTGTTGGTGTGGTACTCAGCAGATGACAGTTCAGCCTTGGCATCTTTCCATTGAGCCTGAGGCAGGGAGGTAGATACCCACTTCTCTGAACGACGCTTTGGGTTCGGGATGACTTCCTTCAGGTACTTCAGTAGAGTTGGACCTATAATAAACGCAGTTTTTAAGGTCTACGTTAAATTTACTGGCCGTCGGGTCATATCTGCTACATGCCGGAAGAGCTATGCCCGAGAATCACTAGAGAGATCACATCACTGAGATCCACATCTCAGACAGAAACAAACGACGATACGGTACGTGATAATGGAAATAGCGGGACAAACCAGACTCTTATGCATAGTACAGGCCATAAACGGCAATGACTAGGGATAAGTTAAAAGAGGGAATTCTGTCTGCAGTGGGATATTAAAACCCAGGTTCATACTCTTCTTCTTCAAGAAGAATAAAAAAAAGAAGATGCTGTAAGCTATAGTAATAATAATAAGGTAGGCAAACAAGTGCACAACCCGTCTGAAAGTCAGCAGTGACAGAAGCCTCTGGACATTTGCAACACTAGGTACCCTTAGTGGTAATACAAGGCTCGCTGGTAATACAAATGACAAAAATGCTCCTCATACTGTTAACACAGTGCTTTCTCAACGAGTACTGGTGACTCTGCTCACTTTTAGGAAAACAATATAAGAGACCAGTATTATTAGGCGAAATTTCTGCAAGGTACCTACTTCCCATCTCGGGCAGCTCCAGATTTTCCTAACCCTACATCAGTAGTAAGCTTGAATTTGGTACATGTTGTCTTTAACTGCAGTACTCCCAGTACTGCCGCTAAAGACAGTTGAGAATTCTGAATTTAGCTTCAATGAGAAGAAAATAAAAACTTATGAGGATCTTTGTAGCTACCATCAATATAAATTACATTATGTCCATTACAGGCCAAGTTTTAACCATCGCTTTCGAGTTGGGTGCTCCAGATTTTAGACAGTGAATATTTGGGCCAAAATATTTTCAAAACTTATTTACTTGGAATTGAAATTATCGTTTCAGAACATAAAATAAGGGGATTTAATAATAAATAATCTGGATTATAATAATAAGTAAAGTTATTTCTGCTTCGAAAGATTACTTACAAACTTTTCAGACGTAAATAACTCGTATAGCTTGAACGGAAGTCTTTGATCCTAAGTTGAAAACAATATTATTTGAATTGACTATCTTCAAACAGAGGCTTTCATTTCTTTTTTTCCTAAACATCTTATGACCTTGGCCCAATTCAAAAAGTTTGGCTTTGCAAATATTATTTAGTCTATCAATAAAATAAGAAAAATAATGACAGCACTAAATTTCTTCGTAGGAAAGATATTCGAAGAACTGAGCTTAGTGACAAAACTCCTGGCGATGTCACAGTAGTAACTGTGAAAAATTACTTAGAAACTTAAGTTAAGTTTTCCTCCCTAACTCATTAGAGGGACTACAATGCTTTGATCAACTTACCAGCTTCAGAAATGTAGCGGGAGTGATAGGCGATGTTGGAGCAAGGGACTTCCTTAGCGAAGATACCCTGAGCGCTGAGTTTGGCGACGAAGCTCTTCATGATGTCAGCGGGACCAGAAATGGTGCTGGAGTCTGGACCGTTGCGGCAAGCTACCTCGATCTCGGGTGGGCACATGGTTTTGATCTGGATGGACAAATTACAGAAATACGTAATTATGGAGTTTGTTTATCTTATTTTGGTTTGTTGTATTTTAAAAGCAAACAACATAATCTCCTTTAACAGTCTTAAAATTACAATGGAAACGGCAAAGGCTAGATTCTAAGCTGAATTCTGAATATTTGTTTGTAAAACCACAACATAGAAGAACAGGACCTAAGTACCTTGGAAAGATAAACATTTATGGAAATAAAAATCTGTTCACTGGTTTGACAAATTACCTGACTGTATCCAAGACCGATGGCAGCCATAGATCCCTTGATGAAGGGGGTCTCGACGGAGGCTAGGCCTCTGCTGTAGGCGGAAAGAATCATCTCCTCAGCTGTGAAGCAGCCGTCTGCGTATGCACAACCGAGTTCACCGACGCTGTGTCCTGTAGAAGGGAAAATATAAATTTAAAACATATTAAAAAGGAAAACTTACTGGTATTTATTGGCTGTGTATTTTTTTCAAATATTCAACAGATTAATTCATCTTAATCAGTCACAATACCTGAATTTCGAAGCTTCACTGGGGAATCTTGTTTTCTTTACTTAGTTTTGGTTCAATCATATTTTTTTATTAATATAATATTGAAACAGATAAGATCCATCCATCAATTCCAAATTGTTTTTAAGATTTAAGTAAACTAACATTTACATCTCATCTTCTATTGTATTTTTTTAATTAGCGATTTTTAATCATTGTACCCAATTAGTTTAACAATCATTGGTGAACCTTTAAATAAATAAATGTCACACATGAATATATATAGGCAGTTAATTCAACTTTGTGTACACGGCCCCTGTAGGTATTCATTAATGCGGCTGATACGACGGTAGCTACGAAACTATTTCTCACGAAAGTTATTATACAAAAACAATATGAAGCTTACCAATGATGAAGTCGGGTTCCACGCCAATGGTCTTCAGAACATCAGTAAGACCGACCTGGACCGCGGCGATACCGATAAAGGAGTTTAGGATGTTGTCGTAGATCTTGGGGTCGGAGTCTGTGATGATCTTCGTTAGGTTGACGCCTTTAGGCAATAAGGCCTTGTGGCACCTGGACAATAAGGAATCAGTTAGTCAATACATGATATGCAAGCTATTGACCCGTACTTGTGTCATATTTATAGAGCAAATGATAATAAATATGCATAATCATGTAAAATTACTTTAAAAAATGTACGGTTATTTAATACCCAAATTATCACTTCGAAACATTAGCCAGATTTTCAGAGTTAACAGGCGTTATGGTTTATGAAGATTATTATCCAATTGCTACATTTCTAAAGTAAATAATGTATTTACTTAAATGAGAAGATGGATAAGTTTTTGAAAGGAGAGAGACGTTTTTCTTGCCACTGAAAATGTATCTAATATATTTAATTTCACTCTACTAATACTGGATTATGAAAGATGGCCTGAAACACGATGATTGGTCGTCAAAACGTCTTCGGAATAGCTTGAATTCATTTCACAAGTTATGTAAAAGCTAAATAGATTAGTTTTTAGAAACCAGAATATTATAGTTTATGGAAAAGTATTATGAGTACAAAAATTCAGAGATAACTTTTTTAGTAAAAATGATAAACTTTGCGATGCTAACCCTTAGTGTAAAGGGTTGTTCTACATTTTTGCACAAATATCTTTGTAGGAGTCCATTGCTGTTGCCATTGTTAAAGAGCGGCAATTTCCTGCGCCTACTTTTTGGTGATTTTGAACTGGTTGGATTTTGTCGAGCGCAGCCAAGAGAGAATTTATTAGTTTACCATTTTTTTTTTTTGTAATTCGTGTTTAGTCGTCGACGATCCGGTTGAATTAACATGGCACATCGCACCTCGTTGGAACAGAAAACTCATCCGGGTTCCTCGCGCCATGCCCCGCGGCCGCCTTATTAGCTCAGCGCCGTCAGCATAGTGTATCACCGTTACACGCCTAATTAATTTTGTGAAGTGCATTGTTTTTGAAATACTGACATTTTCATTGTAAAAGGCTTTCCTTCGAAAATAAATCCGCTCGATTGTCATTGAAAATATGTCAGTTCGTACTTTTGAATTCAAAAATATTTAAAAAATACTTATATAGGATTCTACAATGCAGACATGTTTCAAAATTGAGAATATTATACGCATTGTTTATAGGAATAAATTTGACACTGGAATTGGTTTAGATAGAAATTAATTTCCAGAGTAACCCCACAGGTGCCAAGTTATATGTATTTTATAAGCACCGGTACAGAAATCATTCAATTAAGTAATATTAAATATAATATGCAATATAATACTTATTTGAATAGATACTCCATTGTATTACATCGCAGTTTTTTTTTTTTTTTACACTATAAAAGATATCTCTGAATTTTTTTACTTATTATCCTTTTCGATATACTCTAATATTCTAGATTCTACACTTTGTTCCCACTTTGTTTTTAAAGTAGACTTTTAAAGAAATCTATTTTTCCCTCTACATAACTTGTGTCTTTAACATTAGTTTCGAAATGAATTCTTAAGCTATTCCGAAGACGTTCTGACGATCCATCATCGTGTTTCAGGCCATCTTTCATAATCCAGTGTTGGTAAAATGAGATTAAATATATAAGGTACATTTTCAGTAACAAGAAAAACGTTTCCCTCCTTTCAATAACCTCTTCGTCTTTTCGTTTAAGTAAATACCTTATTTACTTTAGAAATGTAGTAATTTGATTATTATGTTCATACTCCTCCTGACCGTATGACGGTCTCGGCACCCTATCTCCACTGAGACTAGCCAAGTACGCCGGAGATATCATAGAGCACAAGTGTATGCGCAAACACAGGTGCGATCTCTCTTCCTTCACTCTCATAGTCAGTTGGGACGGCAATCCGACACGACCAGAGAGAGATCAGGCGTAGGACAGAAGCTTTACATGCTCTCCGAAGCACGGGAGTGTCACACCACCAAAAAATCCAATAACGCTTTGCCCGACCTGGTAATCGAACCCAGGACCTCACGCTCAGCGCATCCGACCACTGGACCAAGAGGCAATCAACTATGACGTTAACTATAACGCTTGTTTAGGGTAGACAATGAATTTCAATCTACTAAGATCAACTTACTTCTCAATAGCAGCAGCAAAGACCGGGATCCTCATGAGCTCCTTGCCCATACCAGCCCATTGTGATCCCATACCGGAGTACACGAACCACACTGGGCGACGGACACCGGAGAAGTACTGGATGTCACGAGCCAGGGAGATGCTCTTCGTTGGGGTTGAGCCTGAAAGACGAACGTATGTGACGGCTGGTCGAATTGGAGGGCTATTTTTATCGATATAATCATCACGCCTGTATTCCCTAAAGGGGTAGGTAGTACATCATTCATAAACTCACCCAACAAACTATATCCCCTGACGACGTGTCCAGCAATATCATCATCATGGATAGCATGTAGAAGACGGACGAGCTCAGCGTCCACTGTCCTCGACTCCAGGTCATCCAGGATCCTGGCGACTGCTGCCTCCGTACGGCCTGATGCGCAGACCAGACGGGGGAGGTCATCGAATGGAATACCGTTATTGACCTGATGGTGGAAAAGGGTTAAAAGTTATTATAGATATGGCAACCATGTTTAATATTTTGTGCCTTTTTTATAGTTATTTGTTATATAAGGAATACCAGATTTTTCAAACGTACCTAATATTATTTTACAAGTAATAAATAAATTTAAATCGAGACATAGACAAGTGTTTTTAATGCGCTCAGAATATAAAATGACTCTGAAAACAATAAAGATGTCTGACGATTAAAAAATCTGCCTTCATATTGGTGAATTGACCACTTATATCCTACCCGCAACACGACGATTTCGATTTGAACTAATAATCTGTAGGCTCGAAATTTCCTACAAAATTGTACTTAATAACAATAATATTTCTATTGTGTCTGGTAATTAGCGAGTCAGCAGATTAATGAGCACGTTTTGATCCTTAGACGATTGCCATCTTAATGCCTAAATATTAACTAACAAGTCGTTTTATATTTTTTTATAACCTACTTTTGAAGTGCGTAGGAGAAAATTGACCTAATTAACACCTGTCCAAACAGCCCACAGCAATGCATTTTAGTTTTCTTACGTTTTTATACAATTTAGAACTGTATTTTAACGGCATAGAGCACAGATTCCTTAGACGAAGAGTATTGCAGATGAATTGCTGTCAGTGACCAACGGCATTTGTTTTCGAAGATTAGAATTGACATCCTGATTGGCCAAGCTTTCGGGTAAAAGCAATATTACCCAATGAAACTAGTCAAGCCTTACGTGAAATTAAAGGGTCTACAACTACTCAATAAACCTTGACCACTTGTAGAAGAATTATACAAAAAATGCCTAAAAGTTTATAATAACTCAAGTTTTAACCGGCTTAATCGTGTGTAACGTTTCGAACACGTTCAATTTTAAGTATTGTATGTATGTTGCAATATAAAATTGTATGTCTAACCATCTAACCATAACATTTCTATTGTGGCTAGTATTAGCGAGTCAAGATTCAACGGAACTGATAATACGCCAGTAAATAATACCATTAATACACGCGATTAATCCGGTTAGAAGTTGACTGATCGTGAAAACCTAAGATACGGCAAAAAGGTGCTTTCTTACCATTTGTTTATACAGCAATCCATTTCTTTTTGTTTTAATATTGTGGATGCACATCCACATTCGTATTGAAACCAAAAAACATAAAAACTGAAATGCCGGAATTCAAGCGCGCCAAAAACAGTGCTATTTTGTCTCATCAATTGATTGACTTATTGATGGAGAAAATAAAAAATCCAACTTAGAAGTTATATTATTTATAGGTATTTTCTAAATTATTTCAATGAGTAACAAATAAATGATTCGGATTATTTATATTGCGTAAAATTTTATGAATATTATTACAATCATTTTCATAGAAATGGCAAAGAAATAGGTATTCAGCCTACACGGAGATGTTTGGCCAAAGAGTTTGTAATACACGATAAGTCATAATGGTAACGAAAATGTAAAATGATTTCATATAAATTATCGTAAATTAGGTAGATAGTCTGGTATAGAATGGGTAGGTACGTTTTAGTGTATCAAAATACATTTTTTTTAAATCTAAACTAGTGTAGCAACAAATTCTATGCGTAAATCAAAACAATTCCTAATACAAAAAAGGATTCTGAACAAATAAGCCGATTTACACAAACAAAATGGTTGTCAGACAAATTGATTGCCAGATTCCAATAATAACATTTCGAAACTCATTTTATTTGATGTTCCATCAGCGAAAACAATAGGCCGACATAATCAATAGATTGGAAATCAAATCTGATATAACTTTTGGGAACTTTTGAAACTCGCCGATGAAGCGAGTCTTTTACTTGACGGACTTAATTACTGCGGCTTCAAAGTAATTGATACCGTTTTGATGGACAGAATAATTTGTTTTGACTTATTAATAACACAATAACAAAGCCCTGTATGTAAAGATACCTATCTACCTATTTTCATTCTAATTTAAATTCGAATGTTTGTTTTAGAATATTTTTCCTTACTTTCCATTTGCCAGGTCGCTAATAAAGAGGTTTTATACACGAGTTTCGTTATTAGTTTAAAAATTAGCAAGCCATTTTCAGAAAAAAAAGAAACAATAAAAAAGTAAATACTAATGGCATCCTTCGCTTTTTCACCAATAATGGCCAGTAGCGAGCCTTTTTACGGATTAAAAAGGCTTTTATACAAGGAGTATTTAAGTTTGGACATCTCTCCTGTTTTTAATTAATTAAAATAAATAGTTTTTAATACTAATGAATATTGAGAAAACAATCTAGATACTGGATGCACTTTGATCTTGGATCATGCATTAATAGTTTATTCAACATAAAAATATTCTATGAGCTGGATCGCTAATAAAGTGGTTTTATTATAACAATATTCAAAATTCAGGCTGATAGTTTGTGGCTTGCAGTACCAGTTTTTCAGAGAAAAACTGGTACTGCAAGCCACAAACTGTAGAGGTGCTACAGTTTAATTATAGTACTAGCTAAACCCGGCCACGCTACGCTGCGGCTCTTGTTTTTTCAAATTGTTTTTGTCTAAACCTCAGAAAACGTTTGGAAATTTCCCTTATCCGTGGTAGCTTCGGAATTAAAAGGATATGAAAACACTTATATTATGCAACTTAGTGTAAAAATTTTAAGTCAACCCATCGGACACAAATATACGGAAACTTTGTATAATAATAGTGCGACACAGTTAGCGCGGTATGCACAATGGACAACACGGACACGACGAATGACGGGAACACACGAACACTCCCGACGCCGGCACCGAGCACAGCATCGGCCCGCGCGCAGCGCTATGCGATGCGGTGCAGCGCCAGTCTGACTCGCGACATAGCCGCGGACTCAGCTCATGACTAAGGGCTCCGTTCGAGTTCGAAACTAGTCGGGCAAACCCGAAGAATGTACGTGAGTAGTAACCGGTGAACAATAACTAATACGGAAACTTTTAATGTGTTTTTGCCAGAAAATTTCGCGGGCGCGCAACTTCTTACCAAAATTTCAACTTAATCAGATATTAATGCTATAGAAACGCTTAATAGATAATTTTTTATTCCAACTTTTAGTAACCTACGTCTTCATGCCTATATAGCAACCAAATCGGCCGACCAAAAGTCTACAGTGTATGAAGTGACTATTCATCGTCTTTCTCACCTTATCTCTCGCCACATTCTTGAGTAGAGCATGGGCGTTAGCTCCTCCAAACCCAAAGCTGTTGACTCCAGACATGCCTCTGGACCATGGCGTCTTGTCAGTTACCACCTTCAGTCTGTTTTCAGCAAGGGCTGCCACTCCTTCACGAGCTTGGTTGAAGTTTAGGTTGGGGGGGATGTAGCCGGTGCTGTAGGCGATGCACATCTGAAACAAGGAGTTATGTTAGGACATGTCCTTACGACACTATGGTCAATTTAAGATTCGATTATGGCTGAATTAAAATATTTAACAGAAATTTTAAAATAATTACTACTGTCTGTGTACAGCACATTGAAAACAAAAAAAGGACAAACTAAATATTTTTGGTAATGACTGCTTTCGAAAAAAAAAAAAATGAAGTTCATAAAGGGCCACCAATTCGTTATTGTGATATAATGAAATGACTTCTTGCGTGTTCTGTACCTATTTATTTGATGACAAAATTGTAATAAGTATTTTGTACTCAAGATAGTTAAATGAACAGTTTCAGAGACTTTTGTGGCTGACCGTATCTACTTCACTTCAATTTTCGGAATTATCCCAGTAAATATAAAAACAAAGACACTCAAAAACTCTGGCTCCGACTATTTTTGTTTTGAAAATGAAACATCCCAACCGCACTTTTTTGGGTTCCGTACTTTAAAAGGAAGAACGGAACCTCTTAGCAAACTCAAAGTAGCAGCCCGGAGTTTGGAAATGTGCCCGATTGATGACAATTATAGCATGGAACTGACGCTGTTAGCATTGGTGAAATGTGGGTGTACAACTAAGTACAGGCTTTATTTTGGCAAACATTTACTATAACTTTTGAGGTCGTTGTATAAACAATGCAATGTAATTTTTAAACTAAGTAAAATACTTATTTGAACAAATTACTCGATTATGGGTCAATATATCAATCGTTATCATAATTTATCTCCGAGCAATAAATTTGATAAGACTATTTTCTCCAATATATATCTATTTTTATCACATGCTGCCACTTCTTACTTCAAAAACATTAAAAAAACAAAATAATTTGTTACCAGAGTTAATTCAGTTAATAGGTACCAGAGGACTATCCTCATCGTGTTGACTTCATCCAATCCTCTATAGTACTCCCAGGAGTCCCTCAGTCTTATCCGAGAAGACTCACATCGTAATTAATGTTAACGTAATTCTTGTGGCAAAGTTACTTCACAATTTATATTTATTTTACATAATATCACACCTATATTCTACGATGCAGATTAGGCAGAAGGATAGGTACTATTCTACACACACTTTTAACCCTAACTCATGGTGGAGACCATCCCTGTCACTATCAGCAGGCACAATTCTAAACTCCGGGCTACTACTGAGAATTAACTAACAGAAATACCCAATTATACATTTCCTGACCCGGGAATTGAACTCAGAACATCATGCTCAGTAGCCGCAATTGCGACCACGAGACCTATAAGAAAGTTTTGTTTATCAAAATGGACCTAAGTTTGGCCATTAACTCGCGTGATTATAAGCGACGATGCGTTCGAGGATGGAGCTCATAGATCCAGAAGAAATATATTCACTCTAGCATTGAATATGCCTAGACTGTATTTATCAGGAAACACGGAAGACGGCGGGAGTTCCATTCACAACAGTACATGATATTTTACTTTTAATAGAGAGAAAAAACTAATTCAAACAAAGAATAATACTTTTCAATTAAGTTTGATTTTTACCACCGACTGGTTCTAATTCTGAAATTAAAAACTTTACTTAACATTTTATTTCTCCATTAAAATAACAATATGTCTCAATCCTATTAGAGAAGACTGTAACTTTGTAATTAATGTTGTCTTGTGTGGCAAAGTTACTTCATAATTTATTTGTATGTCTCCTAAAATGTATGCTTGGTATTTCCTTATCTTGCTGTGTTGTGCAAAGTTTGAAAGTTTCGTATGTTCCTTTATTACGTATGTACTTTCTGAGAGTATGAAATTGATGATACGGTTTATATTGTGTTCTTATTGCAATGTAGTATATTTCGTATGTACTTGGAGTATATCCAACATTTATGGTTAATTCATTAACAGTATAAATAATATAAATTCTTTTAGATCGCCCCGTAATAAAAAAGGTCCATCTACATTCATGTTTTATGAATTAATGTGTAGGCAGAAGTGTACACAACAGAAGTTTAGACCCACATATTACTACCTAATGCTGTTATTATAGTTTGCATGTATATGTACGCCATGGTTGCCTGTGGTTTTACTTAACGGCCCTATCTGAAAACCAGCGCTGTCTCATTTTGATGGGGCAGCATATGCTGAGATAGGGGCTTTTTTTGGTCTCGTACAGGTTGTTCATAACATAGTTTAGTTTAGTGTTTTTTTTCCTTGCTTGTGTTCTTTATTGTGTAAAATTTGCTTAGTTAGAAAGATTTCAGACAACCTTGAGACAAAAATTTTTTTTTTTTTCTTTCTTTCTCTTTTTTAAGTTCCATTTAATAGGTATTCAGCTGATTGTCATCACCCAGGCATAGTTACAAACTCTGGGCTGCCACTACCACTACTGCCACCTATCAGAAACACTCAATAATTTGCCCGATCTGGGAATCGAACTCAAGACCTCACGCTCAGCAGCCGCTCTTGCGACCACTAGGCAATTTGTATGCATTGTATAATTGTTATTACAAACCTTCATATCAAGCTCACCTTAGCAATAGAGCAGAGTCCAGACGCGGGCTCACTGTGCCCCAGGTTGGACTTGATGGAACCGATCCAGAGTGGGTCACTGCGACCCGTGCAGAAGATCTCGTCGATGGCCAGCAACTCTTCAGGGTCACCGACTTTGGTGCCTGGTGACAAAGAAACACACATTACATTAATTCTTCTTTCGTGTGTTATGTGTTCATATGTAAGAGTCCTCAAGAGTTCTTCAAACCACCCGTAGGCCTCTGAGGTAATTGTTTTCATATCATCAATACAAATAAATAAAATTAAAGTGTCTGTTTGTAATGTCAAAATAATAGTTTTTTTAAGTTCATACACTTATTTGCACGATACTTATGCCTAAAAATCGACTTGACCGATTCTAATAAGATTTTACTGGCAGGTAGCTGACAATATAATTTACTGCACGCGCGTATCTGATCGATTCCGGCTCGATGGGGGTTTCGCATCTATCGGTCCTTTCAAATATGACGCCACATGCACAATCAAATACCTACATCTGACGAACGACGTATAAGTGCTGGTGTGTGTGCGCGGAGATAATATATTGGATAATAAATAATGTCCAATTCGTCGTATTTTTCAATCTACTCCATCCAATGACGTTTTGTATAGTTTATAATATCATTGACGTGGAGTCACGCAGTTTTAAAACTATTATATAATCACTAAATATTATAAAAGAAAGTATCCCCGCCGCGTCTGTCTGTCCGTCTATACTCGGTATACCCAAAAACTAGCCAACGAATTTTCATACGGTTTTTATCAATAGACAGAGTGATTCATGAGGAAGATTAAGGAGTACAATTGTAGGAGGTTCTGTGTAAATTGGCTGTAATATGACTTTATATATTAGGCCACTGTGCCCGTGGCTCCATCCGCGTGGATGTCGTAAATTTACACCATGTCGTGTATGAACACAAATTCATAATAATTAAAAAATCTTCGACGTGATTCTTTAAGTTGGCATAACTTTTTTATTTATGAACAGATTGACATGAAACAAAAACTAAATGTTAAGTGAAGCTCACAAAATATATTAGTGAAAACCTCATCTAAATCGGATAACCCGTTTCTAAGATTAGCGTGAAAAAATGCACAGACAAACAGATAAACAGACAAACAGACAAAAATTCTAACAATCATTGTTTTGGGTGCTATTTGCGTTGATAGAGGTCCCAATAATATTTTTTTCATATATCTTCCATGTACAGTCAGCAATCCGTTACATTTTTATAATATGTATTGATGATTGATGATGATTATGATGATGATTGATTTATCTTTGAACTGTCAGAAGCTGGTTACAACGTTCCACAGTGTAGAATTCTATGGCGAAGAACGGGCGATATACGTTCCAGCGTAAAAGTGTATGAAACTACCAATTTGTTAATATTTGGGAATGTATTACAGCCACCACAAGCCATCAAAATATTAGCTTTGAAAATCAATATTCCACGAAACGACATCAAAGCAATCCTGTATTTATAGATGTATTGGTAGAATGTCAACTCCATTAATTCTTCAAGTCAAAGTGCGTGAGCACTTTGAGTAGGTAATATAATTATTTTATTAATTTAAAGTGGAAGGGAATGAAACGATCCGCACATAGAGTAGGATCAATGAGCGATTATAATTAAATTTGGATCATAAAGCAAAATTTCAATGAACTTAATGATAATGAATACCTGTTTATAATATTAAAATTAACTCCACTTTAAACTGACCACATAAGTAGGGTTTCCGTACATAAAGTTTCATTTTAAGAACGTATGCGCAATTAAGAAATATTATGCGTTTATATGAATGTGAATAGGAAGATAGCGACATCTATCACTTGACATAAACACTACGCAGTCAATTAGTAAACAACATTGAATACTGACTAGCGACATCCACATGCCAAGATGACGTAACAAATCCTACATCGCGTAAGCAGAGTTTCTATAGCAAATTAGCATTATAATACTGAAGTTATCGATGAGAGTAGAACCTGCTAGGCAATATCATCCACCTGTTTGGAAAATCTCCTTTTTTTAAAGTCGTTCTCCATAGCCATATTCCATATTTTTTACAGCTAACTGTTAAAGATGAAGCATCCCCATCACGGCTTGCGGAAGTAGCGGAAGTGTAAGCAGTGACATAATAACTAAGAAGCAAGGTAGCGCAGTGAACCGAGTTTCATAAGGAGGAGTTCTTGGTCAGAACACGAGTAACTTGCGACCTTTTATACAAGGTAAGAGAACATAAGTCACCAATATTTATAAAAACTAGCCTGTTTATTTCTAATTGTGAATATTAAATACTTTTAAGAACTTCTGTTTAAAATAATATTATGGCTTTTAAATTATAATCGTTGAAATACTAAGTTTTAAACTATCGCGTTGCATGATATTATTATATGTATAACTAACAGGAATTAACGCGCAATAAATTTGACAGCGCGGTCGGCGCAGTGGTCGAGAGACCGACTTCTGCACGGAGCAAATATTTGTGCGATGTATAGATAATTGCTCCGGGTCTGGGTGTGTGTGTGCTTGTGAGATTATATGTCTGTAAACGAACCCACGATACAGGAAGAAATTTCCTAGTGTGGGGCAAAGTTTTTTAAGAAAAAAAAAGCTGAATGAATCGTTTGAAGTTTCGACCAGGTTTCACTGATCGTGGTCACAAGCAGACTCATATATCATCACTCAAGCGATTCAAAGGTATTTATTGCGCGTTAATTCCTGTTAGTTATACATATAATATAATCGTTGAAGATCCTTAATCCATTATTTAGCATTGTTAAACAGAGACTATTATTTGCCTCTACGAGTTTCAATACCACCGTCATTTTTAATACCTACGGCGTCAGTTCTAGCGAAAACTTGAGTGTTCTACTTGTCTACCAAGTATTTACATCTTCAAATATAATAAGAAAGTTTTGTGCCAAATGTTTACTAAGCCACAGAGACACATTTGGTTTGAGGCACGTATATCGGCCGGGCCTGTTCTAAATGTCAGCACTAGTTGTAATCGTTTCGATGGCAGTTTGTCAAAGTTTGAGATTCCGGGCATAAATATCTGGTGTCATGTCGGCTTCTAACTCAAAACACATTTCTGAAATACACAGAATTGTGGCTTCGTTCTCTAAATTATTTAACAGTATCTACTTAGCAAGTATCTTCAGCAAGTACCTAGTTCTGGAATACTGCAAAAATCTTTTCTAATATTATCATGCATTTTGATCGATAAAAATTACGACCGCAGGAAATTGCCTCTTTTCACTTTGGTTTGGCATTCTGAATACTCTTAAAACTAAATTCACTATGAGACATGCTAATTTGTTTGAAAAATCAGCTTAGCGTACAAGGGTCGCGAGAGCTTAGTTGAGTTTTCTCTAGAAACAATCTGTTTATTAGTGAAAATCCATATAGTAAATACAGACAAATCTTTGAAAAGCATTAACGAATACTTAGCCAACTCTAAAGTTTTTTAAAGACATTGTAATAACTCCAAAGTTAGTCGTGTCGGTTCGGTCATCTGTATAGGGACTGAATAGATAGCAATGACGTCACCAAAAGACGTGTTAAAATGTGGAAAAAGAATTCACGGTAGTGAGCAGAGGTCGAGATGGGTTAGAGGTCAGAGCGCCTGAAGTATTTATCCGGGAGGCGCAAGTTCGAATCCTGCTCACGACCGTGTTCTTTTTCTATTTAAAAATTATAACTTAATCCGTATAGTAATTAAAGAGAAAAGCTGATACAAATAGACGCGGCAGGGGACTTTTTTATTGTTAAGTATATATTTTCAGTACTATGTAAAGATTACACCATTGTTTTTAAACACAAGTAGCATCTGTTTCAGTACGAAATGTTTTAACAATCAAAATGGCCTAAAAGCTTGCGAAACTTTGCTTTTATATTTTAGAGATATGGCCGCGCGACATTTTTGTCGTAAAAGTGTTTTATTTCGGAATGTTTTACTTTGATATTTATGTTTTCTGTTACGGTTACGTTTTTGGTATTACCAGAGAGCTAGTCATTATTTAGAAGAAATTCTTAGAGGCAAGTAAGTAAAGATTAATACTGCTGTACCAATATGAATACTTTCTTATCCTTCAATTTGTTTCGACCTAGTCTTTATCCAACTTTAAGGGGGGTTCATCACACGTGCATCCTGCTCACGACCATATTTTTCTTTCCACAAAATATTATTTAAAATTAATAGCGGTTCTCTAGCTAGGTAAAATAACATTAGGAATATTTACTTTAAAGAGTATATTACAACATAACCTCATTTAGGTGGTGTGGTTTTGTTTCGTAAGGTATATGTAATGAGGTCCGAACAAAAGCCAGCGTAAATATGAAAAGAGGGAAAACAAACAAAGCTAATTGTCTATGGTCCTAATGTTATGTACTTTGGTCCTGTTTGCGGCCATTTTAGTTTTACAGTTTCTGTAAATACGAGACTTGTGGTTTCAGTAAATATAAGTGGGTGTAATAATCGTTTACATGATAATTAAGGTTGTATAAAAATCCTGAAAAGCTTGGAGATAATAAGGGTACTTTAAAATTCTCTTAGTTTAGCTACCCCCTCTAAGCTCCGAATATTATTCTAAACAGAAAATCATTCTTCTTCTTCTTCTTAACGTGTTGTTGATGACCGGCAGTGTCAGAGTTTAATCCGCCTGTAAGTCTCTGACATGGCTTAACACACCATCGAGAACCTCTCATAGATGTACTGGTTTTCTTACGATGTTTTCCTTCACCGTTTTGAGCAAACATGTTTTTGAAGAAGCAGTGGTACGCCTTTCTTTAGAACCTGTGACCTTTAACTTTTCAGTCATACAAGCTCTACTACACAAAAAAATATTTTTTGTAAAAGAGTAATTGAGAATATGCAGGAATTTATCAAAAGAAAAGAAAAAAGTAACACAACAAGCTATACTTCAATTATGTGATTATAACCTAAAAAGCAGAACTCAAATTATAGCTGAAAATTGCCATCGCCATTCATCACGTCATTAACTCCCATTGCCATTGCAACTTCTACAGCAATACCATTTAAATTAATTATATTTCTGTCCTTTTCTTCGAGTGTCGGTACTAAAGATGGTTAAAGCTTAAAACACTGCTCTTTGCACTGCCAACAAACGTCTCTGGACCTCTCAAGACGTTCAGAAGTGCAGTCCTATCATGGAAGTCGCTTAATAGAAATTCATTTTAATATCACTTTATTACATGCCATTGCTATTGCAACTTTTATAGCAATAGGTACCATCAAAATTATTCTATTTCGTCCTCGTCTTGGCGTGTCTCTACAAAAGGTGGATAAAACATAGCTCTTTGTACTACCAACAATAGTTTCAGTATTTCAAAAGCACAACTTAAATTTTATGTGAGAGTGCCCTTAGCTGTTACCATGCTCGCAAAGTTTTACTATCCATTTTTTAATTTTTCCGTCTCCTAGTTTTCACTTCGCTTGTTGAGTTAATGTCGTCTTTGTTTTTTCAGAATGCAGATGCTTTAAAGTTTTGAGAATTGCTGGAGTGTGACCTAAGGTGTTAACAACTGTGAGAGGTGAACTGGCCTTTTGTCTCTTATAAAACTAAGTAGGTGTCTCGATGTTTAATCCGCGCATAAAATGTGTTTGTTAAGTTTTTGGGATCAAAAAATGCCCTCTAGCTATTTTTGTGTTTGAAATTATATGTTTGAGGCATGGACTAATTATAAAGTTGCTTCATGGTTTGAGGTATCCAGAACAGAAACTAATAAATAAAACGATACTATTTCTTTTACTTAATATCTTATGTTTTCGCGACCACTACACATAATTATAATAAAACCACTTCTCACCGATTTAATCGCGATTTATAATTTCGAACACTGCAACTTTGGTGGTCAATGGCTGAATATCTATTTTTATATTTTTGCTTCCGTAGTGTTAGAATTTGAATCATTTAAATGGAATCTCATTAAGTCCCTAATAAATAATTGAGGTCACAGTTTATAGCGTCGGGCAAAAGGTCAAAGGGTTCAAATCCCACCCCCTGGAGTTATTGTGGTCAACCGCTTCTAACCCAGCCATATTAGGTGCGTTCAGGGAAACGGAATCGTGATCCACCTTAATTCTAATTTCGTATTGGCATTCCAATCCTTCTGGGGAGAAATTAGCTTGACATATTCCAATAGAGAATGAAGGTCAGAATTTACCTAAATGTCGACGTATTAAGGTTGGTGTCGACAGACTGGCCTCGTATTCATCAATCGAATCATATCAAAAATGTATCTTGACATAACTGTGACCTGCACAAGTACCTCTATCCTCAAATGGCGGCACAACCGTATAAGCCATATTTTTTATAAAAACTCCCTAAACAATTTACACATTTTCGTATTGGGTATAAAAAATAGCATGTCAACCTGTGTATCTGTATTTGTTAGGGTAATCGCATCTGTACGGCACTGAAATAACTGTAAACTTAGCCATGTCGGTTCAGTCGCCTTATAGAGACTGTAAAGATGGCGATGACATCAACACAAGACGTTTAACTCTTTTCAAAGTTATTTTTTGTGTTAAAACTATAATTATGTGTCGTGGTACAGTGATCAAATAAATTATTTTCAAAATGTAGTTGCAGAATTCGGAGTAGTGAGCAGAGTTCGTCAAATGGCTTAGTTGGCAAAGTGCCAGGAGTGTTTATCCAGGAGGCGCAGGTTCATATCCTGCCACTACCGTATTTTTCTTTCCTCAAAAATGTACAAACTCAAAGTTCGCTATGCATGCTGTTCCGGGTCTGAAAGATTGATTTAAATCTCTTAAGGATTAGGTATCCTAAGTTCTTGAAAACTGATAGGCCTGATACTTAATTCAATCAACCAACTTTGTTCACTCATCATCCAAAAACTATACAGTAAAGACAAAAACAGCGGTGTGAAGTTTGTTTTATCAAATCCCTTACCTGTGCCGTGAGCCTCAACAAACTCCAAGATGGAAGGAGGGATGGAGCACTCCTCGTAGAACTCGCTGAGAAGAAGCTTCTGGATGTGACCGGCTGGGTATGTGATACCCTGTTCTTTGTAGCCGTCGCAGTTAGTCTTAGCGTGGAGGAGCTGAGCATATACCCTGTTGGAAGTATATTTCTTAGACCCTCAACTTATTCAAAGAGATTGGTAATTATAGTTATTTCACTGTATAACTAGATGGAAACATTAAAGGCGAAAAAAAGGAGAAACTGGATGAAACCAGACAGTTTACTGACTATCAACTGAGTTCTTCTCAACATTGTAATTACCTTCTGGAATCCTTGGCTTTTTGTAAGAAGACGACCACGATGGCTTCTGAACGGGCGTACCCGTTGGCGCTGTTGTCGAAACTCTTGCAACTTCCGTCAGGTGATAACACTCCCAATCTGCGAGGAAGAAAAATAACACATTATTTTTAGAACAATCTTCTTCTTCTTATCGTGTGGGTGATGAATAACCACGTCAGAGTTTAAACCTCCCGTAGGCTGTAGGTGTGCTGGTTTCCTCACGATGTTTTCCTTCACCGTTATAAGCAATTGAATTATATGATTTCCAAAAATGTTCTCCAAAACATATAAGAAATCTGAATTAATTAAATACTGCCTATTTTATAATAGTGCCTGAAATCGCCATTTAAACTATTTCTTCTACAGATTTTGCCAAATAAAATGCAAGTGTGAAATTTTTTATCGCACCTTCAGATTCGACAGATGTCGATGTTGCAAAAATTAACTAAATAATGCCTTTCACTCCAACTACTTATTTAACTATATAAGATTTTACTGGCAGTTAGCTAGCATAGGCTAATAGGCATGATGACAGATTTTGAAATCTGTTTTTATAATGTAGGTACAAGTCTACCATATCCGAAAAATACATTATTTCAGCAATAAACTAAGTTTCAACGCAAATTATTGCATTTTAATCTATCCAATTTAATTTAGTTGAAGTTGAAGCCATAATGTACGGCGACGATTGACATTTGACTGAGGCGTGACGTCATTCGCTGTGATTGACGTTTCAGTTAACATGGCCGATTGCAGGATTTTATACATTTATTTTATTGAAAATCTTATTAATCTTAATGTTTTTAATAAAACTAGGTAATTTTTTAGAATCCTTTGTGCCTCAATTTACCTCTAAAACCATTAATTCTTTGGTTCTTTAATACTGTCATCATGCCTATTATAATATAATTATAGATACGCGGGTGAAACCGCGGGGTATAGCTAGTAGAAAATAAAATCTTTGTTTCTTACCTGGAGAACTGCAGCGACACATAAGGATGCAGACACAAGTTGGATCCTCCGACGATAGCCGAATCACAGTGTCCATCACGGATGGCTCTGAAGGCATGCTCGAGCGCATACAAAGAACTTGAGCACGCAGAGTCGACTGTGTAGGATGGGCCGGTCACTCCCAACCAGTAGGAGATACGGTTGGCTAACATAGCTCGGGAACATCTGAAAAGAGATTTAGGTTACTGCATGTTATCATCACGCCTGTATTCCCCGAAGGGGCAGGCAGAGGTGTACACAGTACATCATCATCCCCCTGCCCTTATCCCAATTTATATGGGGTCGGCGTAGCATATATCTGGCATGCTGCTAAAGTTTTGGATATGTTTTATGACAAGCCGCTTGCCTGACGTCAACCCTCTTTGGGAATGCTGTTGTTAGTGGTAACCACCACTAATACGGTCTCCATCTATCTAGCTATGTCACATCAAATGTTATCCATGCGCCAGGTTCTGATGTTACAGAGGTGTACACTGTTGTACGCCCACATTTCACCAATGCTGTTATTAAGTCCCTTGTTATAAAAAAGGTGGTGTGCCTATTGCCATCTACCGGGCACAATTCCAAACTCCGGGCTGCTACTGAGTATTTCCTATCAGAAAAACCCAAAAACACTTTGGCCGACCAGGGAATCGAACCCAAGACCTCATGCTCAGCATTAACGCTTGGGACCACTAGACCAACGAGGTAGTCATGAGAAAGAAAATAATGGAAGCCAAAATATATTTATTTAAAGGGAAAATTGTAAAGCAGCGTTGATGAGTGCATTCACTGCGTACTGACAGCATCTGCAGAATTAGTTCTTGTACCATAGATACACCAATTTTTTTATGAACCCCCTTTACTCTGTAGCCTAGGTATTTGTTTTTCTTTTTCTTGTTTGTGTGTGGTAGTAAAATGTTCTTATCTAATCTATCTAACTATACCTTTAAACGAGCAATTCTTGTATATAAATATATATAATCTGAATCTCGGAAACGGCTCCAAAGATTTTCATGAAATTTTGTATGCAGGGGGTTTCGGGGTCGATAAATTGATCTAGCTAAGTTTAATTTTTAGAAAACGTCATTTTACCAATAAAAAAAAAACGAGCAAAGCCAACGTTGTTAAATATCGAACATTACAATAGAACAAATAGTTAATCTGAGGATTGGGAATGACTCAGTTTATCCGTATATCAAACATAAATATGGAATCT
Organism: Xylocampa areola; assembly: GCA_935421205.1. NCBI lineage: Eukaryota > Metazoa > Arthropoda > Insecta > Lepidoptera > Noctuidae > Xylocampa > Xylocampa areola. The sequence goes on along the minus strand of OW285219.1, from coordinate 9,604,984 downwards.
TCGTGCGTTAGCCTCATTATAAGTCACGGAGTGTTCCATAAGTGTGATCATCTAAAAAGTTGATTTTCTATCTGAGTTTAAAATTAGATATTCTTGTAATATTTGTATTCTAAATTACAAGAGCGAACAGGATCCTGTTCGCGACCGTATTCTTTTTCCATTTAATATTGTAACTTTAGAGTTCGCTAAGCATGCGTTAATGCTTTTCAAAGATTTATCTTGAATCAATGTATTGTATTAAAAAATCTGTTAACTTAATAACTAACGTCAAATACTTGTTAAACTGAGAAATTGCAAACTGTGGGATTATGCTATTATTTCACTGGTTGAAAAACTAAGGTAATTTCCATATCAATTCCCTTTTCGTTACAAATATTACATGACCATATTGAAATTCTTGATAAAAGCCATGCTCGATTGGACATTACACTTGGGAGAAAGTAGGGCTGCCACTGCCGTCCATTTAAGATTTGTTGAGGACGTCCGAAAGTGGTCAGGTTTTCGGTGATATCCGAACAAAATACGGTAACTCTGTGTGTCGGGGTGAATCTCAAATTAAAATAATTTTATTCTGAAAATGTTTTTTTTTTTACTCTTCTACTTGTTAAATTAAAATGTAGAAGGCGTTTCCTATCTGACTATCTTTGAGAAGAGAAATCGAAACAACTGAGAGGTCAAAGTCTCTTTTAAAATCCAGACATGAATATATACGTCTGTGTGAGCGTAATCATGTAAGGCGTTCTTTGAAGAAAAAGCTATAGCATATTCAATTTGACCTTTCCTAACTGACGGGAAGTGTGCATCAGTCATCGTGTAGCTCGACCATAATTAAGGGAGGTCAAACACCCGTCGCCAATTTATTGTTGATGACAAATTAAACAGTTTCTTGAAACCAATCTTAGTTAGAAATGCATTAAAAACGCCTACCACGTTTAATGCTTTACGTTTACCTCTCTCTCTTTTTGCCAACTTTAATTATTTTCACCATTACATACCACTTATACAAATCATAGTCCTGGGTAATAAACCGGTTTAACCCAAAAGTCAGGTGTTAGCCTTTTTCGTCAATCGACGGAATTTCAGGTGTTGTCAACCCTATGAAGAGTCAATATTCCGGGAATAATAACTATTGAAATTGTGACTATGATCGTGTACTTCGAAACCGCATAAAGCAATATCGTGTGGGGTTCGATTCCAATATTCCGTAAGAAGTAGCAAGTTATTTGTCAATCAGTTGTTTGACAATATCTACCTACTGACTACTCTTATAACTTGGAGATTTTAAGGATGATGGCTGGCTTTGGCTTTTAGTTTAATATCGAGATTTTGTGTTATTTCTGAAGCTCTTTTTAAAATGTAACATCATAATTTAATAATGTCCTGTACACTTTCATATGTTTAACAGGGTGTATAGATTGTTCTATGTCAATGTCAGTTAAATATAATTATTCAGAAATTTACACTATCAAATATCGAAAATGTTGCAAAATGTACTTAAGATCGTAGCATAGCATTAAGCTTGTAGGGACTCTCGCTCTGACGCTCGCCGCGCACGGACGTGTCGCTTTCTGTGATTTCGCCCGTTGTGTTTCGCCGATCGTTGTTTGCTACGCCCCGCCGTAGCAATCTTCGTAGCTGTCTTAGCTACAACCTATTTCAATCAAAAGCTGCCTTTTTCGAGGCGGTGGCTGATCATCTATCTTTCTATAAAGAAAGTGTCAAAAACGTGTGTTTTCTAACCCCTTCTGTGTAAAGCCACAGTTTCGTGGTTCTCGGTTGAAACCTTACGGTGTCAACGAAGCCGAGAGGGTGTTGACCCGATACACCCAGCCGAAACCCCTTCAGGGTGAGGCAGTCAATTGGACGGGAGCTAGAATAATCGGCCTTGGGGGATCTCCTAGTCGACTCTAGTCTCTTGCTTCCCTTTCAGCTACTCACCTAGTGTCGGTCGGGTGTGTCTACACCCTTCGCACTAGACTGGTCAGGGCCCCGTTCGCCCAATAAGACTGGCGACGGGTTACAAGCTTAGGGCTCACCAATAGGTACTCACCTCCTTGCCTACACCCGGCAAGGAGAGTTACACATCCCCGGGCTCATCCTCCCGGGGAGTTAGGTTTAGTAGGAGATTTTTAAACAAAAATTCCCTCTTTGATGTCCCCAAAATGGACGCTACAAATATTGTAGCATTCCTTAAAAAAATACTTTTAAAGGACGCCGATTTCGAAAAGAAATACGGGCAAGATTTCGCTGTATTACTGCAGCAAGTTCACGCTCAAAACCCCGATAACGATGTTACTGCGAACCCCAAGCCCGTTCCAGGTAGTCGCGGCGGCATATCCAAAGCGATCACACCTGCGCCAAGTCCTATTGTTCGTGATTCTCCGGAATCATCCGACTTATCTCCGTCATTGTCTCCTGCGTTGCCTTTGTGCGACGCTAATCCATTGTTCGCCGAGAACAATGGAATCGAGAATTCCACAGACCCTTTGTTACCTACAACAAAGGAAACCGCGTCCCAGCTGGACCTCATGGATGTTGCTATGCAATCATCCTCTTCTGAGTCCGAAAACTCAGACACTAGCTCGTCCACATCCTCTGACGGCTACATCACGGTAGTTGGCAAAGGGAAAAAGAGGGCCCGTAAGGCCAAAAAAGCCGCCGCCGGCCAAGCGCCCGCAAAAGCTCTCAAGATCATTGAGGCAACCCAGTCCCATGACCTCCAGCCCCCTACACCTATGGACACCGTACCAGTCTCCAGGCCCGCGAGCCCCTCTCAATCAAACCCTCAGGTTTCAAAAAAGACAGCCACCCCCCCGCCTATCTACATTCAGGATAAGGCGAAGTGGACCGATATTTCCAAGTGGTGTGTTGACAAGAAAATCAACTACACTCTAGCTAGGAATACCCAACAAGGCATTAAAGTAAAAGTACCCTCCCCCAGTGACTTTCGTACACTGACTAACCTCCTTCGGGAGAAGTCAGTCTCCTTTCATACATATGCTCTTCAAGAGGAGCGCCTCATCCGCGTCGTCATACGCGGAATTCCAGTAGAGATCGACACGTCGTTGATTTTAAGCGACCTTCAGTCGCAACAGATCCCCATACTCGAAGTGCATCGCATGCATCGCGCTCGTGGCGGACCACCATTCGCAATGGTGCTAGTCGTGTGCGAACAGGGCCCGGGCTCTAAAGCACTGTATAATTTAAAAACCTTGTGCCATCTTTCAGGCATTAAAGTAGAAAACCCGCACAAGTCAGGCTACATCGGGCAATGCCATAATTGCCAACTTTACGGCCATGCACAGCGTAATTGCTTTGCTAAACCCAGATGCGTCAAGTGCCTCGGTGACCATAGCACTAACGCCTGTGAAAGGCCTAAAGATAGGTCCCTCTGCACCGACCCTCCCAGCTGCGTCCTATGCGGTGAATCAGGACATCCGGCTAGTTATCGCGGGTGCCCCAAGGCACCGAAAAAACCGAACGTCAACACGAAACTCGCGAAACGCAATGCCGAGCGTACCATCAGGGAGCAGCCTTCTTCAAAGCTACCCGAGCGACTTAGTCCGCAACGGCCTTCACCATGGAACGCGCTGAACCACCAGCAAGCGTTCCCGACCCTGAAACCCTCCGCGGCTTCTCAACCCACCGTCATTCCACCGCTTATGGCGAACCCCATCCCCACCCCTACACCTATCCCGATACAACTCGTTCAGGTCGCGCCCGCGTCCCCCCCTAAACAGGCCTTCGTTCCTAGGCTAAGCCCCGCTCGCTCTAGCAGTCAGCCAACGATTGGATCGGACCTAGAAGTAGTTCAGAGCGTATTCTCGCTCATTAGCTCGGATAGGTTCAGCGCACTAGCTCAGACTCTGCGCTCTATGCAAGGCAACGGCTTTGCTATTCTACAAGTGATGCTCGAATATAAAGACATCACTGACGCCCTAGCTAATATCAACTTTAACGGTAACTAATGGCTATCGAAAATAGTAAATTTAAGCCCCGATGCCTTAAGTTAGGTTACTTTAACGCTAATAGCATAAACGGCCAACGTGACGAAATCGCGACCTTCTTACGTGACCATCAAATTGACGTTTTCCTAGTACAGGAGACCTTTCTCAAACCCGCCCAGAGGAACCCTGGAATTGCAAACTATAGAATAGTGCGCAACGACAGAACCCGTTGCCAGGCGGGCGGTACACTAATTTATTACAAAAAATCGTTATACTGCATCCCTATGGACCTCCCACCTCTTTCTCACGTAGAGGCTTCTATATGCAGGCTAGGCATGACAGGACACCAGCCGATTACCATCGTCTCGGCATACCTTCCACCTAAAGTCACATCTAAAGTTAACTTAGCTCCCGACATTAAATCCTTATTTGCTCTGAGCGACTCAGTTATCATTGCTGGCGACCTTAACGCCAAAAATGAATCCTGGTGTTGCAATACGACAACCACACGAGGCAGACACCTCGAACGATTAGGTATCGAACTTAACTTCGATATCATCGCCCCGATGAGCCCTACCCACTTCCCTGACAATGTAAACCACCGACCTGACATACTCGACATAGCGATTCTAAAGAACGTAAACCTCGGTTTACGCTCTATAGGGACGCTACAAGAGCTTGACTCTGACCATAGACCAGTAATACTAGAATTAGGCCCCCGCTCAGGTCCCTCAGACCCAGATCAACCTGTCCCCACTAAAACCACAACGGATTGGGGAAGACTAGAGGAACGCCTCAAGTCGACCTCTTCTGTGCACTTAGACTCAATTCCCGATAATATAGTGTCTGTTGCCGACACAGTGTCTGCGATCGACTCCCTCACTAGTCACGTGCAATCCGTAGTGAACGAATGTTCACGGCAAGTCCCGGAGGTGGATGAACACCGCTGGAAACTGCCGGATGATGTACGTGAACTGTTGACGGAGAAAAACGCAGCTATCCGTGCCTACGACAGTTTCCCCAATGAAGCTAACCGTATCCATATGCGCACCTTGCAGCGTACTGTGAGGAAGCGCATATCGGAAATGCGGGAAGCTAAATGGGACAAAATGCTCGATGATATAGAACCCACCCATCAAGCTTTCTGGCAATTGCAGCGGAAATTAAAATCCGATCAATGCGCCGCTATACCCCCGCTCAGTCGACCTAATCAACGACCTGCTTTTGATGACGACGAAAAGTCAGAAGTATTAGCCGACAGTTTAGAAGACCAATGTACGCCTAGCACTCTACCAGTAGACAACGCTCACCTGTCCAAGATCGATGCTGAAGTCAAACGTAGAACTGCACTCCCGCCCTCAGACGACTCCGACGATCTCTTGCCCCCCGTCACCGTAGACGAAGTCAGAACGATCGTGAGGAACCTCAAACCCAGGAAGGCCCCAGGCTCAGACGGGATCACCAACAAAGTGATTAAATACTTTCCCGCACCTCTGATAGTTCTCATGACCGCCATCTTCAATGCGGCACTGACCAACAATATCTTCCCACAATCGTGGAAACAGGCAACAGTTATAGGTTTTCCAAAGCCCGGTAAGCTCAAGTGCCAGCCGACCAGTTATCGCCCGATCAGTCTTCTCAACGTCTTCGGAAAGATCTATGAAAGGCTAATTTATATTCGATTAAGGGATTATGCCGAATCCAATAAGCTTCTTCCTAACGAGCAGTTTGGCTTTCGAGCTAAACACTCATGCATCCATCAGTTGCACCGTATCGTTGAGCACATAAGCGCAGGCTTCATGGGCAAGATGAAAACGGGCGTATTATTCTTCGATGTAGCTAAAGCCTTCGACAAGGTCTGGCACAACGGCTTAATCTATAAGCTGTACCAATTCCAAGTGCCCGACCGTCTCGTACTCATCATTCGAGATTTTCTATCGAACCGTAGCTTCCGCTATCGCGTAGAGGGCGTTCTATCGTCCCCTCATCGGATCCAAGCCGGAGTCCCTCAGGGCTCTGTGCTATCACCTCTTCTCTTCGCGCTGTACACCAGCGATATTCCCAAAAGTGGCAAAACCAAGTTAGCTCTTTTCGCCGACGACACGGCCATCTATTACACTAGTAGGAGTCTTGACTGCATTACCCGATATCTCCAGACCTCGGCCAACGCCTTAGGCGCTTGGTTCAGGAAATGGAGGATTGAGTTCAATCCAGATAAGAGCGCCGCCGTTCTCTTTTCGAGAACGGGCGCCGAGGAATTTCTTCCCCATCTTCAACCTATTACAATGTTCGGCAAGCCAATCCCTTGGGAACTTCAAGCCAAATACCTGGGTGTGATTCTAGATCACAAACTGTCCTTCCGTCCGCACATTAAGACGGTACGCAACCGCGCGGCCTTCGCTGTCGGCCGTCTATTTCCCATGACAAATGCGCGCAGTAAATTGTCACTTAACCTTAAGATTAGGCTCTATACTACGTGCATTAGACCCATTATGACGTATGCTAGCGTCGTGTTCGCACACGTTAAGTATTACAAAATCCATAGGATGCAAACCCTGCAAAATCGATTCCTTCGAAAAGCGACAGGCGCCCCATAGTTCATTAGGAACCTTCAACTCCACCTCGACCTCAGAGTGCCTACCGTTAGGCAATTCATGAAAAGGGCATCGAAGAAATACTTCGAATCTGCCCCTAATCATCCGAATCCCTTAGTTGTCTCTTCCGCTGATTACAGGCCGTCCCAGATCAACAAAATCCGCCGACCACGTCACGATGATAGGATCACTGTAGCTCAAGAGTCTAACAGACACACAAGCACACTCCAACGCGCTCGACCGCCTCGTTATAGACCTCACCGGCGAGGTCCGCGTCCGTCGCGAAATGTCTCACCATGTCCGCCCCGACCCTTGCTAGAGCCGGCCCGTGCCGAGCTAGTAGCTTTAAATTTGTCCCTTAATAATAAGGAAACTGATATGACCCAGCTAGTCTCTAGTTGTCCCCCCAGCAACGCCCTAAGCCGAGGTTCGTGTCCCGCAGGGGACGCCCTTAGCGCTGTTGCTTAGTTTGTAGTATCTTAAAATATGCTCTGGCTGGAGGCATCAAACTGCCTCGCCTTAGATATTGTCCGGTTACGCAGACAAAACCCCTCTGGGTTTCTGCAAGAGGCCATTTCAAAAAAAAAAAAAAAATTAAGCTTGTATTTCCCGAGAGGGTAGGCAGTGGTGAAGGTATACTACATCACAAATTCCGGGCTACTACTGAGAATTTCCTCACTGAGAACCCTATTAACACTTTACCCGACCTTTATTATATTTATTTTGACCTCAAATTAGTATTTTAAGGCGTAGATGTAAGGCGCTTAGCATAGCCCCTCTAAATACAGCCACACTTTTTGTTTACACTTAAAATAAAACTGCAGCGGATACTTCAAACGTAGAACACAGCAACACAAAACACTTTCACAAAGAACATAACAAAATAACTCTATGAAATAACTGTGGCAAGTTTTAAACGCTTTTGTAGCGGCGACGCAATTGTACGAGTAATAATGAGTTGGACGGAGTTTGAGGCGCAAAGTTGCATTTAACTGTTTTATCGCGCCGTGATTATGTTGAAATTAATTTCTCGGCTGGATAAGGTTTTAATTGTAGAGGTATATATCTCCCTAGCCTTTTCCCAATTATGTTGGGGTCGGCTTCCGGTCAAACCGGATGCAGCTTAATACCAGTATTTTACATGGAGCGACTGCCTATCTGACCTCCACAACCCAGTTACTGAGTAACACGATATCTCGTGGTATGACTGGTTGTCAGATTTTCAGGCCTCTGACTACCCGTAACGGCTGTCATAGATCTTAATTTGACAACCGGGTCCGACGGCTTAACGTGCTCTCCGAGGCACGGAGGGCTCTCGGTATGAAATGATGGTCACTCATCCACAGACCGACTGGGGCAAGCGCAGATCCTCGATCGATCGATCTGTGCGGCTGTTACTTAGCCACGAGCCAGTTTTAATTGTAGAGGTAAAGGTAAGATAATGAGGATTAATATTGGGGAGTTGTGAATTTGTCGTACAAAGCGGATTTGTGTAATTTATAGGAGTGGTCATATTTATAAATATCTTTGAATCTTAAAATTTGCAGGCATCTGTACTTAATTATTTTTTTATACATTACTTTCCTGAGACACATTCATAGTAATTGTTCAAGAATTGTACGTGTATGACTCGCATCGTCGCCGCGGGCTCAGGTAATGACTAAGGGCTCCGTTTGAGTTCGAAACTAGTCGGAGAATGCCGATGAATGCACGTGAGTAATGACCGTTGAACAGTAATAATTATTATTAAATTATTTATGTCATCTGAATATTTTTTTTATTTTTTTATTCAAAGGCATTCGTAATTTTCGCCTCTGAGAGACGTAGTACTTAATGAGTGTTTAATTATGTAGAAGCCCAAATGCGTAAGTACAATACAAATTTCGATTTCGAGAGTGGGGAGTAGTGAAAAGTTTTTAACGATAAAGTTAATTCTATAGGTATACCGCCTAAGGTTTTATTACTACAAGCCCGGACACATTGTATATATACTAAAGGTTGCGTTTTTCTCCATATCACTATGTAAAATGTTTTCAGTAAATAGATTCACCACGATTATGTAAAAACGTAACACTCCTTTTTTGGACAGTCGTGTAAAAATCACCTTCATACATCTAAATTGGATCAGGTGTTTAGAAGTTACGGTGGAATAAAGAAACTCACAAACATACATACATGAACGCTAAAAACATAACACTCCTTTTTTGGGTAGTTGTGCAAAAAGGTAAGAATAAAGTAATTATAAACTTACCCGGTGATACCGAAGCCGTTGACCTGCATCTTCTCGTAGAACCATGTCTTCTCTGACTCAGAGAAGCAGGCACCGACGAACACACCAGTCTTTGTGTCACGGAGCTCTTTGGGGTTCACACCTGGAGAAAAAGTGCTAGACATAAATTATTGTTCACCGGTTACTACTCACGTGTATTTTTTGGGATGCCCGACTAGTTTAGCGACTCAAACCCAAAAGGGACTTGCAAGTCAAAGGTCACCTAGGTCGAAACCAAACCACGTACCAGTGACTCGTCTAAGTCAGGTGCGTATTAAAAAAAAACACAATTTATTGAGTCGTATGTAATAGGGTAGTGAGCCTATTGTCATCCACCGGGCACCATTCCGAAATCAGCGTACGTATTCGCTATCTCGGTTGCCAACCGAATTGATGGACACTTTGTAGTACGTTGCGTCGTGTGTTACAGCTTGTCTATGATGAGCAACAATAGTAAAAACTTACGACGCAATGTACTACAAAGTGTCCATCAATTCGGTTGGTAACTGAGATAGCGAATAGGTACGCTGGTCTGTTGCAATAACACTTTGCCCAACCCGGGAATTTAGCCCAGGAGCTTACGTTTAGCAGCTGCATTAGCGTCCACAAGATCAATGACGCAGTCTATCATACATAAACTTAATTCGAAAAGCATAATCCCTACATCTAGATTTATCATCACCGTCTACTTTTCATAAACGTGAAAGCACTAAATTGAATTAGACAAAGGTGCTTGAATGAAGGCAGCTAGGAGATACGGGCGCATCTCTTTAGCTTTTATACCAACTTCAAAAACTAGATAATGAGGCGCTGGTTACAGAGATATCGTGTGACGCGAAGTTATAAGGATAAAACTTCATGGAAGTTATGACTTTATATTTCAGATGTGTGACTGACCATAAGATAATTATAATAGACAATTACTGTCTTATTAAATGGTAGAATGGTAATAGCAAACAACGTTCATCTCTCGTAAATTATATATATATATATATATATATATATATATATATTTTAAATAGTTTCCGAATAAAATAATTCCGAATAAAATTAAAAATAGCTGGATTTAATTATAATAAAACCACTTTTAACCGGATTAATCGCGTGTATTATTGGTGTTCGAAACGTCAGGAAAAACAAAAAACCAATAATACACGCGATTAATCCGGTTAAAAGTTGTTTTATTATAATGTGTAGTGATCGCGCAAACCTAAGATATAGCTAGATTTCCCTAACTTAAGAATCAAGTCTCTGATTTCGTCTAAAAACATTAAAGATTTGGAGTATTTGGCTTCCACGAGTTATAAATAAAATTATTTAAAAAAAATGGTTGTAAACGATCATTGAATTAAAAGAACTCTTGGTACTTGAGCCTGTAGGTGGGTGATCACTAGGAGCTAATTTGTCGGAACATCTCCGTGCTTCGGAGGGAAATTAAACTGTCGATCCTCGCTGTTGTGAAAGTAAAGGCAGTTGCTAAGCCAAGTCAGAGGACTACGGACGGCTTTAATAACAAAGCAAAAAAAAACACAAAAGCAAAACATAATCGAACCTGTCTAAGATGTGCCCAGATAACTTGATACGTGGGTATAATTTAGAACTATATTATGTCATGATACTGACATGTTCTGAATATGACATTGACTTAATTAAACGAGTGACACCGCCATGACGTAACCAATTACACTGGCCACCTGCAAGGTAATTGCATGACTGACTTGAATTTGACAATTAATTTTAATTTGCTGTGTGCTCTGAAAAGTCAAAATCTTATACCGCCAACAGAGACATTTTGAAACGCATGCGTAGTGAACTCTAACTTTTGTGTAAAGATGGCGTCACCATAACACGTGTTAATGTCGAAGAAGAATTTTGAAAAGTATAATAGGTCAGGACAGCCTACCACCTGCTCAACTACAAGATTGACGCAATGTACCTACGAGTATATTGTCATACTATCAAAATGAAATCTAATGTCAGTCAGTTCTCCGCTGTATTTGAATGGAAGTCAAAGTCAATGTATAAATTGACAGTTCCACTGAATATCTACCCCGATATTCCATCTAGGATTATTGAATACTTCAGAATATTCAGAATTTAATGCGTATCTTCGCTAAGTGATGAATTATTCAACAGTACTGTCATATGGTAATCTATTTGTGTCCTGTTCATAACTTAAGTCTCTGATTTTCGGAGAGAAATTTTGAGTTTGGTGAATGTGTTTCAAATGGAATACTTAATTTTAATATCTTAATATTAATACGTTCCTTTTACCCTTTCCGAGAGTGTCGGCTGACTAATGTAAATCTACTTTAACAAGGGATATTAAGGAACTCGGTAACTGAAACTTTCAGATATCTGATAGTGAAATCTATCCGATACCGTAACCGTATCTGGTATAAAAGTTTTGAATAATTGCGGATAGGGGCCGAGTCTAAATGAAACATGTTATGACAAAACCGTCGTTTTTTATTCTGCGATTGCAGCACCACATTAAAGCATAGAAATAATGTCAAATCATTACCTTTTTGTATGTTCGTTTCTCAATTCATAAAAGATCTAATATCCGTGGCTGAAACTATCGGACAATCCGAGATAATTTAATATCCGTAACCGTATCTGAAATCTATATCCAGATCCGAAATTTCATATTCTTAACATCTCTGATACTAACATAATAAGGGCTGAATTGTTTATTTGTTTAAACGTCCTAATCTCGGAAATGCCCTTATCATTAAAAAAATATGTTTGCTTTTGATAACCGAATTCTTGAGGAAAGGTATGGGTTATTTTACACTCTATAACCGTTAGGAATTCAGCAAATAAGAAAGCGGGGCAAAACTAGTTTATGATAAAATCTTCTGCAGTAACTTCTGTATACATAGCATCACGCATGTATTCCCCGAAGGTGTAGGCAGAGGTGTACAACTGTACATCCACATTTCACCAATGCTGTTATTAAGTTCAATAGATGGTGGGCCTATTGCCGCCTACCGGGCACAATTCCAAACTCCGTCCTACTGAAAATATCCTAAACGAAAAACCCAATAACACTTTGCCCGACCTGGGAATCGAACCCAACACCTCATGCTCAACTATCGCGTTTGGGACCACAAGACCAACGACGCAATCAATCAATCATTTCATTTATTGACGTAATAAACCATGATACATTTATATATTGAACAATAAACCATGATACATTTATATATTGAACAATAAACCATGATACATTTATTTATTGGCAGTTTTTAGTAACTTCTGCATCTGCTATAACTGGTATTACAAATTTGTCTATTAAGTGTGGTGATAGTAACGATATCTCTTTCGTTTAATATTAATATTGCCTACATAGAGAACAACAGGTTTTGAGTAGAGTGGACAAAGTTGCAATTTTCTTAGAGTAATGATCCAGGTAAGGCGTAAGAATTTTGCACGCCCGTGATTTTAAGAATATAGTAGTAGTTATGTTAAGTCCCCTATCAACTGTGCCAATTTGGCTCCAAAGCTCCCAGACTCAGAATAAACAATTGCAATCCAAACAAACCGCTACATAATGAACGAACCGTCGTCGCAGCGATTAATTAGATTCCCTCCATCTTTTCCTTCAATAATTCAGTCAGTCATTTCATTTCTTATACCAACGTTCTTATTGGCACCCACCGAGGGACTTCTAAGATTAGGATTACACAGTAGAAATCGACAAACGTCAATTTGTTCAAACTACCAAAGAAATCTACGTGATTGGGTCCACTTGAAAAGTTTTATTATCAAATTTAAATTCTGGGGGCCTGTCGCAAAGGCAATATTGAGTTATAATTACTCCGTGGAATGAAACTTTTAATGGATGTAAAGATAACGGCCCGGGTGTTCGGTTCGTTCAAGAAATGTCAGTTAAATTGCTTTATTGTGCCTTCGATAACAATTCTTTAGTAGCACTTTGGTGAATGAATGCTTGGGATACTGCTTTCTGTAAAAACTCTATTTGAGGAAGGTACAAAAAAAAAACAACCAAGTTAATACCAGACTACCCCACATCCAGTAAAACCAATACGATGAGGAATAGCCTTTTCGTTTAATCCAGTCGATTTATGGTGTATTGTCAGAGAGAGAGTTTTTTATGGCTAATTAAACCAATGCGAGACTGCGAGAAGCAGTTGTCTTAACACAGATCTGGCAAGAGGAAAGCATGACAACGATTAAAAAAATATACAAAGTACGGATTGACTCGAACCGATATCATACAATTATAGACTTTATGCACTAGATTTCTTATCCTAAAGTTATTATATTAAATGGAAAAAGAATACGGTCGCGAACAGGATTCGAACCTGCGCCTCCCGAATAAATACTCCAGGCGCTCTGACCACTAAGCCATCTCGACCTCTGCTCACCTTTGATTTATCTTGAATTTCTCATCCTACTTCTAACTAATATTATAAATACGAAAGTTTATGAGGATGGATGAATGTTTGTTACAATTCCACGCAATTACTACTGAAAGTTTTGGATAAACATGGCACACGGGTAGTTTATAACCTTGATTAACACATAAGGTACTTTTAGTCCCAGCTGGACCCAATTCTGAAGACCATGCAGACGAAGTCGTGGGGAGAAGCTAGATTCTTTCATAAATCAAAGTAAATAAAGAACAAACCGTTCGTATACCGGTTGGCTATTTATGGTTAAAGCTCAAATTGGCTTGGCAAACTTCGTCAGCTAATTGAAACTTAGTTGAGCTCAGATGAGTTACAAGCATCAAGAAGTGTTGAGGAAATTATCAAGTACAATCTGCATCGAGTTTCTTATTTTATTGTTGGACAGAATATTGGTTCGAGTTACAGGAGTAATTATGAGGGTGGCGCGAGATTGGTAGGTGTATCGATGGTTGAAGGGCTATTTGGTTCAAGCGACATTTTAGTGTAATATGAAAATGTCTCTAAAGGTTGTTGTTTTAAAGTTTATTATTTTAAAGCATAATAACTACACCTGAACCAAATAACCTTTCACCCATCAATATGGTATATATGTGAGACAAGTGATAGCCTAAGGAGTGACCATTGGACTGGCATGTCAAAGGTGGCAGCTTCGAACCTAAGGCACGCACCGCTGACAATTTGTGTAATGAAATGAATTATTACTTGCTTAAAATGATGAAGGACAAACATCGTGAGGAAACCAGCACATTTCTTCTCGACAAGTTCTCGATGGTGAGCAGAGCCAGAGGCCCACGGGTGGTTTAAAGTCTGACCCTCGGTTCTTCGTCAACTGTACAATAAGCCTATTATATTACCCTATGTAGTACTCCAGGTTCTAAACTATCAGTGTGCCAAATTTCATCCAAATCCGTAAAGGAGTTATTGCGTGTAAGAGTAACAAATATCTCTCTATACATACAAACTTTCGCGTTAATAATATTAGTAGAATAGGATGATAGGTACTACTGCCTACTGTAATATCCATACTTATAAAAGATCCCGCAATACTTTCAAAGCCCGTAACGTTTCCTCAATCCAGCTATCAAAATGTTTGAGTACAGCTCTCGTGACGGATTTAATTCATCCGAGTGGTTCTCAAGGTATAGACAAATTGGCCTCATTACCGCCCAGAAAGGTAGCTATCGATTGAAATAGGCATTGTCGGTATTAAGTGGAGGCCGCTGTTACACATATACGAACTTCATAGCGAGATTTTTAAAATAAATATGGCAGGAAAAATAAAAAACACATATTTGAAATAATTTGTAAAGAAAAATGACAATATCGAACCCTCCCGTGCCTCAGAAAGCAAGTTAGATCGTTGGTCCTGATTATCAAATAAAGATCTATGACAGCCATTACGGGTCTGAAAGTCTGACAACCAGTCTTACCACGAGATATCGTCTTAACCAGTAACTGGGTTGTGGGGTCAGATGGGCAGTCGCTAGCATGTAAAATACTTGTAATAAGCTGCATACGGTTAGACGGAAAGTCGACCCAAAAGTAGCTGGGAAAAGGTCAATCAGATTAGTAAATGAGAAAAAACATTTTTATTTTTCCAATTTTGCAACACCTTATAAATATCTCTCTCCGTAATAAATAAATCGTAAATCTTTCAGTTACAAATTCAATATTAATTTTCTGGGACCAGCAATCATTTTAAAATATAAAACAATTATTTACGTGAACACGATTTCGATAAATTCAATTTTGGAAAACATAAATGAGAAGGGTACTCGAAATAAATAATTATACTGAAATAATGCTACATAATCTGAAAATCCTTTAAGTAAAATATTTACTTAACAATTTATATCAGATTTTCTCGTGACAAAATGTACGAGTTTTGATTATGATCTATTTTCATTTTAAATGTGATTTCCTGGTGAAATAATGTAGTATTATTGAGTATTTTGTCAAAATAATTTAGATTACTATATCGGATTTGAGCTCAATAGTAGGTAAGCATTGAAAATGGATGAGGTGTGAAGCCTTGGCGGAGTCACAATCAATGTATTGTAGTTATGTAAATATGTTAAATTCAGCAATACAAAGAGACGCTCTTCGCCAGTCGCAGCGGTTGTCGGAAAACGATTGTTGAGGTTAAGCAAGGCTTGGCGCGGCCTGTATGTAGATTTCACATTCCATCTGCATTCCCGTCCTTTGAAGGGCACGTTAAGCTCTGGCTAAGCTTAGTCAGAGGCCTTACTATACGAAAGATAAAGAAGAAGCACGTACAAAATGCATTTTTGTAGAGTTTTAAGATAAAGCCTACAATTAGTTCTCGAAAATGGTTATTTTTTAGTTTCATGGGAGATTAGATATTTATAATTTAGAGAGTTCGCTACGCATGCGTTTGTAACATTTATCTGGTCATTAAATTCCGGTGTGCCGTTTGGGTATAACGCCACTATTTGAACGGATAAACAAAGTATAATAAAAATATCATCGACATGAAAAGAAAAGTACAGAAAGAATATAAATAAAAAAACACAACGGTGTAATAAGAGGAACTTTAAAAGTTAACCAGAATCAATGTTCCTGATTGCGAGGGTGGGGCTTGCCAAAATGTTCCGTTTTCCATCCGGCTGATCTCTCCCCCAGTCGCCATTCTTTAATCTTTACTTACAGTATATTGGACCTTTCATAAAATTCCATACAATATACCAGCTAACAAATTGGTTAATAATTTTCAATTGCTTTGACCAAGTTCTTTACTCTGGTAATATTTTTGGGAGCTTTAAGATCGCTGAAGTCTAGCGGTGGAGAAATTTTATCGTTGTATTTTATTTTCAGAACTGACATCTCTACTTTGTTCACGTATATTATTTGTATTCATTTTCCTTGACAACGTAAGCAAAACTTTTTCTACTTTCCTGCCGTAGATTGGTATTACAGAAAATACTATTATGTTAACAGAAACAGGCTTCGTACCTTTCCAAAACAACGAGTATTTCAGTCGACAGTAAACTGTTGCGGCTTTTCTCGCGCCCGCTTTCTGTGTACATTTCATTTGAAAATGTATTTTATGTACGCACATTACTATTCGAAAACAAATGGATATCGGTTTTACAGAGTACATGTCGTAATTTTGCAAGAACTTTTTCAGGTAACGTTTTATTTTCTATTTATGTAAATATTATATCACGGGCTTGAATAAATGGGTTAAATACCGCAACGCTTTGAGCGATTGTCAAAATTAACTTACCAGCATCAATCACAGCTTCATATGCCTTTTCTAACAGGATCCTGCACATGGGGTCCATGGTATGGGCTTGTTTATAATGGACGCCAAAAAAAGACGCATCGAATTTGTTGACATTGTTGATCTTGCCAGTACGCTGGGGAATCTCAGGGTGGGCCAGCTTCCAACGACGAGCATCTCCTGAGATTAAATCCACCTAAGAGAAGCCAGAGATTTAATGAATAAAATGTATTAAACTAAAATTAATGGATTGAGTAAAACATCTAAAAACAAACCAGGACCCAATAGTGTGTGTAATTAATTCAAGGAAAACCCATATATATATACATCATCCTGAGCATTTGATTTTTTTTTTAAATGACAATATTTTGGCCAATAATTAATGTCTGGTTTCCTATGGAAAATAATAGCAAGAAAATGCCAATTACATTAATGAAATTTGCAGCAGTAAACATAATGCACTAAATTATTATCATACTAGTAACTGTTAAGATTAGCATAAGAAGTATCTTCGAAAATCGATTAAGTATTAGTCTAAGGTATGGCGGGGGAATACTGGAGATAGGTCCAAGTACTGACCTTATTAAAAAGGTTTTCTTGCAGGTGTATGACGGAGTCTGAGTCTGGGAAGTATCCTGACACTCCTGTGATGAGGACCTCGTCTCCGGGCGGTGGGTGAGACAGTCGGTGACCTGACGTCAGCCTGTCCTCTGCTATTGTTGTCGGCGCCATCTAAAAAAATAAGATTGATGTTTAGACAGGGACATTTTAGAACAAATCTTCTGTTCGTTAGGATTGTGAATATACTACTATAAATATAGCAACAGTTTTTTGGAACACGGCCTATAATAGAACCTTATTGTAGGTTGATGCTACATCCGTAAAACAGTGCATGAGTAGGTACCAGATTTAATTTTTGTTTAATCAAGTCAAACAAGTGTGCGCACTCTTTAAATATCGCAATAAACTTTAAACTATCGAACAATGCCGATGAAAATAATGCCAAATCTATAAGATAAAAAGCCTTCAGTTTAAAAAGCAATTTTTCTACAAAAAATGACATTTCAATTAACAATTTTTCATTTATTTTGTCGCCAATGAAAAGAGTAAACAGTTCCACGAAAAAAAAAATACGTTTAAATTCCACATTGATTCCGCACCTGTATTTTTAAACCAACCGAATTGCTTTTGCAAATTCCGTTACGTACGTCAACGAACGTTGTTTTATTGAATTAACTTGTTAATTTAACTTTAAACTTGCACTGTGAACCACTTGAAATTTAAATTATTGACTCGGCTTTGAATAATTTGGTGCGACGCATTAATATTTATTTACTTAATTTTATCATGTGTTGTGTAAATGTTATGTGCAAAAATTTTGCTGTGATTACGTAAATTTACTTTGTTCAATTGAGCTAATAAGTCTGCAAAATAATAATTATTCGCTTTTTCATTTAGGATAGGAGTTTATATAAGTAGGATTATCACATTTTGTTCACTGGTCTTATAAAAGTTATTTAAGATAATATCAATAAGTTTACCATAGAGCTTAGATGGCCAATGTAGCCTTTTAAAAATTTGGTTAAGCATTTTAATCTAAAATCTTTGCATTGAATTTGACTGCTCACTATGTGGGGGGCGCAGGATCAAATCCTGTACACAAAAAATTACAACATTTAAAACAAAAGTGCATCTACTGACAATGGAGTCAGGCATGCCATTATACTCTTTGGCGCAGTAGGTTGTCTACGCAGATCTATACTACGAAATCAAAATGAAATGTTTTAATAAATTTTCCATATTGAGTGGAGTCCTAAAGTTTTTGAAGATGAAATATATCCTTCATAATACCAAAACTACTATAAAATTCTTACCCAATACCACTGGGGTTCCTTTGGGTACCATGGTCGGACCACTTTTCAGATTTTCCTTATGTTAGGAAAGCGTTTCCACAAAGTTATCAACTACAAGATAATACGATACCATCCGAGAGAGAACGGCTTTATATCTATTTCATAGTTTTTATGGCAAAGCTTTCCTCTGGTCGGTGTGTTTTTATGAACTAGATTTCTGAGTACCTGCATTCATACTTTTGAACTCTATCCAGGATTGCAGAACCGTCATTAAGTGAATAAAGATGCGAGCTTTTTTAAGAATATTATTTTGTTCCACGAACATATATGCACGTATACTATGGAATTGGTTAACTTAATATTTTCAACTAAATCAAATCAAGAATCCTTCCCGAGAAGAAAAATAGCCAGAGCAAAACAGCTTTTGCTGCTTACAAAGCTAAAACCAATGAACACGACAGTAATATAATAAAACCACTTTTGACCGGACTAATCGCATGTATTATCGTTTTTTTTATTTTTGCTGAAACATAGAACACTTCGCAGTGTATGTGGTCCCAGGAATATAGTGTGTAGCAATCATCAATGTTTTTAATTTATAGTTCAAGTATAATGATCGCGAAAACCTAAGATATTATTACAACAAAACAGTATTTACTTTTAACCCCAAAGTACCTTCCGTATACGAAAAATAGACGAGTATAAAAATCAATTGCAAAATACGGTAATTATGTACATACGCTTCATTACATCAATATTGTCATACCAAATGTTTTCAATCCTTACTGATTGCGTAGTGGAATGGTTTCGAATTGGTATCATTCCCCTATCGCACATCGACCAGTTGTTAAATATTCATAACAGCTACATTTTTACTTTTTACCCGATTATAAATAGGTACCTATTGTGATCGACAATGGCAGGTTACCCCATGTCAACGCTATGCCTGAATAATTATAGCCTACTTTCAAATATATACATTATAATTGGGTTTCGATATTCAGTACTGTTTGGCTTTTTGACTTTTAGATGGAAATTACTGTGAGCTATTATTTGTTACATTATTTACTTCAAGATAGATATTTATTCGAATAAATGTATCGAAATGACTAACTTTTACGTTGTCAGAAATCTCGAAACTCGTTTTGCCCTAAACTTTAATGTGGTCTAGGTTAATATATAATGACTGATAGGTAAACGTTTGAAAATAAAATTACTTGGTTATGTCTAGGATTTATTAAATGTATGACTACAAAGACTATTCACTAAGAAGACACTAAATCGAAGAAGATTACTGAATATTAGGTGTTCCGTAGAAAAAATATATTTTAATCTTCTGCAAAAAAGACAAAACTATTTTTCACTCCTGTAAACAAGCCAATTTCTATCACTACAACATCAATAAATTCTACAGAACCTTTTAGTGCAGACAATTCAATCTCTAGATTTTTTATTCAATTGCAAAACCTCGAGTTGTATTGTTTGAAATACAGGAGACGTTTCCAAGACCCTTGAATAGATCCTGAATCAGCTTTTAGGCCTAGTTCTAGATTACTATGCTCATAAAATCTGTCTGAGGTGCCGATAAAGGTACGTCAATTGTTCTTGAACCAGTAGTTATAGAAGCTAATGTGAAACTCATTTTTTATTATAATATGCTTAATAAATATTCCATATATTACGTCAGGAATTCTTTGCGAACGGAAAATTTTAGTACGTAGGTACGTATGCAATGCTCCGTGTAGATCACTTAATATGAAAACGAATTCAGAAATCAAATCAGGAAATCGAGTATGTTCGGCGAGCTTTCGTTTCTAGAACTTTGAAAACTATACCGATTTCGGATCCTACATTTTAATTCTTCTATGTAAAAAATTGTAAGGGTCGTATTCATTTATCTGCCTAACCTTTTCCTAATTGCCCCGTTCCCAATTCTCACATTAAGGTCGGCTTCCAGTCAAACCGGATACCAGTATTTTACATGGAGCGACTGCCTATCTGACCTCAGCAACCCAGTTCTTGGGTAACACGATATCTCGTGGCATGACTGGTTGTCAGACTTTCAGGCATCTAGTCAGATGCCTGAATTTTCAGGCATCTAGTCAGATGCCTGAAAGTCTGACAACCCGTAGAGGCTATCGAAGATCTTAATTTGTACCGATGGCTTAATATGCTGTCCGAGGCACAGAGGGGTCACGGTATTAATTGATGGTCACCCATCTGTCTGGTCACTAACCGACTGCGGCAAGCGCAGCTTAAACTAGATTGAACGATCTGCGCGGGATTGTCAGTACTTAGCCACGTACTTATTACTGAAATGTCGTGACTAAAGAATCTTCATCTACTCTTTTCCAAAAAAAATCATGCCCTACACTAAGAATTTATATTGTTGTACAGTAAGGCCGAGGTCTCTTGGCCGTCGTAAAGTTCGTTCGGATGGCTGCGCAGTTAGAATATTTTGGAAGAAGGGGGTGTTACATGCGCGTAAGTTCGGAAACCCTACATTCAGAGCGGACTAGACACTTCGGCCGAACTGTAGATTTACAGACGCCAATCTTGCATGCTCACATACATGGTACTGCATTTTTTTTTTTTTTTAGTACAGATGTCTTCATAGCCTAGTTATTAATAATACCATTGGACTAGAAAGTCAAAGGTCACAGGTTCGTTTTCGTAATCATTTGCATAATATTTATCTATTATTACTTATTCATTTCGCGGGCTCGTGACTAAGTAACAGCCGCACAGATCGTTTGATCAAGGTTAAGCTGCGCTTGCCGCAGTCGGTCTGTGGATGGGTGACCATCAATTCATACTGTGACCCCTCCGTGCCTCAGAGAGAATGCTAAGCCGTCGGTCCCGGTTGTCAAATTAAGAAGTTTCACAGCCACTACAGGTAGTCAGAAGCCTGAAAGTCTGACTACCAGTCATGCCACGAGATATCGTGCCACCCAGATACTGGGTTGTGGAGGAAAGAGAGACAGCCATCCGCTGCATGTAAAATACTGGTATTACGCTGCATCCGGTTTGACTGGAAACCAACCCCAATGTTATTTGGAAAAGGCGAGGCAAATTTATACTTATTTATTTAAAACGTAGAAGGAAAACATCGTGACGAAACCAGCACACGTGAAAAATGTTGTCGATGGTTTTTAAAGCCGAGGCGGACGCCTACGGGTGATTTAAACCCTAACCGGTTAAAAGCACCGGTAGGTTGTTCATCCACCATACGATAAGAAGAAGACTTTGAATTACCTAAAGATTTTGACCATTAATGTACGAGTATAATAGGGTAGGTACCTTAATATTAATTACATTATCGATTATAAATTCCTTAACACGTTAGACAGTCGAATCGGTAAACAATGTTTATTATTCAAACTTTATGCTAATACTTGAGAACGTAATTGACCCCTAAGGTTATCGATTGTGTCTTTAAATCGATTTAATTTGACGGAACAATTTTTTTCAAATGTATTTGATTAATGTGTCTCTAGGTATGTTAAATGTTATTAATTAAGTGGTTTTATACGGAGTATAAAATGTAATGTTAATGTCTGTTTACAAACTGCGTCAATATTTAATAAGTAAATAAGCAGTCAAAGTATAGCCCGTTCAGTTATGGAATGGGACATCAAATTACGTCTCTTTCAATTTAATAATGAGTAAGCAAGAGGTGAATAGAAACGAAACATTTTACGGTGCCATTGTTTAGCCGGGCGGGTGGTACTTTCAATTTAAAGTTCAAATACTTTGAAATATGTTATATTATTAGTATATCGTTCAAGAAATTATGTGCTCTTTATTATTATGAATTATTACTATAATATTATTGTATTTATCTAAATTACCTAGTTATTAATAAATGTTCAATTGGGTTGCCGATTTTCACACTACAAATTTTTTCCTTTACTGTTATAAGCAAGTGATACCTAATTAATGTCCAATACCCACATTGTTAAGAAATGTTAAGGATGGAATCAAACCTTTGGCCTTTATTTTGCTAATCCATTGATCTACCACCGTATATCGGTGGGTACTGTAACCCTGAAATGGTCCCATTATGAGACTAGCTTGATGGTACCACCCCTCCTACTAATAATCTTAATATAACTGTGAAAATTTGTGAGGGTGGATTTGTTATTCTTACACGCAATTACTACTGAACGGATTGGAATGAAATTTGTACACAGATAGTTTATAACCTGGATTAACACATTGGATACTTTTGATCCCGACTGGACCCAATTCTGAAGTCCACGCAGAGAAAGTCGCGGGCAGACTCTAGTATTATTATATTATCATCGGAATTACATACATTTATATTTGCTGTTTCAAAAACCACTCTTGTAGTGGTTTTTGAAATTGCAAATATAAATGTTTGAGGTGCTCAAATAGAGTTGCAACGTTTCGTTGGTAAATGAAGTTAAGCAACGCTTGTCGTGATCGGTCTGAAGATGGGTGGCGGTTAAGAGCATCCTCGTGATTTGAATGACACGTTAAACCATTCATCGCGGTTTTTCCTAAATGATTAGCAGTTGCCAAGCCAAGTTAGAGGCCTAAACTACACTCGACACTAGATTGACCCCTCAAAGTCGAAGACAAAATCATATATAATTATATTTTTTAATACATGTTGAGGCCATGTAATGCCTATATTAATTACTATTTTTCAATGTTTCTTTGCAAAATAGTAATCGAAGACAAAAGTTTTTATTTCACAAAAACCATAAAAAGGCACTTATGAAATGTCAGAATTTAGTTGTACGGTTCGAAATTTTAATCGGAAACTCCTTGATAATTCTTTTAAACTGATTATCATTTATAATTTTGATTTTATAGGTACAGTGTTTATGTAATCTTCCATACAAAGTAATGAAAATAAAAATGTTTAGAGACAATGTATTGAATATTGTATCGAATTTTGCAAGTTTACGGAGTTCTCACGTTTACAAAATATGTAAGAGTAGCTTTGCTCGCGGCTTCACCCGCGTGTATTTTCATCAGTCTGAAAATCCAAGCGGGCGTCTTATTATTAGTGAAATAAAATATAGCATATATAAAATATCTTAATGATAATGCAAATCTCTACCGATGAAAGATTTTTTTAAATCGGTTGCGTAATTTTTCATTTAAATCGTCACAAACAATCAAACAAAAAATCTAATCCTTCCTCTTTATATTAGTATAGATATAGTATAAATAGGCTATATAAAACAAATGAAATCTTGTATTGTAAGTTGGTATAATGTAAAGGAATAAAATTGGATGAAGTTGTCAGGACCTCGAGAGAAGAAAGAAGATTCAGAAGTGAAATTGGGACCTTAAATTTTTTGATTTGCTGTGGCGTATTTGTGGGCTGGTAAGGATATTGTGAACACGAAGCAATAAAGTTGAAAATCATTTTAGGGTCAACGACTACGCAAAACCATAACTCAGTTTCCTGTAAACGAACTGAATAGATGGCAAACAATGACATCACCAAAAGATTGATTCACAATTAAAAATGTGGAAGAAGAATTCGGGGTAGTGAGCAGAGATTGAGATGGCTTAGCGGTCAGACCGCCTGGAGTATTTAACCGGGAGGCACAGGTTCGAATGCTGCTCATGACCGTATTTTTATTCCCGCAAAAATTCATATATAAAACTAGCGGTCCGTCCCGGCTTCGCACGCGACTATAATTTGAGATTTAAACTATCCTATCTCTCAAGTTGGATCGAACTGCACATGGTGTGCGAATTTTATTATAATCGGTTAAGTGGTTTAGGAGTCCATTGAGGACAAACATTGTGACACGAGATTTATATATATTAAGATAAATCCATTACTTTAAAACCATAACTATAGCTGCCTTTTGGTCTACATTTACTAATAATACTTAGTACGCAGCTTATTTTTCTATCAAAATAAAACTCTTAAGTCAAAATTCACTTTTATAAAACTAGAATTCGCACTCACCTTTCTATTTTCCTTTTAATAAATATTTTATTAAAATTACACAGTCTGGAATCGAACCTGGTACGTGGACACTGGCAGCCGACAACTACTCGTCTGGACTCGGTGACGATAGCGAGGTTGTATATAAAACGATCAGTAAAAAAAATATTACATACAGGCTGTTCAGAAAAGTGAGTATGTTTGTTACTGAAGTGATGCTTTTTCGAGTTAGAATTGTAGGTAGATATCACACACACTGGTGGCAAGCAAGTTTCGAGCAGGAACAAAATAGTAATATCTTGGGTTAATCCTCCTGCGACCACGAACGCTGCAAAGTGTTCGAAACGTCAGGAAAAACACGCGATTAATCCGGTTAAAAGTTGTTTTATTGTACAGAAACAAAATATTTAATTGAATTTTCAGCTTGTTACCAATCTTTCTCTCGTCTCTGTGTATGCCAATTCTTGAGTAGCTACTTTATGGAAATGATGAAAATAAAATTATCTTGCATAACTATAGAAAAAGTATTCTCATAGAGATACATTTATACTGGAAAACGAAATATTGCACTGACAAAAGCCATTGGTAGGTATTCCAAAAATACCAATACCAATGGCTGTTCAGTTCCTGAAATTCACCAATTTTTTAAACATTTTTAATACCATACTAAATTGTTTTAAAAATGTATTATAACTCGAAAAACCTCGAGCTTCCCGACTGGGAATGTACCTCCACATAGCAGAAAATCGTAGCCAAATAATACTACTGTTTAGTAGTCGGTGCAAGTTCTTCAGTACTCTTTTAAGAAGTGTGATGTTGGTAGTACCGAAATTCCTCATGCGAGCTGGTAGCGTGCCAGTGATACCTCTTTCTTTACTTTACATACATTCAGACATTCATCAGGGACGTTGTGCTGGACTCCCACCGTCTAAAACCACACTGTCCGCCTCTAATCATTATCGGGTTTCTGGGATCACAGCTGCATTCACTGCAGTCCCGGCCGGCAATGATCTATCAAAAGCGTCAACAGGTCCCTTCATCTGAGTCAGTATGAATCGAGCGCAGGAGCGCGCGGCTTGGTGCTGGTCAAACGACGAACTATCCGTCTATTTTATAAACTGTCTGTGGCTGGCAGGCTACGACTAATGGTGGCCGCAGAACAGGAGTTCAACACTCTCTCCTTTCCGCCATCTTCGGCTCTCCAACCGGTCTCGTTTCCGATCGTATGTCAGATCACAGCCAGAAGCGAGATATCACCCATCCCTACCGCCCCGATAAGGTGACAGCGCCGTTCCACCCAAGCAAGGGTGCAACTGATACCACTAGGGTAGAAAATCTCCATACGCAACGGTGACGCTTACCACCAGGTGGTCGACACATGTTTACCACCTTAGTGGCTTAAAAAAAAATGTATGTATGTTTTAATAAGAGTAATTATCTCATTCTCACAATGTGTCTTTTTCGGAAAAAAATACTTTATTTCCATAATTCGTCAAATTTCTTCAATAAAATCAATGTCCCGTAACTAATTTCGCTAGAATCCTAACTCAATGTTAAACGCGACAACGGATTAATTACAAATTTGATCGTAGATCGAGTTCCGCTAAAATTCGGTAATCCATCTAGCATTTTCATCGTCACGTATTAGTACGATGAAATGATTATATACTTATTTCTGTTCGTGACTTCATCCGGTTGGTTTTTTGGGATCTCAATATTAGCATCGGTGAAATGTGGATTCACAGTGCACCTTTGTCTAACCCTTCGAGGAATATAAGCGTGATGCAATGTTATTATCTAACGTTACCAACACCATAAAAGTTAACACAAACGTACTGTTCCGTGTAATAAGCTCTTTATAATAACATACTGTATATTAGTTACGTTACTTTGGTCTACGCGTCAGAGTGCAGTTCAATTCAATTTTGGTTTATTTACTAAATGTCCGGGTCCTCGTAGATTTTCTATTCATAATTTGTACAGGTATTTATACTAAGTCAAATCCCTGTCTGTATGTGTCGAAAAACAGAAAGAAAATATAATTAATAGAAAATTATTTAAAGACTTCCAGATTTGATTTTAAACAAAGTTTGAGATAGTAGGGATGAATAAATAAAATGCTTGATTTGAAAATCTGAAACCATATAATTAACCGTTTCTCTGTTCCTGAGTGAGAAAACTCTGTAATACACAGCGCTGACAGTTGTTAAACTTTGAAACCCACTCATAAATTATATTGTAGGTAAAGTGGTTTCAAAACGCGAACCCTTTAAAGATAGCATAGCTATTATTGATTTTTTATTAACATATTTATTCAATAAAACATGACAATACGTACGAAACTCAACAAAAACCAGGAACTTTCCGATTGCCTAATTCCCAACTTCGCCTACAACAAATACGGCATTAAAGTCGCTTTGTTTGTTAATTAGGTGTTTTCAGTTCGTGTAGAAGCATCCCCTGACCTGCCTTTAATTAACATAAGCGGTAAACCAGCCACTTGTGAATACACTAAAACATAGTAATAATACTATATAGTAATCAAAACAGATAATTAGAACTTGCTATCAACACTGTCTTTTCTATTCAGGTCACTGCTGGTTAATGTACTCTCAAACTTCACCACGACATCAAGTTCTAAGCCTTGGCGTGCATTGCAAAGACTAGCAGAGAGGAGCAATCAGAAGATGCGTTTCCACTAAAATGGAGAAGAGAAACGGACCTGGCGTCCGAGCACGGATCTATTCGATAAACTTGTCGACTCGATAAAAGTTTTTATGTATTGAATTATATCGTTTTATCAACACTTTATGTCAAATTTGACGTTTAAAATCGACAAACGTGTTGACAAAAAGAACCATACATGCACCGTTGTGAAGAGACGAGCTGAGCAGAATGGATCTAAGGCAATATTTAAGTAGGCGGTGGCAGCAAGACCTTACTCCGCTCAGCTCTGGTCCGCGTCAAAATGCTCCGCTCTACTTTACTTCGTTTTCCTCTCCTAAAACTCGCTCCTCTCCACCTCGCGTGCCTCATTCTTTATAGTTGATTATATTTACAAAATGTTTATTCGCTAAATACTACTGTTTAAACTTCAAAGCGGAGCCGAGATTTGGATTTTGAACAAAATAGTTGGTCTAATTACGCTTCTCTTTTCCTCTCCACTCGTCTCTGCTTCGGAGGAAGTGCGTATTTACGCGTCCACTTTATTTAGGTCGCCGATCTATCCAGCTAGCTACAGTGCACCATATACAAAGCAAACTTTCTTTCTCTTAATTTTTTTCCTTATTATTAAAAAAACGTAATAAGGTAAAATTAAATAAATTTCAGTAAAGATAATGATTTCCATTCTGCTATAATCTCAATAAAATTAAAAGAATTGTTATCTTTTATTAATCGAAAGATGGGACCAAATAGGATGACTTCAATTTCAAATTTGTGTTTAATCTATACCTACCTAATTTTAATTGCAGCTGCGACTAAGAATTAACAGTTTTAGTTAAAGATATCTTAATTGCTCCCGTCTTTCGGAATACTCTAATTTGATTACTTTGTCTACATCAGATATCGACCGTTTAATAGTTTATCTTTAACTAATAGTATCTGAGGCGACAATTAAGTTGAAAACGCCTAGTTTTTAGTGCTGATCAATATCATATTCATTATGTCCCCTAAAAATGTCTCTTTAAGACAAGCAGACGAAAGATCGTAAAAATATTTAAACTGTTCATAACCGTGAAAAGATGCAAAACTCCAAGAGCGATGTCAACATTTGACATTTCTATCGAATCGATGACATTGCGTTGAATTATTTATGCGCAAGTATCGCAGGAAGTGACTTTGTATCGGGGGCAGATTACGTTTTAGAAGTCAATGTTTCGGGGTCTTTTGGAGCTCAAACATAATCCTGTATTAAAGTTCTGATAAGTTGTTGTGGCGGGGGATTACGATACCCGGATCGGTGTATTTTTTATTTATGGACTTTTTAAACATGGATTCTTCTTCCAGGCGTGTCGCTCATATTCTGTCACAAAATAAATTCGAAAGCAAAGTATGGATTACTAAAGTTATAATTTTTATTTGTGGTAAATTATGATCATGAGCGGAGCTTGAACACTCCTGAACACATTTTTAATACACCTTATGGCGACCTTACCGTTATTTAAAACTCTTAAAAATACAGTCGAGACCTTTTTGTTGGAATGACTTTTTATAACTCGAAGAATTTATTTCAAAATTACAATGACTCCTCATGACACTATTTAAGTTTAATTTAGAAAATTATGATGTATTTTATAATAATATTTGTGTTTTTAATCGAAATCTTTTTTTGTGACGTTTTGGGTAATAATAATCTGTTATTATCAATAAATTATCTTATCTATTCAGGCCTTAAACATTTACTTCACCATAAGGCGTATTGAAAATTTAGTACTTCAAAATTTTTTTTCGGAATATTAGAATTCCGAATAGTGATCAGAATTCGAGACTATTCATCCGTAAGGCGCACAGTCAACCTGCTCACGACCGTATTTTTCTTTCCGTTAATTCATGATAAATGAAAATGATTTTATTTCTGTAAATTGAAGACACTTTTACAAGTCATTTTTATAAACTACATGGCGCCGGCGTTTCCTATCTGACTGTCTTTGAGAAGAAACGCCGAAACAAACTCAAAGGTTAACGTCTCTTTTAAAGTCCAGACATAATAGTATGCACATATCTATGTGAGTGTAACGATGCAGGGATCGTCTGGAATGGCCTTTTGAGGAAAGAGCCATAGCAGCTTCGAGGTGACCTGTCCTGTCTGACGGCACGTATGCATCAGTCATCGTGTAGCTCAACCATAACTAAGGGAGCTCAACGACCCGTCACAAGACGATACCAGATCAGGAGGACATTTGCGTAGGTCACATAAAACGACTCAAAACCGCCAGACAGGCTATGAGGTTCATGTATGAATGAATTTCTGGCCCATATCATAACATTTAAGTTCGCTACGTAAGCCTTAATTCAGCTTCATCGGTATGTCCAAGTACTGCCACGTGTTCAGTATAGATTACCTACACGTCAATCATTATTTTTTAAACCTATTGGTGCAAATAGGTGTGTGTGGTGCGTAGTACTTAAGTTCATTGCCATTCGACAACGCAACATAATTACCTTAATTGCTGCATTTGCGTATTCTACGATGAAATCATTTACAATACAAATACAACACAAATATGTAGGTATATGCTTTATTTGGCTTTATTATACAAAGTCAATCAAAATACCACAAACAAAATATATAATTATATATAGCTAGGTGGTACCCGTGACGTCGTATGTGTTACAAAAAGCATCCTTTGTACTAATCCAGGTTCCCCCAGGGGTTCCACCTTGTCGTGGTGAGGGGGCTCTAGTAGCCGTGGCTTGGTCACCCACGGTTAAGCTAACGGAACCCGAGGAGGGCCGCTCCTCTGGGCTTTGCCTTCAAGCCCATGTTGGAGCGGCGCCGGCGTAGGTTGCAGGCCTTATGGGGGGTGTCGCAACTGATGTAGGCTGCGGCTTTGTATGGGCAACACCGCAGCTGCGGCATGGGGGCCGCGGCGGGAGAGGAGTGCCACCGTCAGATGGCGGACGCGGTGGGGCCGCAGGGGAGGAGGAGTGTCGGTATAGCGAAAAAAGGTTATAAACTGTGTGCCAAATTTCATCCAAATCCGTTCATCAGTTTTGTCTGATTTCAGTAACAAACACCCAACTTTCACATTAACGAGTATATTATTACTAGCTTCTGTCTACGACTTTATCTGCGTGGACTTCAGAATTGGGTTCAGCCGAGATAAAAAGTATTTTATGTATTAATCCAAGTTATAGACTAATTCTATGCCAAATTTCATTTAAATCCGTTAAGTAGTTATTGCGTGAAAGAGTAACAAACATCAATCCATCCTCACAAACCTTATTATATTAGTAGTTAGTAGGATATACAATGGCCGTTCTTGGCCTAAATAGCTATAATCTTTTACAAACAACCTTTGATGGACAAGAAAATTAGAAATTAAAAGCTAAGGGTTGTCCTAAGTGTAGTTTACAAGAGGCATTAACGAAAAGCCAACTGTATCATTGGTCTAGTGTTCGCAAACGCGGCTATTGAGCGTGAGGTCCTGGGTTCGATTCTCGGGCCCGACAGTTTTATTGATATTTTCTGTTAGAAAATTCTTAGTAGCAGCTCGGAGTTTAGAATTGAGCCCGGTTGATGGCAATAGGCTCACCACCTATAACAGTATTAGTGAAATGTGGGTATACAAATGTGTCCACCTCTACCAACCCCCTACAAGCGTGATGCTACATATTTTTGTTATGTTATTAATAAACAGCTCAGATAAATCTTTCAAACGCATTAACGCATGCGTAACGATCTCTGTAGTTAACATTTTAGTGGAAATAAAATATACGGTCGTGAGCAGGAATCGATCTCGAGTCTCGAGATGGCTTAATGGACATAGCGCCTGGAGTATTTGTCCGGGAGACGCGGAAAAATGTATAACCTTAAACGGCTTGTTTATGTCGCCAACATAACTAAGTACTTGAACAACTTTGACATTAGGCTCCTAACCAAACGAGGACAGTGTACCGTTCATGAGCCGTCTCGTTTACTTCCTTTCATTGTTTTCCTGAAACTCGGCGTAGGCGAACCTCATCAGTCTATCGGAAATAACTGCGAGATGGCTTCATTTCCTGTTATATCATAAACAATCTTATTATCTATGGTTTTCATGAAAGGACAATTTCTCTACGAACATGTTGTAATTAATAACATATTGTCATATCTAACAAAAAATTCATATAATATGCTTTGTTTTGATAATTATGCACATAATGACGATACGTACAACTTTTACTATAGGACAAACTTCGAAAGCGCGAAAAACAAAACGGCTGTCCCATAGAAATATTCATACCTACTCGACCAAAATTTATGGTTATTCGGGTAATATCTTAGGTTTTCGCGATCACTACACATAATAAAACAACTTTTAACCGGTTTTTGTTTTTTGTGACGTTTCGAACAGATTGCAGCGTTCGTGGTCGCACGAGGACAAGGAAGGAAGGAAAGTGTTCGAAACATCAGGGTAAACAAAAACCAATAATACACGCGATAAATCCGGTTAAAAGTTTTTTTTTTTAAATTGGTTTTTATTTCGGGCTTTTGAAGTCGGTCCTATAGTAAAAGTAAAGCCCTAAAGTATGACTACGGACTTTTATTACGCGGTGTATATTAGGTAAATAAAAATCAATTACCGGGAAAGATCACCACTCGAAAACAGTTCGACCGACTTAGCTGACTTTTTTTATGTTATGTGCTTTATAGTAAAAAAAAATTAAAAACATTTTTGGTAGTCCACTGGAAATATAAGAATATTGGATTATTTTTTTTGTATAAATTGCGCTGGGGTGAGGCGCTAGCATTAAAAAAAAAATCTTAAGATTTATGTAACTATAAATAAATAAGAGAGGTATCATTATTTAGGAAGGTCGCAACATAAAAAAAAAATTGCTAGTATTTATTCTCCATTAGGGACCTATTTAAATATGTGTATTTTTTACTATTATTAACGCTTATCAGAAAACCAAACACAACCAACACTTCGTTGAAGCAGCTTATAATAGACTCATTGCCTGACTAGTTTCGAACTCGAACGAACGAACGAACTACTGCGATACGAGATACAAATACAGCATTTAATGAGTTATTTGCAACCAACACATTTTATACCAAAATCGGATTCTCGAGTGGCGCACCATTTATTCTTTAAGTAACGTCATCAGACATCAAGTGTGAATCGTAACAGCGATAAGGAAAAATGAGGACTGTATGACGTCATCAATATGTTACGTATCTGTAGGTAATGATAATGAAGGGTAAAGCCGTGTATTCACTAGAGGACAAATATCCTACGTCACGATCCCCAGAGATTTCGCGCAACAATCACTCCGTGAACGCAAGGGACGGCGTTTGCGTTCACGGAGTCCAGGGACTTGCCCAGACTGACAGACAGACTGCCAGATTGAGATTATATGTCTGTAAACGCACCCACGATACAAGAAGAAAGAAGTTATGTGGTGTGGGGGTTTAAAAAAAAAGATTAAAATCTTCAGGCCGAATGCATTGTAATTCATTCAATGGCAGCCCGGACTTTGAAAGTGTGCTACATTAAGAACTCAAACAGGTCAGCATTAGACTGAACTGAACCTGAACCCACACATTTTAAATAAGTTTTACTAATATATACTTATATTAACTTATTTTTGTGGTGCCTGGCTGTGATCAATTATATGGATACATACAAAAGTCAGTAAAGGTGGCCATGTGGACTCAAAAAGTGATTTCTTCACTGTCTTGTCTTATGTCTGTGGTAGGGCTTAATAAACAATAACTTATGCATTACCAAAATCACCTGCTTATGTATTGCATAAGTTTTGTAATCAAACTAAGTTGGTAACACGTAATAGTTTGGAACCGAAACTAAGTTGGTAACTTTGTTACTAACAGGTGCTAGAGATTATGCGTTTCTACAATACACACGCACACACGTGCGTAGTTACTTATGTAGGTACTTATATGTTTTCGCACGTGATACTGTAATTGAATAAGCTCAACAGAAGTTCAGTCTGTCGGCGTAATCCAACGCGTACTGGTTCACAAATTAATATAGTAGCTTTTCGCAATCACTACAATTTATAACAAAAACAATTTTTAACAGGATTACATAGCTTAAAATCACGGCTATATTCCCCGAAGGGGTACGTAGAGGTGCACACAGTTGTACACCCACACTTTACCAATGCTGTTATTAATTCCTATGTAATAGGTAGGTGTTGGCCTATTGTCAACTAAATATCATCTCAAATTGTGAACTTGCACAAATAGCACTTTGCAATATTCATTTATCCGAACCCTGTAAAATATCGAAATAGAGAAATTATTTTTAAATTCTTCTTTTAATCCCAAATATTTTGATTAAAATCCATTAAGTAGTTTTGGAGCCTATTTGAGGCAAATTCAAATATTTTTATTTCACATAGACTTGATTACAGGCACTTATGAAACGTCAAAGCTAGGTGCACGGTTCCAAAAGGTTGATCTTATGGAGAAGAACCGGCAAGAAAATCCATAGACACTCTTTTAAAATTAAAATGTGTTTTAGAATCGTATATTGATGGTATGGGAGAATAATGTAGAATAATATAAGAGAAAAAAAAACCCAAAATCTTAATAACACTTGTTTTTTTGTGGGCAGTTGGGTAAAACGGTAATTTATGATTTTGCATCGTGTAAATATCAGTTTTTGCTTTTTAATTTAAAATCAAAGACAGATATTTGAACAAACAGATGTATTAAATTTTGGAAGAAGAATTCGGGGTAGTGACCAGAACTTGAGGGCTTAGTGGTCAGAGCGCCTGGAGTATGATATATCGACTGTCCTGTTGGTCTAGTGGTTAGTAGCCCTGACTGCTAGGCCGGAGGTCGTGGGTTCGATTCCCACCCAGGACAAATGTTTGTGTGATGAGCACGATCATTTGTTCTGTGTCTGGGTGTAATTTATCTATAATATGTATGCATTTAGAAATATATAAGTATGTTTATCAGTTGTCTAGTACTCATAACACAAGCTCTGCTTAGCTTGAGACTAGACGGCGTTGTGTGATAGTTGTGGAATATTTATTTATTATATTATTTATTATTTAGTATTTATCAGGGATGCGCAGGTTCAAGTCTTGCTCACGACCGTAGTTTTCTTTACAAAACTTTATAACTTTAGATATTTCAATTAAATCTTTTGGTATAGGTAGATAACTTTGAGAGAAATACACATTCAAAACCAAATTATATTCATAATAATACAAATTCGCAAAACTCATTAGTAACTCGCGAAATTCAAATTGTACAGTATGAATGATAATACATTTTGATGTAACATTTCAAATTAATTGTTAGACTCAAATTGTTTGAGACGATACTAATATTACAAATACTAAATTTGTATAATGACATTAGAATGTAATTAATCTTAAATAGAATAGCTGTCTGTCTTAATTTACTTATAACAACAATAATAAATTAATTATAGAATAAAAAAGCAAACCTGCCAGTGCCACGTTTTTTTTTTCTTTCTTTCCGTTTTTGTACCATAAGCACAGCACTATATCAATAATTTCTATGTTACCTGGGATAATGTAAGGATTCTAACGATACCCTATACATCTGAATCGGTTCAGGCGTTTAGAAGTTATGTTGGAATAAATAAACTCACAAACATACATACATGAAAGAAAGAAACATGATCCCTAAAAACTTAACACTCCTTTTTTTGGGCAGTCGAGTAATAAAGTAGCATAACACTGCCTCGTTGGTCTAGTGGTCCCGAGCGTGACTGCTGAGCATGGCCCGGTAGATAGCAATGAGGTCCTGAGTTCGATTCCCAGGGCGAGTAAACTGTTATTTGGTTTTTCTGTAACGAAATTCTCAATAGCAAGCTGTAGTTTGGAATTCTGACGTAATAACAGCATTGATGAAATGTGGGTGCACAACTGTACACCTCTGCCTATCACTTCGGTGAATACAGGCGTGATTCATCATCATCATCATCCCCCTGCCCTTATCCCAATTTATTTAGAGTCAGCGCAGCATATCTGGCATGCTGCCAAAGTTTTAGCTATGTTTTAAGACCGGCCGCCTGCCTAACGTCAACCCTCTTTGGGAATGCTGTTGTTGGTGGTAACCGCCACCGATACGGTCTCCTTCTATCTAGCTATGTCACACCAAATGTTATCCATACGGTTTTGATATTATCCTAATATCACACTCCACTAACCGGGCTATGGCGTGATCTTTGTTAGGTTTTGTTAAGCATAAACCACCAAAAACTGAACGGAAAATATCTAACATTTTAATAAACCAAAGGCCATTTAGTATTAAATCGTGGTGTACGTCGTTGTATCAATATTCAAGTGGTATGGTAATTTATATACGTATTTGGTAGTCTAATACAATGTCTTTGGCTAACAACTGCATTGAGTTTGTATGAAAAGTGATTTGTATTAGTTATGTCGTCAGTCAACACATAAAAGTGTTGATAATGATAACGGAAACCCCATCCAAATCGGATTTTCTATTAGTAGTAGAATTATCTTACGTAGTTGTTAAGGTTCATCTATACGACATTGTATCAACTGCAAAGTTGGTCGTGTCGGTTCAGTTTCCTGTAAACTTGTAAGGGGACTGAATAGATGGCAGTGACGTCACCAAAAGACGTATTAAAATATGGAAGAAGAATTCGGGGTAGTGAGCAGAGTTCGAGATGGCTTAGTGGTCAGAGCGCCTGGAGTATTTATCCGAGAGGTGCAGATTAGAATCCTACTCACGCCCATTTTTCTTTCCACAAAAAAATTAGATCTGATTTGTAGTTTTTGAGAAAATCGCGGACATACATAGATAAATATGGGTTGCAAACAGAACCTCCTTTTTTGAAGTCGGTTAAAAATCTACCTAGGCTTTCCCTAGCTACGGCTTTCAATCTAACCAAATGTAGCATACCAGAATTTAAGAAGGAGCGACTCTTTTTTCTATGTGGAAAAATAGAAATCCACCATGGACGCAGTGCCGGACTCTTACTAACTAATACCACGGTACTCCACAAGCCTTGGGATTTTTGGGAATCTGGGATCGCAGCTGCCCCAACCCCGGAAAGTTATCTAGTTCATCGCAGCTCGTCATTAGTGCAGGCCGCGACAGCTTGCCTAAACAGACACTACCGAAAAGCGAACTATGGAGGCGTTGCACGCCGCTGTCTTGGGCCTGGCGCTGGTTGGGCGACGAACTGCCCTTCGTTCGTCGATCTATAACTGCGACCTCGGAACCGGATACTCAGTAGGAGTCAACCTGCACATTCTAAGACGGAATTCCACTCGTGAACAAAAAAGGCGCGGTTCGTAGTGAATATAGGCCAATAAAAGGTCACTAGCAAAGTTTTAATATTTTTTGTAAGGACTTAATATAAATAAAAAGTAGGTACTACAACTGCCTCGTTGGTCTAGTGGTCCCAAGCGAGATTGCTAAGCATGAGGTCTCGAGTTCGATACCCGTTTCGGCTAAAGTGTTATTGGGTTTTTCTGTTTGGCAATTCTCAGTAGCAGCCCGTTTGGAATTGTGCCCGGTAGATAGTAATAGGGTTACCACCACATGGGACTTAATAACAGCTTTGGTGAAATGTGGGTGTGTGACAACTGTGGTACATCTCTGCCTACCCCTCCGGGGAATAGAAGCGTGATGCTATGTTATGTTATGTTATATTCTTATTCATGATGTTGCAGGATAGATTTGTTTAGACATCTACCTAATTGAAAATCATGTTTGAAGACATTAGCACCGTCATAGCGGAAACGGCTGTTTAATTAAATATGCTTAATGAACAAAATAAGTGTGACGCGCTTTTGAGCACACACTTCGCCAGAGAAACGTGGCGGTTGGCGTTTGAACGCTAAGAAGTTTATCTTCACAATATCGATTATTATAACAGTTTAATTCTGCTGCCTGAAACTGTATTATTATTTATTAATAGAAAACTAAGTTTAAGTGATAAAAATAAACTAAAATTCCATCCGAATTATATACAAGTAATCTTTCACAAACCATAGACATTGTTTAAATCGTCTTTGGCAGACGCGAAAGCCATTAAAGCCATAAAAAATTTACACTGGTTTATCTCGATATTTCCAGTTTTTCGTTTATTTGATGCCTGCAATGTCTAAAAGTGAATTAATTGTATGGGTGATTGGTTAGGTTTAAAGATATTTTATTCTCAATAAAAACATAAAAGTCACTTACTTGAGAACAATAAATTAACTTATTATATTAATAAGCTATATTATCAATTTGACATGTTCGTCACTTAGCCTTACTTTATTTACCCATTGAATGCATTACTTTTTTCAACTCATGTAACAAACAATACCAATTTAGAGGTCCAGAATGATAACATATCGTGCTAATTGGTTTTGAATGCATTCAATGAGTTTACACGTTTTATGTACGAGGGTATTCTGTTATAAAGTTGTTCTCCTTCAAATGTTAATGATTTTTTGCCTTGGTTTATAATTGATTGGCTATAAAAACGCTGCGTTTATTTTACCTAATGCGTCTTTATTTCGACAGTGTCTAAATAGCATTTTCTCTTCATCTCTACACGTTGTTCGCTTTGCCGAAATTTATGGCGCTTCATAAAATATCCCATTTTACGTAAGTAATAGACCGTCGTTGTAAAATGCTAATATCTTAATATTGTTATATTATGTGGTAGAATTTTAATGCTTTAGAATGAATATGTTCTTGAACTTTATCTACCCTCTTTATGTTGGTTTTAAAGGTGATAAATGTTTAGAATTAAGTATTATGAAAGGATCTTCCAAAAGCTAATACTCAAACTCATTTTTATTTTATTTCAAATAGACCGTATTACAGATACTCATGAAAAGTTGAGGCTAGTTGCATAGTTCCAGGAAATGGGTCTTATGGAGAAGAACAATAAACTCCAATAGATACTCTATACTACTAAATAAAATTTTAGTGAAAGTTTACGAAAGATGTGATTAATTTAGAATATTACTGGACTAGCATCTACTTTATAGTATCAAAGTCCTTAAATAATAATTAAAAAGAAGCATTTACTGCCTCGTTGGTCTAGTGGTCCCAAACAGGATTGCTGAGCATGAGGTCCTGGGTTCCATTCCCAGCTCGGGCAAAGTTTTATTGAATTTTCCTATGACGACATTTTTAGTATTAGCCCGGAGTTTGTAATTGTACCCGGTAGATGGCAATAGGGTTTTTACGGGACTTAATAATAGCATTTGTTAAAAGAATAAGTGAGTGTACACTTCTGCATGGTTCTTCGGGAAATACAGGCGTGATGTTTATTTATTTATTTTTCTTAACTAAATGCTGTTTAATTTGTATTCAATCACATGTTTTATTAGTTTTATACAGCCTGAGGAGCTCGTGGCTAAGTAACAGCCGCACAGATCGATCGGTCGAGGTTAAGCTGCGCTTGCCGCGGTTGGTCTGTGGATGGGTGACCATCTTTTCATACCGAGACCCCTCCGTGCCTCGGAGAGCACGTTAAGCCGTCGGTCCCGGTTGTTAAATTAAGATCTATGACAGCCGTTACGGGTAGTCAGAAGCCCGAATGTCTGACAACCAGTCATACCACGAGATATCGTGTTACCCAGTAACTGGGTTGTGGAGGTCAGATGGGCAGTCGCTCCATGTAAAATACTGGTATTAAGCTGAATCCGGTTTGACTGGAAGCCGACCCCAATGTAATTGGGAAAAGGCTAGGCAGATATAGTTAAAAGAATAAGTGAGTGTACACTTCTGCATGGTTCTTCGGGAAATACAGGCGTGATGTTTATTTATTTATTTTTCTTAACTAAATGCTGTTTAATTTGTATTCAATCACATGTTTTATTAGTTTTATACAGCCTCTTGAACTTCAAAATGTTTTAAATGTCAGAACTCAGTAAACTCGCCAAATCCGTTGTACTCAATATATGATTACATAGCTAAATATTTTAAAACTTAATTACTTTATATCGAAGATTACACTGTTCTCGCATTCCTATTGCTAAATTGTATGTACAAATACTGTAAAAAATATGAAGTTTAAAAGAGTAACCATGAAGTTTCTTACCGGTTCTTCTCCATAGGAATCAACTATTTTTGAACCGTGCAACTATAAGTGCCTTTTCAATTGATTTAAAATGTGAAATAAAATCTTTTGAATTCGATGCCATGCTATGTTAAGTTATAAAGAAGCATACCTTTTTTTCTTTTTTTTGCATCTGATTAAAAGCTAGAGTTATTGAAGCTATCCGGAGACTTTTACAAAGTCATGTTAACTTTCTTAGGTAAACCTAAGATAATACCAGAGAGATACAGAGTTAAGATCATAATGAAACCTGCACTAAATTGTCTGAAATCGTCAACGCTCATTGAACTAGCATGGTGATCAGTGCTCGTGCTTTTTCTGTGTGGTAAAATACCCCTGCCCTCTGTCTCTGTACCTCTGTAGTGGATTTATGTATAACCCACAAATTGTCTTTGACCCTCTAAGGCTACAATTATTATATTAAATGGAAAAAGGTCGAGATGGCTTAGTGGTCAGAGCGCCTGGTGTATTCATCCGGGAGGCGCAGGTTCGAATCTTGTTCGCGACCGTATTCTTTTTCATTTAATATAATAACTTTAGAGTTTGCTAAGCATGCCTTAATGCTTTTCAATGATTTATCTTGAACCTCTAAGGCTAATAAATCATGACCTCCTTGATTACCTACTGATTCTGCTTCCCCGTTTACTTCCGCATACGTTCCTAATTCCTTTATTTATAAGCTAAAATTTATGACGTCATATTCGCAAGCATTGTAGGTATTATTCTATTTACTTCTACAATAAAGTACCTTCAAACTAATGTAATTCTGGAATTGAATTAATGTTATTGTTGTCTTTGTTAATACATTATTTATGTATGAATGTACCTATGAATCAAAGAATGGTCTAATTTCTTTGCGGCAACAGGCGAGAACTATGGATCTTTGGTCGACGCCTAAGCCTTTCCTACCGAATTAACGAGTAAAAAGTTACCTGTATTCTTATAGTAACGTAAAACCACCGAATACCGACCTTCTAAGGCCTGTAGATTTTGTTTTATTTATAATCTTCTCGATAATGTATAGTGAGGGCAGTGTAAGTATATTAATTTCTTTAAAAAAGTCTCTTAAGGATTCACGAGGACCCATGTCATAGATTGCCCGAACTGCCCTTTTCTGTAGAATGAAGATAGATTCTACCTCAGCTGCCGATCCCCACAACAGAATGCCATAAGACATAATGCTATGAAAATATGCAAAGTAAACTAGTCTAGCCGTTGCTATGTCTGTGAGCTGTCTAATTTTTTTAACTGCAAATGCAGCTGAGCTTAATTTACTAGAAAGAGCTGAGATATGAGGACTCCACTGCAGCTTTGAATCAATAGTAATACCTAGAAAAACGGCTTCTGAAATTGTTTGAAGTTTGTTACCATCAAGAATTAAATTTGATTCTACTTGGGTAACATTAGGTAAAGAAAATTTTAAACATTTTGTTTTACTTGTATTAAGTAGTAGATTATTAGCGGCAAACCATTTAGATAAGGACTTTAAGCTTTCATTCACCGTTAAGAGCTCACGGTCTTTCCTGTTAATTCTAAAAATAAGGGAGGTATCGTCTGCAAACAATATGATATCAGATAATTCAGACATCATATAAGGAAGATCATTAATATATGCCAAAAATAAAAAAGGGCCTAGAATAGAACCCTGAGGTACACCCATTTTAACCAAGGACCCAGATGACGTAACATCAATAACGCCTACTTTTTGCTGTCTTCTAGAGAGATAGGACAATACAAGCTCACTAGATTGACCTCGTATTCCATAATGATTTAATTTACAGTCAAAAGCTTTTGAAAGATCACAGAAGATGCCAATAGCATCATGAGAATCTTCCCAAGCCTCCATAATATGAGATATTAAATCTGCACCTGCATCTGTTGTTGACCTACCTTTTGTGAACCCGAACTGCCGATTATGAAAAATCATATATTTATTAAAATGTGACATAAGTTGATCAAGCATTACCATTTCAAAAATTTTACTTAAAGAAGGAAGAACGGAAACTGGCCTCTAATTTGATGGATCATTTTTGCATCCAGATTTGAAAATTGGAATAACTTTACTATGTTTCATTAAATCTGGGAACGTGCCGCAATCAATGCAACTGTTAAAAATTCCTGCAAGAATCGGAGCGATATCGTCAATAATTGAGTGAATTACTTTGACAGATAAGTGGGCTTACTCTTGAAAATAATTCCGGTCGATTGACATTGGAAATATGTCAGTTCGTACGTTAAAATGCCAAAATGTCTTAAAAATTATTATATATTCTGGATAATATGAAGACAACATGCTTTAAAATTGAAGCAAATGTAATGTACATATATTTATTAAAAAATTACGCGTTGTTTAAAGGCGTCTATTTAATATTGAAATTGGATTGGAATTGGTATTTGTTTCAAGAGTAACCCCAAAGTCCTCCGTTGTTTTAATATTCAAACTGTTAAATGACTTTTTTATTGTATTTCAAAATATCTTCTAGAGACACCAATAAACTAAAATATGATCGAGTGGGAGTATAGTTTACTAAAAATCACACTAAGACCATTGTGTCCTTGTACATGAGAAAACCGTCTTGGTAATAAAATGTTATGAAATATGAACTCAGTTAACTAAATAATTATCAAATTTACAATAGGTCGGATTTCGGTCTCAATATTCCTTATCTAATAGATTAACAATTAAAATACATTCTAGGCCGTAATTATAATCAATCGTGGATAATTTTAATACTTGAAGTGTACTAGAAAAAAACCGCTATACCGTACACCGGGCGGTGTTCGGTGTGTACTGTACTTGACCAATCATAACACCCGACCACATTATTTGCATAGTTTTTCATATTAATTATAAATAAATAATCAAATAAACTATTTCTAACCCAAGACTAGTAATAATCCTACCCAAAAAACATTTCATACATATTAAAGTCAAAATAGATTATTTGTAAACTTTATGATCGTTGCACGCCTGGATTTGACGTTTTGACTAAAAATAATGATGAAATCGCTCCGTTTTGGAATAAACTATGATTTACCAAGAAACAAAACAAAATTCATAAAATCTCATTGTGTATTGCTAAACGTTATTTAATCAGTTTCAAGTCGTAATAGCATCTAGCCTTAAAATACAATGTATATTATCAAAAACAGCCATTACAATTTGTGGACATATTTCGGTGGGACGTCGGATTACGGTGACTTTACGTTACCAGTCTAATAATAAACTTAATTTTTTTTCGTGACACAGTTTCATAACAATTATTTACCGGTTACTACTCACGCGGATTTTTCGGGATTGCCCGACTAGTTTAGAACTTGAACGGAGCCCTTAGTGATGAGCTGAGCCCGTGGCGATGTCGGGATGTCAGCACACCATCGAGAAAATCTCTCTGTGCTGGTTTCCTCACGATGTTTTTCTTGTCAGCTTTAAGCAAGTGATAATTAATTTCTAATACGCACATGACTCCAAAAATCTGTTGTGCGTGCCTTGGACTGGCGACCTTTGAATTTCCTGTCCAAAGGTCATAGGTAACACTAGGTTATCACTGTTCAATCACCAACTTTAAAAAACCATTTGAATGCAGCTTGTTCTCTAAAATCCATGACATAGACAACAATTCTACACACTAACCATCTCAATTAATCACTAGATATATAAGTGAGATAAGAGAGCTCGTGGCTAAGTACCAGCCATAAAGATTGATCGATCGAGGTAAAGCTGCACTTGCCGCAGTCCCTTTGTTGATGGGTAACCATTATTTCATATCGAGACCCCTCCATGCCTCGGAGAGCACATTAAACCGTAGGTCTTAGTTGTCAAATGAAGATCTTTGACGGCCATTTGTGTCTTATGTACGGTAGGTAGTCAGAGGCCAGTGAAATTCTGACACAACCAGTCACCACGAGATATCACGTACCTAACACCGAAATGGGTTGTGGATGGATTTTCCACACTCCAATTCCAATTCCAATTTTAGATAATTATGGCTCCATCGCGTTAACGATGATTCTGCTAATGACAAGGTCGGATATAACATGTTATAAACATTAACAAAACTTGACCAGTGGAAAAGCCAAGGTACGGTTCACGGTTATAACGTCAACTGTGTATAAAAAAAAAATAGTGACCGTTGACAGGTAAAGGTCGTTGATATTCCTTTTCTTAACCTGTAAGGTTACCCTTAAAATGAATACCTATTCCAATCCA
Source organism: Xylocampa areola (assembly GCA_935421205.1). Classification (NCBI taxonomy): domain Eukaryota; kingdom Metazoa; phylum Arthropoda; class Insecta; order Lepidoptera; family Noctuidae; genus Xylocampa; species Xylocampa areola. The sequence goes on along the minus strand of OW285219.1, from coordinate 9,561,740 downwards.
GTTCCAATAGTAATCTGTTGGCTCATTAATTACCAGACACAATACATATTTGTTGTTAGGATGATAAATTACAATTTTGTACTTTTCCATTTTGTTGGCTTTTTTAATATCCCGGATATAATTATATCTAATTATTTTTGTAACTGTTTGGTATTTATACGTATGAATTGACATAATTCCAATGTCAAAGAGTACCTAGACTTTCTGGCCGCATTGTATTTACAAGCCAGATCCTAAATTACATCCCTAAGTTTTCTCAAAAGCTTTCAACATAATTTAACAAAATACCATTCCTCAACACGACCAAATATCCCCCAACTTAAAACAGTGGAGGAATTAAGTAAGAAAGAAAAAACAAATCCAATTAAAGTAAACATTAATTAGAAAACCATTAATTATCCGACGACGGGCGACTGGTGTAATTGAATAATTGGAAAAAGTCGAACGCCGCTAGGGGGCGCTGAACAAAACTAACGTCTTCTAGCGAGTAATGAGCAGGTTTACGAGCTACGAATGGTTGATAGAATTGGAACGGAACGTTAAATGTATAAATATTACCAGAAGTATTGGTAAAAATTCCGCAATACGTACTGAATATGTACGTATCCGTGAAGGTACTCCCTCCCTATTTTTATTCTATATTTTTATTGTAGTTATTTGCATCTAGTGTAATGGCCTGGCAAGGCCCTGAATAAATTCAATCAAAGTCCTGAATCTATTCAATCAAATGAAATCGTAAACCAGAATCACAATATTGAACATCCAACGTCGTGTCAACCGGTCGCAATGTGACCGTGGGCTTCGATTTTTTTCGGTCTTTATTCTACGATTCTTCTTAGCTCTTAGTCGCGACGTAAAATATTAGCAGTCGTTGACTCGGTAGCGTCTACAGAACTAATTCAGTTATCCACAGACACCTATTTGCTGTACCGACTCTTAACAAATTGTAACTGTCACCGAGTTCTATTTCTGTCCTACGAGGAAGTTCTAGCAATTCTTTCTGGGCCCATCCTGATTTATTCCAATAGTTACTATATCTTATGACTTAAATGATTTGTAGCTAATCATCATCATCCCCCTGACCTTATCCCGATTTAATTGGTTGGTGCCGCATGTCTTTTCTTCCATTCATCTCTATCAATCGTCATCTCGGTAATCACTTGTTTGCAAAATAGTTCCCGTGATCTGCCGCCATTTTATCCACCATCCTTAATGATTGTGATGTAGCAAATAAATGGTGGAATTCAAGTTGGGTACCGGATCATTTATGCTAAGTATACTGAGACGGGTCGGACCCGAGTCAGAACCATGCCAATTACTTATTACGGTCAAGCGTCGCACGGGAAGTCGCGCCACGCCGGTCACCCGAGCGTGGTACAGACTCTATCTACCATAAGTCATCTATAAGTAGGTCGTATGTTTCAATATTTAGAACTATTAAGTAGTAAAAGTAAGTTAATAAAATACTTTGCACAGGGAAGGGTCTGGAGCTGGTCTCTTAAGAGGACCCGGAGCACTGTTCCATGTGCTGATGGTGACTACCGGAGTGGTTTTAGGGAGGTAAAAATCCCACACTCCCCATAACCCAAACGCCGGGTACCTTGTGAAGGTTCCCCCCGACAGAAAACCAGAGGGCTAGCTTGTTTATTGGTCAAAGAATCAGCATTGCCATCCAACGTGGCAATGCTGCCAGTCTCCTAGGCACCTTCCGAGAAGACTACAATGCGGAGGAATTTTTCACCGCCTGATTTTTTCTTATGTTTGTTCATCATAGTATATTGTTCCATTATATTATATACAATGAATAAAAATAAATAAGTAGATAAAAGTCCTAGACTAGCTAAAAGTATTTTTAGAATACGGTTAAAAATAATTCAAATAAAACTTAAACATAAAAATGATCGAAACAAACATTCTTATTCGCAATTCCTCCTAGTGCAAATGTTCTAACTATAATTCTGAAGCCTCATCATTAATAACCATAATATTCCCATCTAATCCTTTGAAACGCTTTGTAACGCACATACCCATGAACACCTCTATGTCCCCATAGGATAGGCGGTAATTAATGATCGTCGAGCATTATTTTGAGCAACGTAATATCACGTATGATAAATGAGAAAATTATGATATTCGTAACTTAGTTACCACTAATAATAAGTAAGCCACCGCCGTGCCGGCGCAATGGACGCAACTGAGTTATTATTTTACTGGCGAAATTCTGATGTAGCCCACCTAAACTAAAGTTAGGGCATTATTGTCTTTTACTAACAGTTGAGCAAGAAGGAACGAATCCAGAGATGTCAAATTAGATTTTAGGCACGTCAAATAAAAATCTACGAAAACGTCAACCTAAAATTATTAGGAAATTTTAGGTTGACCTGTTGACTCTTGAAATTAATACCAATTCCAATATTAAATAGACGCCCTAAAACGACGCGTAATATTAAAATAAATTTATCGAAATTGCAGTCGCTGCAATTTTTTGAGCATCTTGCCTTATTAGTATCCCGATTATTTAATTATTTTTAGACATTTTTGCATTTAAAAGTACGAACTGACATATTTCGAATGTCAATCGAGCGGAATTATTTTCAAGAGTAAGCCCACTGATTTGAATTGGAGTCTCTTAAGTTTTTGCTCCCCGCTCTTATAGTAACTACAAGTAAAAAAAAAAAACAAATAGTTTATTTTACTACATCAGAATTTACGCCATTTGTTTACTCTTCAAGGTGTTTACACGAACGAAGGTGTTCAAGACACGGAGTTAAATTGAACATAATAAAAGGAAAATAAGATTGTCCAAGTTCTAGAGTCTTCTTCTTCTTTTTACCCTATGCTTAATGAACTACCCGAGCTGGGAGAAAACTGAGATGGCTTCACACATTATTGGGTCTTAAGCCAAAGGCCCATACCACAGCCTCTAAAAATAATATAATAACATCATGAAAAACATTGAAAAATAATAGACACGAGCGGGTCTTGAACCGGTGACATACTGAGCTACCGTTTCGTGCTCGTATCTATTAAATTTCAAGTTCCCGTCTTCTCGTCTTAAAGAGTCACCTGGCAATATATATTTCTAACAATAACAGGCTATGTCTAACTATAGGTTGATCATCAACCACATGGTAAAAGAAGAATTGTAATGAACAATAAATACATCACGTGACAAAACTTCGTCGTCCACGCGACTTGACAATGGACGCAAATACAAAGCCAATAGGTAATATCATTAATTAAAATACCCACGTAGAAAGATATTCTGTATAAATTAAGAAACATTTCATTTAAAAATACTTTGTAAAGTAAATTAATTCGAGTTTTTAGTAGACTATCGAATATGTGTTAAAAACTAAATGCTATTTAATCCATTGAACAATTGTATTATTTTCCGTGTGTAACGGGAGCTCGTTATAATTAGTGGTATAAATTCTGATGTTGCCGACCTAAGCTAAAATTAGAACTTAACTGTATTTTTCTACACTTAACTGAAACCTCCGAACATTTTTAGTCGTAGTGGTAGGTACACTTTTAGGTAGGCACTTGTATACTACGCGTGTTCTTGAAATACTTTCTTTATTCAGATAATAACTTCTTATTTATATTATAATAATATAGTGTCAGCAGACACATACATAAATAAAATATATACACGGACAATCAATAATATTATGTGGCCGCCCCACGTACGCAGGCATAAATAATTAAGTGCTAACAGACTAAAATTAGAAAAGTCAAACTTAAATTGTATTATGCTGACATGACTAAAGATGACTAAATTGACGTCTTATAATCCCGCCATCCCCTAATAGCAAATGTTACTAAAAGATAGAAATACTGTTATTTTAAATAATTCGGCTACATCAGAATTAATGCCAATTCATTTGTTTTTTTTTATACTCTAGACTCTGGGCTACTGACAATTTTGTAACAGAAAACCCCAGTAACATTATTCCGTACTCGGGTATCGAACCCCACGCTCTGCAACTGCGTTTGCGACGACTAGACAAATGAGCCAGTCCTCCTAACAACTTATAGCTGTGTATATAAAAATAAATTCACAATAGTACACTACTTTATTATTGAACAGAATGGTTGAACATTATTCTATAAACATTTTATATTAAACCCATACATGACGTCAAAGGCGACATATTCAGATGAATATGTCGAATGTTCATAATGATTATGAACACATAAAGCACCTGTCCCACACACCTGCAGCTGCGCTATACACTGCTATATACTGCTGTAAGAATAATGTGACACTCAGCCTTAGGTGGGACTGCGCGTAATTCAATAACGAACCGCTGCAATGCAAACATTCCTGTAACTGGGAATATAGAGCTACAAATATATATAGAGCGGCGGAAAGAAATTAAAAATAAAATTTAAGGAAATACCGAAAATAATTCGAATGCGAATATAGTAAGCATTACGAATTAAGATAACAGTGACCTAAATTGGTATTTATTCTTTATTTCTTATTACAGCCCGATCCATAAGCGAGGGTGCAATTCAACCGAGTTTGTTTTTCAACACACTTGCTATACCAGTACGCATTAACAAACACAGTTTTATCTAATCATAAAAATATTATATTAAAGTAAAGAGCTTTTAGACATCAAACTCTTTGTAATCGCTGCGTTAGTTTTAGATTATTTGACTTGTATAACAAGTTGCAATATGAACCTAAAAGCGGTGCAATAAAAGCAACTTTACGAGCATGTTTGTTGTAAATAACACTACCTACTCAACGCGAAAATTATAAAAACGTTCTTGATTTAATAAAGTTGCAATCGGTCGCGAACTGGATTCGAACCTGCGCCTCCCGGATAAATACTCCAGGCGCTCTGACCACTAAGCCATCTCGACCTCTGCTCACCACCGCGAATTCTTCATCCATATTTATAACAAGTCTTTTTGGCGAGGTCATTGCTATCTATTCAGTACCTATACAGGTGACCGAACCGACACGATTAACTTTGCAGTTAATACAATGTCGTAAAGAATGCAATTACCTTATCAATTCAAGATAAATATTTGAAAAGCATTAACGCGTGCTTAGCGAACTCTAAAGTTACAATATTAAATGGAAAAAGAATACGGTTGCGAACAGGATTCGAACGAATACTCCAGGCGCTCTGACTACTAAGCCATCTCGACCTCTGCTCACCATCGCGAATTCTTCATTCATATTTTTAACACGCACACTTTTTGGCGACTTCATTGCTAACTATTCAGTACCTTTTACGAATTTCGGTTCGAATCCTGTTCGCGACCGTATTCTTTTTCCATTTAATATTGTAACTTTAGAGTTCGTTAAGCATGCGTTAATGCTTTTCAAAGATTTAGCTTGAATTCTTGATTTAATGTTTCATATGAAGTATGATTCTAAATAACGAAACTGAAAGAACCCTCTAACCTCATTTCTAACCCTATGATCGTCTAAACCACAGTGTGCACAGTATGTCAATTCTAGTTCCTTAATGATGGTCTCACTCGCTCTCGTGTGCGTGCGCCTTTCATCCCTCGCCATTCATAAAGCTTACCTTTCAAAAGATGGTAGTATCATGAGCTGAGGTAGACGGGAAATGATTTCGAAGTGAGTTTTCAATGAGATGGGAATACCTATTGGAGTTGAAAGGATCTCGAAGACCCTATTAGATCTGAACTGGTTTCCGCCCACGGCTCTGTTCCTGTAGGTCGGGTTTTTTCAACCTACCAATGGCATCAATTTTGATGTAGATACTAAATTAAAATGAAAGCATTGCGGCCTTTTACTATCAGTGAAATCGGAAATTTTAATTCGAATTTGATGTATTTTTAACACAATTTTTTACACATTTGTACACCTTTGCCTACCCTATAGTGTTATAGTGTACTTAAATAGTATGCTTTAATATGTAAGTATGTTTGTACATCACAATGGACGCAATATCCACGAACCATTGATATCAGGGCCATTTATTGTGATACCATACTAACACTAAAAGTTCTTCTCGGGAAAATAAGGTACTTTCCGGGATATAAAAGTCTGTATGTCATATTCTGATTCTAAACTTTAACACTGTAATGTTTTAGGTTGTTCTATTTCCGGCACGGGTAGAAGGCTTAAAAAAATCTTAAAAACACTTTCTCTTAGCTATAACTTCGGAGAAATAGTTTCCAGGAATAAATTTATCCAATCTCTAAAAGAAGAGCCAGTAAGCATTGACAGCCTAGTGGTATGACCTTTGGACTTATAAGTCAAAGGTTGCAAAGTCAAATTACAAGTGTCCATGTGCTTAAGAATAAATCATCACTTGTTTAAAATGGTCAGGTATAACATCGTGCGGAAGCAAGCACACCTGAAATGTTCTCGAGAGTGTAAAGCCTCTTCTGGGCCTAAGAGTAGTTTCAAATCTGACACAAGTTTCTTCAAAAATCACGCGAGAAGAAGATTTTTTGAGACACTTTTGAGACTGTCCCGACTGCCTCGTTGTTCTAGTGGTCCCAAGCGTGACTGCTGAGCATGAGGTCTCGGGTTCAATTCCCTGGTCGGACAAAGTGTTAATGAATTTTTCTGTCAGATAATTCTCAGTAGCAGCCCGGAGTTTGGAATTGCTCCCGGTAAATGGCAATAGGCTCATCACACATGTAACTAAACACAATTATGTACCTACTCCTCGGGTACCCTTCCCTTCGGGGAATATAAGTGTTATGCTATGTTATGTATGTAGTGTCAGGTGACCAATATGCACTAGCTTTTATACCTGAAGGATATATTCCTGGGTCGTAGACAGTTTTTCCGTTAACAGTAATTTATGTTCCTAACCATATCTTCTCCATATCGTATGGTTAATACCTAAGTATTGACCAAGTTCTTAACCATCTGTAGGTCTCTAGAATGAGTTTATATACCATCAAGAATATGTCACAATATGCTGGTTTAGCAAGTGATAATATTTTTTTATAGTACGCACATCATTCAGAAAAGTCAGTGCTGCGTGCTTTGGATTTGACTGTGACCTGCGACTTTTACCATCATACTAGTAGGCTATCACTGCTTTTACTTTTTCAGATGTGATGCCAGAAGGATATTTATTAGCTATCCCTTCAATGTTCCATGAGGATATTGATAGAAATCGTAGGAATCCTAGTTCTTATCCATCTTTACATGTTTAACTTTACGAATAAAACCTTAAATATGCATCCATCTGTGTCCTTTTAACAGACAGTAGTACATAAAATATTAAATTTGGTAAACTCAAAACACCGCATTTTCACAAGCATTTCACGAATGTTACCAAAGATTTCAAACTCGAACCAATCCAGATACAACATAGTTTTCATTGCGAAGGGTCCGCCATTGCAATCACGAATGAGAACAGATGAGCCCCGCCTTGTATCCTAAATGATTCGCATTGTTGCTTGGTTTGCTTACCTAGGGGTGTTCCGTACGTAAGTACTTTTTGGGAAGATTTTTTATACACCTGTCCTTTCTTGTTTTTCTTTAATTCACCGTGAAGGGAACAAAATTAATAAACCATCACACCTGACAGATGTTCTACATGGTCTTTAACCTTTCGGCTCAGTAACGTACAGATCTGTACGTTGTAACAATAAAAATCTATTGTGTCTGCTAATGACTGAGGCAACAGCTTAAAGCCATGTTTAGAAGCCTATAGGTAGTTTAAACTCTGAAACTATGATCCATCCAATCCAATTCCAATTTATATTTATTTTATGGCTGCATCGTTAGTCGGACACAAACGACACTACAAGAAGAAGTAGAATTCATCGTAAAAGAAAGAGTAGTTCTTTATAAAGTACAGTTGGTGAATACAGGGGAGAATAGGAATCGAGGGGTGAATAGGAATCCAGGGGTGAATAAATACAGATTTCGTAAAACGCTCCCAATTATATACCATAATTGGGAGAGTTTTATGAAATCTGTATTTAATCATAATAAATTCTCGGTTTCGTCGCTTTCGACATTGGGACAAAATGAATAAATAAATTAGAAAATGTATGTTGAAATTTTTATCTGTTCTTTAAAGAATAGAATAATATTTATTTGTCTATCGCTATTTACCCCTGAATACCCCGTAATCGCCCCATTTGATAATACGCAAAAGGCTGGCCTGGCCACACTGCAATGCAACGCATTCCAAAAACCTTCCTTCTTCATACATCGTCTTTTTACCAACGGACATCTAGAGGCACTGCAGGTTACGATCCGGTCTTGGTTAATATTCACTTATGTCATACTCAGCGTCTCCTTAACCTTCAGAATGCGAGCGTTCCCTACTACCTATAAACCTGAAAACCTTCAAAATAAGAGTTAATTGGCTTTTCTGGATATATTTCACCGTAGACCTCATCACGCGCTTTCAATCAGGCGAGATCGAAGTCAAGAGCCGACCCATTCAATATAAAAAGAAAATAGTACATCACCCAGAAATAGTATTTTCAAACAAAACCGGGAAACCCCACATAACACGTTATTTTATTCGTGTCTTCAATAAAACAAACTTATTGAGTTCCTTTGTAAATGTCCCACTGAACCTATTGTCCCAAAAGATCTAAGTAATAGACGAAAACATCAAAATTGTTGTCTTCAAAGCTCAAGAATGGCAGCGAAATACAAAGGCCACGTTTGTAATCCCAAATAGCCTGAATTGTTAGTTACTAATGTCCGTATTCTAGAACGTTCTTCAGGTTCAGTTGTAGCGGCGATGTCATTGCGAGTCAAATTGAAACCCTACTTCCCTGAAAATGGACGTCGGTAATTATAGAAAATCATAAATATACGTAAATATAGGATGCAAAACTACAGTCTTAAGCATCGGCGCAGAGTTGCTGGATTATCAGTTTTTTATTGTATGCATTTCGGTGAGTGTGCGTTGGACTTACACAATCTAATTCCTCCAAGCCTGTTCCGTCGTTGGACAACCAGACGCACGGCAATACGTCACCCTTATATGGTGGATATTCCAACCTTATGCATGAAGCGTTTTATTAATAGTTTTATTATGCGCATTATCATCCCCCTGCCCTTATCCTAATTTATTTGGGCCCGGTGCAACATATATTCTTCTTCCATACATCTCTATTACACGTGTTAATGCTTCCAGCATTCGCCACACGTCAATATGGTTGCGACAGAATATCAGCGCTGGTTGGGTTGCCATAAAGGCGACACATCAGCATTAGGCTGAGAGGCGACCATTTTTCGCACAGTTGTGTTGTAGGGTTTTAAAATACCATTGTTTATTTATTTCATCTGTTTCTTTGTAGATGTATCCTTACTGCTCTGTGTGGAAAGAAAAGTTTTCTTTCTTTTTTTTTAGCCGTCATGTCGTTAGTCTCTCCTTTTCTAGCCATATCATCTTTACCACAATCCATCCATCGCTTCCTCGTTCTTCCTCTACTCTTTTAGCCACCTACATTCATACTCAAAACTTTCCTCGTCACTTGACCCTCATCCCTCCGCATCACATGCCCATACCATACTAAACGATTTCTAGACAACTTCTCATTCACCGGTGCCACTTTCAGACTTCCTCTTATATACTCAATTCTAATATTCTATCCATCCACGTCTCACCACACAACCATAAAAAAGTGTTTTTTATGACGATCCGAATTTGACAGTTTTGAGTAGACGCCATTTTGCTGCCTCTTTCGTTTATTTTAAGAGTTTACGAGCCGTAAACAGTGATAAATGCTCGAATTTCTTCCCAGAATACGGCCTTAGTAATGTAAGGCCAAAATGGCAAAAGGAATGAGGGTTCCGCCATATTACTAATTACTGGTCCTTAGAGAAATGGCCTGTTAATTATGCCTTTATGTTTTTCCTTATTCGGTGTTAGAGAGCTGGATTTTGGGGTGTTTAATTGAATTAAAGATTTTGAAAATGTACCAAAATAATCTTAGAGGTTTGTGTTCGAAAGAAAGAGTAATAGCCACGTAGCCACTAACTACTTAAACTGAAATAAATAACTGCCTCGTTGGTCTAGTGGTCCCAAATGCGACTGCTGAGCATGAGGTCCTGGGTTCGATTCTCGGGTCGCGCAAAGTGTTATTGAGTTTTTCTGTTAGAATATTCTCTGTAGCAGCCCGGAGTTTGGAATTCTCCCGGTAGTTGGCAATAGGCCCACCACCTATTACATGGGACTCAATAACATGAAACGTGGGTGTATAACTGTGTACACATCTGCCTACCCCTCGGGGAATACAGGCGTGATGCTATGTTATGTTATACTTAATCACTTTATACGCTATATTTCCGAATAGTCAAAATAAGGGCGAACCTGGACAAATTAAAAGACGAATAAGAGAGACATTTCAAACTAAAATTTCCGTAACGTTTCAGTTTACCGTTTCTAATAATTTTAATGGATTTAGACGTCTCTTAAATTGTCAAGCCTCGCTCTGTTAGTAAAAAAAGCAAAGTTCTTATTTTAGGTTAGTGAGCCAGCTACGAGTATATTAGAATAATTGAAATCGTCCAACTAATATTATAAATGCGAAAGTTTATGAGGATGGATGGATGTTTGTTACTCTTTCAAGCAATAACTACTAACTAATGGATGAAATTTGGCACAAAGATAGTTCATAACACATAGGATACATTTTATCCCACCTGGACTCTTTCTGAAGTCCACGCAGGCGATGAAACTATCTATCTGACTGATAATAAAACAGGCATCATCTCACAGTTATACATTTTCATGGAAAAACAATACGGTCGTGATCAGGATTCAAACCTGCGCCTCCCGGATAAATACTCCAGGCACTCTAACCGCTGAGCCATCTCGACTTCTGTTAAGTACCGCGAATCCTTTTACCACATTTTAACTCATCTTTTGGTGATGTAATTGCTATCTATTCAGTCCTTATACATCGCATAGTTGTTTCTAAATTCTAAATAAAATATTAAAAAGAAACCAGACAAGTGCGAGTCTAACTCGCACCGAGGGTTTCGTATAATAAGTTCATATACTACGAAAGCACTAAACATTGCTCTAACGAAAAGGAAACTTATATTGCAGTTAAAAATATAACCTAAACATCGATACACGACGTCGATTTTCCAACTACAAATGTAGTTAGTTTGTAATCGCCACAAAATCTCACTCAACCAAACAATAAAATAATTAAATGAGACATCTTAATAACAATAATCACTTCTTTATTAACTAATATTTACAATGACACTACATTACGGGCCACAATTGAATAGGATAGGCTGTATATACTTCAGGTTGTAGTATGTAAACACTGTCACATTACCGATGAAATGTATCACTGAAAATAAGACACAGTATTTTAGATAGGGACAATATTATTTGATCCTCTAAAATCTAAAAGATTTATTATAAAAAGCTTTTAAAAACAAATGATGTACGTTTAATCTTTATATTAATTATTGCGTCTATATTAGTTGATCTATCAATTAATTATAAATGAACTGTATTCAAGGTAACATGATAATTATGTTTAAACATACTCAATTAATATTTGGTAAAGTTACAAAAATTATATTGTATTTGATCCTCTTTTTAGTTATTCACACTAGAAAAACTAATCTTTTACAGTCGTAGTGTTTTAGAGGAGGCAAGCATTCTATCATAATTCGTTTGGAGTCATTTACAATAATTAGATAGCAAGATATACAATTTTTGGTTATGATTTCACATTAAAATGGGGTTTTAATTTTGGTTATAATTTTCTATTTCTGTGCCTTCAAATTGTTTCCTTCTCCTAACTTGGCTACAATTTAATAAAATAAGTAACCAAACACAATTTATTGAAGCTAAAAATGGCTTAAAATATGAAATCACAAAAATGTATCAATCAAAATTTATATAGACAAAAAATTAATTAAGATAAATCGAATTATATAAAAAAGTATCAAAGTATTAGTTAAATATTAATATAATTATAATTACTTCCATATAATTAATTACACTCTTAGTTTTGGGGCCCCATAATTCACTATCATACGTCACTTTTAGATATTCATTAAATTAATATCTACTAAAATACTACAATGTGTAACCGAAGTCTGTGGTCATAATTTAAGGGATCAGTGGACCCATGTTTACGAACAACTTTTATATGTTTAGGAAGTTGCCGGTGTGACATGACCCCATGCTTCGGAGAGCACGTAAAGCCTTCGGTCCTGAGCCTGATCTCTCTCTGGTCGTGTCGGATAGCCGTCCCATCGGACTATGAGAGTGAGGGAAGAGAGAGTACCTTTTGTTTGCGCATACACTTGTGCACTATATTATATCCTGCGTACTTGGCTAATCTCCTCGGTGATGAAGATGGGCCGCCCTGACCGAAATAAAAATGGAGTTTTACTACTGTTAAATTTTAATTTAAATCGAATCTTGTATTTGTCTATTCTAATGAGTAATGTAGTAAGAAGGATAGTAACGCTATTCCGCAAACCATGAAGTACGGCGACCTGATATTCCGATAGGAAAAGTGTGTGCGATTTATTCTCTCAGTACTTCGGCTCAGTCTTCGAAGTGGATACTAGATTGTCTGTAGTCGACTCCACATCTGACAAATTTAATACCCGCACACTTAGCGGCATACGAATAAACGAGAATGATATCCTTAATAAAATTGATAATCTTAATACGGTAAAGGGCGCTGGATATGACGGCATCCCATCAAGTTTTATAAAAATGTGTGGCAAGGAACTATGTACGCCGTTGTCTATATTATTTAATTACTCCCTCCTGTCGGGCATTTTTCCAACTGCATGGAAAACGGCGCACATAGTGCCAATTTTCAAATTAGGGGTCAAATCCCTCTGTGAGAATTATAGATCTATAAGTATCCTTTCGTGCGTAGCTAAGCTGTTAGAATCTCTCGTCTATGAGTGCCTATACCATCATATAAGCCCGCTTATCTCACCCAGACAACATGGCTTTGTCAGAAACCGGTCCACTCTATCGAACTTATTGGTGCATTTGGTAAAAGATCACAAATTGACTCAATTTATACCGACTTCTCCAAGGCCTTCGATAAAGTGAATCATAGCATACTTTGTAGTACACTCTCGCGGTATGGCATACATGGGAATTTACTGCGGTGGGTTAAGTCTTATCTAGATAGGAGGAGTCAGCTTGTAACTATCAAGGGCCACTTGTCGGAACCCTTTTTTTCCACTTCTGGCGTTCCCCAAGGATCGCACTTAGGACCTCTTTTCTTTATAGTTTTCATAAACGATCTGTTGGGGATACTAAAGAATCCATGTCTGTTATATGCTGACGATTTAAAAATCTACTCCGTCATAACAAATCTTCAGGATGCTTTCTGTCTACAGTCCGATTTAGAGCGAGTAGAGGGGTGGTGCAAAGACAATTGCATGTATTTAAATGTTAAAAAATGCTGTGTTATCACGTTTACCAAGAAAACTCATAAAATATTATATAACTATAACTTAAATGGTCACAGTTTAGAAAGAAAAAATAATGTTAAAGATTTGGGAATTATATTTGACGAAAAACTGAGTTTTCATGCCCACCTAGATCATATCGTCAGCAAAAGTACAAAGATGTTAGGCTTTGTTTATAGGATTACTAAGGATTTCAAGGACCCTAGAAGCCTACTATACCTTTATTTCTCCTTAGTACGCAGTACTTTGGAATTTAACTCCAGCATTTGGTCACCCTTCTATGCCGTTCACTCGAATCGTGTGGAAAGTATTCAGAGAAAGTGCTTATACATGGTATGCTATAGATTAGGCCTTAATAGAAAATTGCCTTCCTATGTAGATAAACTCCAAAAATTTAAACTGCAATCTCTTGAGTCTCGTCGTAAATGTAGCGACCTAACATGTCTCCACAAGATCGTACATTCCCTAATAGATTCTCCTGATTTACTAGCCCTTATACAATTTAACACTAAATTTAGAAGCCGCCAACCTCACCTGAGAAGCTTTGTATTAAACGTCCACCTGAATAACTCCTCTTACTATAACCCAATTGTTAGAATGTGTCGCACCTACAACGAATTATTTTCTCAGCATAGTGACGAGATTGATGTTTTCAATCAGGGACTACCTAAATTTAAAAATAAAGTTAGACATATTTTGTCGTAACTCCAAGTTCATGTCAACAGTTTTTGTTTTTGTTATATTATTTAAATTTTTCTCTATTGTGTATCTTTTTTATCTGTTACTTGTGCATGATGTCCTGCGTTGCTACCTGTCACAGACTGTTAACCACACCCATGAAAAAAAAAATATGAAGTCAGTCTGCGGTAGGTTAGCAATTTTTATTTTTTGCAATTTTTATTTTTTCATTTTTTATTTAATACTGTCCTGTTCTAATTAGTCATGCTGTGTACACATATTTAAGGAATGCAGTCTAGACCTAAACTAGTGTAATAAGTTGCACGTATTTTATTGTCTGTATTTTGTTTTGTGTACCTCGAATAAATGAAATGAAATGAAATAATGCAATCAAGTATTTTTTGGTATAGTTAGTTTATTTACGTATTTTCTAGAAACTACACTCTCATTTCACATGTGTTTTGCCTTCACTCATTTTATGGTTCATTTTTACAATCTGAGCGATTTTTGTACAATATTCACAGCGTAATTGTATAATAACATAAACTAAATTTCATATAAAAGTGGCTCTGGTATTGTACGCTGCACGTCTGGCGTACCGTGCCTCGTACTCAGCGGCAAGTTTTGCTGACCCGCACTTTATTCTAGCTGAGTCGCCATGCTAATATTTTAGTTAAATTAAAATAGCTAATGCCCGATTTCATTTTTAAATGTGATGTAATTGAAAATTGTCGTCTAATCAATGAAAACTTTTAATAAGATGAAATTAATAACAAAATGAAAAGCCCGCCTGCCATTTTACCAAATCTGAAATCTGTTACCTGAGATAATATAAGGATTCTAACGATACCCTATACATCTAAATTGGTGGCGTTTAAAGTTATGGTGGAATAGAGAAACTCACAAACATACTAAAACGCTAAAAACATAACACACCTTTTTTTGGGATGTCGTGTTATTACTACATGATATTTCCAAAATTCATGTTTTAAGGCTGGCTGACTTATCATAGTAATGAGTTCCAATATTAAGCAAAGTTAACTTAAACTAGTTTTGTAACCACTGATGTGAAGCCTACCATATCAGACAGACATATTCACACTTAACATTACTTCTGTAATGTACTACAAACAGTCTTACCGAGAGATATCGTGTTACCCAGTAACTGGGTTGCGGAGGTCAGATAGACAGTGGCTTCACGTGAAATACTAGCACCAAGTTGTATCCGGTTATACTGGACACCAGCCCAAATTATTTGGAAAAGGCTACACAGATTATACAGGAAATAAGAATAGTATTCTAGATTGCAATCCCGGTGGTTTTGTCGCAAGAAAACTAGATACTTATGAACTGTAATTTTACCTGATCCCAACATGGTGGCTATGCCCACGACACACGCATTACTTAACAGAAAATGTCTGTTTTCCGGAACAATTATCTTGTACGTATCTAATAATAAATAAAAACTTGAGCTTAATAATTGTAGATTCCAATCAATGTGTGTTGGGTAAACGAAAGGATTCATATTGGCAAAAATACAACCTTACCTCTTTCCAAAACAAGTAGTGCAAAATGTATCTTCATAACTGACAGCACAAATATATAAACACACAGGAATGTTGAAATCAGTATAAAAAACTGTAAAGAAAAATTAAAAGTGAAAAGGCATACAAAAATTTACATCGACCGAGACTTTGATTGATCAATAAAATTAAATACTAAAATGTATGACAAATGTATGAATTTGGACGAAGCAAAAGGCATATGTAATGATCGTAGTAGGTGGAGTTCTCTAGTTTCTGCCTATCCCCATGGGAAAAAGGCGTGAGTGTAAATGTTGTTTGTCGGTAAGCGCATAACTTGGGAACGGCTGAATCGATTTGGCTCATTCTTAAAGTAATAAAATTTAAACTGCTGGTGAGTCTCGCGCACCCAACCTGGCCTTGGAAAAAAACGCATGCATCTTTATTTTAGTTACATTACTCGAACGCTCGAGAATCAAAGAATTAATACATAATAATTAGCTTCATTGTTTCATTTGCAATAAACCGACAGCTTAAGTAGTTCCAAAATACCCTTAACAAAGTTCCACCATGAGGGACTCTTTTACCATTTATTTTCGGTACAGATCTTGAAAATATAGAATACTATACTTACCCACATAACTCGTTTCTTCTCTAAAGCTAATGATGTGAGTAACATCATCCCACTGACAACAAGAGTAATAAGACCGCCAAACGACATCAGGCTGATTACTAGAAAACAAACATAAATAAAAACCAGTTGAATGTTATTCAAAGAGACATCATGAAAGGCATTAATTTATTATAACTATATCCTATTATCTCATTCGCCCTCGCTCATCAACTCTGTGCGACTTTTTCCACTAATATTGGGATGTGTCGTGGAGTCGAGAAAGAGTGGGAGATGTGTGTGAGGGATGTGTGAGTAAGTGACACATCCCTCGCACACATCTCCCACTCTTTCTCGACTTCAACTCTACTATCGCAACTTCCGCCTCGGAGAGCACGTTAAAACGTCAATCCCAGTTGTCAAAAAGAGGATCTGGGACAGCAGTTGCGGATAACCAGAGGTCCTACTATGGTAATTTCTCTCCATTTCGCACGCGCCTTCATCGAGTACTGTTTGAAAGGGACAGGAATATTTAGTCATATCAAAATTGTAGAACAGAGTAGTGCCTCAAGTGCCTAAAAATATGTCAACCACGAGATAGCGTGTTACCTAGTTGCTAGGTTGTGGAGATCAGATAGGCATTAAGACGCATCCGGTTAGACAAGAAGCCAATCTCAACGCTGCTGCTTTTAATTACTCAATAATTAAAACACTAAATAAAAACACTTACTTTTAGAGTCCTCAGTACCAAACATTACGTCATAATCACTAGCAAGTAACAGAAGAAATATGAGTAGGATCACACCAACGATGATTTTGACAACGCCAATCAGCATCACAATGGGCCACAGTCTCTTCACCAGTCCATGCTTCAAAGATGGCGACCACGTCGTCTTCTTCTCGTCTACAATACAAGTGTAAGACTTCTGTATTTCTTCAGGCATTGATAACGTTTGTGGTAAGTACGTATATAAAGTTTGGTCAAGAATTTTGTTGAAGTCAAATTCTGGCGAATTTTGCATTGGGATTTCTGCTTTTGATTTTTATTGACGTCTGTGACGTTTTGTTTTTTTTAATTTATTTATTGAGGCACCGGTAATTGGCTGCGGTGTGGCTATGGTAGTTTATTGTAAACAAGAAGGTTATATATAAAAGATTGTAAAACTGGATTGATATAAGGTTTTCCTTATTTATGTAAGAAACTTCTTGGAAGCCAAGTGTTGTTTAGTGCCGAAACTGCTTGATAAAATAACCAAAATATTGTATTTAAATTCGGTCTCATTGGGGCAATAGCTTTAATGCGGTCATAGCCCATTGCAACCTTTGGTCGGTAAACGATCGTTGAGGTTAAGCAACGCTTGTCCCGGTCAATCTATAGATGGGTGACCGTTAAAAGCATTTTCATGTGAGCGTCTCCGTACAGAGGGCTCGTTAGATCGTCGGTCCAAGCCGTATTGAATTAAAAGCAGTCAGTAAGCCAAGTCCGCCCTACGAGTGGTTTTAAAATCTATGACACTAACTATTATTTTTCAAGGAAACATTGATAAGTAATAGACACGAACGGGGATTGAACCCGCGACCCTTGACATTCCGTGTCATCACTCCTCCAACTGAGGTAGCGTGTCGTTGTGCGATACTATTAAATTTCAAGTTTCCTTGTATTCGTCTTAAGGAGACGCCTGGCGATATTTATTTAGCAATGATTTACAGATTTACTAAACTACACTGACACTTGCTACTACTGACTCTAGGTTTGCTCGTATCACTCATTATTTTTCTTTTTTTTTAACTTAATAATTCGTCCACTATACAAATGGCACAGCTATCTTGATCACAAGTACCTACATACAAGCTCCCTACTTAATAAGATCATACAAACAGTTAAAAATGTCCTAAAAAATCTTTCATTTTTAAGTACTACATCGCAACAAAACTTACTACATCATTTCAATTCGTATCTGAATGTACGCCTACACAAGAAACGTCGACTCCACTCACCTTTCTCCCTATGAAACATAAAAGCCTGCAAACACATACACAGGTATATTAACATCACATTAGGCACCTCAACCGTACGCCCGTACGTAATCCAACGGTGCAGTCAGCTCCATTAAATTAAATACTTAATGAGACTCCGCATCGTGGTAACACTAAAAACTTAAGTTCAGTAGGTACACAGATACATACACACATACACACTCGCAATCTTGCACACACACATACACATACACACTTGCAAACTTGCACACACACACATACACGTAACACACTCGTGTGGTTAATAGGAGTTTTTATTTACGTGTGTAAATCCTATCAGTACTAATGATATTTATGCAGGCTTTTGTTTTTATTTATTTATTTATTACACACAAATGGAACAGCTTACGCCAATTGGAGCAAAATCGTGTGGGTCGGTGATCATCAAGCATTATATCGGCTTCCGGTCATCCTTGCTGAACCAGTGTCGGAAAACCATGGTTCAATTTTCACTTGATATGGATTCCTTACGATAACTGTAACACGGATATATTGTAATTACTTAATCAAAATATTTAAAATTAAATACATACTGAAACTCACAGCTCTATTTGCCGGAAACCTAAGTCGTTAGAGTTTAACCTAGTGTCAGAGTTGCCCTAGCTCCATCAAAAAACTGAGCGTACTAAGAGCTGGAGATTACTTTGCTCGATCTGGAAATCGAGCCCAGGAGATCAGGGTCAACATTCGCTTGTACGTCCAATGGACTAATGAAGCAGTCCTATAATGACTTTCAAAAGTAAACGTTTTTGATTACTATTCTTGTATATAATACCTTCTTCGTCTTATGTGAATATGAGACGATACGATATTAGAGATATTTGAGCCACCTGCATGCCCCCAAATGGGCTTAGTGAATACTATGAATCAACAACAACCGAGACTTCCGACGCATGGAGACGATCAGATAAAAATATTCACTGTTCATTCATAATTTTGGTCACCCATCTATAAACTGATCTTGCAAAGCGTTGCTTAACCTCTAGAACCGTTTCCCGCAAAGAACTATGAATTCCCCAAATTCTACTACTCAATTGAATACCTAACAAGTCTTAAGAAATTTTCAAATGGTTGTTCTGTACTAATTTTGTAGTGATTCCCTTTGAAATACTAGTTACTTCATACTTGGCAACTTAACTCTATACTTAATATTGAGTTATAATACGTACGAGTAGTTCCTTTCTTTGCTGGGCGGTACTAATGATTCATTTATTAAGAAAACTTTTTATATTCATTAATTATACATGGTATGTTGAGAGTTGAGAGGCGTGGTTAATCTTGAAGATTAATATGATCGATTACGACATTTAATGTAATATTAATATCACTGCGTGACAATAATAACTAAAGATACAAGTGAGCTAAGTTGGTCATTACACTCGAAGCTAGATTACAGCCCGACCCGAGGGCGATTATTGAAATGAAACCAAGACTGATATTATTAAATATATATATAACCTGTTAAAGTTTAAAGTTAATATACTGGGGTCCACGTAGTCTCGACGAAAGTATTTTCTTTTTGTCGGCTCAACAAAATGTCTTTGGCTGAAACAGAATCATTTTTACTAATATCTGATAACGCGATTTCTTTGTAGGTCTTCTAAGTTTAATTAAAAGATAGCACAGACCAAAGTCAAGATAAATGAGGTCTATCCAATAAGTCTGACGCCAAATTAATTTTCGCCGATCCTTTTTTAATTTACCAAAATTGACGCCAATTTAACATTAAAAGTCCAATTTATCGCCTTCTACGCGGTTAAGGGTTGATTTCAATCTATCTTGAAAAGTCAATGGTCGCTCGGAGAGCTTTTGATACTAAAGATCGTGGAGACAATGCATACTTTGTTGACTAAACTGATTTCTTAACTCGATTTAGTACCCCTACATCTTTGTTGAGTCGACAGTATTGAAGAAATCGTGCAAAAAGTGCGAATTCTTTTAACAACAAAACTAAATTTATCGGTACGTGACGCTTTTATTTAAAGGACAATCTCAATCAACATGTATGGCCGTAGTTATAATCTGAAATGGTTAGCTAACTACCAGCCACAATAAGGGAACATATCGTGAGGATATCTATAAATTACCAATACACAGTAACAGTAACCAAGTATAAGTCGGTAGAATCTCTTGCAACAAAATGCAGGGTTTGCCTGACTAGTTTCGAGCCCTTAATCATGAGCTGAGCCCACGACGATGTCGCTAGTCAAAATAATAATAATAATCGTTGAACAATATTATTAGATAATTTAGCATGTAAGATTTGCAGTGTCCTAACAGGGTTCATGTTATGTACTGAACATGAATGTGTCTCACGAAAGTTATTATACAAAAATATAATGCAGGGTGCACGAACCTAAATCAAATACAGACGTATGCTTGCAAAAAAAAAATTGTTAATCCTACAATTTCGCTATGAAATTCACACTTAAATACGTGAGCTACACTTACACAAATACTTCGAAACCGACAATCAACAAAAGCACTATCTATAGCAGCGCATGACAGCACGCACACACACTTGTTGGCGGCCATTTTCAGGCTTCATCCACCTGTATTCAGTTTAGATTAGTAGCAGTGAGATCTAACTTGCTATTTCTTCAAAAGCAATAAAACTAAAAATAAATTCAAGGCATAAAAAATCGTTACAAATCCATTTAGAACCCATTCGGCATCTACTACAATAGACATAAAACAGAAGCCAAGAACAACTAGCATCGATAGCTCGGTTACAACTGAGTTACAACTTAGTTTAACTGAAGTTATGGCAGTGTTGCAGTTTAGCAACTTGTGCAGACACAACTTGAACAACTAATCATCAGATATCTATTAGTTGCTAACTTACACCGCGATATTGTACAATAAGATAGGTACGAATTAGGAATGAAATTGTGTTATTATTCTATAAATATTTTTCTATTAATTTATTATCAGCCATGATCTTCCCACTGCAGAGAAAAGAACTCCGTACCATCCTTACACTCCTCTCGATTTAAATAGGTGTCTAGCTCGTCCCGCCATCTCCTTTTGGGCTTGCCGCGACGTCGTCTTACGTTGTACGGGCTGCACTTAATGGTGATTCACAGCTCCTCCGAGATGCGGTTGATATGACCGGCCCCGTTCCATTTTATGCTTGCGGCTTTAAGACCAACGTTAGCAATCTGCGCTTTAAAGCGCAGTACACTATTCCTTAAACATTCTGATAACCCTAAAAGGGTCCCTTATCATGGCACAATTAGGTGCTCATATCCTCTTCAATGACGTTCATATTAGTAATCGTATTACTAATAACACAATATCAAGATTACAGGGTAATATCTCTTAGAGCATCGACACACACAACCGTACTAACTCGGTAACTCAGTACAGACGCCACTAATCCGTATATTACCTGCTAGTCTAGTTACTAGCACACGTCTAGGATGATTCACAGAGAGACAGTAGATAGAGGTGACCGATCTAAGTAGGTAATTCTATGTAGACACAACCAATCTTCACGTTACCTGCTAGTTACACAAATTACTAACACATGTCTAAGATTATACACAGCACGACAGTAGATAGAGGTGACTAAACTTAGTCGCTAATTCTGTGCAGACACCACCAATCTTCACGTTACCTGCTAGTTACGCTAGTTACTAACATACCTCTAAGCTGTTTTACAGCACGACACTGGAAAGAGGTGACAAAGTTTACACGTTAGTATTACGAGTTTACGAAGCTATGTAATTTTCTATATAATATATTTAAGCTTCATAGATTCAGATTCATTTATTTGCTCAAACATATGTATATAAAAAAAAAATTGCATGCAAGTTAACATTATAGTAGAAGAAAATTCGTTCAGACATATTTGCTTGCGCCATGGCGTGCAAATATTCGGTACAATATCAAGTTATAATTAAACTAACACATAATTACAATACTATGTCAAATTACAATGATTGAATCAAAAAGTCAGACACATTTTAATAGGCTGTATCAGAAAAAAAAAAACAATTTTCTCTTTATAACTTTTCGGTAACTTGTTATCAATGAAAGTAGGAATCTTGAATCTATTCAAATATAAAGGATGATGTAAACTACAAAAATATTCTTCCAACTACATGTATTTCAAATGGCCCAACAAACAAAGGAACGCAAATGCGGCTTTATTAGAGGACAAACAACAAACATTTGAATGATATTTCTGACTAGGCAAGTCGTAATACCTTTTTTTGCCCCGCACTAGTATTTCTACTGGATCATGGGTGCGTACCAACCAGTACTGACAGAAATCATAATCACAAATAGACCCGGAACAACTATCTGTAGAATATATTAATATTTATTACGTCCGAGAATTGAGCTCGATTAATACCATCCTGAATGTAAACTCTAGCTCGTGACGTAGCCTCGTTCAATTTAGCGTGCAAGATTAATTCAAAGCTTCATTTCGCACTTAGCAACTCTATCAATGTTTAACTTAGAAAATAGGTAGTAGTTAGGATAACTTCGACAACACCTTACTTGCTACTCAAGGAAGGTGGAGAATATACCTAGCTTTTATAAATGTCTGCCTCGTTGGGTTATTTGTCGCAAGCGCACTGCTGAGCACGTAGTTCTGGATTCTATTCCCAGGTCAGGCAAAGTGGTATTGGGTTTTTCTGTTAAGAAATTTAACAGCCTGGCGTTAGGAAGTTAGTGGTGTGAAACCCCCATGCTTCGGAGAGCACGTAAAGCCGTCGGTCCTGCTCCTGATCTCTCTCCGGTCGTATCGGATTGCCGTCCCATCGACTATGTGAGTAAAGGAAGAGGGAGTGCACCTGTGTTTAGTTATGCACTATAATATCTCCTGCGTACTTGGCTAATCTCCATGGAGATAGGCCGCCGTGACCGAAATACGGTTGGGAGTATTACATAATCACAGAAAGTCGATTCAACTACATACAACAAAACAACACAGAATTTTCAGCATCTTTATTACCTACTAAAAATTACAACAACCTAATAATCTTCCACATTTTCATCAATCCATGGGAGGAACTTGGCTATGTCAGTGAATATGACGAAGTGGTCAGGGTCGCAGCGGTATTCGCCCTGTCGGGCTACTGACAGAGAAGCAAGTCCTCGGAGATACCAGTTGTCACCCTTCTTGAAGACCATACCGCCACCGCTGTCGCCGTTACAGACTAAGGTACCTGGAAGTGGGGAGTTCAAGGTACAAATCAATCACCTCGTAATCGTGGGCCTAGCTTTGACTTTTCATATCGACTGTTGAAAAGCTAGTTGGCTCAAGCGACATTTTTACAAATATGAAAATGGCAAAATAGTGAAGGACATAGTCTGCCTTTTGTCGCGCAGACAAAGTCGTGACCACCAGCTACTTTGAAATAAAAACATTTGCATAGGATCATTCTTTTAAGTGTTGTGAAGTGAAGCTGTTGTAGAACCCAATATCTTGGTGCGAGACGGTGGCAAGTAGCTTGACGGTGCCAAGGAACTAAGGGTTACGACGTCATTGGTTTGGTAGTTGGATTGGCCCTTGGTGTGGGATACAACGTCAACAACTTTGACACCCTTGCTCCACCGCATCTTTCAAGCTCAGCTGAGTATAAAAAGACAATCCTATGTTTGTTGTTTCTACCTATGAAGACGGGTTTTATTTTATAAGGGGCTCATGGCTTATCACGTGCCTCTAGTAATAGGGGCACAGAACGATTGGGCGAGGTTTAGCTCCAAAGTTATTATATTAAATGGAAAAAGAATACGGTCGCGAACAGGATTCGAACCTGCGCCTCCCGGATAAATACTCCAGGTGCTCTGACCACTAAGCCATCTCGACTCGTTCGCGACCGTATTCTTTTTCCATTTAATATAATAACTTTAGAGTTCGCTAAACATGCGTTAATGCTTTTCAAAGATTTATCTTGAGGTTTAGCTCCGCTTGCCACCGCTGCTCCGAGCATAAGTGACCATTATTCCATAGCACCTTCCAAGGTGCATGCCTTGGAAAGCACGTACAATCATCGATTCTGGTTGTCTAATGAATATCTATTACAGCCGTTACGAGTAGTCTAATGTCTGAAAACCAGTCTTGCCACGAAATATTGTGTAACCCAGTAGGTAACTGGGTCGTGGAGGTCTGATAGGTTCCATGTCAAATACTGCTAGTTTCTTCCTTTTTTTAATATTTCTCCTCTTATTTCCTGTATATTGAGCCCGAAACAATTAACTATAGATTATACAATTATCTGTACCGTGCAGGAATTGAACCCGCGACAGGGGATGCAGCAACGGATCACTCGACCCCTACCCCAAACTTATATTTGTATTTATATTTAACAAAAAGAAAGACTTACCATCCCTATATCCTGCGCAATAAGTGTAATCAGAAACGAATCGCCTGTAGAAGTTTGGGGATGATTTCAGACAAGTCCTGTGGCTTACCACCGGCATTTCCAGTAGACTCAACTCTTCTCTAGCCACTCCTGTGACTTCGAAACCCCAGCCCACAACCTACGAAACAAAAGACTTCATCAACTTGACGTTCTCTTATAGGATACTCTATGATAAAATAAAAATTAGTGCAATAATTGTCCTATTATAACTATGCACATCTGAAATTGTACGCAAGTAAGCTGCGCGGTAATCAATTTTATAATTAAAACAGCAAGACGCATGCTCAATCTGGCGAGAACGCAGTAACAGCATGCTATGTCACTCACTCCTTTACATTCCGTCAATACATCTATCTCGCTTGCTCAAGCGCCGAGAACAGACGGTGTTATAAATGTTTCGTTGTCGTGTTGATTTTCCTAACAAATTTAATTATTTTAGCATGTTAATACTTCTATACAACTGTGCCTGCGCGGCCGTTTGGAATGACGACCTTCAGACATGCACAGTTATATTATAACAGCTGTAACACAGCATCACCCCTATATTCCCCAAAAGCCCAACCTTTTGTGGAATATAGGCGTGATGTTGTACGTCTTTTGGTGACGTCATCGCTATCTAATCATAATTATTACATAACATAACATATATAACATAGCATCACGTCTGTATTCCCCGAAGGGGTAGGCAGAGGTGTACACAGTTCTACACACACATTTCACTAATGCTGTTATTAAGTCCCATGTTATAATTGGTGAGCCTATTGCAATTTACCGGGCACAATTCCCTTACAGAAAAATCAGATTTCCTTACAGAAAAACTAAATACCACTTTGCCCGATCCGGGAATCGAATCCGAGATCTCGTTCTCACCAGTCGCGCTTGGGACCACTAGACCAACGAGGCAGTCTTATTAAGTATACTTATAGATTTATCTGTATTTATTAAGATAATCGCATCTATACAGCACTGTATTAACTGCAAAGTTAGTCGTGTCGGTTCAGTGATTGGATTGAACTAATAGCGATAGCGACGTATTAAAACGTGGAAGAAGAATTTGGGGTAACAACGGTCGTACTCAAACTCTCTTTTTTTTTCAAATATTCCATATTACAGGTACTTATGAAAACTCGAAGCTAGATGCACAAATGGCGTCGAAATGGCTTAGTTGGTCAGAGCGCCTAGAGTATTTATCCAGGAGGCGCAGGTTCGAATACTGCTCACGACCGTATATTTCTTTCCACGAAAAATTATAACTTAACTAACTTCGAAATTTCTTTATAAAGTCGAGCACTTACAGAGCCCTTGTTGCCAACAATATTCTTGAGGTCAGTCTCGTTCTCTGGCCAGAGGCAGGCAGGCTGTACCCAGTTAGAGTACGTGACCGGCTCCCGAAGCTCCAGGATCGCTAGGTCCCGTCCTAAGGTTGTCGCGTTGTAATCTGGATAAACAAGTATTCTGTTCACCTGGTAACAAAAGATTGTTTTGAATTGTACAATTTTATTTTGAGTTCTACATGAAAATGTTGTGAAGGTCAAGTCATCAAGTGGTTACCTGGCCCACTTCATGCGTAACGGATTGTGATCTCAAACGTGACAATTGTGCCTTCCTATGTGACTATTTCATAATTAAAATATGAATGTGTTCAATAATTAGACTTTGTTAATGTCTAATTGAAGTTTGAGATATTTTCTCATATAACTTAACGAAAGGTACATACGGAATAATAAAAAAAAAAACATAATAAAATTAATGTCACCAAAAACAATACATAATATAACATAGCATCACGCCTGTATTCCCCGAAGGGGTAGGCAGAGGTGTACACAGTTGTACACCCACATTTCACCAATGCTTTTATTAAGTCCCATGTGTGTCCCAGGTGGTGAACCTATTCCCATCTACCGGACACAATGCCAAACTCCGGACTGCTACTAATAATTTCCTAACAGAAAAACTCAATAACACTTTGCCCAAACCGGGAATCGAACCCAAGACCCCCTCAGCAGCTCAGCAGTCGCGCGGGACCACTAGACCAACGTGGCAGTTACTACTTGATCAATCACCCATAATTAGTAAGGTACACTACGTGGGTTCTCCCAATCAACTAAGCTTGGCCTTTGAACAGGTTTAGACTCTCAGTCCAAGTGAAACAAAGGGCACTAATCCATTTTCCGTAAATCCAATTGAGTGAGCTACGGTAGTGTTGGCTGCTGTTACTGAAAATCAAGAGAATCTCGTATACAGTAATTTCAGAAGGAAATCTATTTTGAAGGCAAGCATCGATTCAGATATTGTTTAAGTTCACGTGGAACAGGCGTGACCTTTATCCTGCAGTGGGGCAACACAGTATAGATAAATAGACTTGAAATATACAGTGAACGTCATCATTTACAACCCTGTTCCACCCACTGCATCCTTATTTTGTGTTAGTCTCTTCGCGTCCCTTTGCAGGACATTTGCCAATTTACCTAATGGACTGCTAACACTTCCATTTGCTAACTCCTTGCAACCATTTAGTTAGAGTTCTAGTCCATCTGCCATCAGCCGTAGCAGTCGTCGTCTTACACACTTAGTGAACCGTCAAAATGTGGAAGATTATTTCAAATGAACGGATTCTCCTATTCTGTTGACGAACCAAGAACTGTCGAGGCTACAGTGTTTTTTAAAATGAATCCCCCGAGTGATTGCCCCGGTGTATGAGTAGGTGACTAATCAAGGTGTGGCAAGAACTAGTGTTGGGTGGTGAGAATCTGCAACGATTTGTCTTAGCTAAAGATTTCCAGACGAGAATAACCCTCTAAAACATTACATGACCTATTTATTATTGTTAAGATGGGTCACAATCCTAAGCGCTTATGGGCCAATCATAATTACTGTAATAAGACGCACCTTCAGAAATTTAACCACCAAGACATAAGTAGCCTTGACTGACCTGGAAGTCTTAAACAGACTTCAGACTCAGGTTGGTCGAAGTAAGGAGAACCTGCTCAAGTAGGGATTCATAAATTCCAATCCGGTGTCCACATGTTGTTTCGCAAACAATGGGATATTAATATCTGCGTGCCCTTTTTTTAAGTTAGAAAGAAAATCCATCACGGACGCTGTGCGGCACTCCTACCGGCTAAACTCCACAAGGTCCTACTCTACCTAACCTAACCTTTACCAAGTTCTAGAATTCGCAGCTGCATTTGCTGCGACATGTCCTCCGTGCCATCAAAACTTTACATTATAAAATCGAATTTACACGTAACTAACACAGACTAACCTTTGAAAAGCATCAACGCATGCTTAGCAAACCTTATAGTTATACATTTTTGTGGAAAAAGAAAGAGTGTGTCCGGGAGGCGCAGGTTCGAATCTTGCTCGCGACCGTGTTTCTTAGGGTAATTGCATCTTTGCGACATTGTATTAACTGCGGGGTTGGTCGTGTCGATTCGGTTACCAGTGTAGGGACTGAATGGATGGCAGTGACGACAACGGAAGTGCAGGTTCGAATCCTGCTCGCAAACGTGTTTTTTTTCCACAAAAATTTATAACTCCTAACTAAGTTCTGGGCTGGCGCAATTTAGATAGAAGATGAATATTACGGTTATGTAAATCACCCTACAATAAATATAGTTAAAATACAAGGAATACTCACAAATCTAACTTGTACTCCTTCGACAGAGGTCCTTAAGTTGTGTTTCCCCAAGTAGACGGTGAGGGTGTTCTTATTCACGACCTTGCGAGACCCCTTCCTGGTGACACAGTGGGCTGCCGTGATCACGTGGTTCCGGGAGACCAGGGTTCCTCCGCAGATATACTTGAAGTCTACGGTAGTCTGCAAAATAGAAGAGAGTTCAAGAATTATAGGAGGTGTCGTTCTGCAATGTTCTACTTCGTGTGATGTTAAATTTAAGTTGTAGGATGCACTACCTCGTTAGTCTAGTGGTCCTGGGTTCGATTCCCAGGTCGGGAAAACTGTTGTTTGGTTTTTCTGTTAGATAGTCTCATTAGCAGCCTGGCGTTTGGAATTGTGCCTAGTAGATGGCAATAGGCTCACCGTCTTATTACATGGGACTCAATAACAGCATAAGCGAAATGTGGGTGTACAACTGTGTACACCTCTGCTTACCCCTTCAGGGAATGCAGGCGTGATGATATTTTATGTTGTCATATACATGACAACATTGTAGGCTATGGTTTTCAATCACGCGGTTCATAGTTAAATACATAGACTCCGGGCTGCTATTGAGAATACTCCACAAAAATTGGGTATACCGGAAGTAGCGCAAAATCGTATTGCAATGTCATGTTTGATAGTGATGCAACACCATGCATTGCATACATAGATATAACAGAGCCTATAAGTAAATAATACATACTTGCTGTTGGTAGAGTGCTATCTGCCAGGGCCATTGACCCTCCAATGTGGCAGATCCTTTTAGACTGTTCACTGGAGCCTCGTTCAGGTATACTTTACCACATGTAGGCTGAAAACAAAATCAAATTTTAAGATGTACATCCAAAATTTACAGGGAATTATCACATTGTGGTACTTTATCAGATAAATATAAGTCGTGTTCGGTTTTTAACGGTCACCATATTTTGAAATATACTATGAGTACTAATATGTACTATGAGTACTTAGAAATATGTTTTATCGGATCTGGATGGCGTCGACAAGTTGACTGCAGCTAAATAATTAAAAAGAGCTGTGCGTTGTTTGGTACGCAGTGGAGCACATTGTGAGTTTCTGACCGAGCATATAACTAAAACTAAATAAAGTATTCAATGTTAAATGTATACATATCAGCTTTCAAGCTGTAAAAGTTTCATCAAAAATCGGTTCTGGAATCCAAATTGATTGTGATGTGCAAACAAACACACACATAAATGTCACTTTTGGAATGCAATGTTTCGATCGGGAGAGTCCGCAGTCCGACTCGCATTTGGCCGAATTTCGGATGGTTGTGACCACAACCATTTTTGAGGGCCGGATCCGCGCCTGCCTACTCGTCTCGTAACATCTGACGCTTATCTTAGTAATTTACGTATACTACACATAGGATCAACGCAATGAATATTGGCAGTACGCTAAAAGCGCGGCCTTTGTCCGTATCACGGCTTCTATTATGACACTGACGGGACGTAGGAAGTATACACCAGAAAAGTTAAGTTTTATTGTTTTATAATTAGTTACAACTGTTGCATCATTGGCTTCAATTTGCAATTTCAAATTCCAATCACTGTCTGTATACTACGGCTATTTATCAAAATAGACTAGAAATGTAAATGGAAATTCACATGTAAGTAGGTGCTTAATTATTAATTGTAAACATATTTCTATCGTGTGGTTGTGGAACAGTCTAGTGTCAAAGTTTAAACCGCCTCTTTTTCCTTTTACAAACCATCGAGAAAATGTCTCAGGCGTACATGTATAATAAATTTGTAATACGAACATGACTATGAAAAGTCAAATGCCTAACTTATTTTAATTACAGTAAATAAAGTTTTTCGTAGCGGCTGTCAGAGATCTTCCTTTGACAACCGGGAAAGAGGGCTTAACTCCTTTAAGGTTTTACTTACTGAGTCAACAGAGCGCCTGGAGTATTTATCCGAGAGGCGCAGGTTCAAATTCTGCTTACAACCGTCTTTTGCTTTCCACAAAAATGTTTAACTTTAAACGTAACTTGTGTTCAAAAATAAAATCAATTAAATAGGATATCCACGAGACGCTCTTCAAAATCGGTTAAAAATAGCAAAAACCACCAAATGATTGCATACCAATTAAAATTCTTTGGCATGATTATGGAAATAGTCGGACTTTACCGATACTGACTGGCCCATAGCAGAAGTTTGACCGCTTTTTGGATCATCAACAAAAAAACTATTAAACTTATGTACCTAACTATTTTAATTGAAGTTGTAATTGTTTGTGGAAAGAAAAATAAGTTCGTGAGTAGGATTCAAACATT
Source organism: Xylocampa areola (assembly GCA_935421205.1). Taxonomy (NCBI): domain Eukaryota; kingdom Metazoa; phylum Arthropoda; class Insecta; order Lepidoptera; family Noctuidae; genus Xylocampa; species Xylocampa areola. Next base: position 9,531,150 of record OW285219.1, on the reverse strand, counting down.
TTTATTTATCCGGGAGGCGCCTCCCGGATAAATAAAAGTGTCGGGTCGATCAGCTACTTACTCGGAATAATTGCTACCGTCGCCTATGGCTCGGCTTGCAATCTATCAACTGTAATGACTAACTTAGTTCACTTGTGTCATAATCTAGATACTATTAAGGTACATTTTTATTGGGTTGCGTCAAAATAACCAATAATTTAATATAGAGGAGTATAACAATAAAGAAAGCAATTGCCAATTGCAGTTGTAAAATAAATTATATTTAATATAATCGTATTTATTAATCAATAATAATAAACTATACAATAACATTATTGAGCGCAACTTTCTTAACCTAAATAGGGAGGGGTCCGCGGATAAATATATAATGTTTGGGGTAAAAAGGTAAAAAGTGCTCAATCGGATCCTATGTCATCCGAATAATTTTTAATCTATGTGCCATAATTTCATCTGTGGCAAGGCGGAAACATATTTAAAAAACCTATAAGAGAAGGCACGGTACTGGCATGTAATGCGCCCTCGTTGAAGCCTCTGGTGCTCTAGAGTAGTAGAACTTGTAGAAACCTTTGTAGATACCTCCAGTACCTACTACTTTAAGCCTTTAGCTCCTTTCCTAACGCATCCGGCGAAATTGTAATGCTGAAATACTTAGCCAGGAACAACAGGCGTTGCATAATAATCTGAAATATAGAACTGATGTAAGTTTATACTCTATATTTTATTATGATAGTATATGAGATCTCAGAAATACCGACGCAAGATTATTTTTCAAAACTGAATATACCTTTGATTATACTCTGTATTTATTAAGGTAATTGCATCTGTACAACATTGTATTAACTGCAAAGTTAGTCGTGTCGGTCCAGTTACCTGTATAGGAACTGAATAGATAGCATTGATGTCACCAAAAGACGTTTAATGTGTAAGAATAATTCGGGGTAGTTAGCAGACGTCGAAATGGCTTAGCGGTCAGAGCGCCTGGAGTATTTATCCGAGAGGTGCAGGCTCGATTCAGGGTTAAGACCGTATTTTTCTTTTCACAAAAATTTATAACTTTAGAGTTCTCTATGCATACGTTGATGCTTTTCAAAGATTTATCTCCATCTGAATATATCTCTACCCTCTATACATATTAACATGTAACAACGAATAACCAAAATTATTTATGACTCTACGCCATCCGTCTTTATTTTTTATTTTTTCTCCTAATACCCCGATCCACCAAATGCAGGTTCCCACCAAAACCACCGAGGAACCAGATTTTTTATTTTCAATAAATCTTTCATCTTTTAATATATTCGCCAGTAAAAATGCAATTATTTTATGTAGTCCTTAGGTTAGTCACTGTAGGTACTGTTAATTTTTACACGAATGCCCAAAAAAGGAGTGTTATAAAGTTACAATATTAAATGGAAAAAGAATACGGTCGCGAACAGGATTCGAACCTGCGCCTCCCGGATAGAAACTCCAGGCGCTCTGACCAACTAAGCCATCTCGGGTCGAGATGGCTTAGTTGATGGCTGACCGTATTCTTTTTCCATTTAATATTGTAACTTTAGAGTTCGCTAAGCATTCGTTAATGCTTTTTCAAAGACATATCTTGAAGGAGTGTTATGTTTCAGGGTTCATGTATGTATGTTTGTGACTTACTTTATTCCACCATGACTTCTAAATGTCTGAACCAATTTAGAAGTATGGGATATCGTAAGAATCCTTGAACATTTTTACGGATAACATAGACCGGTAAGATTAAAAAAAAAAATTTGCTTAGCTTGTCGGTGGACTGAACTGTAGAAGAACTGTGATACATTTTCTCCGACTACAAAGAAAATTCTTCGCCAAAAGTTTTATTTTTTTGTGGAAAAAGATATAACTTATAACTTTAAAGCATGCGTTAATGGTTTCCAAAGATATATCTGTAATTTTTCACCTAAGTACCTTATTTATAATTTTTTAATTAAAACTTTTTTTTCACAATACCTACGTTTGGCCGCATCTTATCCACTCCTTAGCGGTGCGCGTTATTAAGGTAATATTTATGTTCTTTAATCTAATGTTAAAAATCAATTACATTTGTCTCTGCAGTCGTTGGCATTATAGGATTGCTATCGCCATGCGTTCTCCTGCTGGCTACAGTATATTAATACTAAGATAAAAGCTAAAGCATTCGTTCACCTGTCATAAAACATCACTCTTGTCCAGCTGCGATACGGCTCATTGCAGTTGTTTCATGTCATGCATGCCACTCTCATCAGCTATTATTAAAGCTATTCGTTTTAATTTTGTAATTGCGCAATAAGCCATGCAGGATATGTATCTATGTAAACACTCACTTTTCTCTACAACTATCCACTGCCCCCCACTCGTGATTATGGTGGTGGATAGCCCACAGTTTCCCGTTGATAATAAGAGAGCTTAGTTGCAATAAGTACGTAGGTGGGAGTGGGTGGTGAATATCTTTTCTAACACACTGGTTTTTTTATTGAACATTGAGTGTAAGTCCGGATATGTATATAAACCTTATCTCCACAACTATCTAAGGCCCTCCGCTCGCTGTTAAATTGATAGATAGCCGATAGTCAGTCTCAGATCAAAATTTTTAGAGGGTGCAAAATACCTATATGACGCCGCCCTCTACCAAAATTTTTAATACTTACATATAAAATACTGAGAGTTTTACGAAATTGTTTATTGTAGCAATAAAAATAATAATCGCTATATAAATTTCAGTCAATCAATATATATACAGGGGGTCCTGTAGACGGTACTTATGACAAACTTCGGGGGGTGATAGCTTGGGTGAAAATCTACTATCATAGCATGTTATAGGTCTGTTCCACAAAAAGTTACGGTGTTCATGTTACTGAATTTTTTCATGTTTTCCAAATTTGTACGTGGGTGGGTGGTGCTGGTTTTTCCGCTAGGATTGTAATTGGTTACTTGCCAAATGATGCTTTCTACCAAGCCCTCGATGGGTCTGTAGAAAATTGCTTATCTTCAGAACTGGATTGACCTTGACGAAAAGTAGGCAACTAGTAGGCCAAAGGGCCATGCGTCGCATAAAGGTTATATCATTCAAAATTAGTTAAAATGAAATTATTTGAATTTTATTGAATCAAAATTCAATGCACCGTCAAAAAAACGGCTTAGGTACAATCAAAGTTTACTGTTTTTTAGCGTATTTTGACGTGCGCTGTAAGCATACCTCCGACCTACTACAGCGTTGTGTTGATCCTATGCGAAGTACCCAAAAATTTTCGAGACATCAGCTGCTACGAGATGAATAGAGAATTGACCTCTCGACTGTTATTTCTAAATAATATAACTTGTTAGTAGGTACATTACGGCTACTGTTAAAGAGTTACAGAAAATTGTAAGGGCCATATGGGGATAGCTTCCGTTTCTGCCGTTCCGGGAATGAAAAAGTAGGGATTTTTTGTATGCGTGCGGATAGTCGCTCTAATTGGGTACCCCTTATGTGAACGCAGGTTTATTGTGAAGCGCTTCCCGTCAAGGAAGCATTGTGTACAATCGTACATAAATTATCTCAGCATAACATCACGCCTGAATTCCCAAAAGGTTATGCAGAGATGTTACACCCACATTTTACCGATGCTGTTAGGTCCTATGTTCGGTGATGAACCTATTACCATCTACTGGGCACAATTCCAATCTCCTGGACGCTGTTAAGCTGAGATTATTTGTACAGAAAATAAAATCTTAATAGCACATGTAATGTGTTAGATTTTTAACAATACAACTTTTTGGTCATCCTCGAACGCTGCAGTGTTTTTAGCTGTTGCGCTTGCTTTATGTGATTTATTGATTTTCCAAAGTTTTTTTTTTATTTAATATAGAGCCTATCTTACTTTCCAGCAATGTTAATTCTTACAATGAAAACGTTCCCTTTTTACGTCAAAAAAGCACAAGCAAACACCGAAACATTTTTTTTTAACTTATCACCCTAATAATTCTCTTGTATTGTAGGAGGATTAAAGACACAGGTCGCACACACCTTAACCGAACCCTAAATTGAACTGGTCATTGTAGGCCATACCAATACTTAGGAAGTTTCTTCAAAAGGGGCAGGTCAAGAGCAACCTCAACTGACGAGCATGCATGAAGAGATTACCGAACATAGATAAAGCAAAAAAGGTGCTAGAATCGTAGCAGGTGAAATTCTAACTGCCTACCTCCATCGGATACAAGCGTGATTGTATTAGATATGTCGTTAGTATTAGGATTATTTTTCGCTTACCTCAGCTATACGAGGTCCATGATTAGGTATGTAGAATGTTGGTAACCCTCCAAAGTAGTACTCGGTCTCTTCATTTTTCCTGAAACATATTTTTCTAAATGCTAATCTTGGTTTCACTAACAATTGGTTTTCTTAACACGTGTGACGTTTTATAATACATTAGACTTATCTATTATAAAGTAAGAAACTGACTGGCTAACTCATCGATCAACACACAGCTGAAACCGCTGAGTCTAGAAGCATGAAATTTTGCACAAATGTTCCTTAAATGACGCAAGTGTGCACTAAGAAGGGATTTTTGGAAATTCATCCCCTAAGGGGTTAAAATAGGTGATGAAAGTTTATATAAAGCTTCTTCATTTTTCGTTAGAAATGTTAAAATTGATATATATGAGCACTTGGTTAGAGAAAAAAGTTTACAGTATCGCTTTTTTAAGAAAACTCATTCTATAAGGAAGTAAAATACAGGATAAACTTTGTATACAATTTTCTAATCTCCGAAACTGCTGAACCTACTTTAACGGGGCTTCCACTGGCAGATAGCTGATCTTATACGGAGTAACTTAAACTACTTTTATTTTAGAAAACGAATTAGGTTTTCGCGCAAAAAAATCTGTTACGCAGACGAAGTGACGGGCACCAGCTCGTTTATTATATATTTTTGAACATTATAATATTCTGATTCATTAAATTGACATTCTTTTTTGTCAGTGCATTGTAATAATTTTATTGTTTTCTAACTCTTTTCAGTATGTATGTCACATTAAATTTCTATGTTTTGCATACCTAAACTCAAACTCAAACTTTTATTTGCTTTCCACAATCGCGTTTGAAGATGGTAAGTAAAATAATGTAGTACATCGTGGACCCTGTTGGGCACGCAAACATTAGGAGAGAGGAAGAACATTTGTAAGAAGGTACTTATAGCATTGGTAAGTAATTCTTTTTATTTATTAAAATATCTACTTAAATAAATTATATGTTATATATGTAGTAGAATACCCATTTGCTATTCTTAATTTAATATTTATTGTAAGTATCTATTCAGGAATTTTCTATTTAATAATCCAAAACTTAAATATTAAAATTAAACCGAATTATTTACAAACTACTATATCTACATGTATACAATAACTTAAAAACGATTCTAAAATAAAAATTTATAGTTTATATCTATAGTTTTTAATATTTGTATTTATCATTTTTAATTATAATTATGTACTTTTAAATTTAGTTGTGATACATACAAACATTATGAATAATAACTTTTGTACCATACTCTTGCAAATAAAAAATTCATTCGTAAATAATCATATTGGTTTATAAACTTGTTTTTATAATCATTATATATTACTCAAGGAAACATTAAAAAAGAATGGATACATGCGGAGCTTGGACCTGCCATGCCGTGGCAATGCTGTAAGAGCATATCTGTAGACGTTACAGTAACATTAGTAGATTATTATAATAAAACAACTTTTAACCGGATTAATCGCAGTCGCAATGTGACGAACGCTGCAACAGGATCGAAACATCAGTAAATACGAGAAAACAAATATAGATTTTATTATCACACACTATGATAATTAATTAATACACATTTAGGTATTTCATTTAGGTTTTTCACAACTCATTATAATAATACTGACGGCCTCATCGGTCTAGTGGCCACAAGGCACAATCTTGGGTTCGATTCCCGTGACGGGCAAAGATATTAACGAAAATTCGGCCGGTAGTGTATATTAAGTAAAACAACTTTTAACCGGATTAATCGTGTGTTTTGTTTCCTGACCTTTTAAGTTGTTTTATTACTCTAATCTATTAAAATTAGACACAAAAAATACAATTCCAAAACTGTTTATAAATGTCTACTTATATACTGACTGTACGAGCAACCGCGCGTCATTGGAAACCCTTGAGAACTACAAAAACCTTCCTTACTGCTACGACATAAAGGTCACTGACAAAACGTTACCATAGACCTGCGGTATAATGCCTAAATATTTCGAAGAATTTTCCACAGATTTACTTACTTTGGATTATCGTTATCGAAGTCATCCATTTCTGGTACGACATACTTGGCAGGGGGTGTGATGTCAGTGGTCACCTGGTAAGTGTTATACGGTGTATTGCTGCTATCCAGGGTTTTAACTCGACCTTCATCGTTGCTACGGAATAAAACCTTAGATTAATAATATTACACATCCGACCAAATTTTCAGTCACGGCGATCTATCTCGACGGAGTACACAGAAAATAATAATTGTGTACAAGCGTATGCGCAAACACAGGTGCACTCCCTCTTCCTTCGCCTTCACCCCCATAGTCAGGAGATTAGGTGCAGCAACAAAGGGTTGACCTGTTCTCCAAAGCATGGGTTTGTGATACCGTCAACTTCCTAACTCCGGGCCTATCGTAACAGAAAAATCCAATAACACTACTCTACATGTCTGACGGGAAAATCGGATCCAGGCACACAAGAGCAACGAGGGAGTTCTAAAGTCGTCGGCTGCTTGTTTTCAGACTTTACCTGTAGGTTAGTTTACAATAAGAGCTTCATTGATTTTACTTTGAGCTGATTTCCAACATATTCTACTTCACCTTTGCTGACATCACATTACAGTTTTATTTCAAAAATCTCTATGTTTATTTATTATTATATATAAATAAAATAAATACTCACTATCTTGTAAAATCACCAGCTGATTCAAATACACTCTCCTTAGCTTGTTCGGTATAAGGGCGAGATCTGTCTCCAGACCAGCTGGACGTTCTTTCTTCAGTATTTTGTTCTCTTATTTTTATTGGTCTTATCTCGATTCTTTCTTCGTCCCTGTTTTCTTGTCTATCTCCTGTAGTTTTTTGATAATAAACTACGGGTCTTATCTGCTGCCTATCTATATCTTTATTTTTTGTCTGCAAATTATCTCTTGGCCTAGCGCCAAATGTAGCTTGTGTTACTGTTTGCCTATCTTCGGGTCGCACGTATACTGGAATATTTTCTCTGGGTTGTTCTTGATCTTGTCTGGATTCTGAAGTCGAGGTTTGTAACCTCTCGAAAAATTGGCTCTGTAAGCTATGGTCAGGTTTTATTTGCTGACTGCTTTCATGTTTATTGTAAGATGTACTATCAGAGTATTTATTTTGCAAATTTGCCTGCTGGATACTGGGAGTCTCGTCAATTACAAATTTTGTATCAAATCTCATCGGCTCAGTCACTGCTACTACTGTTTGTTTAACCGGTTTTAATTGCTGATCTTCAGAGATCTGCAGTTTTTTTTCAACATTATATTGAGCCCATTGTTGGGACTGTGTTGTATCTTCGTAGACTACGTGTGATAAGTTTTTGGTCCTAATATTTGAACTAGTCTCATACTTTTCGTCGAGCTTCGAGTTTGTTATTCTCTCTTGGGTTTTTTTCTGTTGGTCATTTTCAACTTTTATTTGGGACCAAGGTTGAAGTTTTGACTTATTTTCCGTCGTTGTTTGAGGCCTTATTTCTGGTCTTGTTTGCTGTTTTTCTTGAAGTTTTATTTGTTGGTTGTTTTCCACTTTTGTTGGTGACCAAGCTTGAGCCGTTGACTGCACCTTGCCTACAGTGGTGGTCTGCGGTCTATCCACTGAAATAGTTTGCGCTTTATTTCCAGAAGTAACACGCTGGTTATTGTCAGATTTTACTTGAAACCAAACTTGAGGCTTTAAGGTTGTTTTTATAGTAGTTGTTTCTTGGTTGGCTTGCCAATATTGTTGAGGTTTTAAAGCCGGTGGCTGCTTGTTTCCAGACTTTACATTTTGGTTGTTCTCAATCTTTGTTTGTGTCCAATACGGAGATATTGTAGTGGTCTTCACTACGTCATTGGTCGTCCGGTCTTGGTAATTACTTACAGTTTTCGTTTGTGTCCAATATGGAGACTTTGTAGTGATCTGCTGTTTATAATTCTCTACCTTTGTTTGTTGCCAAAATTGAGATTTTAAAGTTGTTGTTGTAGGTTTCAGTGTAGTGGAAGTAGTTATATTGATTCTAATAGGTTCACCGAAATTTATGTCAGCCCTTGCAGGTTCTAGAACTAGCGGATTATCAACGTTACATATCTCTCTTCCATTAAACCTGATTGCTTGGAGTCGTGGTGCTGGATTTTGAGAGTTATATTGGACAAAGAAACGTATGGTTAGAGGTTGACCGGGAACTATCTTCATTTTTGTGTTTTCTATTTTAAAGTCCATGTTGTCTTCCGTTGTTACTTCGCCTACCCAGTTCTGAAAAAATAAAAGACTTGACTAACCGGGATGTCCCAAACTATGAAGTAACCTATAAAATTATCCAGTCGCTAGAGAGAGTTACCAAAGCTGTTGACATCTTTAGTCAGAAATGTAAATACAAAACAAATCGGGTTTATTTCTAGTAAAATACTCACCCCGAGTATGTCAGACTTGCTATCAAGCACTATATTCAGCCACAATGCATGGAGAGTGATGTCAGTAGATAAGTTGAGGACTCCGTACCATTTCCCAGGCTCCGTCCCAGGCGGCTCGTACATAAAAACGCTAGGACATGGCGATAAAAACGCCGGCGCTTCTGTGCTTTGACCGAAACTTGGCGCCGACGCAAGAGCGAGAGCAAGAAAAGAGCTTAGAGCTCTAATCTGAAAAATAAGGTTACCATTGACGTCACTACTGTTATTAATAAATGGCTCGGTTTCGCCATCAAGCGTATGACAACACCCTGCTGTCATGATTACACGAGATGGTGAATTGGAGGCTCCACAACAACTGCCGCTTCAAATATCTACGCAGTAGCATATACCAAATCAGAAACAAACGTCTATAGTCGTATTGTTCTCTTATAACCCTTTTATAATATAAAACAATGAACGTAAACTATATTGTTTTTGTAATAAACATCTCATTTATGTTATTTAAATGGGAATTTCCACTGTGATTATCCATGGAAATGCCATTATGCTTGTTTTAAATTTACGACAGTGTTTCCCGGCTAAGACCAGAGCACGCCTTGAAGTCTAATATTGTGAAGAGATGGGCACCGAATCTATCAGCAGGTAAGTACTTATTTATTATCACTGAGATTACATAAGCGAATATTTTGTCTTGCATTGTTTATATCTATAATATTAAACAGCCGTTAATTTAGTTCTTCGAACATTATGTACATGTGTTAATTATTATATTAGTAATTTACTATTTATGGGCACTTGTATTGATTTAAGTCAAAAGAGTATTGTAGGGAGTTAGTTCAACTGTCCAAAAAAGCCGGTTCTCGAAGATCCTCTTTGATTTTCTCACAAAAACTTCCTTCTACGTTTCAAAGTCACGAATTTTTATAATATTATCTATACTAAAATTAAAACAAAATAATACAAAAATCTGTTTTTACGTATCACAAACCGGTCACAAACCATCATTTATTGATCACCATGACACTGTAGATTATTATTATCACCACACTTTCACACTCGCATCACCCACCTCACACAATAATCACCATATAAAAAAAAACCATCCTTACCATATTTAAAATAAATACAATGTATAAAAACTACTCTAGGTGTTTATTTTTGTATGAGACGGTCGGCGCTCGCGCCTGTTTTTGCGAGAATGACATATAAATAAAAATAACTTAAAGTTCAAGTTTAGAACGAAAAGGACGGGAGGAAAACATCCTTTTGAGAGAAAGAGACAAACGTATGATGTGAATTATTTAATGAACCACGATGCAAACCTGTTAGTTTATAACTAATCATCGTAGAGGTTAAAGAATTTTAATAAAGATATTTTTTTATAGCCTTTATTATCAATTTATTAAATTCCATAGTTTTGTAAGAACAACTTAGGAAGCTACCGAATATAATTTAGGGACGGATTAAGACCCTATTGCTATCAACCGGACACAATTCCCTCTCTCCCTCTCTGCTACTAAAAATTTTCTAAACACCCAATAACAGTTTGTCCGGCCTGGAAATCGAACCCAGGGCCGCATGCTCAGCAGTCGCGCTCGAGACTACTCTTGTTCCATACGCTACTGTATCTGCCCGCTTGTTTTAATACCAGTATTTTACATGGAGTGACTGCCTAACTGATCTCCACAACCCAGTTACTGGGTAACGCGATATCTCGTAGTAAGCCTAGTTGTCAGACTTTCAGAGATCTGTCTATCCGTAACAGCTGTAATAGCTAATAGCTGCTGTAATAGTATTTTTTGCCTTCTGAGCGTCTTAATTTTAGACTAGCCATAAAAAAAACTTAGGCCTTTTCAAGGGTTTTAGGCCTTAATCAAGAGTCTTGAATAGGCCTAGCCGCGAGGACTAAATAGCTTGATAGTTCTTAAGCCTACTGTGACTCTTATTTACCAGTCTAGTAGCCTAAAATTTGCAATACTAACGACAAGCTCAGCTTATCTATATCTATCTTATCCTTGATCAATGTACGGGCGCTAGCTCAACACGAGTTTATTCTACATAGATAGATATATTATACTTTATTGTACACTGAACAGAACTTAAATATGAGAAAAAGAAAACAAACAAGAATGGTACAAATGGCTGTCTTATCGGTAAAAGCAATTTCTTCCAGACCACAATTGGATGGCGATGGTAAGAATAACTATGAAATTTGAAAAGGGTAGCTTGCAGCGTACTACTGTAGACTTAATATAAACATACAACTAAAGATAATATATAAATATATAATACATACATGGGTCTTAAAATTATATTTGAACATATGCAGTAAAACTGAAGTCTTATGCTATTTAGCATATGACATGATGACCTTTCCTCCTGATTTGCATTACCTGACCTTTCCTTATAGACGGGATATAGAGAAAATTTTAATTATGTAACGTCAAATACGATATTTCTAAATTTTTTTTCTGGACGTATAAAAGTGACATCAGACAAGGATCAGTTTGACCCGCGACATCGCCGCGAGCTCAGCTCATAACTAAGGGCTCCGTTCGAGTTCGAAACTAGTCGGGCAATCCCAAAGAATGCACGTGAGTTATAATCGTTGAACAATCATTAATGAAAAAGGGAATCAAAAGCATTAAATTAATGTTTAATGTCACACTATAAGTCCTTGCAGAACCAGCCAGCCATACCAGGTGTGCCAATCATGCCAACCATGCCAGCAAGCCAGCCAGCCATTCTAGCCAAGACAGCCAAGTCAGCCAAGTCAACCAACTTGATATAAGCGCGCCATTGCTAGCAACCCTACACTTACCATAAACAAGATGTGACGTGTTCAGGAGGATGGGAGCTCTTTTTTGGGATTAATCTTTTTCTGTACTCCCTTCTTTTTCTTCTGTGTCCTTACTGGCTGTGTCAAACAAATTATGTCTTTCTTTATTATTTCTTTCTTTTTATACCTTAAGCGAAATTGATATAAGCTTATTATAAATCTAATTTGATTATATTAGTCCTGGGCAGTGGCGTGCACTGCATATAGGCAAATAAGCAGTGCCTACTTCAAAAGAACTACCTAAATACAACCTATATCACAATTTACTATATCTGTATATTATACAGTTAAAGTATATTCTGTATATTAAACAGATATAGTAGATCTGTAAATGATTGCTAAATAAATATCGCCAGGCGTCGCCTTAAGACGAATACAAGGATACTTGAAATTCAATAGATTCGGACAATGACAAGGTAGCTCAGTTGGTAGAGTGATGCCACGGAATGTCAAGTGTCTCGGGTTCAAGCCCCGTTCTTGTGTTTTATTTTTGAATGTTTCCTTGAAAAATAGTAGTTAATATAGGCATTAAATGGCCTCAACATGTAAATATAAAAAAAAAACATTATATATAAACATAGTATATAGATATAGTAAATTATGATATAGGTTGCATTTTGGTAATTCTTTTGAAGTAGGCACTGCTTATTTACCTATATGCAATAAGCGCCACTGGTCCTGGGTTCACTTGGGTCGCGCAAAGTATTATTGGGTTTTTCCGTAAGGAAATTCTCTGTAGCAGGTGAGAATTTGGAATAGTGCCCGGAAAATGGCAAAAGACTCACCACCTTTTACATAGAACCGTACGTACATCGGTGAAATGTGGGTGTAGAACTGTGCCTCTACCTATCACCTCGGGGAAAAGAGCGAAAGTGAAACGAAACCAAAAATATTTCATTTTTTTTTTTTGTATGTAGCATGCCTACCATATCCAGCGATTCATTAACATTCGTTTAAATCGATTCACAATTGTTGCCAATTGTGAACCGATTTGAATAAATCTTTTTGTGTAAAAACTATTTTCTAGATGTGGTCTCATTTAAATTTGGATCTGATGAAGACCTCCGAAGATCAACAATGGAACTCTTCAAATAATTGCTGTATTCGTAATGTCTGTGTATAGTTTATTGAAGATGCTTTTTCTTTTTTCTAAATGACTTTTTCAGTTGTTAATTGGACTGTTAACAATATGAAGGCGCTAACTCTGTGTGTCGAAGTAGGCACACTACTTCAAGAGTAGGGCTAGGGTTTCGTGAATGGGTATTCACGAAACACATATGTTCACTTAAGGGATACCCAATTAGTGCCACTGTTCAAATGCATCGTGTTTTTTAGTAGAAAGAATGAAGAAAATTATTATGCGCTTTAAGCGCTTAAAATAAATAGGACAAAACAAAGACACACAAACAATTTACTTCGGTGATCAAAAAAACATTTATGAAAAAAAGAATATTACCTTCAAAAACATGCAGCGCTTTGCATCAAACGTGATACCACAAATTGAACATAATACCGGTATCATCATTTGATTATATCCAAGATTATCGATATAGTAATTAGCTTTCCATTTGCCATTCAACCAACAATAAGTCTTGATCTTTGTCTAAAAATATTTAAATCTATTACATTGTATTCCCCAAAATGTAGAAAGGTATACTTACTGAAGTACGCACCTACACGTACATTTCACTGGTGCTGTTATTACTAATCCGATGATAGTTAGCATGCTTAATGGCATTATAATGCCATCAACAGGGAAAAAATCAAAACTAATGATTGTTTCTCAGAGTCCCCTAACAGAAAAACCCAATAACCCTTCGTCCGCCGATGAAAATCTTAGAATAATGCAAATAAAAACTCTAATTAGCGGTGGGCAGCTCCGGAAGGACTGAGCCAAAGAAATCAGTACTGTAGCCGGAGACAATAACCTATTCCTTCAAATCCTTACGGGTCCGCGGAGCCGGTTTCGGAGCGGCACCGGAGTAAATAACTCGCGAAGCTATTTGATTACAGAGCGGCATCGGAATCAATGACTCCGCGGAGTTATTTATTCAGAAAAAGTAATGTTTATTTCGGAACGGCATCTTTGGCTCTTTAATTCTTTGGACTCACTGGGTCGCTTGCTATTTATCGTTTTATTTTACGTTGTTTATACCTTGGCATGAACGTAAATTGAGGATCGATACGTCACCTTAATAGATTTAAAATTGAAAATGTTTGGTGTGGGACCAAGAAAGCGATTAGGTAGCGATTGAACTAATATTACGGTTCACTCTTACTCTTATAGATGTATCATTCAGAGTTCAATGTTGCATTGTGAACCAATGAAATTAAATGTTTTGGTGAATCAAATGAATAAGGAGCCAGAGGTGCCGCAGGAGCCAAAGGTATAATTAAAGTGAATCGGTACCGGAGTCGGTCTCGGAATAAGTGAATCAATTTACTTTGTGGAATAATGATTATCCACCGCTAACTCTAATCAAAATACTACATGCATTTTGATTAGAGTTAAGAACAACAAGCTTATTTACACTCTTTTGTAGTGTGGTGTTACTGTTATTGTCCTCGAGCAATGTCACCAGTTTTCCTTGAGTAAGAGTTGTTAGTAGTAGGGGGACTGTCCTTTATACTGCTACCGCTCCGATGTGACCCTTCTTTTTTTGTGTGGAATCTTCATCATGGACGCTGTGCCAGTGTCCCACGGACTAAAACCCAAACGGTCCTACACTTACCTTTGCCAGTGACCCGGGATCGCAACTGCTTTCATCGCAACCTCGACAGGTGTAAATGATATCCCCGTTGTAGCATTCATAGGCAACGGTAACCGTCACCATAGTGGTTATAATTTTTAACACAGATACCAGATCTTTCAAACGCATACGTAGCGAACTCTAAAGCTAGATATTATATATCTTTGTGAAAAGGAAATAATTATTTTACCAAGAGACGTATTGAAATGTTTGAGAAGAATGCAGCGTAGTGAGCCGAGATGGTGCACTTAGTGGTCAGAGCGCCTGGAGTATTTTTCTTTACACAATTTTATTTTTATTTTTTAATAAAGTTTGCTATAGAATACCACTTTTCGAAGGTCAAACACTACAGTAATTACTTTGGTGACATGAATAACCAAAAAATCGATAATGGACATGAATTTGTATCCCTAACATAGATAATGTTTTTAGTCACATTAACATTTCCGCGTATCAAGAAAGACCTCGTGGTTGTGTTGTATAAGTCTACGGCAACTTTCATTGGAGGATGACTGTGCTGGCGGGACGAAATCTTCTGGCAGGGAGCGCTTCTTAAAAGTATTGTTCTGTAAGGACCCTAAAATTCGATTATCCAATATTTTAATTGTTCATTAAGTTTAGACAAGAAATTTATCTGAAAGATCTATGTATATTCATAATTTCTAGCACTCTTGACTTGTCTTCTTCTTGCTTCTAGGATATATTTCTGTGCCCTGGTCGCAAGTTATTTAGGGTCGGCAAAACATGTTTTACTCTTCCATTCACCTCTGTCAGTCGTCTCGTTATCGATCACTCCCTTTTCATTCATATAATTCCTCATATTCCTCCCTCTTCATATCATTCCCTCTCTGTAAACATACATACCTAACATCAGGCCTGTATTCCTCGTGGGGGTAGGCAGAGGTCCTACGGCGATTGCTGCAATGAACCCGGAACCTCGATAAAGGGTAGAGTGGAACCGTGTGGTTTTTAGTCGGTTGTGTCCGGCACAACATCCATGATGGATATTCCATACACAAAACAACGGGAGGCAGAGGTGGCAGTTGTACGTACACATTTCACCAATGATGATATTTATACCCATGTAACAGGGGATACCCAATTAGTGCCAGTGTTCAAATGCATCGTGTTTTTAGTAGAAATAATGAAGGAAATTATTATGCGCTTTAAGCGCTTAAAATAAATAGGATAAAACAAAGACATGATGAGCCTATTTCCATCGACCGGGCACAATTCTAAAATCGGGGAAAACCCAATAACACTTTTCCCGACCCGGGAACCGACACCAGGACCTCACGCTCGGCAGTCGCCCTTGCGACCACTAGACTAATGGATCGTCTGTAAACAATTGAAATTGTACCCTAACTTAATCAATTTAACAACAAAATAATTAAGAATAGCACCAATAGGTATTGAAGAACCAAAGAATAAATGGTTTTAGAGGTAAATATAGACACAAAGAATTCAAAAAAAATACCTAGTTTTATTAATAACATTAAGATTAATAAGATTTTCAATAAAATAAAAGTATAAAATACTGCAATCGGCTACAATATGGTTTCAACTTAAGTCAAATATCAAATATGCTGAGGCATGACGTCAAAACGGCGCTATGACACCCAGCAGCGTTTTTGCGGTTAAATCAAATTAGATAGATTAAAATGGAATAATTTGCGTTGAAACTTGGTTTATTGCTGAAATGATGTGTTTTTCGGATATAGTAGACGTGTACCTACATTATAAAAGGAGATTTCAAAATCTGTCATCATGCCTATTACTTGTTTAATTTCACTCGATGCCAAAGTCACTATACCAGTAATATTCAAAAACAATAAAGAATAAAACAAATGAGGGCTAATCGTCCTCATATTAGTAGCGAAAACTACTAAACTAGATTAGATAGTAGACGTCATACAATTTGCTCATAGATAAGGTAATTACTACCTAGCTACACAAAACGCTGTATCATTACAAAAACCCTCATTAGTACAATCCGAGGAAAAATCAAATTCAATGACATGTGCTCAGTAAATCTGATTGTCCCTAGTAATAATGATTGGGTGTTACTTCTATAAAAAAAATCTAGATATAAGGGCTCGTGGCGGCTGCACAGATTTATCATTTAATATCTAAAAGTGTCCGTACTTCGGAGAGCACGCAAAACCGGATTCTCTGGTTGTCACACAAGGATCTATGAAAACCTTTACGTAGGTATGTGGTCGTCAGATGCCTGGAAGTCTTACCATGTAACTGTTATGAAGGTCAGATAGACAGTCGCTCCATGTCCCGACCGTATTTCGGTCACGGCTTCCTATCTCCACGGAAATTAGCCAAGTACGCAGAAAATAATTATAGTGCACAAGTGGAAGCGCTAACACAGGCACATTCCCTCTTCCTTCACTCTCATAGCCCGATAAGACGACAATTCGACACGAAAAGAGAGATATCAGGCGCAAGATCGTGCTCTCCGAAGTACGGGGGTGTCACACCACCAACTTCTTAACTTTGGGTTGCTACTGAGTATCTCATGCTCAGCAGCCGTGCTAAGGACCACTAGACCACCAAGGCAGTCCTCGCGCCATGTAACATTCTAGATTTAAGGTGCATTCAGCTTTTTTTTTATTAGCGAATAGGCTTGCGTTTGTCTACCATCTCGCCTGATGTTAAGCTAGACTGGAAGCGGACCCTTACATACTTGGGAAAAGGCTAATATCATTCAGTAGTTCTAGTTTTTGTCATTATACTATGCATATTTTCATTACTTTATATCATTTTTAGTGTTGTACCTACACCGCCAACTACCCATGTCCATCGCACTTGTCCCAAAGGTTCAAAGGTTGCCTGTAAGAAATTGCTATTAACGATAAGACCAGCCCGTCTGCTCTGCCATGCAATTCCTTCAGTATGAGGAAAAACGCGGTTTTGAGAAAACAGTAAAAAACATTTTGATATAGATTTTTCCTCTTACTGCGTTTTAGGGCCTGCACGGTAGCATTGTACATACCACTTCTGTTTTTGTAATATTTATTTGATTAAATTCTTGTTATTGGTGTACAGTACAATAAATAATACTATATATGGTCTATATTTAGATATTCGTGATCATGCACAAAGACGAGAAAATTAAAGACCGATTTCCAACATTCATGATCATATATTATTTTGTTATCACTCAACTGGAATGATTAGGCTGGATGGATTGATTCATATTACGGATCGTCTGTTATCAATCAGATCATGATTGAGATTGTACTAATAACATAGTAGATAACTAATAACGATAACTGCTTTACAGGCAGATATCGCTGGCTACCTCAGTTACCTGCACATTTATCAGCTTCGACTTCTGTACCACCACGCTCATTATGACTTTATAATAGCAATCTAACTAGTATGTAATGATTTTGTATAATTTAGCGTATGTTAAACCAGTCTATTCGAGCCTACGTTAGTAAAATGAGGTTGATTTGCCCTCATCTGTGTTATTCGCTATTCTTCGTAAATATTGCTGGTTTACTAAGTTTAGCGTTATGCGAAATTAAATCAGTAAGTTTCATCAAATGTAATACAATAAAGATTAGATTGAAGTTTGAAATTATCATATCTCGACATAGATATTTTTTTCTCATAACGAAATGTATAAGACAGTGAAAGAATAAAAGATCTTGTACTTGAATAACGATGGACCCCAACATAGACTAACTATCAATCAGTCAAATTTATTTATTGGTCGAATATGGTAATTTCGTGTTACAATCTTACAATGGTAGATAATATTTCCGTATATTCTGCCATTTTCAATAGGTAGCGTGCAAATACATATTATAAGAATAATTAGAATGATATGGACATAGTGAATTATTAATTATTAGTGACTAAAATATTATTTAAATAGTTTTTTTTTACTATTTAAATAATATTTTAGTAGAATCAAGCAGATAAATAATGTCAATTGTACTGGTTTAATTAATAAAAACATATTTATTTAAGAAAGAAAAAAATATTTTACAATTATATTAATAAATTGATAGATATTCTCATAAACAATGTAATTTTAAATAATGCTTGTAGTAAGAACTTTAGATTCTTAGGCAAATGATTAATTATTACAATGGTCATACAGTAAGCATTTCTTTTAAATATCTCTAATTTTATTGGTGTAAACATAGTTTGCCAGTGTGTCGGATTCAGTATGTTGGGGTCCATCGTTACCTTCAACAGACCATAACCTGCCGGGGCTGCGGTGAATGCAGCTGTGAGCCCGGAACCCCGGTAAAGGCTAGTGGAGGACCTCGTGTTTTTAATTCAGTAGGAGTCCGGCACAGCGTCCTGACGACTTCCGACATTTTCCGAACTTAAAAAGTGGTCCAATCTAGTCTAAAACTTCTACCAGCTAATATAACAATTACACAATTTTTCAGGGTCCCTACAGATCAATTATATTGAGAAGTGCACCCTGCCAGAAGACATCTTACCGCCAGCACAGTGATCCTCCAGTAAAAGTGGTTGTAGAAGTATACAATACTTCTTCGAGATCGTTTTTAACTCGAGGAAACTTTACTTTTACTAGAAACGTTGTACGCGCTAAGGTATGAAATTATTTTTTATATCAAAGTGGACGGTTGAGATGGACATCGATGTGCTAAACCAATGTATTGTCAGCGCTTCGAAATTTTTGATGTACCGATTTTCATCATTGGATGCATCGGAGATTCTAATTATTTTATTTAATAGTTAACTTACTATGTAAAATCCATTTATTTAATCTAAAAATTAAATGGTTTTTTTTTTTTGTAATAATAGTATGTTAAAGATAAATCTTTGAAAAGCATTAACGCATGCTTAGCAAATTCTAAAGTTATTATATTAAATGAAAAAAGAATACGGACAGGAGCAGGTTCGAATCCTGCTCACGAAAGATGTTCTGTCTCCGAAGAACGAATATTAAGAAAAAAAAAACTGAAATAATTAACGTTTTAAATTCAACGATACAATTGTGAACCAGTATTTTTTTTTCATTAAGGTAAAGGTCAGAAGCTATCTTTGGTCTAAAAACAAATGGAAAGCAAACTATTTAGTCGACAATCTCGGTTGCAATGAGATGATGGTACCTTTAATTTGCTCAATATATAATATCAAGTTTGATAAAAAGCGCTGCATGTATTATAAGGTATAATGGCTTTCCCTTGTTAACTTATTCTTGGTTTTGAAAAGCGTCTTCGATAGCGATACTTTTTATTTTCTGCCCTAATTATTGAAGTACTTGTTACTTTTTAATTTTTGCTACAAGTTTTACGTATATCTATGTACAGGAATACGCGCAGGAGAGTTTGTTGTCTCGTTTCTGTTTCTTCTCTAGCTATTGCACTTGCAAGCGGTGAAGAGCGAGTAATAGATTAAATTGTTCTCTTTGTAACTCACGTCAAACTGAACAAAATTATTTCTTAGTCAACTTTTATTTTCCAAAAAAAAAACGTTTATATCTACTGAAAAATCTGCATTTATGCTTTTAAATTTACGCCTACTTTACTTCTTTACTTTACTTCTTTTCTAATTCTTCGATAAAGGAAGAAGTCCAGCAATACTTAAAATGTCAATTTTATGTTTCAGGGATTTTACAATTTTGAGAATATCGACGTAAATGAACTGAGTCATCTGGTCACTAACACATTCGAGTATGGCAAGACTCGGTGGACAAGCGAAATGTATATATCAGGGAAACCATTTCAGACCATATTTTGTATAGAACAAGAGACTTGGATTATGCCTATTTGAAGTAATGGAATTTAGGAAAAAAAATATTAAATACAAAATGACAATTAAATAATTTACCATGATTACTTCTCTTATATCTTTTAATTCCTTGAAATAAGACAATGAGTAAAGCCTCCTCAACATTTTTTATTGTTCTGTAAAATAAACAGCAAATAAAAATACATTGTTTTTTATTAACTAGAAGGAACTTTATGGCTCAGTTGCACCAACTTAACTTTAACCGTGACCAACGTGTTACTGTTTAATTTTTAAGGTATTTACAAAAAAAATAACACGTCGGTAATGTCATTGATAAGCCGAACCTTAGGCTACTTTATTACTTTTAGTTTAGAAAGGAGCCCTTAGTTATGAGTTTGACACGCGACGTCCACGGACTCAGCTCACGATTAAACGTTTCGTGTGAGTTGGAAACTAGCCGGGCAATCCCGAAAAATGGACGTAAGTAAGTAAAGTAAGTAATATCTTAGGTTTTCGCGATCACTGCACATTATAATAAAACAACTTTTAACCAGGGTAATCGCGTGTATTATTGGTTTTTGTTCTTCCTGACGTTTCGAATACTTTGCAGCGTTCGTGGTCGCTGGAGGACTAAGGTGTGAGGCGTCATAACAGTTTTATTAAAATTATTTCAGTCTACCGTAGATATTTTCTAAAACTATCCCTGAGAAGAATTAATACCGAAGGTGGTTGGCACTTACCACCTCTTTGGAACCCTGTACTAAAAATAATCAAGTCCCAAGATATTGTATTTATTACCATCCATTTTTTTTTTTGCCTAAAACATCCTTTAAAAGAACGAACCTGTGTTGTCTGTGACACGATTGACACTTAAGTCCCAATAAATCTAGACAGTTCGAAGTTCCAGCTAATCTACATAATATACTGCAATAGAGGCAATCGAAATAAGCTCGGGTCTAAATTTCGGGGAAAACGCGTACGGCGTAGTGACGCGGAGTGTGATTAGAAATCTGGGTCAAATGTGGGGCCATTTCCAATCAACAGATGTAGGTCCAAAATTCAAAATGTGTGCTTTAATTTCAACCCACGTCAGACTGGAACGGCAGAACTAATTTTAACGTAAATGCTGTACAGATGAAAAGTTAATAAGGGTTGCATTTTGGTGATATAATAAAGTAAGTGAGGTAGAATTAGATGGATGATTGTATTGGTATGTAGTGTATTTATTATTACTTGCCTGGTTGGTCTAGTCGCAAGCGCAGCTGCTGAGCGTAAGGTTCAATACCCGGGTCAGGCAAAGTCTTATTGGATTTATATTTAGGATATTCTAAGTAGCAGCCTGGAGTTTGGAATTATTGTTGGTGGCAATAGGCTCACTACCTATGTAGTAGAAATGTGGATGTACAATAATATTCAGGTCAGTGGGTACGTACTCATCTACTTAACCCTTCGGGGATACAACCGTGTTGCTATGATATATAATTGTGAAATTTAAGATATTATCGTTCATTTGCAGCAGCAAATTCCAAATAATACCTTTAACCTGTTACTGTTCACACTCCACATTTACCATTCACCAACCAGCGTACCATGGCTATCTTGGTTACCAACGAATTAATTTTTATTTTGCGAACTAAACCGTGGAAAACCGGGCGACCTATATAAAATGTTTCGCAATACTATCCCCCAACTGCGATGAAAATTCTCCAGTACAAGGTAGGTTTTTTACTTTCTTGTACACACATAGATGGCATGGTTAATTAAACAATATTTTTGCTTTTCATAAACACGCTACGTCGCAATGTACTACAAAATGACCATAAATTCAATGGTATCCGAGATATCCAATAGGTACGCAGATCGAATGCACCACAAAATTCCGCTCATGCCTCCATCATTTTGTAATAAGTACCCCGGACGGGTTCCGAAATTCAGTTACATTGAATCGTTACACGATCACGTTACCCGCAATCAGATACAATGCACCTCCACGAAATTGAAATGAGGAAAGACTATGCTTCGAAGGTTTCGAGGGACAGTCCTACTTCCTTCCTACTATAATATTATAAATGCGATGGTTTGTGAGAATGCATGTATGGATGTTTGTTACTCTTTCACGCAATAACCACTAAATAGATTTGGATGAAGTCTGACACAGATAGTGTTTTTTTATCCCGGCTGGACCCGGGTCTGATATCCACGCAGAAGAAGTCGCGGGCAGATGCTAGTATATTATAAATGCGAAAGTCTGTGAAGATGGATAGATGTTTGTTACTCTTTCACGCAATAACTACTGAACATAAATTAATACATAGAATACTTTTATCCTGGTTAGTGTTATATAGGTACCAGTAAGTCACCACGGCTGTAGCCGGCTGCAACTGAACTGTCGTCGACAACATGCCGCTCGTCTCTAAGAGCCCTTATTTTAACAGTAGAATGCGTTTCATTAATAAACCGTCTACACTAGGAATTTCTATCGTATCGTATTTCGTAAGTGCGTTCACAGACTAAAATCTCACATGCACATCCAGACCTACGACAATTATCTATAGGATTTGTTTCAGCGCAGCACCTCGTCTCTCGACCACTGCGCCGTCTATTCAATTTTATTAAGTGTCTTCCGCAATGACAAGAAAATTCCTGAAAAAGACCCCAAGACCGTCGGCAGACATATGAATCTGATGGAGAGGTAGTTTTAGTTCACTCTTAGAAATTCGTACCATCTATTATTAACATCGAATTTTAAATATGTTTATCCTGATACGTTCAAAACTCACCGTCCCATTACTCGCAGCACAACAAAGGCTCAGTTCTACCTGTGTTTACCTGCAAACGTTCCGCCGTACACTACTGATGTTTGCTCCGCCATCCGCGCATGCTGATTCGCCTTTATTGAATTTGTATTTAGATAGTACAAACTGCGCGCAAATTTTGGCACTTAGATAGATAATGCGTTGGTTAAAATGCTTTTGGAGATACTTGTAATTATTAATAACCCATTCGCGTGTATGGTACTAAAGATAATGAAAAATTGAATAAGTTTAGCATCAATTCACTTTAAAAACCAATACAGAAAATTCTGCAAAGCGCTTAAGTGAGAACTGCTAAACAGGTAGTTTACTTTAATTCGATAAACCATGCAAAAGCAGTAGAATAGATATAGAGTGGCATAAGTATTACCTCAATACTATTGAAATAAACTGTATTTGAATTACAACTATTATTACATTCCAATTACATATCTAGCAGAATCGCCATTTATGGCTTTGTAACTACAAAAAAGTAATTTCTGACATACGTCACCGTACTAAAGCTGTCTGTCTAGAAGTGTCTGTTGTGTTTTTAGATGTTTACAAAATGCCAAAAAGTGTAACAGATGATTATACGAGGTCTAGTGAGAAGCCGAGAAGTACCAGCAGGAGTACAATAAACTTGCAGGTAAATCTATATTATATAAAGATTAGATATTAAGCCGTCATGCAGTTTCATTATTCAAGCTTTCACTTGTTCCAATCACATATTCATGCCATAAGCAAGCGAGACTTGAATAGCCTTCATTCTGAACCGGTGATTCACACTATACTTGGAGTCTTACGTAAACCCAACCAGATACACACGTTGTAGGTATCAATCTTTACCAATTTATGTGACATCTTCAGCTGGAACAACCGTGTGATGAGTGGGTTCATAACCACCTTCCTAATCATGACGCAATTGGTTTGTAACGAGTTCTTCAAAATGCACGCATGAAGTTGTTGCACTTTGGAGACCTAGGCACCACCTCTTCGGTCCCTCTCTTATTATAAAAAACGAAGTTGGTAGGTCCACAACGAATAAAAATATGAAAGAACAATTAAACTATATACAATGCAAGTCTGCCTAAAGGCCACGAGCAGTTCTTCAAGAAGACCTATTACAGTTAAAACTTTAGAAGCTATTGTTACTGTAACTTCATATTCCCCAACGCAACCTTAGAAATGTAAAGGAAAAGGAGCAAACTAGTGCCGTGGTTGTAGACAAAAGAAGTATGCATTGAATGCGGTAGCTTCAAAGTGGGCAAAGGGTGGGACTGTACTAATGCGGCATGTAGTGTAGCGAGATCTAATGCAACAAGATGTATTCAGCATTCTTTGGGCTTCGCTTGGTGGTGGAAACAGAACTGCGCAACGCGCTTTGTTTGTTGTAGAAGTATTCTGGATGTCGTCATTAGTATGTTTTCACGATAAGGTAGTGTTTTGAGGTCGTATGAAGTGTACAAAAGTGTTATTCATTTGATGGCTAGTTCCTTTAATACCATACTTTTTAGAAATTTTAAGTTATCGGTCAAAATGTATTACTTACGATAAGAATAATAAGAATAGGAATGGCCATACATATTATGACGTTAAAGGAACAAAAGCTCTAGGTATAAATGTTTGTGGAAAGGTAAATACGCTCAGACAATGGGATTTGAACCTGTACATCCCGGATAATTACTCCAGTCCACTAAGCCATCTGAAATGCTCACTACTCCGAATTTTTCTTCCACAAATTGAATATGTCTTTTAGTGACATCATCGCTATCTATTCAGTCCCTACACATCTACACAACATTATAACATTAAAGTTCACTACGCATGCGTTTGAAAGATTTATCAGAACAAAATCTGTTCATTACATATTTGTAACTAATCAAAACTTCCTTCCAGATGTTAGGCTATCATTTGTTAAAAAGATTTTGATGTAATGAAAAAAAAAACGTTATTGACTGACTATACATTTTCCTTGCATGGCAACCCTGCCAGGATTCCAACTCTCACATTACAACATGAACACATCCCAAGAAGACACCAGCAGGTGTGTTGACTATCTCGGTTATCTCCGAAATAGTGGTCACTTGGTATTACATTGCGTCGTATGTTACAGGTTGTTCATTATGAGCAATAATATTATAAAACATAGGGCACAATATGCTATAAAGTGACCATCAATTCGATGGTACGCCTGCAGGTTGTTGATTTAGTCCCACACCAGGTATGACACCATTCTCACCAGACGTATCCAATATTTTCTCCTCAATCTTGCTTCTAGATCCGCAGGCATCCACACATTTACGCTTAATCATTCAGAAATTCCAATACCTTATTAGGAAACCAATACATCATTCAACATTACAGAGCATTACGCCTAAATTCCCGAAGGCAAGGTTTACAAAGAATACTGTTTTACATCTCACCCGTACTGTCCAAAAGTTCAGGATTTTATTGAGAATTGCCTAATAGGAAACCTTAATAACATTGGCCGACTCGAAAATTGAGCACCTCCCACTTAGCAGACACGTTTGCGTCAACCGACTCCATGGTTCTACGATTTTAAATTATATCAGATACTTCACGTAGCTGGCTAACTTATCCTGAAACTTGTTCACAGCAGGTACCCTTACACTTCGCGATCCACAAGCCAGGATGTCACTTCGAAAGCTGCTGCGGGGTCTGCAACCTGTTTCCAGGAGTTCTCCTGATAGCTTTCTCCCAAGTCCTGGTCGGATCTATACTACTGACCCTGATCTTGACGCATGGACCTCAATATGATGAGATGCATATGACACCTACTACGCAGTGTGAGTGTCCCTCATGTTTTAGTCAATCAATATTTCTAGCCGAGAATCGAACCCGATGAGTTGACTGTATTATTACACCATTCGATAGTGTTGCTAAGAATTGATATACTCCTCCGCCCTCAAATAATCAGTTACGTGAATGATGCATCAATTGTCTAACTCTTTTTTAGTCATCAGTGCAGCGACTGGCATTGTGCTGAGCGGCATCACTGGCGCAGGAGTGCTCCTCATCGTCGTTGCCTTAACGGAGAACTGCAGAGCTATGCTGGTAAACTACATCAAGAACTTTCCTTTTAACATATTTAATAGCATTTGATAATAATAACTACTCTGTATCATTGTGTTACCAGGTATACCTCCTCGTTGCAAGTTTAGTGTGGCTGGGGCTGGTGTCACTAGCTGTCACCAAGATAGGACGAGCCTGTATCAGGTTTAAAGACGGTAAGATTTCAGCCAGTACCTTACAGACAGAAATAATCACTAGAACCATACAAATATCTGAGAAAGTAATCACTTAGCCACAGAGCCAAATGTTTTGTCAAAATATTGTCCGTGGCGGACACTGCACGGTCTAACGGCTCCTGATGATCCATTGTAATGGACTTCCGCAAAGTACCGCCTGAATCTATTCAATATTGTCAAAATATGTCAAGTCGTATCAATAACTTGTGTCCTGGGCTTTTCTGTAACGTATTTTATGGCTGAAGATCATTAGCAATCTACGATTTAGTCACTTTACGGAAGCTTAAGCTATAATAGAGTTAGGCCTCGAAAATTTTTAAGCTGCTCGAAAGGTCACCACTGCTTCGAGGAAGCGTTGCTATTTTGCCGGCGTATGGTTAAACAAATTTTTTGAAGGTCCTGAGATATTTGGACATTGAAAAAAGAAAACAATTTCAAGCGTTTTTTGCAGAAACAGTCGTATAGAAAACGCTAGCGACTTTTATAACTAAAAAGAAAAAGTAAAACAACATCTTCTCGGATTCTTCTTTCTCTCTCTTCCCGACAGTTAATCGCTTATGGTAGTAGGGTTAGCCTTCTTTATTTATCCCCTCCACCTCGCTCTGTTTTTGACATCTGTGTTGGCAACGTCACATGCCCCCATATCTTTATGTATGTACATCTATTCATCTGGTTACTTAATCTCACAAATATAAATGATGACATAAATCATTTTGCTTTTTCTTTCGCTGCGCCTTGGTATGGTATGGTATGGTGTAGCGAGCTAGTTTCCGCAACTCCCCGCTCTTGGCGATTAATTTGCGTCCAGGGTGGGAATGGGTTATTCGATCCACCCCAACTCCTCAAGAAAGGCCAGCAGGAACCTGATCTTGCCGGCGACCTCTCGGAGAGTACTTGGGTTACCAAAGTACTTAGCCCTGTAAGTGGCGACCCCAGGGCAGTGAAGCACCACGTGAGCCGCTGTTTCATCTTCCTCCATGCAGGCTCTGCAAAGAGGGCTGTCATTAACACCTATAACATTAAGGATTAAAAGACCCATGGCCCGTGAGAGCTGCTATAACTGTACGCAGCTGTTGCTTTGACAGCCGAAGAAGCTGCCTTGTGATCCGGCCGTCGATGGTCGGGAGAGCCTCTTTGGCTTGTCTGCACTCACCATGGTTCGTCCAGTAGTTGCTATGTTGGTCCCTAGTGCGTTGTCTTACCAGGGTCCGTAGGTGTCCAAAGGGGAGTGGTACTATGGGTTCTGGACCCATAGTGGCCATACTGGAGCCTCTTCTTGCGAGCTCATCCACTGCATCATTGCCTCGGGAGCCGCTATGTCCTTTGATCCATTGTATGGTTATATTATTAAAAGTGCCTACCTGATTTAGTTTCTGATGGCATTCGTAAATGAGCCCGGAATTGACCGTTTGGCTGTTCAGGGCTTGTAGAACTGCCATACTGTCTGAAAGTATGCGGACTGGGTACTGTGTGACTTCTCTGGTCACGACCGCAGCCGCTGCCAGAAGGATACCCATGCATTCAGCTTGGAAGACAGTATTGTAGGCTCCTAGTGGTATAGAAATGTGAATGTTAAGGTCCTCCGAGAAAATCCCGGATCCAGTGCCTGTACCTGTTTTGGACCCATCTGTAAATATCCAGAGTTCCGTAGGGTTATGACCCTCACGATGTGGCTCGTCATGCAGTTGGATCTTATATTTCTTATCAAAGATGAACTGTTTCGGTATTCTGTCGTTGGTCGCTTGCGCAATCGGGAAGTCCTCAAACAGTTCATCCAGAATTCCTGTGTGTTTTGTTTTGTTGTTGTTCCAGAGTGCTAGAGTTTTTAGGCGTGCAGCCGCCATAGCTGCTTCTTGCCTTATGAAGAGGTCTAGTGGCGGCAGATCTAGCATGGCTTCCAGGGCTGCAGTTGGAGTAGTTTTCATGCAGCCTGTTATAGCCAGACATGCAAGTCTCTGGATGCGTTGCAATTTGTTAGTTGCTGTGGCTAGTTTGGTCCTAGGCCACCATACCACAGCCCCATATGTTATCATAGGTCGTATCACCGTTTTATACAGCCATAAGATTATTTTGGGAGAGATACCCCACCTTTTCCCTATCATTCTCCTGCACTGCCAGAAGGTGATGCTTGCTCTGTCGATTTTTTTGTCTATATGGGTGTTCCAGTTCAGTTTACTGTCTAAAATTACACCAAGATATTTGACTTCATTAGAAAGTTGTAGTTCAGTGTTGAACAGCTTAGGTAGATGATAAGGTCCTAGTGTTCGTTTCTGTGTGAACATGACTAGCACGGTTTTCGTGGGGTTTACCGATAAGTCAAATTCCCTGCACCAGAGCTCTACGGTGCGCAGTGCTTGTTGGGTAAGATTGCAGATCGTCCCAGCAACTTTCCCGGAGATCATGATTGCGAGGTCGTCTGCGTAACCTAAGGTGTAGTCTCGATTTGCATTGAGTCTGGTGATCAAGTCATTGATGACCATATTCCACAGAAGTGGAGATAAAACTCCCCCTTGGGGGCAGCCCCTGGCCATCAGTGCCGATTGGTCATCATCTTCAAGGCGAACTACACGTTTGCTAAGCATGTTAGTAATCCAGTCTGTAATCATCGGTTCTACTCCATGAGTAAGGAGGGCCGCGTGAATGCTGGAGAAATTGGTTTTTTCAAAGGCTCCCTCGATGTCTATGAAGGTTCCTAGACATATACTTTTCTGTTGAATTGCTTCTTCAATTCGGCTGACCACCATATGAAGTGCAGATTCAGTTGACTTACCTGAGCTATACGCATGTTGGTTGGCATGTAGTGGTATGTGTTTTAACGCTCCATCTCTCAGGTCTCTTTCGCATAACCTTTCCAAGGTCTTTAATAGAAAGGAGGTTAGACTGATTGGTCGGTATGATTTTGCGTTTGTGTAATCGCTCTTCCCTGGTTTTGGAATGAATTTGACTTTTACTTCCCTCCATCCTTTTGGAACGTATCTAAAAGCTAGACACGCTCTCAATATTGCAGCTAGTCGTTCAGCAAGCGATTCCCTCCCCCATTGCATTAGGGCAGGGAAGATGCCGTCCAGACCAGCCGCTTTATACGGATGGAAGCTTCGGATGGCCCATTGGACTTTTTCCATTATGATCATCCTCTGTGCATAGTGCCAGTCGTTATCTGATGGTATCGTCAGTGTGTCTTGCCAATTCACCGGCTGTGTTAAGATGCATCCTGGAAAGTGTGTTTCTATTAGGACGCGTCTTGTATCTTCAGGAGATGTGGTGTATGTGTTGTCTGTTTTCCGGAGTGAGCCCGGATCTACTGTATTTTGTTGTGTGAGGATTTTCTTTACCCTATTTGCATGATGGCAGGATTCGATGTCACCACAGAAATTCGCTACGCCTTACAAAATGGTCATTGTCAGAAAAAAACAGAATTACCAAGAATTTCAATCAGACCTCTACAACCGTATAAACAAACAAACTTAATAGTTTGTTATCAACGGAATCCTTTGAACTGTTTAATCAAACTTTCCTCCGGAACGGTTTCAGAATCTTTGCTTCAGTAATATTGCGGGAATGGATAAATAAGAAAATTGTGAAGTAGTAAAACAAGAAACATAACGCTAGAAACATAATATTAACATTTATTTAAACTATATACATACTGCCCCCAGCCTCTATGTACTCTCCGAAGCACGACTGTTACACCATCAACTTTCTAACTTTAGGCTGCTACGGAGAATTTCCTAACAGAAAAACTCGATAACACTTTGCCCGTCCTGGGCATACAATCTAGGTCCTCACGCTCTGCAACCGCGCTTGCAATCGCTAGACCAACTAGGCAGAAACTATATAATATTTATATTGAATAACCTAGGTATAACTTGTTATAAAGATTTTGTGCTCGGAGTGGCAATGAACTCCAGGTACCGGGTAGCAGTAATCAGGAATCTCAGTTACGTGCTGGCGAAGACATCTAAGAATTGATCATAATTATATATTGTTAATGTGACTAAGACCTAGAAACATTACTGTCGTAATCACACTATGCTTGGAAACTGATTGGTGATCACAGATTCTTGATAATTACCTAGGTACCGGCTAGTACCTAGGTAATAGCTAGAAGTCTAATCTCCTTGGTGTATTCTCTTATAATACACCTTTGAAGACACTTGGTCGTAGCAAGACGAGAGGAAATAAAGAAACTTGACCTTCAACTCACTCTGAAAATAATCACAATTTATCAAATATTCATTCGGTTTTATAAATTCAAACCTTTCAATACGGAACCACAAATAGGAACAATATTGTTTTCCAATTTCATTCGTTCTAAAGCCCCTTGAAAAGTTACAAGCGCAAAATAAGGGAAACAATACTGGTAAATTGTGACCTAAAAACTCCCACAATGTTTACTCACACACAACTTTTATTTATATACATCAGGGGTGTTAAACCTGCGGCTCCTTTTTTAACGTTAAGCACACACAAAATGGTGGTTATAAAATGGTTGTTCGCGATTCTTGCATTTATATTGCACGATATTTTGTTTAAGGGAAAATTTAATATCCTGCCTGAACAAATACAGATGATTCTTTCCACAAAAAGTCAAAACTTTATAGTGCCTTAGCTACTAGATTTTTTTGCACACCAGCACCTAGCCTCTTTCAAATCAAAATTACTAAAAAGTTTCAGACAAATTCAAATAAAATTATTGAAATTGTTTTGTTATATAGTAATATGGTTGCAGACAACCGTACGCTTGCATCACTAGGAATGAGTATCAATCGACAGTTGCCGATCCTGTAAGACGATTCGATTTGCCAGCAATGTAGAGGACAAAATGCGCTCCCCCTGTTGCCAACACAATGTTTCCTCAAGGAGCACTGTTAACCTTCCTCATCATTAGAACACAATACTACAAATATAGTGTTATTTGACTAGAATTTTCTGCAAGGTACTTCACCAGACAGACAGCTCTTGTTTTTCCTCTAGATAGCCAGAACAACTCGAATAGCCGCTCTAGCTGCAGATCTTAATGCCCTGTTTTTGTTTCGGTATACAATAAAGCATATATGTATTATTTTTCTTAAATATTCGAACTGCCTCGTTGATCTAATGGTCGCAAACGGTCTGCTGAGCTGACGAGGTCTTGGGTTCGATTCTCATGTCGGGCAAAGTTTTATTGGGATCTTTTGATAGGGAATTCCCAGTAGCAGCCCGGAGATTGGAATTGTGCCCACTAGACAACAATAGGCTCAACACCACATGGGAATAAATAACAACTTTGGTGAAACGTGGATGTACATCTCTGTATACTTCTGCATACACCTTCGGGGAATACAGGCGTGGAGCTATGCTCTTATATAGAACGAAAGCTTAAAAAAAATAAGGTTGAGCATCTCTGAATAAACATATTTCTTTACAAACGTTCTACGTACATTACAAAAACGTTTTCTGCGGCCTTCGTAACGCATTCGTTTAACACAGCATTGCCTATTTACATAAATATACTATGTTTTAGTACCTTATCGGTTTCCAATATGTAATTGAGTACCTCGGAGTGAAGCGGCTGGGCTTCTCTTAGATCTGATGTAAATGTAAGAGGCTATATGAAACAGACATGCTTGTGCTAGTAAAAATGTGCTTAGAAACAGTATTTGTATGAAATGATAATTTAGAAGCTTTTTTCTATGTGGGTGTCTTAATATCAAACAATTTTTCTGTGGTTTACACATGTTACCAGCATAATTATGTCTTTTTACACGACTGCCCAAAAAAGGGAGTGTATGTTTGTGATTTTTTTATTCCCATAACCATAACTTCTAACTCCTGTACAAGTTTAGATGTATGGGGTATCGCTAGAATCCTTACATTTTCCCGGGTAAATAGTTTAATTTAAAATAACAATAATATAATGACTATGGTCCACAAAAAGGAATGAAAAAAAAAACATAAAATGGCAGGCGTGCTTTTAATTTTTTAAATTAATTTCGTCTTTGTTTATTACATATTATATACGTTTAAGATTAGCTTCTGCAGTGTGACTCGCGGGTTTGACTCCTGCACTGAGTAAATCTTTTTATGTTGTACAAAGAAATACCAATTTCTACAGATAAATTCAAACGTCAAACGCCTTAACGCATGTGTAATGCAACATCGATGAAATGTGGGTGTACAACTGTGTACACCTGTGCCTACTCCTTCGGAGAATACAGGCGTGATGCTATGTTTAATGCAACTCTAAATTTACATATACACGGATGAAAGAATACGGTCGCGAGCAAGATTTGAACCTTCACCTTGTGGATGTAAAGCACCTAAATTCTCACCTTTCATAAGTGCCTTTATATGGTTTATATGAAATAAAAAACCTTGACTTCGAATACTGTTTGACTATAACATATAGTTTGCCAATTCGTAGATGCCTGCCCTAAGCATCATTCTTATAAATCATTAAAGAAAGTAAACGCAATAAAGTTACCGACCGACATAAATACCGTGCAAGTACTCCATCGAATTCTAATGTAATTCTCTGATAGCTTGGCCCTCATATTTATATATGCCTTACTCTTACTTTATTATGCTTTCTAGGAAATGTGGAATCCCAGAAGTAAGATGCCTGACCCTTAGGCCTGTATCAATGTTATTTGAGAACATTTCCCTTTTCAAAACGGCGCCTAAGTACTAAGCTTAAAAAAAAACATAAATAAACCATACAAAATAGTAGTGTCGGTTCAGTCACCTGTATAAGGACTGAATAGATAGGGATGACGTCACCTAGAAGGTATAAAAATCTAGAAGGTGAATTCAGACTAGTAAGCAGAGAATTATAATTTCAGAGTTCGCTAAGCATGCGTTAATGCTTCAAAGATTTATCTGTATTTGTTAAGGTAATTGCATCTGTGGGGTACTCTTGAAACTATTACCAATTCCAATATTAAATAGACGCCTTAAAAAACGCGTAATTTTAAAATAAATCTACCTACATTACAGTTGCCTCAATTTTAAAGCATGTCGTCTTCATATTATCCCGAATCTATAATTATTTTTTAGACATATTGGCATTATAAAGTACGAACTGACATATTTCCAATGTCAATCGAGGGGAATTATTATCAAGAGTAAGTCCACTGTACGGCATTGTATTACGGCTTTTTATTATTATTTACTGTTTCGGCTTCCTGTAAAGGGACCAAATAGATGGCAATGACGTCACCAAAAGACGTATTAAAATGTGGAAGAAGATTTCGCGGT
This sequence comes from Xylocampa areola, assembly GCA_935421205.1. Classification (NCBI taxonomy): domain Eukaryota; kingdom Metazoa; phylum Arthropoda; class Insecta; order Lepidoptera; family Noctuidae; genus Xylocampa; species Xylocampa areola. The sequence goes on along the minus strand of OW285219.1, from coordinate 9,497,856 downwards.
AGTGCGCAGAGGTCGACCTTAGTGGTCAGAGCGCCTAGAGTATTTAACCGGGAGGCGCAGGTTAGAATCCTGCTCACGACCGTATTTATCTTTCCATAAAAAAAAATTCGTTAGAGTTGGTTACGCATGTATTAGAAACATTTATCGATTTTATTTATTCTGTAAACAAAAGTAAATATTAATTACCGAACAAAAATTAAGCTCTTAAACAAACTCTTTTACCTTAATAATCTTAAATCGGAAACGAAGTCTCCCTTTTCTCGGAGTCACACGCTTTTGAATTCTTAAAAAGATCGGACCAACTGTCATAAAAAAAGAAACCCTATTGGCTATTATCCGTAGAATTTAATATAAAAACTATCTGATTTCAGCTCCTAAAATAAAAGATGAGAACCACAGACTGGCCAACTTGGCGTGTGTAAGTGGACTACTCACATTCCTCGGAGCTGGTAAGTGTTATTGTAATACAAGCTGTTGACCCATGTCATATGATATAATGATATGTACCCATGTCATATGACGTACAGAGCAAATGATTGCATATATGCATCATCTAACATTACTAAAAAAATTACATGGTTATTAAATAACCGTACAATATTTAATTGATTGATAAAACTAGTGTGAACATGAGGCGAGAGTGAATAGAAGAGTCGGAGCATGCCGAGCTCGACGAACGTACCGCAAATCAAATTGCGGACGTTCTCAAAAATTTACAGAGCCCCCTAAATCGACGAGCATGCATAAAGAGGTTAATTAACTTAAATGAAGCGAAAGAGATGTGTCAGAATCGTAGCAAATGGAAATCGATAGTCTGCCTTCTCCAATAGGAAACAGGCGTGATTGTATGTATATATTTAATAACCAAATTTTGTCTTCGAAGCTTTAGCGGGTTTTCAGAATAAACCCCGAACAGCTCTAATAATGAGTTGTTCGCATTGTCATTGGTATGTGTATGGTGAATTCCTATTCCTATTTGTTTGGTGGTCGCGCGAAGCACACGAGGTGAAATTATATCAATTTATTTTTCCGATTCTGAATAATATCCACGACTTTCTTTCTTAAAACTGAACAGCTTTCCCTAAGAAAGAAGGGTCGTCAGAAGAAAAAAATAATTAAGTTAACCAGTTTCATTGTAAACCTTACAAATTTCTCTAACTCGATGAATCTACCTTTAAAATATCTGTCTGTGGATTTAAATTCAACTGTGTATGAGTATCTACGTGTAGTACATTATTCAGCCACCAATCATGAAAGTAGTCGGAGCGCACTATACTAATTATATTGAATGCGCCACACCGCACGGCGCAATCCCCTGATTACTGTATTATATTAATTGAATTAAAACGGTTCTGTGACGGCATGGTCTAAAGTTATTTTCGGGACTTCTTGATGCTTTTTTATTATGCATCGATTTGTCTCTTTTTCTTTCTAAGTAGTTAGTAGGCACACAAGCTTATTCATACAAAACAGCACCAAGTATATCTTTCTTGTCAGAAAATATTTTTTGTCAGAAACTATTCCGGTGCGTTCTCAACTTCTTCAACAAAGTTTCATCATAATCCGATGCAAGGTATATGAGCGCATATAGTACGAGCAAACAAATAAATTGTATTTTTATTATAAATTAGATTGTAATATTTTGGTGTGTGAGGTTAGTACAATATTCTGCTACTCAGCTAAGTCTTCTGAAACTCCGTCTTAAAAGGAAATGTTGTGCAGTGTGAAGATACTGAATACCAGGATTAGATGCTGAATGGAAAAGTCATTCTCTAAACTCATATTTACTGACAAGATATCATAAAGTTGCAAGATAATGCTCTTGCGAGAAAATGGGGTTAGAATGGGATTGACCGCCTAAAAAACGTCTTAAGTAGAGTTTCTTTTTCATATATAACGTTGCCCCACCCTAGGAATTTCTTCCTGCAACAACGTCGTCCGAATGAATCCGTGCTTCGACCCATGCTCCGGACTCGGCTTGGACCCAGTTCGGCCTAACATTAATCATGCCTATAACATTTGATATTTTGTTTCAGTACTATATTTCTTCTCAATTATGGTAGTGTTCAGTTTCTACCACTTCAGATATGTTCGCCGAGCCATCCTGCTTCACGAGAACGAGTGCGAATGAATTCGGCCACGGCTTTCGTCCTTCCCAAGTAAAGCATTCTAAATTAATTATATTAAATGGGATTTTTATAATGCTGTTTTATTTTATGGCCATTATAAAAAGTGAAATTTCGGCTTAAATAGGGTGAGGGCGTCCGTTACTGGCTAATGAAACATTAAGTAAATGGTTTTTGATATCGGTTTATTATGAAATTAACTTGACGACATTTTTTAAGGTCCATAAAAGAAAATGTTACGAAGTTTCCTGAAATAGTAACTGCGTAGGTTTGCTAAATGGTTTTCGTAATAATTTAGCAATACAGTTCAGGTCGCCGGGAAAAAGTAAATAATTCCTTTAGTTTTGATTGCGTTACAACTTTTTCAGGAGCGTAAAGCCTCAAATAGTTTTGTGAGTAAGACTTCCGTTCTCGGAACAGAATTGGCCACATTTTCTGCGAATCGACTTCGGAGTAAAAAAGGAGTTTTTATAGCGAAAAGAATTTGCTTCTAACGACATAATTCGTTATTTTCTTAGAAAAATAACCGACTTAAGTATCTTTATAAATAATAAACCTTAATTTTCTATAATGTGTATAACAGTCATACCTACCCTTCTCCTTGGAATCAGTAAATAGTATAAGTAATCAATAGATTTTCTTAGCTTATTTGATTTACGCTGATCACGCAAACCTTATAATAAGTATAAGGTTTTTCCTTATTATAACCCAGAAAAAGGTTCTCGTAATGATAATAACTGTTTTTGTCAAATGTGTTGAGTTAGCTATATTTCACTGCATGCATTTTTAGGGTTCCATGGCAAAGTGGTAAAAAGGAACCATTATGCCAGCTCCGATTTTAAAGAATTTTAAGATTAAACGTTTACTTGTAGCTGCAATTTTTCTTGAATAGAATTATGGCAAAATTGGCAAGTAGACACACGATGTGCTTTTTATTGGATCTATTTTGGAGATAAATTTCATATATAACTAATTATATAGTTTTATCCCAAATGCAAATAAATAGTTATTAACGTATTAATCTAGTTTAATGGTAATCGCATTTACATATCTGTACGATAACTGAACTTACTAAAGAGTTAGTCGTGTTGGTTCAGTCACGCTATAGAGACGCAATAGATGACGGTGAAGTCATCATCAGAGGTGGAGGCAATAATCGACTAGCCCAGCGGTTGTCGCGATAGCTTAGTTGGCAGAGTACTTGAAGTATCATCCATGGGGCACCGGTTGGAACCCCGCAGTCGTATTTTTCTATCCACGGAAATATAACTTTACAAGCTTCTGCCCGCGACTTCGTCTGCGTGGTCTTCTCAATAGGGTCTAGCCGGGATAAAGAGTATCTTATGTGTTAATCCAGGTTATAAACTATCTGTATGCCAAATAACATCCAAATCCGTTTTTGCGTGATTGAGTAACAAACATCCAAACACACAAACTTCCCTTAAAATATTAATAGGATACATTCCTTGGAAACATTTCCCTCATCGATTTTCCTTTTCGATCATCAATGGAGTTTCCGTGATTGAGATTGTGAACTTTGACACGCTTGTAAAAAAAGTTCATAAATAACATGATGAGTTCCTTTGCGAGTGACAGATAACAAAAAAAGTTAAAACATGGAACGTTGGAATTTACGCCTAGCAGTCTCACACACCACTACTAATTAGATTAGTTCAACAGAAAAAGAAATTCTAATATTGGTAGAACAAATGCTGCTACAGAACATGATGTCCTGAACGTGATGCCCTGAATGCTATTCCCGGGACAGGCAGCGTTATTGGAATTTTCTTTTGACCTCAGTAGCAACCCGGATTTTGCCAACCACAAGATCGGGACTTAATAATGATATTGGTGAAATGTATAACAGTGTCTTACCCTTCGAGTAATATAGATATTTTAGAAATATATAAATCGGGTCTAGGTCGCGATATTTTGTAAAAAAGGCTTTTATGGTACCTTTTTTGTTAACTGACTTCCAAAAAGGAGGAGGTTATCAATTCGGTTGTATTTTTTTTTTTTTTTTTTTTTTATGTTTGTTACCTCAGAACTCCGTCATTTATGAACCGATTTAGAAAATTATTTTTTTATTTGAAAGGATTTACTTTCAGATTGGTCCCATTTAAATTTTATGAAAATTGGTTTAGTAGTTTGGTATTTAAATCAAAATAACTGAAAAATAATACGTCGTCGAAGTAAACGAAATGGTGTATTTTGCTTTCTTGTGACTTTCCGGTGGTGTTTACGGTCTCTAGAATAGTTCTAATGAACTGCCTATTTTCCAGCTTCATCATCAGATGATGATGATGATGAAACCGGAAGATAAGCACCGGAAGTCCATTTTTTTTTTTTGCTATTTAGTGCTTTTTAGTGTAAGACCGCATTCTCAAACATCTCTTTTTACACGAGTGCTCAAAAAACGGAGCGAATATAAGTATGTATGTATGTAAGTATGTTTGTGAGTTTCTTTACCTATTCCACCATAACTTCTAAATACCTGAACTGATTTCGATATATGGGGTATCGTTAGAATCCTTACACTGTCCCGTGAGTAACATACGCTAGTCAGATTGTTCTTTTTTAATTAATTTCATCTTGTTTTACGCAGTTTATTACTCTCTTTTGAAATAGCCTCAGATCTAGATTTCCTACTTTGATATGGATATGTCGCAGATAGACTGTAGAATAAGCTGTTTAACAATACTGCTAGCCGATTTACAAAACAGTACTGTTATGAAAAACAGCTCAACGACGTTTAGCGGTTTTACATAATTACTGAACTATAACACGCAGAATTGAATGAACGTTTTGCGTTTATCAATGCAGCGGGTCAACGATCAGAGATTATGTAAAACAGTGTGAAATGAACTGTCAGATTGTTGATTTTAGTTCGAAATTTTGTCACATATGGCTCTGTATGTCCTAACAATAATAACCTAACTTTATTTTACTAGTCATAGCAAAAAAAAAATGAAAATTTTTAATGACCTAATACTAAACCACTATAATAGTCGACAATATATCGGGATTATGAAAGAAAATAAATTAAATTGATCCATGAGCGAGCGAAGCGAGATCTCGGGAGTTTCGTGTATCCTGACACGGACAGGTTAGGTTCGACAATATTATTATTTTTGGAGTCGGTGCCAGTAAAGGATAATAAACGTGTAAGTACATTCATGAAGTAGCGTTCGCTCTAGGCAGTTGTTGTGTTCATTTGTAAATAGGTTCAATTAGGTATAATACATTATCGTAAAAATAATGATGGTTAATGTACCTTTAAATATACTTTGCATATTTGAGGAAACTACCTAAATATTTTTAAAGTTTGTCTGGCACCGACTCCAAAAATAATAATAATTGTATATTATTGTCCTAATAAATTGATTTTATTCAGAATCCTCTAAAATTAAAAAAATATTTTTATATAAATTGTTGTAAGTAATTAATGCAATTATTTTATTACTTTTTAGTGCAATTTTATTAAACAGAAAGATTTTTGGAGTCGGTTCTTCTTTTTGTTAAAAATTATTTCCCGACGTTTCGTTCGAATTGCACCGGCCGTGGTCACGGGCAGACTCGCGACCGAGGTCAGAATCGGGCAGATCGCGATATTTTCGCGATCTAAACCCGATTTATATATTTCTAAAATGTGTACAAATCGCGAAAGTTTAAAAACTAATATGGATATGATGCTACATTATATTGTTAACTGCCTCGTTGGTCTAGTGGTCCCAAGAGCGACTGCTGATTAGAGGTCTTGGGTTCGATTCCCAGGTCGGGCAAAATATTATTGGGTTTTTCTGTTAGGAAATTCATAGTAGCAGCCCGGAGGTTGGAATTGTGCCCGGAAGATGGCAAGACGCTCACTACATATCACTATTACATGGGAGTTCATTGGTGAAATGTAGGTGTACAACTATGAATTCCTCTGCCTACCCCTTCGGGGAAGAAAGCAATGCAATGTAATGTTAAAAACACCTTCCACTAAGAGGCTGTAGTCCCACCGAGATCTAAATATTCAAACCCAATTTTACTATTATCCTTGTAGCACCAAAAACGCTTTACTAATCCCAATGATTCGTAAATTAAAGGTATTTCCTGTAACAAATCTTATATCGGGGAGTCGCACACGCAGCCTCCCCATAAATCACAATACGGTCCGCCGATAAAGATTTGTGACTGCCCTCTGTAGCGTAACCCTTATAATCCGTATTTCTTTTATTGATAAACGTGGCTATTATTATCAGATTTTTACTCGAGTTTCCCCTTACAATGGAAATTGGGGAATGGTTAGAGGTAAAAAGGTAAAAATTGTTGAGCTGTCCGCCATTTTTTATAGAGTAGTTTTAGTTTCTTGAGGACTTGGATAAGTCATGTGTATTTCTGGCAAAGATTGGGGTTTAAGATATCTTCTTTTGACTTTTGTATGAGATTAATATTAGAAATTCGAGACGGTTTCGGTATTCTGGTCGGATAAAATGTATATCGTGTGTGTCTATGGCACCGATTACTGTAGTATTAGATAAGCACAAATTCACTCATTAGGAAAGTAAATTACCATTTATCAATACACACCATGATATACAAAATCCTATCTCTATGAATCTCCAAAATCAATATCATATGCGACAGCCAGTTTGCAGGCTAATAATATGATAACGAAATAGATATTTTTAACAAGTCTGCCCATTGGGGTTACTCTTGAAATTAATACCAATCCCAATCCAATTCCAATATTAAATAGACGCCTTAAAACAACGCGTAATATTAAAATAAATTTACCTTTATTACAGTTGCCTCAATTTTAAAGCATGTTGCATTATTAATATCCCGATTCTATAATCATTTTTTAGACATTTTGGCATTTAAAAGTACGCACTGACATATTTCCAATGTCAATCGAGGGTAATATTTTCAAGAGTAAGCTTGTAATGTAATGTATTCATTCAATCGTAGTTTACATTAAGAATACATTTACAGTCTAATTAGTGTGAAATATTAGTGTTCTAAGAAACAGCACATGCAATATCAATATTGAAAACCATCCCCAAAACTTCAGAAGCCAAATACGCAGAAACCATTCATAACAAAACGCAAGAACAAGATTTATATACAATATATAAGATAGCGAAAGAAAGTAAAAACATCGTGAACATAAATCCTAACCTAAAAAAATAAAAATATTTCTCCCGCACATCAGCGTTATTCGCACTAAAATAATAAACTTATCACTTGGCAAGCCATAAAATATTTTTCACTACTACGTCGTAGTTGAATAGAAACTAACGCTATAAAAAGCGGGCGGGCGACAACACGTGTTGGTACCCTACTGTTTATGACGTCATAAACTCGACTCTCCAGAGCAGCTCAGAAGTTCCCGCGACAGATTGTAGTAAGCACTTTATGTAGAATTCTACATTTTTAGTTTTATTAAATGAATTACTTTGTATCCGCAATTTATATAAATAATACGCTCATCATTTTTCTGTAAAAAGTCATGTTGAATGAAATGGACACTGGTTTTATTAAATTTAATGTATAATTGTGGTAGCAAAAATATTCTAATTCTATTTGTTTAATTATTATAATAATTTAATGAGGTCTAAATGAATTTAGTAAAATTTAATTCATGTTGTTGCGATATATGAACTCTACGATAACATTTACAGTTAATTAGTCTCAAATTTTCGTGACAATGATCTTATCATACACTACTAATATCAAAAATGTGTAAGTTTAAATGTTTGTTAAATTGAGAATTTGGTTGGACACCTAATTATTAATCAATCACGCAAAATAGGACATTCAAACAAATCTCCGAGCTCCGGCAGATAAAGAGAATTTCAGCGCGCGATGCGGCGGGGCACAGACAACTTATTTCATTGACTCTGTGAACCAATATATGAGTCTTTCCGATATGAGAAATCGAAAAGCACTTGGTACGATCTTTGGCAGTTTCTCGCCAATAATTAGCTTGAAACTCCCGAAGATCCGCCTCCAATATAACGCTCCAGTGATATCTTGGTCTTCCTACGGGATGTCGTCGTATCGTGTCGGTGAGCCCAGATAGGCTCTCTCTTAACACTAAGATCTTCGCCCATTCTCTCAAAGTGGTCCAGCCAGCGGAGTCAGGGGTACAGTTAGTGCTGATAGTTAGTAAAAACTACCTATTCTTTATTATATTGACTATATACGTATTCACGAACTATGTTAAAACATTTCAGCCTTCACCCTCGGCACCGATACATTACTCTCAACTTTACTGAAATAAGAACATACAGTTTTGGTATACAGACTTTATATCTAAGTCAACATATTTTTGTTCAGTTTTATAGTCTATGTGGCCCGAGGGATCAATCCTTTAACCTTCTTCGCCAATAAACCAGTGGGATTTACAATGGAATGTAGGCATATGTCGCAGATGAATCCGCTGTTTTACAAAACAGTACTGCTATGAAAAACAGCTGAACGACGTTTAGCGGTTTTACATAATTACTGAACTATAATACGCAGAATTGTATGAACGTTTTGTGTTTATCAATGCAGCGGGTCAACGATCAGAGATTATGTAAAACCATAGAATTAGAATATTTTAGGTACCCCATAGAAGGATATAGAGCTCAAAAAAGTACATTATTATAATAAAAGCATTTCATGCATTCACATTATAATTATATTTCATTGGTAATAGGTACTTTGTAAAGAAAGCAGCTTTTAAGGACCCTGAGCAGTGTATAGAGTATGAATGATTGAGATGATGATTGACTGAATTATTTTTATCTACCTATCCTAATACCATTTCGGAGGTGGTCTGGACTCAGCGCAGCACACGCTTGAGGTGTGCCCTGCCTAGACCGCTGAGCGGTGGGTACTAAGAGCCAGTATCGGGCGAGACCTGTCTCTGCCGGCAGTAGTGAGGGCTACGCTGGCAGATAAAGTGAACTGGAGAGGAATGGCTTCCTTTTGTGAGACTGTTGTCGTCCAGGAACAGGCCACCGAGCGGGATTGTGATGGGCCGATCCCTCTCGGAGAAGAAAGCGTCTAGGAGGCAACCACCTCGGCGCCTAACAGCTGAAATCCCGCCTGTATGATTTAAGACAGGCGGCCCTTTGGGGTCACAGATGCTTAGAGAGGGAACTCTGTTTACCCATCGTGATCCCAGAGAAGACAGTGGCATAGTGGTCACGTGCTATCGTGCACAGCGAGGCTTAGGGGAGACTCCAGGGATGTGCCTTAATAGGCGCTGCATAGCGGGGGTGCTGGAGCTGATCTATTACGTGCCTCCCTCCATATGCTGATGTTGACCACCGAGGTGGTTTTAGTGAGGTAAGAATCCCACACACCCTGGTCTCATCCATAAAGGTCGGGCGTGTATTTGAAGGTTTCCCCGAAAAAAAAAATTGGTATATCTTTTCTTATTTCTTCTTTTTTATTCTTCTTTTCTTTATCAATTAGTCACATCTATTAATCTTTTTCCTTAGCATCGACAGGAAACCTTTTAGTATAAAAAAATATGTCATAAAATTTTGATATTCTCTTGAATTTGTAGTAAAAAATATGTAAACAACATATTCATTACGCTATCACATATACGCTCAGTGCTCACCGCCTAAAGGTGATAGCGCAGGAATCACCAACTAGTTTCATTCGGAGTCTGTTTTTAAAATTAATATTAGTAGCGCAGTTCGTTAGATGATTATTAACAACCAAGATCCGCACAAAGTAGGTTGGCGATCCGGATTCGAACCGCATTTGGGGACTACTGTAACAGCGTGATGAACGTAACCTGGACCACTAAGCTATGATAAGCTTCTTATGTGGTATAAGCGTTCGGACAAACACTCCGGCAAACAGACAGAAACTTTTCCAAACAATTTGGTTTCATTTTCTGTATCGATAGTATTAGGTAAACCAATTAAAATTTTGGAAAAATAATCATGGTGCAGAGATAGTTGGTACATCTACACTTTAAATAAATTCTTATATCGGAACTTTTTGTTCTAAAATTTCATCGACACTGACAAGTCACTATTTTGTATACATGAAATGAAAATTTATATTAGAACAACGTCCTTATTATTGCTTTTATGAGCATTGTTTTTTACTACAGAGAAAATTCACTATTTTCTTGATAGGATTTGGTTTTCCAAATAAATTTTCTAAAGATAGTTTTCTCCAAAATATGGCCATGAAAATATATGCTGTTGTTGACCTGTGAAATAAATGTTTTTCTGTTTTTTTTTTTATGAAACATCGCAGACACCAACAGAACACGTAGGCATCGCTTATACATTTTATAACTGTATAAAATATACAGGATTCACTGACAATACAGCAAATATAAGTTAGCGTGATTTTTGACAGTGACACTGGAGAAAACATCTGCCAAAAGTGCTGACCGAACCTAAATATGCTTTCTCTTTCTAACAAGTGATATTTCCGTAAGAGATTTCATCGACATATTAGGCTTTGTAAGTCTTTTTCTATCCTACGTTTATGTGTAAAACAGTGTGAAATGAACTGTCAGATTGTTGATTTTAGTTCTAAATTTTGTCGTATATGGCTCTGTATGTCTTAACAGTGATAACTTAACTTTAAATTACATTTAAATCAGTAGCAAAAAAAAGGAAAATTTTGAATGACGAAAATTTATCGGGATTATGAAAGAAAATAAATTGATCTATGAGCGAGCGAAGCGAGCTCGGGATTGTCGTGTACCCCGACACGGACAGTTTAGAGAATGACCAGTGAGCGAGCGTAGCGAGCGAACTAACTCCGTCATCCTCTTCATATTTAGGTTTTTTCTGACACAAAAATAGGAGCTAGGACGGAACGGAAATGGGAGCTGGGACGACAAATCAGAATACAGTATCTTTTTTTTTAACTTGTGTGGTGACTATCCATTTAATATACCTATACAATAAACAAATCTGTCCCACTGTAGATATGTCATCTGTATTACGTCTAAACGTGGGTAGCAGTTTTGTTAAACGTATCACAATGGCAATCCAGCTGAATGTTGTTTAGCTGTTTTATAAAACAGTAGATACTGTTTTGTAAATCAGCTAGCAGTTTTGTAAAAAAGCGGATTCTACTATCCATCTGCGACATATACATTTTACATTTTATCCAAGACATCTTAAAGCTAAGGTGACACTGCGAAAAAGTACCGCGCGATATTTAGATCGCAATTTTGTAACACGAATACTTCGCGGCATCCTTGAAGAATGCGATTAAAAAATTACGTGAAAAAAAATACCAACAAAAACATCGCGTCTAATTTTCTTGCAGTGCGCTCTTAGCCTATACCTAAATCTAGTTATAAGAAACGAGTACTTGCCGCCTCAATTGGTGAGTTTTAACGGTGTTAGAGCAAGTCCAAAATTTCTGACGGTTCCGCGATCATGATCATATCGGGGCAATAGGAGCAGGCGATATAACGGCTGTGATCAGACATATTGGTTGGAAGCGAGAGCGCATGTGCTGCCGTCAGGAATTTCGGAACCCCAGTAAAGATTTGCATAGGACCGTGTGGATTTTAGTTAGTCGTAGACGGGCACAGTGTATATGACAGACATTCCGTTCTTCAAAAAAAAAAGGTTTTCTGATGGTTGCCGGGGCTGCGGCGAATGCAACTGCGATCCCGGAATCCCGGTAAATGTTAGTGGAGAACCTAAAGGACTTTTCCTTTAACACCGTTCACGTAAAGGAAACCTTTTCCTTTACGTGAACGGTGAATTTATGCAATGAGACACTTCCAGGTAGATTCTTTAAGTTAGTCCTCCAAAACCGAAAAAACTCAAAAAAAAATTTTTTTTCCGCCTTACGCTTTTCAAATAATGAGTAGGTGAATAAAGCATGTATTTATGGGAACTACGTGTGGAAAAACAGACGCAAAAATGGCAAAAATGGAAGTAACACAAAGACTTGTAGAATTCTTTCCATGTAAATGCTTTACTTAAGCCTTGTCTTTTAACTGTCTTATTGAGCTGTCGTGCGCTAGCTTCAAATAGACCGCATTGATAGCATCACATTTATATTACCTGAAAGGGTAGGCAGAGGTACCATACACATTTGTGCCTACCCTCTGTTTCTGTTTCTCCACCACCTTATAGTTGACTTGTAGAAGATGCCTAAGGCATTAAGTACAATATGAATCAATAAATATATTGTATATACCCACATTTCACTATCTTATGTACCTATAGGTGGTGACGATATTCTCTATCTATCTAAACAGCACGACGTCTTGCCCCCCTTCCCTTAGATGTTTATATATGTACAACATCAATTGTATACAGATAAAAAAAAATACAACCGAATTGACAACCTCCTTTTTGGACCTCGGTAAAAAAAAGTATAATAATACATAAACCATTTTAAGCCACCGTTCATTTCAATCATAGAATTAGAATATTTTTGGTACCCCATAGAAGAACATAGAGCTCAAAAATGTGCTACCAATTTTGAATTGTCAATGTGTGCGTGCAATAGTAATGTAGAACGTGGAAATATTGACACATATCAATTATCGATAAACAATATTTCAGATGTGAAGAATTGGTATACAAAATTAAAATATTTTCAATCAAATTATGTTAATAAAACTAAAATCACAAGGGTAGGTATTATTTAATGCACTTAATTAATTAATTACATTATTATAATAAAAACATTTCATGCGCTCACATTATAATTATATTTCATTGGTAATACGTACTTTGTAAAGAAATCAGATTTAAGGACCCTTAGCAGTGTATAGAATATGACTGATTGAGATGATGATTGACTGAATGATTTTTACCTACCTATCCATTGCGGAGGTGGTCTGGACTCAGCGCAGCACACGCTTAAGGTGTGCCCTGCCTAGACCGCTGAGCGGCGAGTACTAAGAGCCAGTATCGGGCGAGACCTGTCTCTGTTGGCAGTAGTGAGGGCTACGCTGGCAGATAAAGTGAACTGGAGAGGGATGGCTGCCTTTTGTGATACTGTTGTCGTCCAGGAACAGGCCGTCGAGCGGGACTGTAAGAGGGCCGATCCCTCTCGGAGAAGAAAGCGTCTAGGAGGCAACCGCCTCGGCCTAACAGCCGAAACCCCGCCTTTATGATTTAAGATAGGCGGCCCTTTGGGGTCACAGATGCTTAGAGAGGGAACTCTGTTTACCCATCGTGATCCCAGAGAAGACGGTGGCACGTGCTATCGTGCACAGCGAGGCTTAGGGGAGACCCCTGTACAGTCTCTCCAGGGATGTGTCTCAGTTAATAGGTGCTGCATAGCGGGGGTGCTGGAGCTGGTCTATTACGTGCTTCCCGTCATATGCTGATGTTGACCACCGAGGTGGTTTAAGTGAGGTAAGAATCCCACACACCCCGGTCTTATCCATAAAGGCCGCGCGTATTTTTGAAGGCTTCCCCCGAAAAAAAAATGGTATATCTTTTCTTATTTCTTCTTTTTCTTTATTTTTATTCTTATTTTTCTTTGTTTTTATTCTTCTGCATCTTTATCAATTAGTCTCATCCATTATTCTTTTTACTTAGCATCGACAGGAAACCTTTTAGTATAATTTTTTTATCATAAAATTGTGATATTCTCTTGAATTATAGTAAAAAATATGTAAACAACATATTCATTACGCTATCACATATAGGCTCAGTGCTCACCGCCTAAAGGTGATAGCGCAGGAATCACCAACTAGTTTCATTCAGGGTCTGTTTTTAAAATTACAATTTGTAGCGCTTTTCGTTAGATGATTATTAACAACCAAGATCCGCACAAAGTAGGTTGGCGGTCCAGATTCGAACCGCATTTGGGGACTACTGTAATACCTGGGCCACTAAGCTATGCTAAGCTTCTTATATGTTATAAGCGTTCGGACGGACACACCGACAAACAGACAGAAAAGTTTCCAAACATTTTGGTTTCACCTTCTGTATCGATAGTATTAGGTACCCCAATTAAAATTTTGGAAAAATAATCTATGTGGAAAGATAATTGGTACATCTACACTTTAAATAAATTCTGATATCGGAACTTTTTGTCCTAAAATTTCATCGACACAATAGTCGACACTGACAAGTCACTATTTTGTGTACATGAAATGAAAATTTATATTAGAACAACGTCCTTAATATTGCTTTTATGACCATTGTTTTTTACTACAGAGAAAATTCACTATTTTATTGATAGGATTTGGTTTTCTAAATAAAATTTCTAAAGATAGTTTTCTCCAAAATACGGCTATGAAAATATTTGCTGTTGTTGACAATTTACCTGTGAAATGAATGTTTTTCTGGCTTATTTATTAAAGAAACATCGCAGTCACAAACAGGACACGTAGGCAGCGCTTATAAATTTTAAAACTGTTTAAAATATACAGGATTCACTGACAATAGGGCAAATATAAGTTAGCGTGATTTTTGACAGTGACACTGGAGAAAACAACATCTGCCAATAGTGCTGATCGAACCTAAATATGCTTTCTCTTTCTAACATGTGATATTTCCGTAACAGATTTCATACCCATATTAGGCTTTGTAGGTCTTTTTCTATCCTACGTTTATGATTTCAATCAATATTTAAAAGGGGTAACTGGTCCGCGGTCTCAGTTCCATAGTGGGCCGAATGACCCCTAACCCTACTAACTCCAGGTTGCCATTAAAGATTTCGAAATAGTTTTTTTTTTTTTTTTTTTTTTATATTTTTCTGTAAATGATTACTAGATAAATATCACCAGGCGTCTCCTTAAGACGTATACAAAGAGGATTGAAAATTCAATAGGTTTGAACACGACAAGGTAGCTCAGTTGGTAGAGTGATGACACGGAACGTCAAAGGTCGCGGGTTCAAGCCCCGTTCTTGTCTATTATTTTTTCAATGTTTCTTTGAAAATTGAAATTAATATAGGCATTACATGGACTCAACATGTATTAAAAAAAAAAAAAAAATATATGATTCGAAATAGTACTTAGGTACTAACTACTCGAGATAAGACCTTCAAGATACAATCGCTGGTCCCGCCATTTTGACGTACACTTAGCTCGTTAAGTTATATTTAAGGGGTAAGCAATTAATGCAGCTGTCTGTACGTATCTACTATTATAGTCGTGAATGCTACGTGTATATTTTAACGCAACAAATAACATGAAACTTCACTAAATTTGGTCAAAACTACAATAACAGATGCGAAAATAATCGCCGAAACAGCTGCGCGCGGTCAGTTGAATTAAGTTAGTTTATTAGTTCATACGTTACGTACAGAGACGAGTGGAATTCTAAATAGAACAGGAACGTTTAAAGTTATAAATTGTAGAAAGAAAAATACGGTCGTCTATACGACCTATGGTCTGAATAGATAGCAATGACGTCACCAAGAGACGTATCAAAATCCGGAAGAAGATTTCGCGGTAGTAAGCAAAGGTAACAATGGCTTAGTTGACAGAACGCCAGTAGTAATTAGCCGGGAAGTGCAGGCTCGAATCCTGGTCGTGGCCGTGTTTTCCTTTACATCTTTTTTTAATATAGAGTTTGATACGCTTGCTTTCTCAAGGATTTATCAGGAATGTTAAATAAATTACTTAATTTTAAAAAAAGAGTGATTATTCCTAATATAAAAAAAGGAATTATTATAGGTACTAATTTATCAAGAAAAACAGCTCCAACTTTTTCTACCAAAGGCCTTACTAATATATTTTCTCGTGCTAGAGAGTACGTAACCAAATGAAATTCTCGATACGCCGAAACTTTGCACTGGCAGGCTTCACCCGGGCAAATAAAGTTACTACAATCCGGTTATATGGAGTTTTTTATCCATTTTTATCCGGGTTTGAACACTGAACCCACTTTATTAAACCTATAATGACTTAATTATCCGTTGCGAGTAAACATTCGTTCAATTTTATATTAATTGAGAGGAAACTTTAACTAGGGTTGACACCTTAACATTAATTTGTGTAGTTTTATTTTTGTCTAAGGTGAGGTACGGCTGTACTCGGATGAATTCAACTAGTTTCAAACCGAACCGGAGCTTTTAATCATGACTTATAGAAGGGACATGTTCGCGAACCCTGCTAAACAAAACATGAAAATACCCAGTGAAGTCTGAATGGGGCAAAAAACATTCATAAATCATAATATCCACTATCTATCTAAAGCCAAAAAAATATTAAAGCCTACGGGAAAGGTTGAAAATCCTCCCCACATACCTACTTAAATGACATTTTGTTTATTCCACGAGGCAAAACATGCCGCACAATATTTACTGTGTGGCAACCCTAAGCCGGTGTTTGCCTTTTTTCGACCGCTTTACAAAATATTGAATGTGCGTAGTTCATGTTTGTCGCAAAATATAAATATTTAAAGTATTTTGAATACAGAGACCTACAAGTTTAAAGATGAAAAAAAAATTATGAAATAAATAAATGGTACTTCAAAGACATTATAAACGCAAAATAAACATAGGATCATTGTATAATTTGTTGTACAGAGTAGTAACTATTCTTGCTGGGATAGCACTCCACATAATAATGTCCACTGAGCTCGTCTATCTAGTGGTATGACCGTAGGAATATCAAGTCAAAGTAGAGATGGGTAACACTACACTACCATTAAATATTAAATGACTCAATCATACGCAGAAAGGGTAAATTTAACTAAAGCTTATTATATTAAACAAAATAAGCCACTGAAAATATTAATGAATACAAATTTCGTAACTGTCGGTAACACAAAGGCTGGGAACAACGGGATTATAGGAAACTGATCCCAAAATATAGAATAATTATTTACTGAAATGTCGATTTTAAACAGAATTGGTTTTCTATTCAATTTTCATGTCATAGAGTTATATTTATAGCTCTTAGCTGTTCAAGGAAATCAAACCTGATAAGTAGTAAGTTATGGATGTTCTCATAAAAGGGAGGTGGAACGAGGCATAACAACCAATTTCATTTAAAAAAATCTTTGAATAATGAGAGCCTCTGTTATCTAGTGGTCGCGAGCACGGTTACTGACCCTGAGATCTTGGGTTCAGTTTCTTGCTCAGAAGAATACTTATTGAAAATTTCCAGTAGCATTCAAGAGTCTTATTCACCTCTAATTACCTCTTCAGCAATATAAGAGTGATACTATTTTATGAGATACTGAAAGCAAGTCATAGTGAACTTTGATTGAATATACTTTAATTTTACTGAAGCAGTGCATATTTTTACCACCACCCATGTTAATATTATGTGTCTGAAAGTGTATGTTTAATTGTTGTTTATAATTTTTTGAGCTTTAAACCGGAGCTATAATTCTACACACAAAAATTTAATTTTGTTTTATTTACAGTAGAAGTTTTTATTATATTTGTAATTATCTAATTAGTTACTTAAGAACTCAATATGTAGATACATAAATACTATCCGATTATGTGAGAACATGTTTTAATTATTAACTTTTGAGAGAAAGGCAATCCAAATTAGTGTAGACCTCTCTTTAGCCTTCTTCTACTTATCGTATGGTTGTTGAACAATCTAATATTAAATTTTAAAGTTGGCATGCTTACTAAGCGCTACACGAACATGTTATAGTCTAGCTCAATCCTATCTTAGGGGTCTACTTATTCAACGAATTTTCTATATAGTCTAACCGTGCAAATAGTGGTGTTACATCCAAGGAATTTAATGGAATTCTTCTTATAGTGTGATTGATGAACAACTTAGTGTCAGAGTTTAACCCATAGGTGTCTGACATATCTTTACAAACCATCGAGAACATCTGTCAGGTGTGCTGGTTTCCTCACGTTGTAATTATGTCTTAGTGGCAATTTTATATTTGTATTGATAAGAAAAATTAACTGCTTAATTATAAGCAGAAAGAAAACATGGCGGTAGGCGATGAAAATTCTACTACACTAATGACGGAGTAAACTCTCTGCACCAGTTTACTTGTGATCACAATCAGTGGAACCTGCAAAACGTTTCAAAGGTATTTATTGTGCGTTCATTCCTGTTAGTATATATATTAAAAAATGTAGTTTTATTTTTAAAGACTAGCTTTTATTACTTGTTAATAAATATACAATGCTTCATTATGTCTCTTGCCGTCAAAATGTAAAACGCTTTTATTTTCAAAAATGGGATATAATGTTCCTTTAAAATGGAATATTTCTTATCAGAATTAAATTATTTTTAACTTTTTTGTATTTAAAATATATTATTTGTTAATTTTAGTATTTATGATTCAGAACTACGGCGTAGCTCGTAGCGCGTAGCGGCGTTTTGCATCCATCTAATCAAATAGAATTCACATTCAAAATATATGGAATGAAGTTATTTTCCCAAATCTGATGGGTTTGCATATGGATATTATCTAGGACCAAAGTACTTATCAAGACGAATCAAACGAGCCCAAACTCGATAAGGTTATATCGTTTTATAACTGAGTTCTTATAGTCACCTTCCAGCTCCATCATCATATCCTGGATACCATCTAAAGACAAAGTACTTGTCAAGACAAATCAAACGAGTCCACACTCGATGGGCTGCGTCGTTTCATTACAGAGTTCCTATGGCCTCCTTCCAGCTCCATCATCAGATCAGGTCATCACGCGATATACATATGCGTGCAAAATTTTAGCTCAATCGGAAACCGGGAATTGTGTCAAATTTAACTTTCAAGATTTGATTACAGATAGACGATAGGGTGGAGCAGGGATGTATAAAGAATTATTTTTTTGAGATTTCGTTTTGTAAACGAAGGGAATTCGTACCATATGTTAAAATATGATATAATACAATTTTTCAATCAATTTGATGGATATTATTTATTCTGCCATCGCACTGACCTCAAAAAATTAAATTTCTTAGAAAACGTTTAGTTCAGTTATGGCCAAATATTAAGTTTAATTTAATGGTAAATGGGCGATAAACGATACACAATATAATTCAAATAAGTAAAGACCATCTAAATAAAAAACACTATAACTTTTAATTAAAATATAATAAAAACATTACAATTAATATTCCCGAAAACGAATGTTTTTTCTTATATTTAGGCACTACGTTCTAGGAGTCGAATTTGACTTGTATTGCACCTAATCGTGACTTTTTTGTGCATTGTGAAGTGGCAGCTTCCATCTTCATTTTTACAGCTCCTTCAAGAGCTTGGGTATGGCATGGAAGCTTTAATAACAACAATTCACCTTCACCACCTGTTTCAACGATGAACTGAATTTCATGGTCAGACAAGTTTTTGTAAATCGGTGGTTCAGTTAATATTTCCTGCCAATAATTTATTAAATCAATATATGTTGAAGCCTTGAAAGTTACAGATGGTACTTCAAACATTCTAGGTGTTGAAGGTAGAGAGAGGCATCCTGAGTGCCTTTAGTATGCGCCGAGCTGCCCGTTCTCGAATGTGCTTCCTGTCATCAGTTAGTTATCAAGCAAGGAGAATGGTCTCGGGATTTACTATTGCGGTGAATAACAGGATCAATAGCCTTTCTTAGATCTCACACACCTGTCATCTGGCACATACCTGGAGGACTTAATCATGTTAAAGGTGTCGCGTGCCATCTTTGCATGACGGTTTATGTAGAAACAAGATGGTGCTTACAACAAATGTAGACAAACTTGACAAGTTTTCTGAGCGTGTCTCTGTTTGTTACATACAAACGGAATATTCGGTTGATACGTGTGAGCCAACGGGCATGTTACAACATGTGTGTGTAGAAAATCATCTGAAAGTATCGCTGCAATCTTTCACTAGTTTATTTGCTTTCCACAATGTTCCAGTGTAAGACTTAGGCCCGAAGTACCCTCAACAAGATGAAGAAACAACTATCTCAGAATGAAGTCCGTTCATGTCGAGTAAACAAATACTGGACTGGTTATTGTAGCCTTTCTTCAAATAGTCTTATAACTCCCTCATACTTGCTAGTATTCATATTGGTACCATCACAACCGATTGCCATAAGATGATCTTTGTTTTTTTTAACAAAGCGAATATAAGATAATAAATTGTTAAACAACGAGCGCAAGTAATACAAGCGAAAAACAATAGCGCAGTAACGACGTGACGTATTCTATTATTTATTATTTTGATTAATAAACATAAAATCATGCATTTTTTTTTTGTTTAGCATCTGAAATAAACTGTACTTGTAATCATTTCTGGAAATAAAATAGGTCTGATTATAAAAATTTCATACATTTACATGTCGTCAAAATAGAGTCTTAAAGCAACTCTTTCCAAAATTCAATGACGTTGCGGAGGCTATTACTGTAAATCAAATCAAATTATATTTTTCGCTCCACCTTAATAGACAACAGGCCAAGAGAACTTAAATAAAAGCTTGTAAAATGAGGTTAGAGTGTAGCAAAGGAAGTGCAAGGATTTGTGAATTTCAACATGAAAATGGGACTTAAATAAGTCAAAATTCTCACTTTTTTTTTGTCTAAGCTCAATAGTTCCCCGGAAAAACAGCGGCAAATAGGTTAGATTAGATCTGTGACCACACTGGCTGGCGAGGGCTAAAACTGATATATATGCTGCTGCAGCTGCAAAAAGTAACGCCAGCTAGCTCCCTAGCATATGCTGAGCTGATGACCGTTGGACAATATTCTCTATCTCTGTATTTATTTGTCAAGCTATAGATCAAGAGGAAATAACTGCCTAAAATTAAAATTAAACGCTGCTTTTATCACCAAAACTGGCGACGCCAGTAATGCAGCGGATGGACTATACTAACCAAACGCCTAGAGAAATTTGTCCACACAAATTTGACGCCGTATCTCAGTCAATTTGCCTTTTGACAGCTAATAAACCTTATCAGTGAAAAACAGTGATCCCAAACCAGACGTGCGGGCTTGACAAGTAGTGATCGATCATTTTAGACCCGTTGGCCGTTTTGCTTATCTTGTACCTAAGGATTTTGGCAAGTGGTAAACGGACTCTTTAAAGAACTGCACACGGTCTGGTTTTTAGTGTTCCGTACGTAGAGGACGCTATTACTAAACAGAGCCCTTCTGTATATCATTTTATATGTCGCAAGACTGTATGTTTTGAACCGTAATAGGTAGCCAATTATAATCGTCATAGCATATGTAGGTTTACTATTATATAAACGTTTTTTTATTCCTGCTTTATTTTTGAATTGTTTTTGTGTACAAACCTATGACATTTTATATAAACATAGTCTTTCATTGGTTGGATTGTAAATAATGCTTTAGAGTTAAACGTCAATCAATCAAAACAAAGCAAACATAATTTAGGTCACCTTAGATTAGAGTAGCACTATTATTTTTAGCCAAAAAATCTACTACTAGTGGAGATCATCGTTCGAGGTACCTACTCTAAAGTTATATAAAATCATTTAAACATAACATAACATAGCATCACGCCTGTATTCCCCGAAGGGGTAGGTAGAGATGTACACAGTTGTACACCCACATTTCACCAATGCTGTTATTAAGTCCCATGTAATAGGTGGTCTACCGGGCACAATTCCAAACTCCGGGCTGCTACGGAGAATTTTCTAACAGAAAAACTCAACAACACTTTGCCCGACCCGGGAATCGAACCCGAGACCTCATGCTCAGCAGTCGCGCTTGGGACCGCTAGACCAACGAGGCAGGCATAAAATCATTTACTACTTACATATTTGCATAGGTATCTATGGTGACATAAAAACATTGTCCCATGCAAAAAAGAAGAACACATATAGGTACATACAACAATATCAAATAAAAACAAAAGCGCAATCAATCACTTCGGAAACAAACCAAAGAATGACCAACAAAAAATTACGTTCCTTAATGAAACAAACGAAAAAAATACAATATGGCGTGTAGCGGGAAATCGAGAAACCACTTGGGAAATCATTAAAAACACATAACTAGACGAGGTACTTTAACAAAAAGGTTTGTGTCAATTCATAAAATAATTTATAGAAGGAAGCCACACTATTGAAGTTGTATTTAGTAATTTTTTAGAAGACATGAACATTAATTGGATGAGTCAATTAAGAAAGAAGAATGAGCATTATGATAACAGTGTAACCGATACCTGTGCGTTTACTCTTGAAATGAATTTCAAACCCAATCTAATTCTAATGTCAAATCAATTACCAAAAACTACATATTATTAAAATAAATTTACCTAGGTAGGAACATCACAGTTGTATAAATTTTGAAGCACGTTTTCACAATAGAATCTTAATTACACAAGTATTTTTAAGCTTTTTTACATGCAAAAGTGAAAAATGAACTGACATAATCCAATGTACTGAGATAATTAAGCGGTTTTTTTTCAAGAGTAACCTACTGGCGTTGTAAAACCCTATTTGATGAAAAAGAGTAAATGAAATTTTATATGAAATTTGAGGTACTTGATTAACTCATTGGTCTAACAGTCGTAAACGCGTCTGCTAAGCATGAAGGCCTGGGTTTGATTCCCGGGTTGTTCTGTTAAGAAATCCACAGTAGAAGCCCGAATTTGTAATTGTGCCCGGTTGATGGCAAAAGGCTCACCACCTATTACGATACGGGTCTACATCCCAAGATCTCGTGTTCGTCGATCTGGCTTAAAACCAATAAATCAACGAGGGCGCAAAATAATACTGCTACGAGTAAATATGACACAGCTAAACAAATAGGTGCCTACTTTCTTCAGCATTCAGCTATTTCCAACCAATAAGAAGTTATTTCGCAACAAAATTACTTCGCTTAACTGTACCAAGAAGCTTCTTGCCAGTGTTATCTGCCGATGGGTAGGGATGGGACAATGAATATGCCGATATTTATTTTTATATCGTTTTAAACCTTTACCAAAACGTTTTATATTTCTAAAAACTCCTCAAAAGCGAGTAACTCTGTCAAATTTTGTAAAATTTCGTTTCTGATTTCACATACGTGTTTCTGTATAAGTAAGTCCTTAAAATATTTAAGGTAATAAAAATTTTGTGGTGCATTTGCCTAATAGTAAGAGGCTCGTTGCTAAGTAATGGGCGCACAGATCAATCAAAGTTAATCTACGCTTGCTGCGGTTGGTCTGTGGATCGGACGATGCGTTAAACCGTAGGCCCCGGTTGTCAACTAATCATCTATGACACCCGTTACGGATAATCAGATTCCTGAAAGACTGACAACCAGTCTTCACGAGATATCATGTTACCCAGTAACTGGGTTGTGGAGGTCAGATAGGCAGTCGTTTCATGTAAGACATAGCAATCCTTTTTTGAACAGTCGTGGGAAAATACTAGTATTTCTCAGGTAGATCGTGTTCTAAATTTGAGACCAAAAATATCGATAAGGCTTATTTAAATTCTCAAGATGGCAAATGCGTTTTAAGATTCTCAGCCCTAAAACTTCTGTTATAATTACGTGGTTATATACTTACTTACATTAATAGGTAAGTAAGTCGACGGCTGAAGAAATGGTTCAGAGATCGGCTGCTGTATCGCAAGTCGCGGGTTTGATTACTGCACAAAACAAATATTTGTATGATCTACAGATTCCGTGTCTGTACGTGTGCGCAATATTGCGCATGTGAAATTGGTTTAGGATAAAAAAGGCAGCAGCAAGGCAGGTGTAAGTTGCAATGCCGAGACAGGAAGCCCTAGAAAGATATACACTGACCTTCCAGATGGCTTACTGGTCGGAGCACCTGGATTATTTATCCGGGAGGCGCAAGTTAGAATCCTGCTAAAGGCCGTGTTTTTCTTTCCACAAAAAAAACCTAGTGTGGGCAAACGATATAAAGAAGAAAAATAATAGCGAGGTAAGTACTCCAACGCTTTTTCACTTAAAATTTTTCATACTTAACCCATTAGGTACACATTACAAATTGATGTTTTGGAGCGGGCCCAACGCGAAGATTTACTAGGGTGCCACGACCAGTAACAAATATATTAGAGTAAAGACCGAGTCATAACGACTATTGTATAACTACCCGATTTTATAGTTTTGTAGATGCTGAATTAAGTTATTTATTTACTTATTTTATTTATTTATTCATTTATGTACACAGAATAAGTATACAGACAGTTGTTTACGACTATGATATACAAAGTTACTGTTTATTTCTCACAGAAATCTCTTCCGGCAGACCTGCGAGAGGAAAATCTAAAAAAAAAACCTCTGACAGCAGTGTGTATATATATATGAATCTTAACTAATAAACCTGCATATACTAAAATTAAGAATAAATTAACAAGTCGATTAGTTACGAGTTATTTATGATAGAGAAAATAAGTATCTATGTTTTCTACCGATATTGAAATAGGCAGGTATTACCTATTTAGATGATTTAGCCTTTATAAATTAATTTTCTACCGGCAATAAATAATTTTAATGTAAGGATCTTTTTCAGTAATAGATACATTTTATAAGAGAATATATCAAGTTACACATGTTCAGTATAAGCTGACCTCTAATTATATAGATATATCTATACAATGAGAGGTCTATAAGAGTTTTTTTTACTGAAAATAGTTTCATATGTTGTCGTGGCTACATAATCTAAAACTCTTACAACATACCAAATCACACAGTTTTTCCCAAATTGGGTACCGAACTCAGGACTTAACGCTTAGCAGCCGCGTTCGTGATTACTAGACTAATGAGGCAATCTTGTATGATAATAGTGCATTGTACCTACAACTAAAATATTTTCAGAATAGTCCAGAATTAAAATGTTCCGTTCATTTTAATTTAGACGAAAACTAAACAAAAGTTTCAATTGAAAAATAACTAGAACTAAACCATAAACCGTACAATGGAAACTTGACAGGGGAATTGGAAGACTTCATACTGCACGCTGAAACTACAGGGATACGTGAAAATTGCATTGCTGATGGAACTGTCAAAGTGTCTAAACCAAACAATGGATTCCGAACACACCTCCGGGAACCGGCTTAAGTAATACTGCATTTTGATTAGTATAAAACGCTATTGTTTGAAGGTAATGTATGGACAAATATCGAAACTTTTGTTTTCATATCATGTAGGGATATGTTCGAGGCTAGTTTTCCGGGTAAAATGTAAATAAAGACACAATATAAACAGAAAATGCAGGGATCTAACCGTTGGACGGATAAGGCAATGGTCGCTGTTTCGAACGCACGCACGGGCTATTGACATTTCATAGTCATTAATTAAAAATTAATTAAAAACAGTGAAAGAAAACATCGTTAGGAAATCAACACATCTGAGAGAATACACTCCATTAAAACAAATAATCTTTTAATTAAACAACATTACAAAATATATGAAAAAACTTTAAAACAAATTGTAAAAAAAGCTAAAAAACTACAGTATATAAATAAATTAATGAAATCTAATAATAAAGTAAAGACCATGTGGAAAATTATAAATGAACGAACGAATAAAAACGTAAAAAAGGTAAAAAAAAATATAATGCTACATCTAAATGACAATGCTATCTCGGACCCAAAGCAAACAGCAAATATATTTAATAACTTCTTTGCGTCTATCGGAGAAGGATATGCGCAAACCCCCGGCAAAGAACCGCGAAATATCTCTGTGGTCCACCGCACAGAAAATACCATGTTCCTTAGTACAGTAGGTCCCAGTGAAATAAATTTAATATTGAAAAGCCTAAAAAACAAAAACAGCTATGGAATAGACGAAATACCACCAACCCTAGTCAAGCAGTGTGCAGATGACATGACCCTACCATTCTACTTACTAGTCAATCAGTCTTTTGAGGAAGGAAGATTTCCGAACTACCTAAAAAAAGCCATTATAAAGCCAATTCACAAAAAAGACTCAAAAACCGACCCCTCTAATTACCGCCCTATTGCTCTTTTACCTACAGCCTCGAAAGTATTCGAGAAAGCTATGTGTAATCGCGTCTATTCGTTTTGCGAAAAATATAAATTTTTTAATGAATCCCAGAATGGTTTCCGAAAAAACCACTCTACAGTTCTAGCAGTATATAATTTTATCCAGGAAGCCATGAATATAATTGATAAGAAAAAATATGCCGTAGGTATACTGTTAGACATGACAAAAGCTTACGATAAAGTGCAATTCGACATCCTACTTAATAAGTTACAAAGAATAGGGATCCGCGGAAAGTCTTACGAATGGTTCAAATCATATTTGGAAAATAGAGAACACCAAGTCGAAGTAGAATACTACAACGAACATGCAAAACAAATTCAATACATTCGGTCGGATAGCAAGCAAATTAACTCTTCAATTCCCCAAGGGAGTGTAATTGGATGCCTCCTATTTATCATCTATATAAATGACCTCCCTAAAATCATAAATGAGTCATGTGTTCTGTTTGCCGACGATATCTCAGTACTAACTTCTTGCCACGACAATACCAACTTAACCGAAATACTTACAGGTATACTCAACAAAATAATAACTTGGATGACAGAACATAACCTTGAACTAAATTTCAATAAAACTAAAATCATGTCCTTCTATCCACATCAGAAAACTCCTTTAGACATAACATTTATTTACAATGACGAAAAAATAGAAACAGTAAAAGAATTCAATCTCGAGTAGATTGAATTCTTTTACTGTTTCTATTTTTTCGCTTATCCATAGATACACATTTAAATTGGAAATCACATATTAAAAAAATCAGGTCAAAGTTATCAAAATTTGCCTATGCCCTCCGTGAAATAAAAAAATCGACAAATCTCTCCACTGCTCTGGTTACGTATTATGCCTATGCATACGCATGGTTAAACTACGGCGTAATATTATGGGGAAATAGTACAGACGCACCAACACTTTTCACACTACAAAAACGACTGATTAGAATACTAGCCAACATAGATAACACAGACAGCTGCAAACCCCATTTCCAAGAATATAAACTTCTAACCCTACCATGTATATATATCTTGGAAATGTGTAAATTTGTTAAAAATAATCAAAAACTCTTCACTACACGCGAAAACATACAGACTCACTACACACTACGACACAAAAATAGACTAAACCAGCCAGGTTCTAAGCTAAAAATACACTCCACAAGCACTATAGTAATGTCAGTTAAAATATATAATAAATTACCAGATGAAATTAAAAATGAACAAAAATTTAATACCTTTATAAATAAATTAAAACAATTTCTAACCCGTAAATGTTATTATAATGTACATGAATATTTAAATGATAAATTTAATAAATAAACAATAATACCAAAAAAAAACAATAATAATCTATAATACCAATAATAATAATACATGTATAATTTAAATAAATATTAATGTATAAATCTAATATATAAGTATGTAGTAAAAATTATATGATACAATTAGTCGTAAGCCTACCTACCTACACAAAACGAAAGAGTAGATTAATATTGAAGTTGTATACAAATATTTATAATAGCCCTCCTCCTACATTTTTTATTTCCTACATTTTTTATTTTGTTATGCCCGACAGGGCCCACAATGCTCCAAAACTATTGTATGTATATTCTTATGTACCTAACACCTAAGTTCACATTGTGGAATGCAATAAACGTATTGAGTATTGAGTATTGAGATGTTCTCAATTGTGGTTGAACTTTAAACTTTGACACTAAGATTTTCTACAACCATAGTATGATTATTAATTTAGGTATAATTCTGACATTACAATAAAAAATAAATAAATAAACTAGCCCATAAGAGAAGAGACTCGCTTTATCACCACGCTAGCTCAATGCGGGTTCGCGATTTGAGACTGCCAAGTCCAGGTTTCCTCACGATGGTTTCCGTCGCCGTATATCAGTGATGTCTTAGATTAAGTAAGAAAGTACATATGACTTTGAAAAAGTCACGTTTGAACATACCAGGTTTGAACCCATAATCTGTGGCTCAGGAGGCGAGCCCGTACATTACAATAAAGAGCCATTACCTACTTATATCGATACTTTCGATATAGAGTTTAGTCACATCACTAAACCAATGCTGCTAATCTTCCATCGACATTCTGAGACGGATGGAAAGCGTCTGATCAGACCGAATAGCGACCGCACGGTCTTAAACAACACACAAATCGATAAAGAACCTTATTACACACATAATAGAACCTATTATACACTGTATTGAATTTCAAGAGGTCTCCAATCGTCACTTCTGAAAATACATAAATAAGAACTCAAAAACCTTTGGTATAAAGTTTATTTCTGTGTGTTCTTAAAGGAAAAAGCAGACTGATCGTCGGATACAATTTTCTTGAAAGTCATCCAGTGTAAAATGCTCTCTGGATCTTAAACAAAATCCTTGAGCATAGTTTTGTACAGCGGATTAAGATAATTGGTCTCCGGTGAGTATCTTACAGAATTGATTATGGCTTTAATAACTTAAGCTGCCCTTTCATTCATTAGGAGTATCGGAAGCCGATAATTTTTAATTTTATGAGTGGTCTGCGGTATTATTGGCCGCTTGCACTCATGAAATTAGTTGCAAAGTGTAATAAGGGTAACAGTGGTGTAAGTTCCGACAAAAAATGCCCTTTGCCGGTTGATCTCGTCAAGGGAAAATCAATAGTCTCTGCCTACCCCAATGGGAAACAGGCGTGATTGTATGTATGTATAGGGTCGTCTTGTCGTCAAAGGTAATTTGCATATGTAGATGGGGAAAAATCGTTAGATTACTGTTTACAAAAACTTTAAATTTAAAATGCATTTTTTAATACGTTAGAAATCTTCTGAAAATATCATAATTAGGAATTTTAGAAGATTTTTTTTTTCTGTCTTGTAAGTCTAGGAGTGTCAGGTGCGACTGCTGAACATGAGGTCTTGAGTTCGATTCCTAGCTCGAGCAGTGTTATTAGGTTTTCCTGTTAGGAAATTCTCAGTAGTAACCCGAAGCTTAGAATTTTGCCCGGTAGATGGCAATAGACTCACCTACCTTAATAACAACAGCATTGGTGAAATGTGGGTATACAATTGTGTACCCCTGTTAACCCCTTCAGGGAATACATACATACATGATAGTATGCTATGTTTATTTTATTTTTTAACATATTTTATTTACTATTATACTATTGAAGGCTTAAATGATATTCATAAAATATTGTAACCCCAAAATCATCAGAACTGTTTTCTGTTAAATATCCTAAGCTAATCACAGACGACTGATCTAATGCAAGTAACGAACCCTCTATTGACTCAGACACAACAAACCACAGACAGTCAGACAGTACAAATGACTGTACACAGAGACACCTCGTGTTAACTGCTGATTTCGACTCGTCGGAGCGGACACTAATACAGGCTTAAAATCCCTACACACGCGCGACTTGTCGCACGACACGTCGCAGTCGCGTCACGACCCACGATGCGAAATAAACATAACACATCATATTTTATAATAAGAAGAATTTTGATTTGCGAGAGGAGCTTGTAACAGCCGCACAGATCGAACGATTGAGATTAAGCTATGCTTGCCGCGGTCGATTTGTGAATGGGTGACCATCATTATCGAGAAACTTCCGTGCTTCGTCGCCGTCGCACGTCGCCGTTACGGATAGTCAGAGGCCTTAGAGTCTGATAACTTGTCTTACCACGAGATGTCGTGTTACCCAGTAAATGGGTTGTGTAGATCAGATAGGCAGTCGTTCCATGAAAAATAATGGTGTTGAGCTGCATCCGGTTTTTCTGGAAGCCGACCCCAATGTAAATTGTTGTGGTTGGGAAAAGGCTAGGCGGATTGCTTGAAAAGACGGACCGCGTTCGTGAATGGAACCTGCGACATTTTTGACTTACCAAACATAGAACCGCGGTAGTGTGGTCTAAAGTTTTCTAACATAAATGATTACATTAGTAAACGATTGTTAAGGTTAAGTGAATTCTGTTTGACAAATTAAAGTTCTTTAACCGTAAGCTATGTTTAGTGTTGACCAATAGGACCAACAATCACGAAGGGTAACCGCTAAAATCAATTTCACCAAGCGTCATACTACTTTTGCAAGGCAAGTTAAAAGTCCGAAGCCTAAACCATAATATCGAGGACATCCTTAGCTAATATTAATTACTTTTGGCCGCGCTATTGGCCTGCATAGCTTACGCACATGAGACTCTTATGTTTAATCTCCATTTTTCAACCCATAGCTATTCATTCAATGTTAAGTAGATATATCTCCTATTATTACGGCCTTCTTTAAACAATACACTGCGAAGTAATATAAATAATAAAGCAGTCGGGAGGCATATTCTACGATCGACGTTCGTTACATCCTACATACATGTTATAATTTTTGGAAAAGGATATACGTTTCTCTCTTTTCAGTGCAGTCGGGTTCTTTGTTTAATAATAATTTATTTCATTTTACACTTTTTAGTTTCAACGTCAATTCAACGTTTACTTTCTTGTTATTTGTGTCAAAATAGTAACATTAAATTGTAATAATGTATATATATTCGAAATTGACTATTTACTAGCTTTCATTTGATACCCATATTGTTATAAAAACAAAAAAAAAAAAACAAAAATTGTTATTGCCAATGACACTTCTGTAATTGACACGAATCTAATGACACCCGTATGTTAAAATCGATCAAGCCGTTTAGGCTGTAGGTCGTGCCAAACGAATATACATACATACACTAGAAAAACAGAACCCTCCTTCTGGGTGACTCGGGTAAAAAAGGCTCGTGTCGTAACGTCATATCACAATTCGCGACCGACTGTGTTGAAGTCTAAAGTCCCCTGCAGACACCGCAACTACACGACTTTTTCTTTATTTTTGTTGGGAACAGACTTAATTAACTTAACGTTTGTGACTGGTAAGCTTGAAAGTAATACCACAGTAATGCCTCATTTTAAATTTAAAAAATTGTATGTTTCGATACGATGCTGGTCTCCGGATTTTGTTGTCTGTCGTACTTTTGCGTTTTTCTGTAGTTACTAGTAAGGTTGTATTTAGATGGACTATTTATTATCTCCGTCTTCTCGTGTCAATACGCTGATATTTTCCAATTAGGGCATTGCAATTACATAGTATAACTTCACATAAATCTTAATACACGGAAGGCCCTGCCTCTTGTGATACACTTTTCTAAGTAGTACATGGTAGTGATCTATTCCACAAATATTTATCGTATTGTATTTAACTGTCCTTGACATTGTTTAATGAGTAATAAAAATCTAATTCTATTTTTTATAGAAAAAAAAAATATTTCAATGCTGGTCACTACCGCGACTCGCTGAGCATGAGGTCTCGGGTACGATTCCCGGGTCTGGCAAAGTGTTATTTGAGTTTTTCTGTTAGGAAATTCTCAGTAGCAAATCGGAGTTTGGAATTGTGCCCGGTAGATGGCAATAGGCTCACCACATATTTCATGGGACTTAATAACAGCATTAGTGAAATGTGTGTTTACAACTCTGTTCACCTCTGGCCATCCCTTCGGGGAAAACAGGCGTGATGCTATGTGTTATTTTTTTATTTTCTCAAGCAGTCCTGTAGCAACCTCAGCCTTTGTGTGGGAGCAGTACTCCCGAGCCAACCCAGTAACAAGAATCGTTGAAGCCGTCCGTAGGGCTTTGACTTGACTGAGCAACTAACAACAGCCGAGTCCAACGGTTTAACGTACCCTGCGAAAACGGACACGCTCAGATGAAAATGCTGCACCACCCATCTACAGATTGACCGCGACAAGCGTTGCTTAACGTCAACGATCGTATACCGCCCAAAGGTTGCAACTAGGTACCAGTGCCTCTTGTTTACAACCACAGTTCTGTTTTACATTACTGCTACAATATCTGTACACAACTTCAATTTACATAAATACAAATTTGAATAGAAATTGTCTCAAGAAATTGTTTACATTCTAAATTCAGCTGTGTTTACTCGTTTCAATAAATTTTGATCAAGCTCTTCTACACTTTGTAATTTAATTGAAACAATATTATTTAAATTTTAAATGTCCCTTATTTAATTGATTCTCTTAATCAAATTGTTCAATTTTTATCGCTTTTTTTTTTATCAAAAATGGATCATAACGGATGATGGTAAGCGATGGTGTGGCCTAGGATGGAGCGCGTAGATCCAGAAGAAATCTATTCACTCAAAATAGAGTAGATAGATTTGGAGAGAACTATACTTGAGGAGTTGATGCAGCTGCCCAGACCCGTCTCCCACCGGTTGCGCGGCCTACATCCCGAAACACGACTATGTCACTTCTCGGCAGGTTTCGTCCAGTGGGTGGTAACCAGCCGCGGTGGAAGCTGAGCTGAGCAGAGTTGTTTTGCCTGCTTTGCACCACCCAGGGGCCACGTGTAGGGATTCCATTTTAAGGGTGCACTCCTACGGACACGAGCAACTCAGCCACCAAAAAACTTTTCTAATAGTTGGATTGATTCTTCCCGGATCACTGGCGAGAAGCAGTTGGTACCACGCTCATATGTACCTATGTGACTCATACTAAAGGTAATTTTAAATTTAATCCCAATTTTATGAAAAGGACTCTCGACTCTCCTGTCAGAGATGCAATAATAATGTTTTAAGAAAAATACAAGTTTTTGTAGAACATCTGCGGGCAGCCTTACCATCCGAAGTTTATTGGTGAATTAGCAATAATAATAATTTATTGGCACCGAATAGAGCTTTGTTCACAATAAAGTTTATAGATTTTGATACCATGAGAAAACAGTTGGTAACTATAGGTATACAATCTTATAATAATAAACCTAATTGAAATGAACAGCCTTTTTACATGACTGCCCAAAAAAGGAGTGTTATGTTTTTAGCTTTCCTGTATGGAAGTATGTTTGTTGGTCAGTTCTTTTCTTCCACCATACCTTTGTACAGGTTTTATAATTGCATGACTACCCTCAATATTATGAAAGTAGCTAGATATATTATTGTATTTATTAACCGACTTCCAAAAAAGGAGGAGGTTATCAATTCGGTTGTTTTTTTTTTATGTTTGTTACCTCAGAACTCCGTCGTTTACGAACCGATTTGGTTTTTTTTTTTTTATTTGATTGGATTTACTTTGAGATTGGTCCCATTTAAATTTTATGAAAATTAGTTTGGTAGTTTGGTATTTAAATCAAAATAACTGAAAAATAATACGTCGTCCAAGTAAACGAAATGGTGTATTTGTTACTTTCCGGTGGTGTTTACGGTCTCTAGAATAGTTCTAATGAACTGCCTATTTTCCAGCTTCATCATCAGATGATGATGAAACCGGAAGATAAGCATCGGAAATCCGTCATATTTTTTTTGCTATTTAATACTTTTTAGTGTAAGACCGCATTTTCAAACATCTCTTTTTATTATTTTACACGAGTGCCCAAAAAACTGAGTGTATCTAAGTATCTATGTATGTAAGTATGTTTGTGAGTTTCTTTACCTATTCCACCATAACTTCTAAATACCTGAACTGATTTCGATATATGGGGTATCGTTAGAATCCTTACACTGTCCCGTGAGTAACATACGCTAGTCAGATTTTAATTTAATTTCATCTTGTTTTACGCAGTTCATTACTCTCTTTTGAAATAGCCTCTATTCTCTCTACCCATATCACTTCCGATAAATCAGTTATGGAACGCAAGATTCACTAAAAAGTAAGAAATAAAATAATTTTTAACAAAGAAAAGAACCGACTCCAATAATCTTTCTATTATGTAAAAATGCACTAAAAAGTAATAAAATAATTGCATTATTTAATTACAACAATTTATATAAAAAAATAAAAAATTTTAGAGGATTCTGAATAAAATCAATTTATTAGGACAATAATATACAATTATTATTATTTTTGGAGTCGGTGCCAGTAAAGGATAATAAACGTGTAAGTATATTCATGAAGTAGCGTATTACGTTCGCTTTAGGCAGTTGTTGTGTTCATTTGTAAAAATTCATTCATTTGCAAATAGGTTCAATTAGGTATAATACATTATCGTAATAATAACTGCCTCGTTGGTCTAGTGGTCGCAAGTGCGGCTGCTGAGCGTGACGTCCTGGGTTCGATCCCCGGGTCGGGCAATGTGTTATTGAGTTTTTCTGATAGAAAATTCTCAGTAGCAGCCCGGAGTTTGGAATTGTGCCCAGGAGATGGCAATAGGCTCACCACCTATTACATGGGACTTAATAACAGCATTGGTGAAATGTGGGTGTGCAACTCTGTACACCTCTGCCTACCCCTTCGGGGAATACAGGCGTGATGCTATGTTATGTTATGTTATGTTATGTAATAATAATTATGGTTAATGTACCTTTAAATATACTTTGCAAATTTTAGGAAACTACCTAAATATTTTTAAAGTTTGGCTGGCACCGACTCCAAAAATAATAATAATTGTATATTATTGTCCTAATAAATTGATTTTAACCAGAATCCTCTAAAATTAAAAAAAATATATATATAAATTGTTGTAAGTAAATAATGCAATTATTTTATAACTTTTTTGTGCATTTTTATTTACATCCATTGTAATGGGCTTCCACAAGGTAACTTCTGAATTTATTCAATATTATAGATATAAATTAAATTATTTGTCACCGGTTATTACTCCGGTGACAGTTTGACTCTCGACATTGCTGCGGGCTCAGCTCATGAATATCCCATATATACCCTTCGAGATCGACTAAAACAAGTCGGTCAATCCCGAAAAATGCACGTGAGTAGTAACCAGTGAACATTAGTTGATTATTAATATAATAAAGACTTATAACCCATGAATTCCCAGTGCATAGCAACCCTTCACTTGGTTTACTAATGTGGTCTCCCACGCCGACCGCCATCCTCGTCACCTGTCAGACTAATCACGACGACTCTTGCCACTCCCTGCACCTTTCAACCTATTTCCAGCCGTTCCCATGACAACCGTGCTCATTTAACTCGTTAGCTCATTTCCCTGTCTATTGTCTAACCGCACTCGTTTTAAAGCCACCATTTTGATTTTCAAGTGCGTTTTCGCGCGTATACTGTATTGTTGTTTTTTTTTTTATTGCGGTGTTTATGTCAGTGTTATTGCAGAGACAATAATTCAAAAAAGAACAACAGAAAAAATATATTAAAAGTAATATTTCTTTTTTATTTTACGTTTATGACAAAGATTAATATTATGCTTCTTGTTTAGTGAAGATAGAAAAAAATAATGATAGAACACAGTTGATGCTTTACAATACAATACAACTGAGCAATACAATATCTTTATTTGGGTCTACAAAAAAAAAAACTAATAGGTAGGTAATTGTGTTCCCCAATGAAACTGAGTTTTGTTTAACGAGTATTGCTTCATCTTAATTAATATTACTGTTGTTTTGAAAAATACAGAATAAACATAAAAAAAACATAGTAGATATCACACACCTGTATCAAGGTAGGCAGTGGTATAGGTACTATTGTATACTCACATTTCACCAATGCCGTTATTCATTCCCACAAGGAGATAAATAAACGCCTTGTAACGGGCACAATTCCAAACTCTGGACTGCTACTAAGAATTTCCACACGGAAAAACACATGCACACTCGCCCAACCCTGGAATGGAACCCAAGACTTACGCCAGAGCTTTCGATTACTAGACCAATAAGGCAGTTCTTACAAGTAACACTTAATAACTTGAACTCAAAATCATATGAATGATTGACGCCATCATTAAACTCCTTCAACCTATCCGACCTCTACAACCATAGCCATGGCAGCTGGTATTCGAAGGTAAACATCTATTTCATTCAGTTTCAGCTTTCAGGTTCTAACTTCTACTTGTCTTGATGAAATACAGCCTTTGTACATCTACACCATGGCCGTAGCTAAGGTCTGAAATTGGGTGGTTCAACCAAATACGTGAATCCGGAAAAAACTATTCACTCTAAGTAGAGGTAATAGATTTGGGGAGAACGACAGTTGGCGAGTTGATGCAACTGCCCAGACCCGTCTCTCACAACGGTTGCACCGGAGTACGGACTACATCCCGAAACGGCATGGCTTCCTCCGGTGGGTGGTAACCAACCGCGGCCTAAGCCTCCCACCAGCTTGGCGCGGTTGGCGCAGTGGTGACCCCGGATGCTGCGTCCCGTGTCCCAGGTTCGTTTCGTGCACGGAGCAAATATTTGTATGATCTACAGATAATTGTTCCGGCTCTGGTTGAGTGATGTGAGATTATGTGTTTGTAAACGCATAAAATTGCGTAAATTACTTGAAGCTACGAGGATCTCGGAAGCATTATATTACATGTAGGTATATTATATGCAAAATTATAAAGTGCATTATCTATGTATATAATTATGTTCCGCACAGATACATTAATTCTAGTTTACTCACCTTTATTTTATCATCTTAAGAAAGTCTCTCCAGTAAAACGAAGTTGCCTTGTTGGTCTTGTGGTCACAAGCGCGGCTTAACGTGAGGTCTTGGGTTTGACTTTCCGGTCGGGCAATGCTATTGGGCTTTTGTTTTGTGCTTTTTCTGTTAAAAATTCTCGGTAGCACCCCGAAGTCTGGAATCGTTTGAAACAGGCTCATCGCCTATTATATGGGACTTAATAACTACATCGGTAAAATATGGGTGTGCAACTATTCTCCTCTGCCTACCGTGTCATGACATAAAGACAAAATAAAAAAAAAAACAATTTGCATAACGTCAGATACACACTGCATTTAATTATACATTGATCTATGTACAAGAGTTTTGATGATCATTGCCAACAGGTTTGCGTGCGCGCACCCTCACTAGCGGCGCACCAACCAACACACATCTATCTCCCTCTAACCATAGATCAAAATCTTCCATCCCCTTCTACCGGCTATCGTAAACTTGACCTCTAAGATTATTGCTATGATTTTCTTTTGTCATTCTTACAGACTCCGGCGCGGATGGCGCTCGTCGCCAATCGATAAAAGAATAAAAAACCTTTTTTTGTGTGTGAAAACTCATACAAATAGTCGTTTCCTTAACCACCGGGAAAATTCCTTTAAAAATGGTAAGAATAGTGATACAAAATAATTGGTGTTGTGCTATCTTCTTCATAATAATTGTGCAATTATGTTATTCTGTGTTTAATTAAAACGTGTAGGAAGTTTCTTAAGTGTTGTGGTCGAATGTCACTCGTGTTGTGATCAAAATGGTGGTGAACCGGTTTGTGATACGTTGGAGGTAGCCTTTTTATTATTTAATCCACTCAAGCAGGTCTAAGGAATCGAGAAATCCGGGATACTATCAAAGAGTTCTCCCCAAAAGAGCCAGTTACCAAAGAGTACTTACCTACTTTCACGAAGCCAAAGGCATAACTTGAATTTCGAAGATTAACACGCCCCAAAAACGGTAAACTTGAGTCAGACAGTAATGTGAGTGGATTGCCTAGATTCAAACGCAGAACATATAATTACTACTGAAAACTTTAAATGGACGGCTTTGTTCGAAACAAGTTCTCTAGATATTAAAGTTTACCGCTAAATCTTTATAACTGCGACTAAACATCGTTTATATTTAGTGATTAAAATACTTGAGAGACTTAAAGCTGGTCATTTCCATTGTACACTTTTGTACTCATACGAACGTCTGAGCGTTTAATATCATAGTTCAAATACTTAAAGTTCCTCAAGACCCTAGATGGAAACTCTTCAAATATCCTCCAGAAAATTTAAAACTAACAGCAAAATACCGTAATGTTATCTACCTATATCAAATTGTCAAACCATTACTTACATTTTAGTAAACAAAAAAACAATAGACAATGTGTAGACAACAATGGCGTCAATTCTAATGTAACAAACTAAACTAAATTTAGAGCATTGCTGTCTTTTACTAACCCCGTACTATAAGAGCAAGACGGGATGACGTCAAATTCAAATTTAATGTGGTCAACTTAAAATTTCCATACAATTTTCGTTTGACGTCACTAATTTTTGTAACTACCTAAAACTGTTCCTACTAGAAATGTTCGGAAATTTTAATTCGACGTGCTAAAATTAGAATTTGATATCTCCTGATTCGTCCCATCTTGTTCATATAGTAACTGTTAGTAAAATACAGGAATGTTCTAAATTTAGTTTACTTTGCTACATTAGAATTGACGCCATTATATTCTTAAATTCAACATTCATAAATGCCTTATACACAAAAAAACTAAACTAACAATTGACGTCATGAGGACTTATTAATTAAAGGCTTGTTAAAAAATTAAAAAGAAACAACGTCAATCATTTAATTTTGGAACGTTGAAACCGCAACCAAATACTTAAGTTTAATACTTCATTGCATTGCATCTATATAGATAAATATTTACTTAACAATTACCATATTAAAAAAATACACTTTGAACATAGAACTCTGCAATCTATTGTATCGGCTACTTAAGTTCTTGAAGCAGGATTGAGGAAAAGGTTTTAACTCGGTGCTTATACTGCCTATACCGTAACAAGGATTTATTGAGGGCACTCTGAAAATGCTCGGTTTTGGGTCAAGATGACCGTGATTGAGTCCGAAGTGGTGTTTCGTGGTAAGTATAATGTGTTATTGGATCTTGTTTTCACATAATAACTATTTCTTCAAAAAAAAAACGAAGCTACCATCATCATAGCATCACACCTGTATTTTCCAATGGGGTTGGCAGTAGAGGTGCACCTACTTACATCATTTCATCAATGCTGTTATAAATT
Organism: Xylocampa areola; assembly: GCA_935421205.1. Classification (NCBI taxonomy): domain Eukaryota; kingdom Metazoa; phylum Arthropoda; class Insecta; order Lepidoptera; family Noctuidae; genus Xylocampa; species Xylocampa areola. The sequence continues at coordinate 9,459,156 of OW285219.1, read as the reverse complement.
CCTATCCAATATGTGGTGGCCTGTTTACATCTACTGGGCACAACTCGAAACTCCGGGTTGCTACTGAGAAATTCTTAACAGAAAATCCCCTTAATACTTTTCCCGACACCAGTCTAGAAAGTTCTTAAAAGAAACCCGAGTTGTATAGTGTCTAGATTGTTATTTCTATGAAAACAAAATCAATCGGTATTCGTATGATAATTTTAATGAATTCTAATTTCTTCGTGATCTGTCTAGACCAGATTTCTCCTCATCCAAACTACTACATCGACTGTTTACGTAAACATCAGAATAGGTATTTTTGTTACGTATGCGTGACCTTTGCATCATACGTGTCATGGATGCATGTGGTAGACGGTCACTCACGATGTAGTTGACTGACGCATGACGTACCCGTACCATATTGAAGGAGATAATTATACCGCTGATACCTACAAAAGCGAAAAAAAAAAAACTATACTAATACAAATATTATAAAGAAGAAAGATATAATTTTTTGTTTGTTTGTATTGATCCACTAACACTCCAAAACTACTCAACCGATTAAAAAAAATCTATCACCTGTGGTAAGGCCATAATTTATTACAGTGAAATAGCTTGTATTTAATATTCATTCATGTGTCACCCATAATAATTTTTATAAGTAGTAGTTGCGAGGTGTAGTCCGGTGAACCGTTGTGGGAGACGGGTCCCTGCAGTTGCATCAACTACCCAACTATCGTTCTCCCCAATCTATCCACTCTACTTCAGAGACAATATATTTATTCTGGATATACGTGCTCCATCCTCGGCCACACCGTCGCTTACCATCAGGCGAGTTGGTGGCCAAACGTAGAACCATAATTGATTTTAAAAAAAGACCGGAAATGTCGGGGCCCATACCTGTGGTAAACGGTAAAGGTCTATACCTTCCGAGCAAATCTATGTTCCCGATACAAGTAGTTTGTACACGGGCTGATTTAATTCAAAATTAGCCGTGAAACCATTGCCATTTACCGGGCACATTTTAAAATCCACGCTGCTACTCAAATTTTCTAACAGTAAAACTAATAACGCTTTGTGTGAATAAAACCTAGGACAGGTCAGCAGCCGCGCTTGCGCACACGGCCCACGCAATACCAATCATAATGAGTGCACTTTCCACTAAAGAATTATTTATAATTTTATATCGGACAATACCTATATGATCTCTAAATCTATCCATGCATTACATGGTTAGGTTTTTCTATACACATATAAAAAAATACCCATGTAACATTTCAAAGAAACACGAACATCGTTATGACAAATAATGATACTTACGAACAAAAAACTACATATTAATAGTTGTAAGACTAGTCTAGCCGATTAGCTGTGACTTGTCAGACAGGGACGTAGGTACAACATGCATAACAATACAATATATAGGGAAAAATAACTTAACATTTATATAAACACGGTCTAAACAATAAACGCCGTTATAATATCTTTTGAACAACATAATTAATACACATGAAAAAATCTAAAAAACATACCAGCTAAGGCTAACCCGTTACTGCTTCACAGGACTAACGGCAACCGGTAGATGGTATTTTTCTCATTAGAACCAATTTAAAAACTTCAATATAAAATTAAAATTACGCCTTGCATTTTCCCGATTTCATAGAAGTAAGTACCTCAAATATATACATTTAAAAAAATACCATAACTTTAGGCATAAGTTGTGGTATTTTTCACACCTACTTGTCTTTTCTCTTGACATAATGTTCATTATTAAAAAAACCAAAAATATCTAATCAGTTTACGAGCTAGGTAGTAGCTACATAAAAAATCGTGCACAAACACACCCGGGGGGACTTTTATATACTATGTTGTAAAGACATATTAAAACATAACAAAGAAGGAAACCTTAATCGGGTAAAGTCCAAGAAATATAAATGATGAATAAACTGGTTTTATTGTTGATTCACAATTAAACTTCCTTCCTTTGAGCTACGAAAATAAGACACAAGAAAATCTATTGTGTCTACGGCCGATCAGCCGCTCCAGTCGAGAATCATCAGTCTTTAGAGATTATTATCAGTCAACAAGTCAGTTAATAAATTGTTACAACAAATTACAAATGTCAAATAGGTGTTTATATCTGCAAAATCTACAACTTTAAACACTTCAAGTGCCTTAAAGCAACAACGATTTTAAAATATTAACCACGAACTTATAAAATAAGGAAATAAATAGTAACCTCGTCATAACATGGATAAAGCCTAGAATAAGCCGCCCAAATGAACCAAAATTTTATTCTTTTTCAATTAAATTTATCTATCTGCATCAGTATGTCGTGATGGCCGAATGGTTACGGGCCCGCCTCCTGAGCCACAGGTTGTGGGTTCAAACCTGGCATGTACCAATGTGACTTTTTCAATGTCATATGTACTTTCTTAGTTAATCTAAGACATCACAGACATACGGTGACGGAAAACATCGTGAGGAAACCTGGACTTGGTAGTCTGAAATCGCCAGTGCGCTAGCGTACCGCCAGCCGCAGTGAGCTAGCGTGGTGATTAAGCTCGGGCTTTCTCTGTATGAGAAGAGGCCCTTGCCCTGCAGTGGGACAGTAATGGGCTGGTTATTATATCTGCATAAACAAATTCACAGCAAAAGTCATGATTTTTGATTTGACATGAGTGAATTTTGGATTAAAATTATGGCTTTATCTTATTATATATATTTTTACTTCTTCTTCCTCAAGTATGTTTTTCTATCTGCTTTTCATCACAAGCATCCTCGTGAAGCGTATTCTCGTTAATCAAGTTATTTCATGACAAAGCGTAAGCAGTCTAGGCACTAAGCAATTACATATAATCCTAACGAATACTGATTGTTATCATAAATTCCCAAGATTGTTGTTTTTCCTCAACAATTAATCTACTAATAAACTGGGCAGTATCATATAAAATATCCATTTAAAATCAACAGGAAAGAAAAGGTTTTGATTTATCAAGAACAAAACTGAAAAAGAATTGTATTTTGGAGTTTTAAGACTTTCTACCACAGACTAACTTTTTACAGTCAATCAAGCATCGTAAGTTTTTCTGCGTCCGTGTAGCATACATTAAGCTCAGAAAAACTTAAAAAAATAGTATTTATGTTTCAATGTTGTCATGATTTTCGTATTTATGTATTTTGCAAATGTGTTTTATTTCATTGGTACATTGGAAATACTCAATCAAAGATGAAATAATGTCTTGATGATGTATGACTTGACAACGAATTAAAGCTACAAAACCGAATGCGACTTCGAAATTTTGTACAAAACTGATAAATCTTTGAAAAGAAATAAGGATACGTTTTCAACCAAAAAAAAAATTGATTTCTGTACAAGACTTTAACTTAATTCAATAAGCAAAAAGTATGAATGTAGTTGTAGCCATTCTCTCAATCTTCGTCAAAAATGCATTCACCTTACCATATAAGGACCTATATTCCATACAGACATACAATCAGCCGGTTTCCCATTGAGGTAGGCAGAGATTATCGATTTCCACTCTCTACCTTTCATTCAGTTCATTAACCTCTTCACGCTAACTCTTTCGTTGCTCTTGTCCATCCTTTTTTTTTAACATAATCGTGATATAACTATTTATTGATTCATATCCGTGAACAAGTAAGTGCGACGCATATTTACTTGCGCATAGCATTGAGATTATATACAAAACCGAGGTATAAGTTTTTTCGATGAAAAAAAAAACTGTTTATTTTGCGTTTTTGTTTTTTGTGGCACATACTTTATGTGCGTTCAGTGGTCAGCCTACCGTGTCATAATGAATAATGAAGATGTACACTTCCTATTGTTTTCTTTTAAATCTATATTACCTACCTACCACCAAACTTGTTCATGCAATTCAAATAGTTGCACGGTTTCTTGTTCTCCATATATCATGGTTGATGAACAAACTAGCATCCGCAAACCTCTGACATAGCTTTAGTCACCGTTGAGAACATCAATCGTAAGCTGGATTTCTCACGTTTTTCTTAACATTTTAATAACCAAATTTAAATTACATACATTATTTCAAAAAGTCAGGTTGGGTGTTGGATTCGAACCTGCCACCTGTGACTTACTTAACAGTCCATCAGCCATTCATCCCACTAAGCTATCAATGTTCTTTCCAGCTAAACACTAGAGAGGAGTTAAATATTTGGGGTGCTACGTTCAAAATGTACTATAAAATTATTGAAGTCTGGCTTATGATTGTTTTCTTTTTTCAGTGGGGATATAACCCTAACTACCTACTCAAAACATTGAGTCAAAACATACAGACCATAAAATATAGCAACATTAATGAAGTCTGTTCAGGTTTTTTACCTTTTGCCCACGTCAAATTCAACGGTATGTTTAAGGAAAACCATCGCCGTCGATAAACTTTATTTAGGCCAAGAAAGGAATAAAAACAGCCGGTTTTGAGTCCTGAGAAGCAGTCGAACATTGCATTAAGTACTTGTACCGTTATTCTTGTTAATATTAGCAGCCTATAGCATCTCACTGCAGGACAACGGCCTCTTTCCCTTGTTCCACTTGTCTCTGTCTACCGCATTTATTTTGTTTATGGTATAATGAAAAAACAGTCTGTCTCCTCATGGAGTGAGTGTAAGCGTTCAACTCCGTAAAGTTAAGTGCGGATGTTCAAGTCATGAACATCTGCAACACTATAGGAGTCACTAATACGGTGCCGACCTTTTTGAAGGACAAACGCTGTTTTCTCAAAAGCCCCCATATCGTCTCTGTTTGGAAAGACTGGTGATGGACGTTGGTTCCACAATTTGATGGTGCAAGCTGTGCAAGGTGTTGTGGTGGATCGCCAATCATCAAGATGGTGTTGATGATTTTAATTTGTGAGAGGTGGTTCGGTAATGGAAGCCAGTGCCAATCCTTTGAACAGTTATTTTATAATAATTAGTTGTAGAATAATGTGGAAAGTTTGGATGTTTGTTACTCAATCAAGCAGAAACTGCTGTACAGATTTGGATGAAAATTGGTATAGAGATAGATAAGACCTTGGAAAAGGAGAGAAAATGTTGCGGGCATCAGCTAGGTTTACAATTATTCGTTGTAGAAATATAGACTGGTTATCGTAACCGGTTACCTTACAAGTCAGGACGCGTGCAAATCATACTTATAAACATATACCGATACTAACCGCTTTCTACGATCTGCTTTTACTGGTTATTCTATTTCTGGGACATCGTAGTGTTTGCACATGGTCGATTTCGATTTACTGACTAACTACAAACAAAAGAAGTACCTACCTACTTACAAGTTGTTAATGGAAATTACATGACTAACTATTTCCACACAACTTCTCCGTAACCACCGTGCCACTTTCATACTTCCAACATTCAGTTAGAGTTCCACATCAATGTCACATGAGAAAAAACAAAATAAATAAAAATAATATATTAATAACTCAAGATAAATCTTTGAAAAGCATTAACGCATGCTTAGCGAACTCTAAACTTACAATATTAAATGTAAAAAAGAATACGGTCACGAACAGGATTCGAACCTGAGCCTCCCGGATAAATACTCCAGGCCCTCTCGACTCTCGATCTCGACCTCTGCTCACCACCGCGAAGTCTTCATCCATATTTTTAACACGTCTTTTTGGCGACGTCATTGCTATCAATTCAGTACCTATACAGGTGACAGGTGGTGGTTTGCAGTTAATACAATGTCATAAAGAATGCAATTACCTTAATAATTCAAGATAAATCTTTGCAAAGCATTAACGCATGCTTAGCGAACTCTAAAGTTACAATATTAAATGGAGTTAGAGTTCGAGAATTTTCGAGAAAAAAACCGTATTCTTTTTCCATTTAATATTGTAACTTTACATTAATAACATTATGATGTCAATGCCTTTATAACTTTGAGACGGTTAAAAACTAAAAGATAACACACATTTTGTGTCAAATCATTAGTTTATCAATTACGGGGAACACATAAAAATTAACGATAAAAAGAGAACGTACTGTACGTCAAAATATGTATTCATAATAATTACAAAAAGATAAAAACTACTTAACACAACAACAAAAACTCCGATCGTCATAAGCAAACGTCATAATTAAGTACTTATCTTATAATGTTCTTACAAATACTTAGCTTATTTATGAACACATAATATTATTGTATAATAACCTGTATCCGCCATAAATTGATAAGTCCTGCAGATATCAAAATACATGAAAATTTAAGTTAAAATTCCCTTTAATTTTCGTTTAAGTCCGTTGAGCTGTTTCGGAGTCCATTCGACACAAATTTTCAGACAGACTGATAGACCAAAAATCAAAAAACGGTCATTTAAGGTTAGGCATCCTATAAATTGCAGTTTTCACATAAATTGGCATTTAATCTGAAATCACAGACACTTCAATTTTATTTATTGGTAATGGTATAGAATTAATACAAAACATTATTATTTATTGTAGTTATGTAATTTCAGGTTCGAAACATAAAGTAAACGTTCATTCATAGACCATCCATTGAGGCGAGTACCGGATAGGGTAACCCAACTGGAAATTATTTTAATTGACGTATGATTTTTCCTACATTATCATAATGAATTGTTCCGGAGTCATTACAATGAATGTTTGCGAAATAATTAAAAATAATTAAATGGTATCTAAAAAGCAGGTTCAATGCACTTATAAGTCGGTATTATTTACTATAGAGATAGACGCCACTACAGTGCGTCACATGTTAAAATTAAAAGTTTTTAAACTATGACAACGTTAAAGTTTGCATTTTTAAATAAAATGTCTAGAAATTTTTAATCCAAAACACCCCGTGTGGTACCGAGGTTAATAAACCCTTCTAACTATTAGATGGTGATAATCTCCAGAAAATTATGACAGGTCCTTATCTTCTTCTTATCGTGTGGTCGATGAACCACCTAGTGTCAGAGTTTAAACCACCCGTAGGTCTCTGCCATGGCTTCATCGAGAATATCTCTCAGCTGTGCTGGTGTCCTCACGATGTTATCCTTCACTGTTATAAGCAAGTATAATTAATTTATAATACGCACATGACGTCGATAAGTCAGTGGCGTGTGCCTTGGATTCGAACTTGCGGCCTTTGACTTGTCAGTCTAAGGGTCATATCACTAGGCTATCACCTCTATATAGGATCTCATTTAAGTACACACACGACCTCTGCTCATTAATAACTTCATAGATTGCTTCACGGAATCTTCTTCTTGCGACGCTACTTCCTTCACCGCTAAGGATGCGGCCATAATTTAACATACCTACATCAAATTACTGTAAATACTTACCATTAATTTATAACAAACAATGTACGTGTAATAAATAGGTTGTAGCCAAAGAGGCATCATAAACAAATCAAAATATATTTTTCAAAATTATTTTATTTGTAATAGTATTTTTAGAACAAATTTTTTTTTATACTTACTTAAATACATTACGGAATGCTGGGCCATGAAGAAGACGGATGAAAGAAGACTACATGTAGCGGAGATGAGAATGTTGAGATGGATGTGTGGAGTGACAAGAATGGATAAGGTATATCAGAGGAAGTTTGAAAATAGCGCCAGTGACAGAAAAGTTAAGAGGAAACCGTTTATCATGGTACGGACACGTGATGAGGAGGGATGAGACACATGTGACTAAGAGAGTAATGAATATGAATGTTGATGGATGGAGGGGGAGAGGTAGACCAAAGAAAAGATGGATGGATTGTGTGATCGATGACATGAATGAAAAGGGGGTGAACGATATAGGGACGGCTAACAGGGAAGAATGGAAGAGACAAACATATTGAGCCGACCCCAAATAGCTTGGGACCAGGGCAGGAAGAAGAAGACTTACTTAAATACATTAATTACCATAAAAACATAAAAATAAGATCGAGTCCCCAAAATCGCCCAGCTCCTCCGCTTCCTTCACTAGAAGGAAGAAGCGATGCAAAACCTCTCCAGCAACACGCGTCCTCTGCCAAGTTGTATAATGTAATCCTCTACATATGTTTATTTATTTATTTATTATGTATATAATTATATTTTAAAGTAATTATCGACTTTTTAAATATACATATTTGTTGAACATACTCAAAACCTTTACTTCCTTTGACAATCAAAGCGTGACTTATATTAAACGACCTTACGAAAGGCAAAATCCAACATTTCTACCTCAATAATTGAGTGTAAAATCAGAGGGTTATTTTACAGTAACATACTGATATTTCGTAGCAAATTAACCGAGTAATTAGGTAATTTCCGGACCACGGGAGCGCTGATAGGATTAGTAATTACGTGTGTTGATGCCTTGTTGTTCTGACAGTCTGTCATGTTCTAACTTAATATTAAACAAAGCGGAATTGAAATATTATAAGTAGTTTGTTCAGAACCGAGTGTAGAATTAATGACACTACTCATTTAATGATTTTGTATACATGTTAAGGCCACGTTATGCCCATATAAATTATTATTTTCTAAGGAAACATTGGAAAATAATAGACTCAAACCCGCGACCTTTCAGATACCGTGTCATGGCTCTCCCACTGAGCTACCAGCTACCAGCTGCGACATGGTAGCTCAGTTGCGAGATTCATGACACCGTAGGTCAAAGATCGTGGGTTCGAGTCCCGTTCATGTGTATTATTTTACAAACTTTCCTTGGAGAAAATAATAATTAATATGGGCATAACTTGGAGGCGCATATTCGAATCCTGCTCACGACGGTATATTTTTCTATACACAAAAAAGAATAACTTTGCCATGTTACGTTTAGTATAAATATAAATTCAATCTAGCGTGACTAATCTCATTGATTATGTAGCTAGACATGAGGCTGATTCCTTTATTCATGAAGACCATACTTAAAGAATTACGTCCGTCATCAAAGCTATTACGTAAAATTGCAAATGACATGTTCTTATAATATTACTAGCTTCTGCCCGCGACTTCGTCTGCGTGGACTTCAGAATTAGGTCCAGCCGGGTAAAAGGAACCCATGTGTTAATCCAGGTTATAAACTATCTGTGTGCCAAATTCGTACAGTATTGAGTGAAAGAGTAACAAACATCCATACATACAAACTTTCGCGTTTGTAATATTATTAAATAGGATACTAATGAAATAATATACAGTGGTTCAGTCGCAGAACGTACCTTTCGCAAAATGCATCCCATACGCAAAACGTACCATTCTCAAAATAGGCCAATTCCAAGCTCCGGGCTAACAGAAAAACTCAATATCACTTTGCCTGACCCGAGAATCGAACCCAGGACCTCTTGCTCAGCAGTCAGTAAACACAGGTTCACTCACTCTTCCTTCACTCTCATGGCCCGATGGGACGGCAATCAGACCCAACTGGAGAGAGATCAGGCGCAGGACTGACGGCTTTAGGTACGTGTTCTCAGAAGCACGGCAAAAAAAAGTAAAGGAAATAGTAGGTAGATAACTCCATGAAGTCGATATAGGTAAATCTAAATTATTGTTTACGTTGCATTGTGTAATGATAGTTTATTCATGATTCTAACAAGTGATTAGCTTAACCACGTCTATTAACTATTTAGTAGTTTGATTTTCCGGAAGTGATTTTATTAACACTGTTTATAAAATAAAATATTTCTTTTCATCTCTCTTAAGTTTATTTGTACTAATCATCAAATCATCAAAAATCTTTTCAACAACCGATGCTACCTCTTCACCATCAGCCTATAGAAGTCATCACACCCAATTTCACTCTATGGAAAACGATTCTCGGATTTCGAAGGTCAATCAATAAATATCAATAGAATAACCACGAAGAAGATAATGTTTTACTAAACATTTTATTCAAATTGGACTACTTAGTTCGTAGATTAGTGCTTTTTGAATGTCAACAATATTATGGACCCCAACTACACTAGTTTTTGCTGGGAAGAAGAATGGGTGCAATGCAGCTGTCTTTCAAGTTTACAATTTTATTATAATCAAGTAAAAAATTTTGCTATATCGATACCTTAACCAGCAAATCTCAATAAATCGTGTGTCTATATAGCACTTCCAGCAGTCTTGCGTAGATCATCACTTCGAGTTCGACGTACATACTGCAACTATGTATGCCTATGTACAATAATATTGTAGCATTCTATAAGCCTCATCAACCTACCTGCAGTCTGCTCAACCAGTTTTCTAAATATACCACAAAGTGAACGCACTTAGGTACTTGAACTTGAGGATCTGCTTATAGTGTTTTGCAATTACTTATTTTTAGAACCCATCTATCTCGTTATCCTTACCAACTTAGGTTATTGTCTACCTTAATTGAAAATGATAATTTAGGTTTTTATGATCTACCACACAATTTTGTTTTTTAAATATGAGGGGCAATTGATAATAGGTTTCAAAATAGTGTATCTTTGCTGGGATTAATTGGCTTCAGCGGGCTAATGTCCTATTTAGCACTAAGATATAAAGTAATCAGTGTGACCATTTTACCGTCACAATGACACATGTTTTCAATAAAAATTCAAGACTACCGTTTAGATTTTTGCGGAGATTGGATTCTTTTAATCTGTCTACTCATCAATAATTATTGTTTAAATAAATATGATTTCGTATTCGACTTCAATTATTTTTCCAAAATATCACAACCCGATCACACCACTGACCTTGGTAGATTTTCTTAATATACAACATGTAAAAGTCCTAAATAATACTGAAGGATTCTCTTTGATAATATATATTCATAATATATATTATCAAATAGAGAACCCACTGTAAAAATACTAAATTCTTCGTCCACATTTTAATACGTCTTTTAGTGACATCATTTCTGTCTATTCAGTCCCTATACAGGTGACCGAACTGACACGACTAACGTTGCAGGTAATACAATGTCGTAAAACTGCAATAACCTTAACAAATACAGATAAATCTTTGAAAAGCATTAACGTTTGCTTAGCGAACCTCTGCTCAAGCAGAGGTCGAGATGTCTTAGTGGTCAGAGCGCCTGGAGGATTTATCCGGGAGCAAACAGTCAGAGAGAAGACGGTCGCAAGCAGGATTCGAACCTGCGTTTTTTTCCATAAAAAAATATAACTTTAATAATAAATTTATTAAATGTTAGACCGTGTATGAACGTTTCTTGGTAATAACTATCACTGTACTTTACTCAACTGCTATTAAGGGTTCTATTCCAACACCTATACCAAGGATTGTATATAGGGCACCTCACATGCCCTTAAAGTATTATTTGAGATTTCTGTTACGTTTCTGTTAAGATTTATACGAGTTTTTTTTTTATAATAACATTCATGTCAATTATTGTACACAGTTTACTACTCACGTGCATTTTTCGGGATTGACCAACTAGTTTCGAACTCTAACGGAGCCCTTAGTAATGAGCTGAGCCCGCGACGATGTCGCGAGTGAACTAGTCGGACAATCCCGAAAAATGCACGTGAGTGCTAACCGGTGAACATTAACTGATATGATATATGCTTGAATTACATTTAAGCCGTGCTGATTTGGTTCCTCAAACGATTAATGTATTCATTCTCTGTCCTCTCAGATCGCATACCTATGCACCTTCCTGGCGTTGCTAGCAGTTCCAACCCTCGAGCAGGACTCGCAGTCAACCACGCCACTATCACCATGCCCTAACGTGTTCCAATACGAGCCGCCAGGGTCAGAGCCCGGCAGGTGGTACGGCGTCGTCAACTTGTCCACTGACAGCGTTCTGCACTCACTGTGGCTGAATATTGTTTTGGATGGCAAGGCTGACATACTTGGAGTGAGTTCCTATTAAGCTGTTCAAATTAACTTAACTACAGATAGCTTATGATTTTACTTTTCAAGCTACCTTAGTACGTTTAGGAATGCATTACTCAATTCTTCTTACGACTATAATGAATTTTCAAATCGGAAACCAAGCTAATTGATTAATTCATTTCCATTTCCTTAATTTGTTTCTTAGTTCACGATATAATGAATATACTGAACATAGCGAGTCAACTCTTGACGTTGGTGTAGTCACCGCAAGGATCCATTGACACGCGAATAAGATTAACTCTTAGCTGAATCCTGATTTCCTGAACCACGTATTATAATGGAAAATTGACGCCTGTCTCATCTTCATCATACGTCGACACATATTCAATTTGCCATTCCACCAAATTGAAAGCGAACTTTATGAATCGTTTTCCTCTTAATATCCGGTTTTGCCACATTTTGTAAGTCAATTTATATTTTTTATTTCCAAAATCCACTTCATATTATTTTATATTTCAGAATTGGATCGGAGACGTAACTACGCAAGACAACATAGACTTTAAAGTTGAAAATACTGAAATGAAGATCAACCCTGGACCAGCAGTGGCAGTGCGTTTCTTCGTTCAATACAACCCGCTGAATAAAACTCCTAAACTGCAGGCTATAAGACTGAATGGCAGGGAGATCTGCAACGCTAATACCCCTCAGCCAGCCGTCCACAGGCCTGACTTAATCCAGGATTCGAGGCCATCGCGGCCTGATTCTTCGAAGCCTTCCACAAGGCCTGCCCCAGAGATTAGGCCTGAGGATAGGCCAGTGACGAGACCAGTACAAAAACGGCCTTCCGAGACTGTTAGTCCCGTTTATGTGAGGCCTGTCCACTCTCCTAATCCTTCAAGCATGTGAGTGTTTTATACCATATATATAAATTCACGCCCCTTTACACAAATTAGTTTTTTTTTTATTCTATTCTGTGACAAACTAGTCTGTCAGTAACTGTTGGTGGAAAATAATGCTTTCATTGTAGTTTAGTAGGCCCACTGTAAAATTGACGCTAATCACAAGATCATAAGGTTTATTATAAAGGTACTTGTATCTAAAACCGCTGACCGCTTCAATTGCTACCTACCTTTGTTTGTTATTGACACGTTATGTAACATTTTTGAAAGCAAAAGCTTATGATAGGACATTGCCTTAGTTGTTATCCTGAATAGATCCTCGAGTGTATGATATTATTTTTCCCTTCTTTATAAATAGCGGCATAAAAGCTACCTGTTTTAGAAATTGAAATTGTATGGTATATAGGACTAAATCAAATCAAATCAAAATTATTTATTTGCAATAAACAGGGACTATAATAAAAAAAAATCAAGGCCACTCAGGCATCATCAACAGCATGCAAATGGCACCTGTAAGTAGGATTTGTCGAAATTTTCCTATACTTTAATATGTATGTAAGGTCCTTATTAGGAAATTTCCTTTGAATGGATTATTGTATAAATCAAATACATTCAGTTAAGCTAATAATTAAATGGATATAACAAATTATTTGTAATAACCATAGTACTAGCAAGACGAAAACTGACCCTTGAAAGGCGAACATTGAAAAAAAAAGATGTAAAATTTTGAATTATGGCTTAAAAGAATCCTTATCACTTACACATTGACCCCTTAAAAGGAAATTACCTAATAAATTAGGACCTTATATAATTCAGAAAGATACAATGTTATATTATTCATTCTTATCACAATAATTTAAGAAATATTTATTGGAATATTAAGTATTCTGCTATAACCAGTTACTTAGTGCTGTTGAGAATTTACTTACCTAATGGTAATTCTTTAATTCCTGTTGAGATATTATTATATATTAAAGGATACACATCGCATAACAATTATTTTGAAGTCTTCTGTTTCTAGGTATAAAGTTCAATACAAGTCTATTGGGATTTTCGATGTTAGTTCTCTGGGTAACGTGTTTTGAAACTTGAAATATGTTAGAGTGTTGTTAAATGAATTTCCCTACCACTAATATTTAACATCATCTTGATGCAATTAAGCAGAGATGACTTAGATTTTAGAGACGAACGAAGGCTACTTTTTACTGCATGACATCTGAAAAGTATCAATATCAAGGATAATATTTATCATATCATCATTAATAACCGAAAATAATAATAAATACTAAGGTATTGACGTCATCGCCATGCAAACTCATCATGTTTCCACGCCAGTACGACTGTAATGACCATTTAATTACCACGCTCAATAATAATTACCATCTGCTATCTACCACTGTTCACGAATTACATTGTACCACAAGTGTGCTAATTAATTATCCCTGTGACGTGAAAAAATATTAGATTAATGTTTCATTTGTATTATTTTCTCTGGTAAGTATTTTTATTAGAGAGTTGCCTAATATAATAACTTACTTCAGTAAGTGAATTTAGAGGTTTGAAGTTAGTTTGAATGGTTTGAATTTCTGATTACAAGCAATTAAAAAGTATACCTCACAAAAAATAACCGATTTATTGCTATCCTTTGCATATACTACTTACGTGTGACGTCGTATCAGACGCCGCATGCGTCCTGCCAATGCACAATAGTGCGACGCTCTGTTGATCTTATGACTAGTACACGAAAATTTCTGAGATAAACGACAGTAGTATTTGACACAAACTGTTAAAGATTGCGGTTTCAAATCCCGGTGGTGTATATTATTTATCAATGTTTCCTTAGAAATTAATAATTAGACAGTAGTATTGCTTTGTCCGCGAAGTATTCCTTCACCGCTTGAGGGAAGGAATAATTAATTTATTTACATAAAGCATGTGCGTATTATTTCGAATAATCAGCGGTTAACTTAGATTTGAACCTGCCGCCTTTGACTTGGTAGTCAAAGTTAAAGCTAGCCTCGTGGCTAGCCATGACTATACTATAGCTAGTCATGACTATAGCTCTGTTGACTGAGCGATATTAAAATCTCCTTATTCTAAGATTCCCGCTTTCAACCTAGTGTCGTATCAACATTGATATTGTTTTTATTTTTCCTAGATCCGGAGGTGAAGTCTCCTCTCAAAATGTAGGATATTCTTCAAACAATAATGGATACATAGGGACCACGCCAAACCCAGCCCGTAGACCCCCCACCAAGACGCCTGACATAGCAGATTTTGACGATAACGTAAGGCAAGTATCAAGATCGTTTTATTGCTTTGACGACACATGGTCTGGGCGAGTCCGATTCCCCCCTTTTTTTCTAGTGTGGACATCCATCTTGGACTTTGCACCGAGCTCTTACCGACTATAAAACTACGAGGTCTTCCACTAACCTATACCTACCGGGATCCGGGATCTCAACTGTCACCGTCTATGTTGCATTTATCCGGGAATTGGTGTATGTCAGTATTGTTCCTGATACGGCAATTGCCGTAATATATGGCATTCATGTATTCTAACCATCAGAAATACGGTATACGGCACCAATTTTATTACCGTATGAAATATACGGCAATTAACTGAAGCAAATTTTAGTTTAGCCATAGTTTTTACATTCTGCTAAACCTCACAATGAGAAAGAAAAAGCCATGGCTTAGAAGAACATGTTTAATAATCGCGAAATTGGTTTATTTATGTCTCACTCTAATTTATAACTTGGATCAAATGGCAAATTACCACTCTTTTATTTAATTTCTTGCTGTAATCTGTCGCTAATAAAATATTAAAATATGTTATTAGCGACATATGGAAAAAGGAGTTATAATTAATGTGACAAATAGACTCCATATATACAAAAAAAATATATATACCTACATATTTTTCGTTAAAAAAATATAGTTATACAGCATTTTTTGTTATTTTGCCTTGAAATACGGTAATTTTCGATGTTTATTACGGCAAGCCTAAATTTGTCAGGAACAACACTGGTGTAGTTGCATATAAATTTATATATTTTTTTATTATATGATTTAAAATCGGGCTGTAAATAAAGAATTTAAGAGTTCCTGTTATCGGTCCATGATGGAATTTCCACACATGAAAAAACCGCAGCAAACCAGCAACCACATCAAAAAAGCGCAGTTTCGAATCCTGCTCACAACCGTATTATTTTTCCATTTAATATTATTATATAAGAGTTCGCTAAGCATGCGTTAATGCTTTTCAAAGTTTTATCTGTAATTACTACTCATAACTTTATGAGGATCCGGGTTTTTATTGTAAAAAAATCCCTTGATGATTTGGTATAATTTTATTAAATAAACAGCTATAATTTCCAAGATTTTAAGGCGTTGTGTGATAGTTGTGGAATATTATTATAATTATATTATTAATTTCCAAGATGCGACATATATCATAATTTTCATTAATATAGAATGATCTGTATCGCCTTATTTTTAGAGTAATGAAAAATGATTCAACTGCCAATATTGTCACCAATCAGCGGCAGGCAAAATGGATTAAGTGAGTTTACAGTGATAAAGCAAAATTATTTAATCGACGTAACACAATGATATTAGGAATGGGCTTTTTTGTTTAACTACCAATTGGGTTTTGGTAATGACAAGTTGACTTGAGCGGCGATGAGTTGTTTCATGTTTGGAAACGATTTTATTTAACTTGATTGTTGATACAAGATAATAATGACAGATTTATTAGTATTGAAATGGTTAAGAAATAATTATGGTCTTAGGAATAAATAAAAAAGTTCCATATTGTTTGAAACTCCAATTATAGTGCAAAACAGTTGCAGCAAAAAGGGTTTAAATGACATGCCTTATTGAATTTTGTTGACGGCAAATTGGTTGAAGCGACATGACCTAGTATTAGTAGTGAAAAGCAAAATGTATGAAGGGACTTGTCATCAAAAGTTAGCTATATCGAAGTTTATCTGCCATTCAACTGAAATTTAGGCAGCGAATAACGGCTTATGCTCCGATTCTCTATTTTTGTGTAGCTACAGCTAAAAAAATGAACTAAAAAAATATGGCAAATTTGATGTTAGATAATACATAATGTTTGAAAATTATGCCCTTAAATTGCATTGTCTTATGTGCCAAAAGAGTGCTCAGAATCGTACTTTCGTACTGAAAAAATCACTGATTCCAATTATCTATATAACTCAATATCGAACAAAATTACGCTTAAAGCCTTTTTCCTTTCAGCCCTCTATTATAATACATTCAAACATTATATTAATAACAATACATTAAATTCAATTAAACAAGTATTTCAACAAGCCTTGATACAGGAAAATGTTGAGCATATTATATAAATGCGCAGTATTCAAAAGTTCAACTTGAATTCTATTTTTTTAAACGATTTGCCGTTTATCTTAGCAAAAGATTATTCTAGAAATAATATATAATATTTTTCTTGAACACAAAAATTTTACCATTATTGGACCATATAGGAGGGCAAATAGGAGTATTTTTCTATCCACCATAAATATAAGCTTTAAAGTTCGCCTCACGTGCGTTAGTCCTACTAATATAACAAATGTGATAGTTCGTACATTTGGACTCTACTACTCACTAACGCAAAAACGGCTGAAGGGGTTTGGATGAATTTTAGTATGGAAATAAATTAGACCTTTGAGAAAACATATGTCCTTTTCTTTAGCACAGAGTTCTGGCCGAAGTAGTGTAACGGAAGTTACGGAAGACACAGGGAACCAAGAATTAAACTTCCAAAACCCAGTATCCAAGTTTGATTTTAAGATAAAATAATATTTGTAAAGGTTTCTCTGTCTACATCAGTTCGACATTAATTTAACTGTGAAATTATTGCTGTCGGTTCAATTACTACATAATGACTGGATGGATGACGCTGATATCACCATAAGACTTAGGAATAGTGAGCAGAGGTGGGGATAGCTTAGTTGACAGAGCACCTGGTGTATTCTTCCAGAGGCCGCTGGTTCAAATCTTAAATACGGCCATTTTTCAAAAAAAAATATGAATGGAGTTTCCTTGCGTTATAAAAATGTATTAGAATTTAAATTTCGTTTTTATTTTCAGTAATAAGGACCACAGAGATCCCCCGGATTACTTCACGGGCGGGCAACCGGTTTTCATAATACCAAGTGAACCAGGAAATACTAACTCTAACAACCGTGGTGGACAGGTAAGCCTTACTAACTGAATACACTGCCTATTTTCTACCTTTCGCACAGATAACAAAGGAATGAGAACATAGATATAAAAATACCTATGTTTCGAATGCATTGACCACACCCACCCGAAATCGGATTATTCGGTTGCTGTCGTTGACGCTTACACGGGACGTCAACAGTTGCAGTCGAGCGTTGATGGCCCGCGCGTGTCGACGGCAGTCGCCAAGCATGGTCATCAAAGTGCCGATCGTCGATAAGAGCACTTAGAACTAGAAATGCAATGTAAATATTTCTAACTAAAGCAAAAGAAAACGACTTTATTTGTCAAATCCGACGGTGTGGTGTCCCCTTAAACCTGTACTTGTCCCTAGTTCTATATTTCTTCTGCTACTTAGACGTATTAATGACCTTTGTCGAACCAATCAGAATGCAGTACCGCACCTCCTCTTTGGAACTTTAGGAGTCTGGGCTGTATAGTCAATTTTCGAATACAGGAAATATTGGTGCCGCTAATAAAAAACTAAGGCTGCATTACGCAAACGTGGATGTGTATCTGGGGGCGTCGGCACCCATACATCATATACGGTGACTAGTTGGTCAAAGTTACATTATTTCCACATTATGCGACGCGACGCAACGTACAGCAGGATGTACGTCCGTGGTTACACTTTGAACTTGAGCTGGCCTTTCGTAGTAAGGAGTTTCGATAGTATGCGAGGCTAGCTTATACTCGTTTTATTACTACTACCACGTGTAGCCTACCGTATGCAACCTCTTGCAGAGTCTTTATTGCCGTTTCACGTATGAGACCTTACAGGAACGTTTTCCCGCAGAAACTCATCATATTCGAGTATGAAGAATCTGTCCTGTTCCAAGACCTAAGATACTATATCCAAATCTAGCACTTCTTGCGTGAATAAAAGCTCATCTAAACTGACAAAAACCTTTCACATTTATAATATACTGACCCGACGAGCGCCACGCCGCTCTCCAAAATCCCATGGAAAAAATCACTTACAGTATTTAGCAAAATATCCAATTTTACGGGCATATTTCATTCATACAAACCTTGCCATGACAATACGAGAAAAAAACGGACTGCAGACCTGTTGTCAAGTGTATGATTTTTGACGCATGCGCCATTGACTTTTATTTATATACCTAGATTAGAAGGATTAGGAAGGACTGGAAAGGATACGAAATAAGATCGCATGAAGGAATTAAGGTGTTTATTTTGACTGAATCCGCTTTTGATCGAACGTTTCATGGAAAGCGACTGATGAGGTCCACGATGAAATGAACATACTCAATTTGATTGTGCACATTATGCTGCTACCGACCGTATTTCGGTCACGGCGGCCTGTGTCCATAGAGATTAGCCAAGTATGCAGGAGATATTATAATACTCAAGTGTACCTATGCACAAACACAGGTGCACTCCCTCTTCCTTCACTCTCATGATGACGTCTCACGATGGGACGGCAATCCGACACGACCGGACAGAGGTCAAACGCAGGAATTGTACATATTATGATGGATTGAAGTTTGAGGAGAAGCTGTGGTTATTACTTCTCCTTTTAAGACAAAATCACGAATGTATATTGATTGAATGATATGATAATCATCAGAGGAATATCGTTCTCAAACTTCACAGAAGATAATAAAAATATATATTTTTAAAAGAAACAGGGACCGCCTCCAATGGCATGGTGTATACAATATATAGACATAAGATCGCAGCAATTGCGGATCATTTGCTGTTAGTTATTGAAAAGTTCCGTTGTTATTCTCCGAAGATCTTCATCAGATCCTAATATATTATATACTTAACCTTTCCTGAAAAATATGTATTTAAATAACGAAAACCGTATCCAAATCGGATCAGTAGTTTTTGAGAAAATCGTGGACATACATACGGGTTGTATACAAAACCGCCTTTTTTGAAGTCGGTTAAAATAATCGCTCGTCTTCTGCTTGACGTTGTTTTTTTTATTTTCGCGGAAAGTGACGTAATTAATTCTATTTACATATTTAGCAGGATGTTGTTTTAAGTAACATAATACTTATATGATATTTCGTCACTATTAATGACGTCAGAGCATTATCTATCTTGTCGACAAGAAGATGAATATATTTAAACGAATTTTGACCCCTTTCAAAATTATGAAACTCCGTTGATTTCCTTTTTTTTTAAATCCTTTTGACATGTCACTATGTACGAACTAGACCTACCAGAAAAGTCATAGATATATATATCTTCTAATATATAAAATTCTCGTGTCACAGTTTTCGTTGCCATACTCCTCCGAAACGGCTTGACCGATTTTGATGAAATTTTTTGTGCTTATCCGGTATCTATGAGAATCGGCCAACATCTATTTTTCATCCCCCTAAATGTTAGGGGTAGTCCACCCCAATTTTTTTTATTTATATGGCAAAACAACGTTTGCCGGGTCAGCTAGTATATATATATATTCCTTGCGGGAATCGCACCTAAGCCGAGGCTCGTACCCCGCAGGGGGTGCCCTTAGCGTGTTGTCGCTTAGTTTATAAGTTGAATGCCCTGGCCGGCGCCAGGCGCCTTAAAATTTTAAGGCAACCACAGGAAAGCCCGGTTAAGCAGTCGACAACCTCCTAGGTTGACCTGCGAGATGTCATACACAAAATAAAGGGGGATCGCATCCATGATATGATATAAAAACCATTGTTACGACCATTGCGCTTGCTTTGTTTACGTTATCCGAATCACTGAGGGAACTCTAAGTAGGTAGGTATATGAAATGATGGTTCCCCATCCACAGACCAACTGAGGCAAGCGCAGCTTATTTTCAATAATCGGACGCGGTTATTTACGGCCCTCGAGTATTATTATTTTGTTACAAAATTATCGTATGCTGTTCTATAAAAAGCACACAATTACATTATCAAAACTTATTTCCAACCGGACAACACATAAAAACACGTCAATAATTTATTAATATAAACGTATCATAATCTCATATTCGTTGTAAATGTCATAGGGTCACCTCGGATGGTGTAAAAGTCATTATCGGAGCTGTGTCCTCATTTGGGTTTGAAGGCAGATAAGTAAGGGATTCGTCCGATTTTTTTACCTGCAGTCATCTGCAGTAATTGGGTACCTCTTATATGAGTGTACTAGTATAGTAAGGGACAACCCTATTCATGAAGCTATGTGTACATCCATAATTCTTTTAAATTTTTCTATTTTGTATACACTAGTAATGACTAGCCAATAGCAGTATAAAAATGGGAAGGAACTGACTCCCGTAACACAGGGATAACCTACTTCGGGTGTTAAGGACTTATATAAATTGTCATAAGTCAAAGTCAAGTCAAAGTCAAAGGTTTTTATTTCAAATAGGCAAAATTACATGCACTTATGAAACGTCAATTGATTTTAGTTGCACGGTTCCAAAAAGTTGGTCTTATGGAGAAGAACCGGCAAGAAACTCCATAGACACTCTTTTAAAATAAAATAATACAATAAAGATGCAAGATCTTTGCATAGTTACAAAGTTTGTAGGTGCAAGAACAATGGAGGTTAATGTGTGAGATGTAATATTATCTAACTCACATTTACAGCATGTTTTATGGGCTACGAATTTAAATACATATTTAAAATACAGTATAAGCAGGTATTTAAATGAAAATTTTTATACATGTCAAACTCAATAAAATGTCAAGACATGTCAATAAAACATTGTCACTGACACAATTCAGTCATTTCTGTTTGAATTTTATGACACTCCACAATCACCTGTTGCCAGGAGAGCCACATGTTCAGAAAATAGTTAACAAAGTCAATAAAGTATTATCCTATCTTATTCTGACAGGTTTTCTACGAAAATATTTGGCTACAGTTAATGTTAAGTTGGCGCAACCTAAGGCTCAGTTTTTACACAGAAAATCTGTAAAGAACAAACTAATCCGTCAGTTACGGTTAGAGTACCTATCTATAAGTACTTATAACTAAGTACTAGGTATGTCCTTCATATGGCAAATATACGATCTTTCAAACGACCCTCTAATCGAATAATTTAGTACATTTTGTTAGAATATTAATTTGAGTATGCTTGTTTTTACGTTATTTATTAAAAACCTATTTTTTGCACTCATTAAATTTATAAACTTACAACGTATCTATATTGTTCTTGTGTATCTCTTCACAGAAATATTGAAAAAATGACTGTGTAAAAAGTAATCATGTCTGAAGCAACATGGACAAAAAAACAATCCACGTCTGCACATTCACCATAAGTAATAGCAAAAAACCCCGATAAAAATCAAATCCCCACATATTTGACCTTCAAACTTTTGTGTTAACGGAAGACTTTCATTGAACATTCCTTTCTTTTTGTTTATAACTACATTTTGACAATCATGTGCGACTACGGCACGTTTTGTCGTATCCGCATCTTAATTTGAAGGTATGTATTCTAGAAAAAACCGGAATATATTTTTTTACTGTCACTTTTCTGTGAAAGTATTCAAGGGCGTTTTGAAATTCATTGAATCATTATCATACACATTTTGATACTGAAAGGATTGATGATAGCATTTGTTTTGAATTTCAAGGATAATTCAGACTGATAATTGTTTTTGAACAGTAGGTAGGCATCTATCCTAGGTACCTATAGGTTATAAAAAAAATCAAAGCCAACAAACTACCTATGTACTTGTATTTTTTTATTCCTTTGAATATAAGGTGTACTTATCTATAAACTAAATTATTTTTAACTTTATATTAAAGCACAATGTAAACTATGATTAAGTAATAATATACTTGTAGGTACCTACTATAAAACTAAAGTACAAAAAATGCATAGGTAATTAAGAATATGTGTAATTAATCATGATTCATTTCTGAAAAAGTGTTTGTATTGTCGTTACCCCAAGTGATTCGTTTATTGAGAATTGAGAATGCGAAAGAAGCAGAGACCTATGCCTTTATCTCTCGTTTTCTTCATGTCTTTGCCTTGATTAGAACTAACTATTTTATTTTTTCTCTGTGATTAACCAGCAAGATTCCTCGCCTCTGCCTTTGTTACAGGCGTACAGGCGATTTAAACAATGTTTGTGGCCTGTGAAAGACCTTAAATACTCATAGCATACATTGTTACCCATACCATACTTTTAATATTGACGACTCGGAAAATACTCGTATTAAAAGTCATAATTGAACAAGTTTGTATAACGTTCCATAATTATAGTAACCTAAAATTAGAACATATTTAGATACGCTTTGCTCCTGGCTTTGCCATGATAAGCCGGAATTACGGAACAAATAGGTATACAAAACCGTAAATTCTAATTACTATAATAACATATAAGTCTATTATAATAAATATAGGAATATATTACACTAATAAAATAGCGGTTCCTAAATAAAAAGTCTCTTCTATGCATACCAATTATTTCCGTGCAGGAAAACGTTTCAAAAATAAAGATGGTGGATTGGCTTTGCCGATTATGAGTAAAAGGTGCTTGTTTAACTGGTTTCATCAAGGTCAAATGGATATCTAATGTGCATTGAAAACAAGGTAGTAGAAATAATCTTCGCCATCATACTTATCATCATAATCTTGTAAACGTCCACATCCAGCAAGCATCTAGTGGTTTATTAGTCTTTATCCACGTCTAAACACAGGACTGGATTCAAGGGAGAGCAACAGGGCCTCCAACAATAAGAGAGGGGCATCCACAATATAAGGAGGTATTAATAAAAAGTATTAAAAAAACACCCGTTCTGACAGAAAGAAAAAATATTACATTTGCGACGTATTTAAAAAACTGTCACAAAAGAATATATTTTCTCTTGTTTCAAACATTATTCGGGGCGTCCACTTCTTCGTTTCCCCATAGCCTCTAAACGTTTAGATCCGGCCCTGTCTGTACATCTGCCGGCACCATAATCAGAGAGTGTTTTACTTATAATTACCACGCTTGCTTGGTTATGTGATTTAATTAGCCAGACATCAGATAAATTGCTCATGAAGATGAAATCAATGAAAAATGCATAAATAGGACATTTATTTGTATGAACAACTCCTTGTTCATACAATATAATAAATGTATTTTTGCACCTATTTATCCAAGCCTAATATTATGGCGAAGTTTACACACCATCATAGAAACACAAAACTTTCCTTTTTTTGTGACGGAATAACTGTTGGTAGACACAATCTTAATTTCTAAAATTGTTGCGGTCATTCATTATTTCTAGGTTATCCAAGTCAGAAAGTAATGTCTAAAGTTAAGTAGATAGGTATATATCTAGTTAATCATAAACAATAAATACGTATAGTATACTTAGGTACCAACTACTTACATACATTTCTGATTTAAAATGCATCGTCGTCTCGACCGTTGTTAATGATCACTTGCGTTCGAAGTCACTGTTGTTATTCATCATGTGCAATCGTCAGTCTGTCAAGATACCATATTATTTTATAAAACACACCTGTTTAACATCATTCATAAAAACTCAACAAAATATTCTTCATTTAATTCGTTTGATTATGTCATTTGTTTATTAAGAACCATACGTAGGTAATTTACCAAATTAGGTGTCTTTAGTAATATGATAAACCTTCCTTAGACCTTCGAATAAACGTGACTCTTAAATTAATATTTACGCGGTTCATTACACTCTGCAAATTGAACAAATCTGTGTTCTTTCATGACTTATAGAAGCGGTGGAAAAACATTGATGGGTATATAAAACAGAACTCGGACAACAAATATTTATGTTATTCCTCATTTATTAAATCAGTTTTAAAGGTATACATGAATGCGACGATAGTCATTGATGACAAAAGGTGAAACACACTGCATATTTATAAAAATCCGGAAAATGTTTTTATGAACACAAATATTATTTCAGTTATTTTTATAAAAAACAATATTATAAGTAAATTAACAATAAGTCTCTTTCTTAGACATTAATATGTTGAAATATTCTTCAAGAAAACCTTTTAATTAAGAGTAACCATAATCATGTTGTCTAAATAGGTAACTAAACCAAATTTATCGTTTCTTGAATAGCGTCTCTCTTATCGCATATACGAGTATATATTACTAATCTATGGTAAAGTCTCCCCGTAAAGTTAAGTACATTCGTAAGAAAGATAACTAACGGTTAAAGATCTGCTATGTACAATTTAAATAATGTATGCAGAATGCTAATGTCAAATGGTTCACTAGAATATTCAAATCGATATCAAAAACAAATATAAAATTATGCTAAAAATTAGCCAAAATTATTTTTGAATGTCAAACATTAAGACAGCACCCGCAAAAGCCCACCTTTCTCCGCTTCCTAGTATTTGAGCTGCGAAGAGGGACATCTGTCTGTATCATGTTATGATTATTTATAAATTCTATACAAATCAAAATTGAGTATATAAAATAATTTTTAACTAATCTTTCTAGCATGCGAGCAAAAATATGGAATTATCAAAAGCTTCTTCTTATCTAAAACTATCCTGTATAAAGGTCGTACCTACTTACTGGGCCCAGAAAAAGCAAACTGCATATTAACAAGGATCAACATAGCCAATTCAATAAATGCATCTAAATAAATTAGGAACTAAGGTCAGCAAGATGACCAGTCACAGCAAGCAGCACCCGTTCACGAGCAAAACGCAAACATCAGTCATCGCCTCCCTCCCTATTTTAGAGAGAAGATGTCGTCCCGATCCATGACGCTATCTAAAGCAACGACGTCAAGGGAAGCATTACGAACTCGCTCCCTGTTAGAAGAATAAAAGAATAAATTCATAGGCGAACCATCTAATATCTTATGTAGTTATAACATGGTCATAATTTATTAGTTGATTCCCAGACAATATGTGTTTTCGTTTGTTATTATGTAGGTGCTATGTAGCATAATTGCTAGTATGCAAACTTCACTTCCATCCAGTATCAACTGTTTTAAAAATAAATTACTTACTAGCACGATTGTGTTTCCAATGTTTTTCATCCGGTTTCTGATAAAGGACCAAAATCGGATCGTAGGACCAAACTATTGAGAAGCAAAAAGACCCGTTTGTTGAACATAGAATCACATTTATTGATCCATTAGTTGAGCTTGTATCAGTATGCATCTTGTTAATTCACTGCTACATAAGTTTAAAAATTACTTCTTTCCTTTTCTACCTTATTTCCCCGGTCCACATCAGCCGCATCCAGATTTTACCCGCATTCTACTGTAGCACGTCTGGTCTTCTGGTTGCTAGTCTACCCACACTTCTTTAACCGTCTCTTATCACGCAACCATTCGGTTACAGCTCTATCTGTATTCACTATATTTTGCCTAGTTATTGAAGAATATATACGTTGTCCGACATGTTTAAATCTCAAAATAAATAAAATATTTCGGTCCAGTACCCACTCATCTTGCTCAGAACAAATTGTCTGTATCTTGCAGACAGTAATAACATAATTGTGTTTTTTATCGTATTATAAAAAACCGGTTGCTAATATCCGGAATCGGCGATCGGTAATCCCCCGTCTCATTCAAACTTGTCGGTCGTTTGCCTAATTGAGACCGGTTCAATTCGGCAAGACTTATTTTATTTAAATTGCAGCTATGTGTGCGAATAAGGACATATTAAACATTTGTCTATCTCAGCCAATTCAAGAAAGGTACTTAAAATTGTGTTGTTTCTATTCACTTTTTGTTAATAATCTGGAGAGTGTTGGTCTAAAAATCAGCAGAACCAAAACAGAGTACATGTTTTGTGATTTTGGCGGTCTCTCCAGTTTTGGTGCTATAGCGCTGGGTGGTGCGCTATTACCAGTCTGCTCCGACTTTCGGTATCTGGGTTCTATCATACAATGCGATGGCGAAATAGACCGGAGCGTCAAGCACAGAATTAACACAGGGTGGATGAAATGGCGGCAGGTCACGGGAACTATTTGTGACCCCCGAATTCCCCTTAAACTTAAGGGGAAAATCTATAAAACAATTATTAGACCTGCTGTCTTGTATAGTTCAGAATGTTGGCCCACGAAGGGAATGAATGAAAGACAACTACATGCAGCTGAGATGAGAATGTTACGAAGGATGTGTGGTGTGACGCGGATGGATAGAATTAGAAATGAATATATAAGAGGAAGTCTGAAAGTGGCACCGGTGACTGAGAAGTTGTGTAGAAATCGTTTAGCATGGTATGGGCATGTGATGCGGAGGGATGAGGGTCATGTGACAAGGAAAGTTTTGAGTATGAATGTAGATGGCTATAAGAGTAGAGGAAGACCGAGGAAGCGATGGATGGATTGTGTTAAAGATGATATGACTAGAAAAGGGGTGACTGACGATATGACAGCTAATAAAGATGTATGGAACAAGAATACATGCTGCGCCGACCCCAAATAAATTGGGATAAGGGCAGGGGGATGATGATGATGTATTCACTTTTTGTTCAACAACTATGGGATTGGAGGCGCTTTAGCTCGTTGCAAGCTGTGGTTGATGTTAAGCAACGCTTTGTGCAGTCAGTATGTAAATGGGTGACCGCTGAGGTAATTTTTTCATTCATGTGAGCATATTTCAATATCTCCGTCCTTCGCAAGCCATGTCAAGCCGTCGGACCCAGCTGTTTTTACCTAATAACAGTTGCTAAGTCAGGAGCCTAAGGGCTTGACCAATAAAGAAAAAGAAAGACAGAAAAAAGAAGACTATAGAATTGATAAGGATAAAGGAACTGACGTCATCTTCCATTTTTTTATTGACTGAGTTAGGTTAAAAATATCTTCTATCTATCATATTTAATTATTCTTCTTCTTTAAGTATTCTTTAAGAATTATGTATGTTGCTAATGGGAAGAGATGTTGCCATGATGTAAATATTTTCCAATCATTAAGGTTTTTAACTGAATTGATTGCCGAGAGTGCGCTTGAGTTTTACACTCGAGGAATCCTCCTCGAGTGTAAAACTCAAGCGCAATTTTACAAACAATAGTCTGTCAATGAAGTTATGAAAATAATATTTTAGGAACTAGTGATTTTTCTTGTACTGGCAACAATAAATTACTTACAAAGTGCTCCCTTTTATAGTAATTTAGTGTTGCTAGTTCTAGCAAAAGTACTAGTTCCCAAAATATTATTTTCATGACTTTCTTGACAGACTTTACTTACTGTAGTTTTGTCTGGTTTTGTCACTGTAAATGAAAAATGTATACCTAATAATAATAATTTACAGTAGGTAGGTACTTTGTGTAAGTATCACTGGTAAACTTTTAATAGGCTGCTCTAACGGTGTTAGGTCTCCTTAAATTTTATGTTTCAGGTTGGTATTTAGACTAAAATGTATCTTAATTATTGTAGAACGGTTATTACTCACGCGCATTCTTCGGCATTGCTAATTGGCGAAGAATGCACGTGAGTAATACTAATAACCGTTGAACAATAATAAATAGGTATGAATGTGTTTCAAGTTATTATACATAAAATGTATCTTTCCTATGTGTCGATGTATACTATCGAACACTTTCATATTAGATAAGACTCTGTCGCCTTTTAGTTCTTCTTGCACGAGTAGAAAATAGCAAATACACGCTCGCTCTGTAGATAACTCTTAGTAAAAATCCTTCAATAACCTGATAACTACTTACCATATCCGTATACAAATACATAGTGTAAAATAAGTGTAGAAATTAGAAACCCACCACCATAAAAAAAATTACATGCTTATTTATACCTTTTCTCCATTCTTCACTTTATGAAACATATAATCTGTTGGAAAAAGCGTCTGCAGGTAGTTTATTTATTTCATGTTATAGTTATTAACAAATTTAGTGTTCAATAATACCTGTATATAAATCCTATGATAACTCACATACCTGTCAAATATACCTAAACAAATAATTTGCCATACGTTTTGTGGTCGTCAGTTAATGTTTTCATTTGAAACAACAGTAAAATGTGGTCGATTATTAACGTGTATCGTATCATTGTGGTCGGGATTTTCATCTTGATTGTAAATACATTTCATGTATGGAAATAAATATTTATCAATAAAAGTTTCTTTGTTTACTTATTTTATTGTTTCATTGAATGTATTGACCCCCGATAATTACCTTAGAAATCGAAAACACCAACTGTTTGCGGTACCTAGCTGCAGGACTGTAAGTAGAGCTAATTCGCCGGTTCCACGCATTTTGAAATTGTTAAACCGTTTCCTGGATTCAAAACCAGAGTGTGACGTGTTTGCTAGGGAATCGAGTGCTAGACGATCTTTTATGTTGGAATGTTTGAAGTTTTGTGAGATGAATAATGGATGAAATAATTAATTAGACTACTGTGTAATTTTTTATAAATTCTTGTTCGGATAGTAAGTTTTAAAATGTAACCTTTTAAGCAAAAGTGTAAGTGGTATTATGTGCCGTTCTTTCTGTGAAATAAATAAATAAATTGACTTTACAAGTGTGGTAACTAATTTGTGATAAAACCTAAAATTACAAATACAAGCAAATTAACTACATACATACATTTTACTACAAATAGTGAGTGTGCCACACAATTCCCTTCATATTTCTTATTACTCACCAAATATACGTAATTTACAAATTATTCAATCTTCGCCGACCACGTATATAAAAAATCTGCGACCACATAACGTTTTCGCACCCGTAGAATAATACCCAATTAGAATTACTAATCCGAACCAAATGTTACAACAGCATCTTTTAAGCATTACTTATTTGCAGGGACAGTGCGGTAGGGTGGTATTAAACAATCCTATACCACTGGTGGTGAATGGGACTCCTACGTTAGAAGGTCAATGGCCGTGGCAGATCGCACTTTACCAGACCCAGGTAAGACTTTATCGTAGTTTTATTGTTTTTCTAAGAGGTTTAAAAAAAGAGGTAAAAAGATAAAGAAAGCTCTTAAAATGAAGTTCAATGGGTAGTTCACGTTAACACTTCCATGGACACACGACGTGTATAGACGTCATAGTAATAAATTTTTCTCAAAGTTGTAACTTAATCCTTCATCTAAGACTTTTATAATATTATCTCGGTTACTCAATTAGCTTCAATTTTATTGGCTTGGTATTCTTTACGCCACGTAAATAATATTAATGAAAACATTATACTCCTCATTTGGGCAGTCGTGTAAAAAAAACGAAGATTGAAATCGCTTACTTCATAAAAAAATACCGATGTAAGCACTTATTTAAACAAATTTATTTGAAGCCATTAAGAACTGCGTGTTTACACTAACATAGTAATATATGTACCATTAGGTATGTCTGGACTTTAAAAGAGATAGATCTTGACCTCTGAGTTTGTTTCGGCATTTCGTGTCAGAGTCAGATATCATTTATTTAATAAAAATAACTTGTAAAAGTGTCTTTTAAACAGATCTATAAATCATTTATCATTAAGATTACTTCATTCCACAGCGTCCAAGCCTAGAAAACCAACTATAATTTACCAAAACCATTCCAAACGATTCTGCAGCCAACTGGCTCCTTGGTCAAGTGGTCACAAGCGTGACTGCTGAGCATCCTGGGTTGGATTCCCGGGACAAATTGTTAGATATACGAATGCTTCTGTTAATAAATTCTCAGTAGCAGCCAGCAGTTTACAACTGTACCCGATTGATGGCAATGGGATCACCATCTATTACATGGGACTTAATACCAGCATTGGTGAAATTTGAATGTACAAAATTATGTACACCTCTGCTTAACCCTCGAGGATGGTATGTCATGTTTCCGTTCTCCAATTTCAGACAGTTGACAACAAGTACATCTGCGGAGGCACTCTGGTGTCCCGTCGCCACATCATCACAGCAGCACACTGTGTCACCAGGAGGGGCTCGCGCCGGGTCGTCAACCAGAACACACTGACGGTCTACCTAGGAAAACACAACCTTCGCACCTCAGTCAATGGAGTGCAGATTAAGTTTGTAAGTGTATCTTTTATCTCTGTCTTACTCATTTAAATAAGCATTGTTTTGATTCCGTCCAAATCTGCCAATCTGATTACATTTGCTGCTTGGAGATCTAAACTAGACTTTACTTGGAAGAAGATTGGTCTTCAACTTAGAATAATCTTATAATGAAAAAAGGTTTATGACTACAATATAAATGATTATCAACGACCTAACTTTTAATTATTTTCTTACAAAAATCTCTACTTACTCTACACGTTTGGTTTCCCTTGGAAGCAGAAATAAGTACCTACTTAAATTACTACAACACAAAAATCGGTCAGTTTTTTTATTCATTATTAAAATATAACATTCTCCTGTCTATCGTGGGTGCGTTAACAGTTACTTAAGCATATGTGAGGAACTTGCGCACTCACCCAGACCCGAAACAGTTTATCTTCTGCGGGAAAAGAACCCACGACACGCGGCACAGCAGCAGGGGTCTCGACCATTGCGCCAATCACGCCGTCACTTAGGAGGAAACATTAGATTTTAGCAACGCACATCGCGCGAAATGTCAAGATGAGTCCTTTCCAACTCAGTGGTTATTTAACGCTACCGGAATAGCGGAATAGGAAAAACTTTCTTCGAGAATGCTTCGGGATGACTTTTCTTCATCTCTGAACTATTTCCACTAGCAAAGTTGTATGACTCACTAATGAGCTCTCTTAAACTTAAGGCATTCATAACTTTTATTTGTTCATTCAACCACTTGAGGAACTCCAGAACTGGTTTATTTATTTCCCGCTTGCCTTTTCTACGGAAATCTTTTTTAATTAAAGGATTATTTTTCCTAGGTACTCGTAGCTTAACTGAAGAATATTTTATTTAATGGAGGGCAATACAAATGTACTTCAGTTATAGTTAATGGAAAATACTCATTCATTTGCGATAAAATACCAATAAGAATCAGAAATTTCAATCGATAAAAGATATTTCATGAAGTTATAATTTTTTGTGGAAAGAAAAATGCGGTCATGAGCGGGATTCGAACCCGAGCTTCCCGTATAAACTCATTGAGTATTCCAGAAAAATACGGTCGGTAGAGTTAAATACACCAGGAGGCGCAGGTTCGAATCCTGCTCACGAACTTATTTTTCTTTCCACAAAAATTAATAACTAGGGTTCCATGCGTTTGAAAGATTTAACTGTTTTTTTTTTCATTTTTGTTTAATAACTTTCATGAGACGTTATCATATTAAATGATTGCTTACGGTTGTTCTACAAGTCGATTTTTCGGAAATGCCCGAGTTTCGAACTCGAACGGAGCCTTAAATCATGAGCTAAGCCCGCAGGCCATGTCGTGAGTTCCTTTTAAGAAATTACGAATATTACGGTTGAAAGATAGAGAGACAGACAGACAGACCGTGTTAATTTATTAATAAGGTTGCATTACGAATGAATCCCTAAAAATGTTTAAATTCAATTAATTTGTATTGAACGGCAGTATTCCAGATGGCTATACTTATCAATAAGTTTAAAAAACATTCAAGACTTCCCAATATTTTCAATCCTCCTTCACATACCTACTTACAATCGAAAGCCTACGACCAGATTTCTGTTCAAACGGATCGGAACCTTTGTCTGGTCGGACGCAGATATACAAAACAGGATCAGAAGCCAACAAGTTTAATTAACTGGCTGCGAAGTTTGATCGTGTCCATTACCAAATTTACAAACAATCAATTCTGGTTTCCCCGTTTGTTGGAATGTGCCTACTATGAGTTGGTTTTGGTATAATTTGTATAGGATGATTTAGTTCTCGGGATTCGGATGTCGCTCGACTTCGTTTCAAGAATAATGTTGTTGGCAACACCAACAAAACATTATATGTAATTCATTCATTTCATTTTATTTAATTAATCAGATATGAACAATCCATTTTGTTAGTAGTTTCTTACGCTAGGTTAGTAATTTATTTAATTATTTATTTTATAAATTTATTCAAAATATTATCAGTTTGGTTCATATTTATTATTCAATTTGTCATTATTAGCAGTCATGTGCACTTTATTCCAATGCCTTACAATTGGACATTCAAAACTTTCCAACGACGTATTCAGATGGCGGTTAGATTTTTCCCGGACCCGGCGCATCATAGAGGCTATTGGTTTTTTTATTATTGTATAAAAACAATCCACGTTAGCTTCCGCAAACATCCCTGATGCACTGCAGAACCGAGGCAGCCCCAACAACATTCTAAACCAGTTATTGTACTGAATACGTAGAGCGTTGAAGGCTTTCTTGGTGTAATTAGTCCAAAGGCTGCAAGTATAAAACGTTTGGCAGTACGTCTTAAAAAATAGATAGCTATTTTAATTCATATATGGTATCAATTCGAATATTGTTCATTCACTCTATCTACCATACATCTCACTCATTCATTGTTACATTTCTCTCTCTCGAATTTTGGGTTGCCGTCCAAGAAGACGTGTTTCTGTGTTGTGCTCAAAAATAAATAGTTTGTAAAAGCAAAAAGAACTTTGAATTGCCAGCAAGCCTTCGCCCATTATCTACCAACAAAAATACTTCACACGAATCCTATAAATGTTACTGCCTCATTGGTCCAGTGGTCGCAAACGCGGTTGCTGAGCGTGAGGTCCCGAGTTCCATTCCCGGGTCGGACAACGTGTTATTGGGTTTTTTGTTACGAAATTCTCAGAAGTAGCCCGTAGTTTGGAAGGTTAAGGTCATAGATGGTCACAAACAGAGGTATCATACATCGATTCATACATTCGATTGTTGGGTAACTCGTAACCACTTGAATGATTTTCAGAAGGTACTTACTACAATTGTTGTTATTGTTAATAATTATTGTTTGTCTCTACTCATTTGTTTTGGTGTTGTTCTAAAACTGTTGATGATGATAATGAGTGATGAGTCGTGAGTCGTCGTTCGTTTTTTGAGTAGATCACTTTGACAAACAAGAACATACTTAACAATGTTCTCAATTAACTCGGTCATTCGCCTTATCAAAATGTTTTTACGGAAAATTAAAAAAAAATGCCCGACTGCGGGGTCATTTTGCAAATATTTTGAAGCGACATGTTTGTTGTTCATAATCCGAAAAAATACTAACTTGCCAAAGGTTTTACAAAAAACTTTTTTTATTTAAATTAATTAACTTCGGCAATTTTTAGGTGGAGAAGATAACAGTCCACCCAGACTACAATGCGACCACCTTCAGTCGAGATTTGGCGATCCTGGAGCTTCGGGAGCCCATCTCGTACTCCGACTGGGTGAGGCCTGCCTGCCTTTGGCCGGAGAATGAGGTCGACCTCAAGAATGTTATTGGGAAGAAAGGATCGGTATGTAAAGTTATTTATTATATATAATAGGTATATATAGGAACTATACGACCCACCTAAAGATATCCGGAGAGAAGTAGCGCAACATCATGCAAAGTGGATAGTTCTCGTTTCGGAGGGCAAGCTTCATTTCGACGCACCATAACCAGCCGTGGTCTTGATGAATGCAAAAACATATTTTCCTACTGATGGGTGAAAAAGTGGAGAGAAGTGGAGCACATGTCTCCCCTATTTTCTACCACAAGAGTTGTGTATGGTGAATTATGAAGATTTATTTAATTCAAGGTGTAAGCTCTTGAATATACCTACTTCATCCTTCTTATCTTTATGAGTCGCTTTCAAACTCTTTTTTTTATTTTTATGTTATTTCAAATTATTAAATTTAGGACTATCTACTTGGCCCGTCTTTAGTATACACCCATTTTTAAAATGAGCTTTTCGCTTATTATAGGTTTATTATGGTTTTTTTTCCATACCGATGGTGCGCTAAAGCAAATAATATTATTTATATGGGTTGGTGGGAATGTTATGGGTTGTTAGCAGTGGCGTGCATTGCATATAGGCAAATAGGCAGTTCCTAGGTAGGTAATAGGTTGTATTTAGGTAATTTTTAAGGTAGGCACTGTCTATTTGCCTATATGCAATGCACGCCACTGGTTGTTAGCAGTTTGTGAAACCTGAACACGAGCAATATCGTTCTTTCTTCTTTTCCCGTCCTTACTGATAAGCTTATTTTCTTACATCTTTCAGGTAGTAGGCTGGGGTTTTGATGACACCGGAGTCGCGACTGAAGAGCTGAGCCTAGTGGAGATGCCGGTGGTAGACCAAGAGACCTGCATCAGGTCTTACAGCGAATTCTTCGTGCGATTCACCTCAGATTACACATACTGCGCTGGCTATAGAGACGGTAAAAAAACACCTCATGGCTTCGCAAAGAATAATTCATTCATTCGTTTAATTTTCGGTCGTTCGTTATTTCAAACTGTCATGGCGATTGGGGGGATATCCACTAACCTTTTCAGCCCCAGGGACTTGTCGACCTTTTCAACCATTAGGCGTCATATCTATATTGTATGAAAGGTACAAAGTAGGAAACATTGTGATCGATAAGAAGATGACATGAAAAAGTTGTGTTTACTATTACGTCAGTGACGGTTATACGGATCGATAAAGCGGTGTCTTTTTTTTTCATGAACTTCTTTCACCTTCTTTCTGGCTTTTACTGTAAGCAATTTGCTTGTCGCAAGCTGTTTTCTAATAGCTTTGTTCTTGTCGATCGTATATACAGGATATAGGCAGTTAAGAAGGAACATTTTCACTTCTGTGAGCCACTTTTCAAACATACACCTATAAAAAAAACCGTTAAGTGATTGAATTTTTTATCACGTGTTCTTGCCTACCTTACTTTAGAAAAAAGTAATTAAAACTCTTTACATATTTTTATAAAACACTTCATAATTATCTACGTATTTATTACGACCTAAACAGGTAGATACCTAAGTATTAATAATTATTTATACTCACCATTATAAGTCATGTTATCATTTGTGGAGATAGAAAAATACGACCTAAGAGTTTGAACCCATCAAATACGGTGCCAACACCCACATAAAATGTTTTATTTTATGCAAAAAAAATTACATTGTTCGCTTTGCATGTGTTTATGCGTTATAGAAATATATTATAATATAATTTTAAGTCCTTTACCTACCCAAAAATTTTATTCCAAATTAAAGATTCAGTATCCCAGTGCCACAATTACCTGTACAAAAAATTCAGTAGTTAGTAGTAACATTGCGAGTTGTTTCGAAACTAAAATTGTAAGATGAATTATCTTCTGTAAAATATTCTATAGTTATTAGTGTAGTTAGTGTAATATAATGCTTGTTACTTCCAGGAGTCTACAATGAACGAACCGGCGTTAGGCAAAGTATGAATTGTTTCATAAATTACCTAACGAGGTTACGGTGGCACGTGGCATGATTACTTAGCACCCTCTGCTTAATAAAACTGTTTATTTCTTTATAACCCATCATTACTTACAGGCTTTCTAATATTTTTTTAAGTTATAGAAAAAATAAAACAACAAAACACTTATAAATTTTTGTGGAGACAAATAACTCTACTGGCGCTATCTATTCAGTGGCGCACCATAAGACGTATTAAAGTGTAGAAAAAGCATTCGGAATAGTCAGCAGAGGTGGAGATGGCTCAGTGGTCAGAACGTCTGGAGTATTTATTCCGGAGGCACAGGATCGAATTATGCTCACGCCCGTATTTTACATTCCACAAAAATTTATAACTTTACGAGTTCGCTAAGCATGCTTTAATGCGTTCGAAAGATTTATCTTCAACAAAAATCTTCAAATAAACTAACCCTTCTTATCGTATGATTGATAAACGTGAACAATCTAGCGTATGTCACAATTAAGCCGCCCGAAGGCCTCTGACATGACTACACACCTTCGAGAAAATTTCTCAGGTGTGCTGGTTTCTACACGATATTTTCCTTCACCAATTTAAACAAGCGTTAATGAATTTCTAAAACGCACATGAATACGAAGTCAGTGGTACGCGCCTTGGGTTCTTTGACTTGTCAGTCTAATGGTAACAGGTTCACCACTTTATGTCAGCAGTCGATGACATACGAAACTAATTTCTAATATAGATACCAAATTCGACACAAATTTATAATATTGACACTAAATTCGACGCTCGGTGAGTGTCAGTGATGAACAGCCCTCGCGGACTGCAAACTCAGAGTGGTGAATCTATTGATAGTAGTTGATAATAGCATATGGAATGACTACACTCTTTATATTAGATACCTATATAAAATATAACGTATAGATAACAGAAAATGGTTAATATGCTCATGTACATTAATGAAAAACTTTTACTATGGGAATAACTTCGAAAGTGTGAAAAAAATACATCTGTTCCATAGAAATGTTCATACCTACTCGACAAAGATGTATGGAGCATCTGTTTTTGCGCTTTCGAAGTTTTTACCAAAGTCCCTTAGTAAAAGTTGTTCGTATACATTGACCCCACATGGACTTCAATAACAAACTGTAAGTATAAACCGCGTGGTGTTCAGGACATCGACATTGAGATTAGAACCCGCTCCACACACAAGCCAAGATAAATAATTAGTTACTTAGTAGCATGTAGGTACTTTTCATTATTCCTATCTCTGTCACATACTGTCAAACTACAAGTGCACGATGAAGGCAACATAGATAAACCAAAGTGCCTACCTGCTAAGTAATAATATGGGTATTTATCTCGGCTTCAGTGTACCGCCGCCTAAACTTGCCCAATAAATAAAGTAATCCTAAAATGCATACCTTTAATACTATAGGAGTATTGTACCTACTTATTCAAACCCAATTTTTTATTCTGGTTATTGCTACCTTAGTACCTACTGCATTTTAATAGCATGAGACGAGGCTGTATGACTACAAGTAAGTACGTTTAATCTTATAATAAATCAGTGCAAACTAATCTATGTATAAAGTGGTTTCCTTTTCCGGGCTAATAAGCGCTTAGATGATGATAATCCTTTTTTTTATTTTTCTTAATTATTTATACGGATTACCAACAGTTATTACAATATTTCAAGTTTAAATTATGGCATGCCAAAACTTAAAGCTAAATGCATCTTGAGATAATTATTTATATTTTGATCGCCACAGACTTGTCGTTCACTTCCATGCCCCTAACACCCTCTTAATACCTATTAGAAGATAAATATTAAGACAAATATTGTATGGATATTGGTATACATAAATAAAATCGTGGTGCTGCTGCTGGCATGAAATACTCTATAGATATTAGACGTCAGTGACGGTCAAAAGGTTTAAACTGCTTTTAACACTGAATCCAATCGCACCATTATCTATAGTTATATTTAGTTAAAATACTTAGATAAACATTTATAGAAGATGACTCACTTTCGTATAGTTCAGACATTTTTATACCTAGGTACTATTACTAGTAGGTACCTAATTACTTATAGTTCGAATCGCGCCATTACCGCTGGCTCAGACTTCGAACTAGTCGAGTCACCAGAGAAATGGATGTAAGAACAGTAAAAAAAATATTATAATATTAATAAATTTATTCGGATACTAATCCTGCGTACCTACAATAGTCAAGAAAGCTGTTCCTTCCTTCCTTGCCAGTTCTTCTCGATCATAAAAAAATCTCGCTTACCTTACCTATACTGCACAAGTCTTAATTTCTCATGAAAACTATAAACTACATCATCTTTCATTTCTAGGCACTACAGTTTGCAACGGCGACAGCGGTGGCGGCATGGTGTTCAAAAGCAGTGGCACCTGGTACCTTCGAGGCCTGGTCTCCTCGTCCGTCGCGAGACAGAACGAGAACCGATGTGATCCGTCGCACTACGTCATTTTCACAGACTTAGCCAAATTCTTGGGGTGGATCAAGGAAAATATTTATGATTTTTGAGTATTGTGAGACTACTTTTGCTGATTGGGAGGATAAAAAGTTCTTTAGTAAGGAGTAGATTGCCTGCTAGCTAAATCTCGATGACACTCACGCGCTGTCGACCTAAGTTATTAAAAAAGATATAGGTATATTCCATTGTTTTGATACCAACATAAATGTATTCATTATTAACCACCGGAATACTTACCCAAAACGTTAGCAAAAAATATAAATTTTATTTTGAATTATTTGTACCTACCTACTTATTGAAACTTTCCAACTATTAAAATTAAATGTAAAATATCTAAGTACATTCTAAATTATAACGGAACCTTTTTTTTGGTTATCTAGGACATTTCCTAACATCATATTACCTAGTTTTGTTTTTGAATTGGAATAAATTGAGAATAAATCCTCTCTACTCAGCAAATTATTTCTTCATTGTAAACAATGAAAAGCAGCCATTTTGTTTTAATTAAATAAGCATAGTATTTCCCTAATGTTTAACTAGTGCAGCAAGTACCTAAAGGAAGAGCTACATGTTGATTGGAAGGTAATAAACGGTACCTGAAATAATCTTATTCGTAACTTAGTATTAGAAACAGCGGATTAGGTAAGTAAATGCTTTTCTCACGCTAATAATATTGTAATTTGTCGGCTACACGGTTCTACTTATGTAAAGCCTGTAAAAAGACAGTCATTGATAAAGCTATTTCATTTACCTACTTATTCCTACAAGTACGAGATATCACTAGAGATCGATTGTTTTTATTTTTCTAACTAAAATTGACTGAAATGTGTTTTTTAACGGTCACAATTTTGACATTACTAAATACTTAGGCGCTTCTTTATTGAAAAGAGCTGGAACTTAAGTGAGTTATTTATGTATTTATTAATATCACTAATGCAAACAGGCTAAGGCGTTGATCGTGAAAATATCCAAATAGGCACCTACCTAATTACTTATATTAATGAAGTTCTAAAATTCCTGTAGAAATTAAATTCTAATAAGGCAACCCATGATGGAAGCCAGAACAGAAGAAATAATTTTTTACACACTCGATGATATTTAACCTCACCTTATCTACTTTATATATTATAGTTTTGATAACACTATTACCTACAAATTAATATTTTTATAGACTGATAAAATATGAACAATAATTATTCCTATTTCAAAAATATAAAATATTTCCACGTAATTAATCAGTTATTTTATTTCAAATCTCCATTTCCATAACCCATCCGCTGCCTCGAACTCATTTAATTTAATGGGACCTATCTAACCCATTTACTATTTCCGCGGTAAGGTACAGCAGTGATAGCCTTTTTGTGTATATCCGTTGGGCTGGCAAGCCCGCAGTTTTGAACACAAGTAACGCCCCGCACT
Organism: Xylocampa areola; assembly: GCA_935421205.1. Lineage (NCBI taxonomy): Eukaryota > Metazoa > Arthropoda > Insecta > Lepidoptera > Noctuidae > Xylocampa > Xylocampa areola. The sequence goes on along the minus strand of OW285219.1, from coordinate 9,419,166 downwards.
GACTTTTCAGAGATACCCATGTGCGTAGGTATTAGGTATACATTTAATATCACTTATTCGAAACTGTGAAGGAAAGCATGGTGAGGAAACTAGCACACCTGAGAGATGTTCTAGATGGTGTGCCATGTCAGAGGCCTACGGGTGGTTTAAACTCAGACAGTAGGTTGTTCGTCCACCAAACGATAAGAAGACGGTAAGGCACATTTTTATTATTATTAGATAGTTACCTATTCATCATACATAATGCATCAATAAATAAAATATTATGTGGTAATTTGAATGCTGTTCTAATACTACCTACAACTTTATTCATAGATGTTGTCTGTTTTTATTTGATGTGGTCAGTGTTATAGCAGTAGGTACCTAATAGAGAATAAGCATGTGATTCAAATTTAGGTCAAATATTTTTATTCGTAATCTTTATTGCTGTAGAATGAGACCTATTCAATTACTTTTTTAATTAATCGTGTTATAACTATTAAATATTAAAGTTGAAAAGTAAGAATCATGCGAGGGAAATTTAAAATGTCAAAACGCACGCTATTGGTTGGACTGAAACGTGACGTCACTCTGCGCAATGACAATATCTCGAGTATGTTATTACTGGGTGTTTACTGGTTCTTTTTGAGTTTTAATGTTATTCTATAAAGACAAACGTGTCGTGGTTACTTTAACAACAACTTCTTCGAGAACAGAGGTGTAGAAAATCATTGCGATTGATTCAGTTTAAGGTTACGTCGACTGGTAAATATCACTTCCCTAGAACCGATACAGTTAACAATGTTCTACCTAACCCACGATATCCATAAGCCTGACGACTCACTAAGCAAATCATATCTGACACGTCTTTATTTTTCAGTTAGAAAGCTAAATCGTTTCTTTATACAAGATAAATCTTTGAAAAGCATTAACGCATGCTTAGCGAACTCTAAAGTTATTATATTAAATGGAAAAAGAATACGGTCGCGAACAGGATTAGAACCTGCGCCTCCCGGATAAAAACTCCAGGCGCTCTGGCCACTAAGCCGTTTCGATCTCTGCTCACCACCGCGAATTCTTCTTCCATATTTTAACACGTCTTATGGCGACGTCATTGCTATCAATTCAGTCCCTATACAGGTGACCGAACCGACACGACTAACTTTGCAGTTAATACAATGTCGGAAAGAATGCAATTACCTTAACAGTTTCTTTATTTCTAGGCACATCAGTTTGCAACGGTGACAGCGGTGGCGGCATGGTGTTCAAGAGCGGTGGCACATGGTACCTTCGAGGCCTGGTCTCCCTGTCGGTCTCGAGACAAAACGAGTATCGATGTGATCCCACACATTACGTCATATTCACAGATATAGCCAAATTCTTGCCGTGGATCAAAGAAAATGTTTTAGATTATTGAGATTTGTAAATGAAGACTCTGTTAATTGGCAGGATTAAACTTAAAACGTACTTTGGCTCCGAAAGTAGATACATAGATAGATAGAACAAAATTCCGCTCAAGGGACTTAATAGAGATGGGATAAAATAATTTGTTAGTCTCTATGGGTGAAATAGATACTGACCTACCGTATTACATCCCAAAAAGATCCGAGTAATTGCCACTAGCTTCTTTATTTTTTAACTGTGCAACGTTTAACCTTTTAGGGACACCACGGATTTGTCGACTTTTTCGTGCCCCGAATGCCACGTTTTTAATAAAAGAAAAAATATTGCATGGATACTGGAATCGAGTCGAAAGAGTTTTGTCTCCTACAGATGTCCGTGTCGATCAAAGGGTTAAATGGGGAATATATTCTCAACCTACGTATGCAAAAGGTAACGCGGAAAAATAATTTCAGAGCAGTGGTGACTCTATAATGATACCAATTTAAGTAGAAGTAGGATTTGTTAAATTATGAGATAATAATGTACCTACATAACAATTTTCAGAATTTAACATATCCTCTCGATAACAAAGTTTGTCGTTTTAACCAATGATGCGCCAATAAGGGGCTGTCCATTATTCACGTGAGGCCGGAAAGGGGGGGAGGGGGATTGACAAAAATCACGAAATATCACAAGGGGGGAGGGGGGTGTAGTAAGATATCACGTGTATTTATTTTCTGTATTTAAAGATAATATTCTAAAAAACTTAAGATTCTTTGTAGGTACTAAAAAATACACGAGATTATGAGTGTATTACCTACGTATCACCAAGGGAGGGGGGGGTGTTTAAAAAAGCTAAAAACATCACGTGATTAATGGATGGCCCCTAAGTTGTGGCAGATTTTTAACTATTATTATAATATAATATAATAAAAAAATAACTATTAAGTAGTATTTAATCAGTTTCAATTAAATAATGCAGATAGATCCATTTCAAATTGCGTATATTTAAATGAATAAAGTAAGTTTAAACCGATGGTACAAATATGCAGATTAGAAGTCACGCCACTTATGGAAAAGGCACATAATTCTTGCCACCGACTTCATTAGCACTTCGAGTCTGTGTAAGAAATAAGTTATGTACCTATAGAATGTTACGACCGAAACGTAACTCTCGTAAACTAACTTAACTAACAATAACAGCAGATGATTAACAATATTAACTATCTTATATCAAATTTAATTCTGGACTACGGATACAATCAATGCCCTTTTGTATTTTTTTTTTTTTTTTTATGTTTGTTACCTCATATCAAACCTTTTTTGTGAGACTGTTTCCAAGTATCGATCCGATATCACTTGAGATCCTGATTATTTGTGAAATGTTAATTATTATGACGCTCGCAAATTTAACAATTATGTCTTTATGTTAAAAAAAATTGTGGAAAATAATTATTATTTGTTAGCACTTTTTTGAGAAGAGTGCGAGTTTGATTATTTATTTGCGTCCTAAAGCAAAAGTCTAAAGGGTAGATCGTTAAAATATTTAATATTTTATAATGTAATTATTTTATTGCTAAATAATTATAGAAATATTGATCACGAAAATAAATTATTTGTTCTATTACAGGGGATTCTTCATTTTGTAAGTTAAATATGATCATGTTGCCATTTAAAAAAAAAGGATAATCTTTATAAAATGGGGTTTAATATGGCAGCCAGATCTTTAATTACAAAGTAATTACAAATCACCTATTCAAATGATGTATACCTACTGTGTTTCAGTGTTTTTATTCACAATTACTGTATTGGATACCTTAATTACCTACTTATTTGTAGTTTTGATACCTGAAGATTATTAATATAATTAAAAATATTTAGACTAATAAAATATGAACAATTAAATCCATTTCATTACCAATATTATAAGAGATTATTACGAGGTGTAATTTTATTTCAAACTTCCATTTCCCTCGTCTCTATCAAACCCAACTATTTCTCCTCATAGGATTAGGTATTGTAAATGTGAAAATGGTGGAATCACGGATTTTGTTTATGTTTGCCATTTATCATTTACTAGCGAGTTAGCAACACGACGGCTTCGCACGGGTGTAATTTACACAAATTATCAATTGCAAATTTGCCAAAAAAATATTTTTTCATACAAACCTTGTCCTGATAATGACGAACACAACATAAAAAAGTCGGCCAAACCAATGTTTTCCAGTGATGATCTTTCATACATGCGGCAATTAAATTTTATCTATAAGAACCTACTATATAGATAATAATATTATATTATAAAGAGGAAAAATTTGATGTTCTGTTTGTTTGTTTGTAAGGATTTAAATAAAAAAACAACTCTACCGATTTAAAAATTCTTTCATTATTAGAAAATAATATCATCACCGATTAACAGGCTATATTTTATTTCAGTAACAATAATAAGTGCTACCTGTGCAAAGCCGAGGCGGGGAAGACTTCACCGAAATATCACGTTTTTGTATGATTATCTATCTACAGAAACTGTGTATCCATGTGGGTATTTAAATGCACCCGATACGGGAAATAATCCGGCAACGTTTAAAAATTGTATTGCGAGATCACATGACTGTGCGAATTTTTGATGTTATTGAACCACTAAACTGTTGTTTTTCTAGTTCTGATGCGGATATTCTCTTAACCGTTGTCACCGTACTATTTAAACCGTACTATTTATTGAGGTTTTTCATTTATCTATGAGCCATGGCTTATAGTTGAATCAAAATCTTTGCTCAATTCTGTTATGAGCATCTAGGGATCTAACTCCAACATAAACTAAAAATAACCAAGTTGTATCGCTTCAGTCACTATATAGAGACTGAATAGATAGCTATGACGTCAACATTAGACGTATTATTGTGGAAGAAGAAAATTCGGAATAGTAAGTAGAAGCTGGCTTGCCTAGAGTATTCACTTGGGAGCACAGATTCAAATCCTACTCGAAACTGTATTTTTCTTTGCACAAAAATGAGTTCGCATGCGTTAATGCGTTTGAAAGGTGATTTAAGCTCAAACATAACTACATTAAAACTAAAATAAAACAAAAGTACAGTGTTATAACATTTATAATGTTACAAATAGAAGAAACTCATGTAGAAATAAACAAACTCAATGTAACGTAATAATAAAATCATTGTTACAAAAAAAAATACACATAATGTACAAAAAAAACTTATGTTACATGTGAGAAATTGATACATACATAAAAGTTATTCGTTCATTCAATGTGACGATCACAGTTCATTATTTCTTTATCGTCATACTGTTGGGGAATTGTCAAAACTTAAAGAAATTTTATTGTCAGATTGTCAAATTTGCAAGTGTTATGTAGAAATCGCAATGGGCATAATGCAGATTACGTAACTTTATGCTTGGGTTTACATCTCCCATCTTACTATCGCAGTAATCTTCACTGTTATCGACATGAAAGGACCATCAGCATTTTCTAGAAGATTACGACGTCCCGAACTGCAGTACGCCAGCTCGGGACATAAGCTCACAAAATTCGCGATTGCATAATTACTCTGCAAACCACTAGTTATGAATGCATGTAGTTAAAATATAAAATAAACCAGTACCTTTGCTTACAAATTAAATGTACCATCGCCACATTGAATGAAGAAAACGAAACAACTAACACTAAATGAAATGAAAATATTAAAGTTATATTCCATAACAAAATAAACCAAAATTCAAGAGATGAAAACGAAATAGTAACTCACCAAAAAATATGAGAAAACTAAACAAAGTATCTTCGACTCAAAGTCAGAAAAAATATTTGAATGAAAAAATTGTTTTCATTTATTTTTTACGTTGAAACCTTTTTGTCAGCATTTAATAGAAGCTGTGACCTGTGATGCGAAATAATGAAGGAAATGACGAGCAAAGGAAAGTTTTGAGTATGAAGGCTATAAAAGTAGAGGGAAACCGTGGATTCTGTGACGATATGGTGAGATAGGGAGCGACTACATAGTTCATGGCTAATAGAGTTTTTAGGAAGAAGACGTGCTGTGCTGAGCCAGAATAAATTGGGTTTAAAGATGATAAATGATAGAAGAGAGAGATAGAAAAATATCAATCATCAAAAGAGTCATAACATATCGTACATAATAATATTAATATAGAAGTCAGCAAACTGACCTGGAAACAGCAATTCTGTAAATGGAAGCCAAAGAGCCACCGTTGTTTAAATCACAATTTGTGAAGACGTTATTACCATTTCATTCACAATTTTAAAACTGGTATCCCTGCTGTCTTTAAGGACGGTACCGTAAAGCTTCAACGTAAAAAATAATTACTAATAAAACGCGCGAGCGAACCGCAACATACATTCTTTAAATTAATCGCAATGTTTACTCACTCTTGTATTCACGATTTATTCAAAGAATTGTTCCAGTATACCATGTTCTTTAAAATAGAACAACATGCAAACACACATCTATACATCTTTATTTACAATCGTAACCAATTTAAAAGATACTCGGTCCATACAAAACTGTAGTCTGCAATAATATTCTTAAAAACTCCCTTCATAATAGTACTGTCGACTAACTTTTCAAGAAAATTGACTTTCATGATTAAGCTGCCTCATTATTGTAATGGACGCAAACGGCTACTGACCGTGGTCCTAAGTTACTGTTTTTCTGTAGAGATATTTTAGTTAGCAACCCGGGGTTTGAAATTGTGCCCGGTATGTCAAAAGGCTTCTTACCAACATATCAAGATTGGTGAAATGTGCAGAACAAGTCCACCAGAATGTGTATAAAATAAATAACGATAGGAAAACCGTGACTGATATTTCGTTTTATTGGTTACAATAAAACGAAATAATTTTATGGGATCAATTCAGATAACATAAGCCAGAATGTTCCGCTACCTCAAAGTATTATATGATATATCAACTTTTACTTATCAGAAACACTTCATTCTTAAACAGAAAATGGATGGTATGGATTATTTCAGTTTCATATCAATCCTACAACACCTTTATATGAATATCCATTCATCTATCCACAGGATATACGAAATAGGACACAGTTTTGCATAATACCATTAATAACTGCAGACCTGTAGTACCATATGGACCAAATATCAAATAATTGGTTAGTTAAAACAACTTGGCTATCGCCTGCACACTATATACATAGTACTGAGATCAAATTCACAACTGCCCGCAAGTTATAAACATTCCTTCACTATACTCACCTCAAAATTACGGATCGTATTACGTCACTCGTGAGGGATAATGAATCAAGAAAAGTCAAAGAACTATTTGACTTGCAGCCAAATATGGCCTTATGCTAGCTGCTTCTAACATTAAAATACTAGAAATACGCCATGTACGAATCCACATAATTACAAACTTATCAAACCGCATGTTTTACAAACGATTATTACACCTTTTGACTTCATACACTTTTAATCTACTGATAGCGGTTATCGATTTCTACGATGACGGACCTCAAACTTCTTACTCCCCCTCATTAAATCAGTGACCATAAACAATCCGTACAAAACGTTTGAAATTCAAACGTAAAATTAAACGCCCTTTTGAATTATCAAACGCGTTACCAATATGGCGCGGGCGCATTTCGGCATCGCTGTCCTTTATAACGGTCTTCGGTTCCGAAATTTGGGGCCCAGGGTAGGTTTCTTCCCCGGTTGGATCGTGGGGTACCTTTGCCTACGTAGTTAGGGGGGTATACCCGATTGTTGACACACACTCCAGGTCTGCAGCCGTTCCTCGGCGTGGTGGGGTGACTACCCGGAAGGGGCGGTGAAGAGAACCTGTCCCATGGATCCGGGATCATACAGTTGCCGCAAGTCCACGCGTAATCACCTGGAATTTGGGAGTATTAATTAGTGGAATTATATGTAAATGATAAAAATGAAAAATAACCAGGAGGGACTGTAGTAGCATCTTAGGAAGAAAATTACCCAAAGGCTTTGAAGAAAACATAAATATGAACTAACCCAGTGGTATTAAAAATACAGAATCATGAATAATATTTATTTATACATCACTATTTATCGTTTGGCCAAAGTTTGGAAGAATACTTTTGCATTTTCGTTCGACCTTACCTTAGTTTTTACGTACACTTTAATACAATCACAAAATACTATATATTAAAAAGTATTCATATTTTTTTGTATATTTTAAAACATTATAACGCTAATATATAGCCAATGTCACACTGTCTAGTACATGTGACGACAATTCCTTGCTTTTGTCAGCGTGCAACAAAAATTGAGTTGAGCCAAATAGAAAAATGTATCGTCACATATATCTGACAATGCAAATTTAGTAGGATATATTAATGAAAATTGAGAAAATATACATTTTATGGTGACATAACAAGATATGGTTGAAAGTATTATAAAATAAAGTGCAATATGTGTTCATAAGTAATCCAAAATTAAATTGTTTATTTATCTTCCATTTCATATAATCTCAAATATTTCTCTCTCAATAAGCGAAACCTACAACTATAATAAATAAGTAACTTACGGTCCAAATACATATGACAAATTAACCGCTAATAGTACAATATACTAATAAATAATTAGTTTCACAAATATCATTAAAACTGCTAAATTATTCGTAATAATAATAATTGAATTATTATCATAAGTGAGAACTAATTTTTTTTACAATTTATACAATTATTTTCATAAGGCCAATCATAGTGTTAACAAATGGTAAAGATGCTAATAAGCAAACTCGACTAAAAATACGAACCGCTATTCCACATCACTATTGAATTTCAGAACACAGCTATGACCCTAAACATTTATAATAATAGCTTGTCATTACCATTTTATAATTCTAATTTCAAAATTATATTTTTTACAACAACATTAGTATGAGTAAATCACTAAACCGTACGTTTAGTCGAGTTCCAACGTTGTATAGAAAAACATTGTCACATCACAAGCAGTATTTGTTAAAATTAAAACTAATGGAGTCGCGACACAATATAATAAATCTAAAGCCACCAAATATAACAATAGTACTGTAACAAGCATTCTCGCCGACATATTTAAATAACAATTTCATATACTTATTAATAATATTATAAGCGCTACAAGATTTACGAAGGTGATTGTCTCAATAAATTGTCCACGAAACGATGCTTATAAAATATTTACTGAAAGCTTCGTTCTCAATTTAAGCATCGCGTGACACTTTATATTAACTATAGGCTTCATCCATATCACAAGGACCTAATTCACCTAATACAGTTATCGAAAATTCCGGGTGAACAATCTACAATTGTGTCATCCCGTTTTTTAAGAATGTATAGATGTGATATTCATATTCCAATTATTACGACTTCGAACTAACATTTCTATATTCACAATATCAGTCGCATTTATTAGACAAAAGCGAAATGGTCGATTAAGGGCACTATCGCACAAACTTGGGCGTTCATTAAACACTGTGCCATTGGAAAAACGTATTTTACGTAAGTAGCACTCTAGCCAATGCTAGTACGTAATTCTAAGTATAAATTAAAAGGAAGATATCACATATTTACAAAGAAATGCCAACTAACAGGACTCTACATGCCAAAACGCATTCATACAATCACATTCCTAATCTTGTTACACTTATCGTAAACAAGTTATTTTGGGTGCTATCTCATCATTACCTAAAGCACTTCACAAATCATTTATTAATACAGCATATTTAGTTTTCTAAATGAGAATTTTGAGAATAGCACCCTACTCACACGTGTTTAGTATTAAATATAACTTTTAACAAGTATTTTATTTATTTCTCAAACATTAGACTTCGTGAACCCGATAGTACATCACTTAGAAATACGCTTTATTTAGGCACAATTCACATTTGGAAACTAGTTCTAGCATTCTAGACCTACGTTACGCGTTCAGTGAGGAAGATCGTTATTGGTATGCATATTTTAAACAAATAAAATCTTGACATGAAACTTATATCTTACATATCTCTAGAATAATATTAATAACGCAGGAAAAGCTATCATATTTAAAAACTAAAATAAACCACAAATCGCAATAAACTAAGTTAGTCAACATTTTTTTAAAACGATATACTATGTATTTATAATGTCCAAAAGGATAACTTAAGCTAGTTAATTAACAGATTTAAGCAACTTATAATCCTTAAAGTATTTTAAAGTACTACCACAGACTATTCTTATATCTTGCTTCACTCCATTCAGTCGACCAATGAAAATAAATTCCACAGTACAATCTTGAAGAGGAAAGTGACACAAAAGTCAAGGGCCCAATTAGCTATACTGAAACTCGGTACTGTTTTTTTTTAATACCTGTAGCTATTAGATCTTTTTAATGATTACTAGCATCTTTTAAATATCTTTTTGTTCAATCTGTTAATCATGGGTAAGATAAACTGTAGGGAGTACCTAAGTAATTAGTGTGGTAAATATTGTCGTACAAAATAATCCATCTCACAAATAATCCCCACTGAACTCGAGAGTACTTATCAGAGTTGCTATGGTTACATAGTAATATATAATATACAGTTATAGTAACTAGCCTAGAAGGGACGAGAACATGTGATGGGTGTCGGGACTACTTACCGTTACTCTCTCTCTCTCTTTAGATTAAATGTTATTCACCATTGATATACTTCGATAAATCTAGTGCGGTTTGCGGTATATCCACGTTTTACTATACTGAAGGGGCTAAGAAAGGGCAACAGTATGTATAGTATATTTACACTTATTATTTGGACGATCTATCATCTTTTCAAAAGAATAAACAAGGATGAAATAACTTGCACACTTTTGCTAATGAACACACCATGGTATTTTAAAGCTTTGCTTCGAAACTGTAGAACGGATGACACAATATCCTAGTTTAGTTGAGGGAGCTACTACAATAATTACGTATTTCAATTATATTACTTCTGAGTATTAATATCCCCAGTCTAAAGGTAAAAATTACAGCCAACAATCTAAAAACAGATGTTAAAAGAAAGTGACAGAACTTAAAGTTACTACGCCATCTAAGCGACCTCGGGTCGAGATGGCTTAGTGGTCAGAGCCTGGAGTATTTATCCGGGAGGCGCAGGTTCGAATCCTGTTCGCGACCGTATTCTTTTTCCATTTAATATAGTAACTTTAGAGTTCGCTAAGCATGCGTTAATGCTTTTCAAAGATTTATCTTGACAGAACTTAGTCCCGATTTGCTATACTAACTACAACTCGGGCCTCAACATTTATCCATGATTATATAATCTGCAGTGCCTAATAACAGTAGATTGACTGATGAAAACTAATTAAAGCCAAATTCAAAATCTTCCCCTCAATGTCAAGTCATTAAACCTATCACTAAGTCCAGACACCCATTACATAGTAGAATACAAATAGGAACGTAGTCGTTACGGGAACAACACTCATAGACTCCGAAACATCTACTGAACGTACGAATCACCGCTGCATATTGTCAATGTAATTCCGCCATAATGAACGCGTATTATTATTATTATTAAACAAAACTAATGTGTGTGTTGCCCTGGCATTTTTCCAGAGTACACATTAAACTAATAATAACACTGCCACACGAAGTTTTAGGAATGGAGTGATTATGAATAATCTTAATGTAAATGCCACTTCAGCACAAGTTATATACACAGTACTTGTAGTGGCCAATCAAAAGTAAGTCCTATGACACGAGCCTAACGATGATCCAATCACAAACATAATTATTTATCTTCCGACAGCCGTCTTATAAATCAAATACGAGTATATTTGATCAATGGAACAACTCGGACACAACGATAAGCACCTGCTCATTGTAGGTGATAGATAAGTTGAGCGAGAGTAGTAGAGTGGACTAGTAAAGATTTGATGACTTATGAGTAGATTGTTTTGTTGCTGGGCTACTAAGAGAGCATCGTTATTACCGCCAAGAAGATTGCCATGCTAAATCAGTTTTTATTTGTCGCTGCGACAAACAAGTGAGCGAGTGTTTTCGCCGGTGCGATGGTGTGCTCAGTAAACTATATTTATTAATTATACATAGTACGTTCTTTTAGTTACACGAATTATACGAAATTTTTAGAGCGAGAAATAAGAGATGAGTCTACCCAGTTGTTCACTCGCCGGCGCCGGTACATGTCTTTTGAACAAACGAACATTTCAAATTCGGTGACTTCAAATATGTATATCGATTACTCCATTCTTACTACTCGGTGTCTAGTGCAAACGCCGGGCGAAATCAATCTACATGCTTCAAGGTAAACCCTAGTGTGATATCACCCTAAGTCACGATCGTGTCTCTAGAATAATATGGAATCATATCAAAATAAACTTTTAAACGAATGTCTTATAGCAATAACACAAGAGATGTTGCCAGCATACACAACCAACTGGTCGCCGTGGATGCGCTAGACCGAAGTGATGAAATTGTCGGTCAGCGGAGCCCAAGCAGCAGGCCGGGGCAACGCTAGAAACACGAACAAATATTATAACATAACTGTTGTTTACGAAAAGTAAAGCTCATTTCAAATACTTTATAGTAGCTGTAAGTTTCATAAAGCGCATTTTAAGTAGGATCTAATTTACTCTCAAACGTATCTAAGAGATGTTTTTAAAGCAAAGCTTCATCAAATAAAATGTAGGTTTCACAGCTTGAGATTTTCTTTATATTTAAAGCCAAAGCTTCTACAATAACTCAACTTTAGGTCTGTCAGAATAAGCGTTCATTACGTCAGAAGCCTTCCAAATACATATGGCACCAACACCAATAATTTAAATTAATATTTTGTACAATATATCTAGTGCAACAATGTGTAAAATACGAAGCTTATTGTAACTAAACGCCAACATTTACCTTGTCATTTACAGATTGCGTTAAAAAGCGATAAACGCATGTTTATGCGCAACTAACTTGGGTTAAAGCTTTAATCAATAATGTGCCTAGCCGTTTCCCAATTACATTGGGATTGGGTTCCAGTCAAACCGGATGCAGCTTAATACCAGTATTTTACATGGAGTGACTGCCTATGTGACCTCCACAACACATTTACTGGATAACACGATATCTCGTGATTTGACTGGTTGTCAGACTTTCAGGCCTCTGACTACCCGTAACGGCTGTCATAGATCTTAATTTGACAACGATGGCTTATCGTGCTCTCCGAGGCACGGAGGGGTCTCGGTATGAAATTATGGTCACCCATCCTCAGACCGACCGCGGCAAGCGCAGCTTAACCTCGATAAATTGATTCGTCCGGCTATAGCAGAGGGATTCGTGGCTTAGTTATAACTAAGCCACGAATCCCTCTCTATAAATCAATAATAATAATTAATATTAAACCGTTATAATTTCCGTTCAAATTTTAATCTAGTGAAGCAAAATGATATCAAACGTTATTATAATTTTCATTAAATTCCAGTATTTATGTATATGTTCTTTCCTATTCCTATTATGGCATAGAATCAAAAATCAGTACAAAATAATAGCTAGCTGATGCATTTTTATTGTAGTTACTTTTGTCATAACAGTTATTAATACCTAAATATCGCTTTTTAACGTAATCTATCTAAATTATGCGTGAATAACTCATTTATGAGATCAACCGCCTAAAATATAACAATACAGTGCTTAAAAATAATACGTAAGTATAAATATTCTAAGCATTAAATAATCATAAGTTAATGTAAAATAATCATAATTATGGCGTAATTTCTAAATGATACAGGCGTATATCGGTCTAGTTTATAATCATATTGTTATGTACATTCAACATAAAAACTATAATGGAACACAAAACTTCAACATAATCAGATCATATGATTAAAATGAAACTTTAAATCTGTGTATTTAATTTACACTTTTGATTGTGATCTTTTTGAACATTTTTAATGCCATTATAGTTTTGACGATGCGTGTAGTTTATTCGGAACTAATCAAAAATCTATACAAACCACTAGCTACTACGCTGTTTTACAGACAATAATATATTTATTTCTATTGAGCACATTATATGTTTTCATAAGCCGATAAGTGGGTAATATTGTTCACACAAATAGTTAAAATTTTATGAATACATGAGTCAGCGAAGTTTATAAAGAAATATGCGCTGCATCCTGTTTACGTGGTTTTAATTTTATAATCTCTAAAATATATTTTCTTATGCCTCAAAGATATAAATAATACCAGGTTTTTATTAAATATCTATAAGATCATATTATTTCAGCTGAGTAGGCTGCTGGTAATTGCCATTACAAGCAATGTTTGTACACCTTATACCAGGTTTACTTATCGCGGACCAGTTGTTGTACCAGGTTTATAAAATAAATACAAAAATGTTCTGCAAATAAATTACTACTTGTTTTACTGACCTAATCTTTGTGTGAACAACGTTACGGAAGATTAAATTAATAAATTGACATTTGCACAACTTATGTTATTAAAATGATTTCGTTTATTTTATTATCAGATAGCTATATTTATATTTTGATTATTCAGATCACCAACATTCGATTCATTAGCTTTAGATAAACCAAAAATATAATTATAAAGTAACTTGAGAAGTTTTAATAATTATTATTAAAATAGCACTAAATACAGTTATATTTGAAAAAAGGCTGCTATTAAAGAAACTTAAAGGCTTCCAAAAAAAAGAAGAAAATAACTTAAAATCATTCAAAAATTTTCTTTTGCGTTTTAAAGTAAAAGCCGTTAACTATTGTTGAAGAAGTACAAATCCTATTATTTTACATAAGTCCTTTATTATTTTATATAGGTACTAATGGGTAAACGTTGCAAGTGCTTCACTATGAGCCGTTTGAAAGTCTAGATAGTTCTAGAATTTTTGTGCTGAGACAGGGTCCCTCAGTTGTTATGTTAAATTTTCAAGTTAAGTTTATAATAGTTAATTACCTTGTTGGGGTTAAAAAGAAGGAAAATAAATTTAAAACCTTTCACAATACAATTTAAAACGACAACGAATGCATAAATTATCACATTTTCTCATACATTTTCAAAAAGTACTGTGAATGATTCAAAGGATAAAATTATTTGTGATAACATTATTTCCCAACCCAACACTATTTATATTTGTATAGCCAATATTTTAACATTTAAATTTTACAATATTATTTAACATCGCCTCAGTCGTGGCCAGCGCAAAAATTCGGGAATGATTTTTTAGTCTGACAACAAAAAACCATTCCCGTATCTGGCAACACCGTCGAACGTTACCATTCAAATAATTATAGTAGGAGTCTTTTCTATCTTAGATTAAATACAAAGCATTGGACTTTAACAGTGGAGGGGGTAACTAAGCGCAACATAAGAAATAAACCACACTTGTACAAGACTGTTTATGTGGGAATTTTTGAGAATATCATCCGTAACCATCTAATTATAAATTTTCCTATATAAACACTTGCTCTGAAGGTGGAACAAACTATGAAATAACACGTTTTCTTTTTCATGTAAATTTTCTGTGGTACAAAATTTGGTGATGAAAAAAATTTCAATCAAAACAACACTTAAAATAAAACACCAGAAACCCTAATCTAGTTCCGCAATATACAACAGCAAAAAACCCCACCACAACCATCCCCAAAAACTCCCACAATCACTTAACCGTAACACCAACACTATATTACACTACTAAAATGAAAAGTCTGTCCGTCTATATCCTCGTATCGGTTAGACGGAACTTCTTACAGTAAAGCCCTTTTCAAAATGGGCGATGATGACTCATATAAGAAGGCTGGTTGTAGTAGTCACGGCGGACGTAGCGGTTGGACAGGCCACCGTACATTCCGTAGTTGGTCGTGTAATCTTGTCGGCTGTGCAACATGTCGAGTTGGTCGAGGCTGTGGTGGCGTTGTGGCACGATTGCGGCTATCCGTTTGGCAGCGTGCACAGGCGAGTTCGATTATACACGGATATTATGATTATACTCTATCAGTTTAGATTTTAACGCTAAGAGAGCCGCAGTTATAAAAACTATGATGTTTGAACTAGTGATATGTTTAGTACACTTGACAAAAGAGACAACTAAAAACGCGGCGACATCGATCAGGATTCCGAAAAATAACATGAATACGAATTGTAAACAATTACATATATCACGATTTTGTCTATGCAAGTTCATTGTTTGTAAACATATCTCCTACGCCCCCTGTTCAGCAGGTAAATCGGAAAGATTACTGTGTTTTCTTGAATAGACATTTATATAAACTTTCATTCTCCCCAATGTCCTAATCTCACATTTATACTCGAGCCCTCAATTTCAACATGTTACCGAGATAACTTATTATTAGATGTACTTACTCACCTCTATTATGATGGAACCCCGCCGCCCATCCGGCGTAGTACGCTGCTTTCTGTTTACCATGCTCTTCAGCCACCTGGAAGCAGCAAATACATACTATTAATAAATTAATTATAAAATTAATTATGAACGCTAAATAAAGCAATATAAACGTCTTCGTTTTCACATATATAACACTGTAAAGTACACACAATGGCCGATTAGTTTTATTGTGCATTATGGATCAAGACTGCCGTAAAATTGAATTTTAGGCCCAAATATTAGTATGATCATCACAATTTATGATTGTTGTCAAATGTAAATCTGATATCACTCCAGAGGCGGATAAAAAATCAAGGTTTTATAGCAAAACATATGAAATATTATATTTATATGGTATACAATTTTGACAGTTCTAAGTTGACTCCATTTTGAAGAAGGGGTGGTTTTTGTTGTTAGGCTAAAAAACAATTATCATTTCCAAAATTTTGCGCAGGCCACAATTGAGGCGATGTTAAATAATATTGTAAAATTGAAATGTTAAAATATTGGCTATACAAATATAAATAGTTGGAAAATAATGTTATTTCAAATAATTTTATCTTTGAACCATTCACTGTATATTTTGAAAATGTATCAATAAACATTAATTAATAATGCATTCGTTTTAAATTGTATTGTGAAAGGTTTCAAATTTATTTTCCTTCTTTTCAACACATCACAAAGTAATTAAATATTAAAAATTTTACTAACAACTGAGGGACATTGTATAAGCACAAAAATTTTAGAACTTTCTAGAATTTTAGATGGCTCATAATGAAGCACTTTGAACTGTCTGTGAAATTTAGTATTCCGGTCCTTAGACTGAGATGGCACGTTTTAACAGCAAAATTACCTTAGGATCTAAAAATGTGCTAAAGTAATCAAAACTTATAAAATTAATTTGGTATTTCCAACAGACTCAATCATAGCCATTGCATTATTAAATTTTAACAACAGAATTTCTTTCCACTACAGAACTATACGTATTTTAAATCATATTTACAAATCATTGTTTATCATGAACTTAAGCTACGAATAAAGCATCACTATCAATAAAAAACCATTAAAAAAGAATTCCGTATCCTTACGAAATCCAAAAATTCAAAGAAAATAAACAAGATGAAAAAAATATGCAAAGCCGTGAAAAGATGATGACAAAACTTAGCACCGTGTTCGGGCTACCCGGCTAGAGACACAAGGTTGTCTTTCTAATATCGTCACGAGATTCGTACAGAAAGGCACGACCATGTGCCCCCAGCTGGGTGAGCCCTGGCCCGCACCATAGTGTCACTGTGAAGCCGGAGCCTGCTGTTGGTACGGGACACACCGCGCCTGTATACAGCGTCGCTCCCGGTCGGCTGTCAAGAGATAGATTAGAAGAATTTAGACCCGACCCCGCCAATTGACATGCACCCATCACATGCTGTTGTGATTGTTATACATTTTTTAATTGTGGTCTTCAATTAGAATAGAATTCAGTTTAGTGTTCTATCTAATACATAATCTAAGAAACTGACAAATAATACAAAGAAAAGAGAAATGTATCGCGGAACGTACTATTTTGTGAAAAATAACTTCCATCAAAATTGTGTAAAATATTTAGACTTTGTTGTTTTGCAAGCAATGTTTGCAAATAATGTATTATATTTATTAATTCGTTTGAATTTTTGTATCCAATATAAGTGTATAGACCAAGGTTAATAAAGTAACACAAAACGAATAATAATTAGTAATTTTAGGAAATTGTTATTACTGAATAAAAACCAACATCGACTATTAAATACAGTTTACTAACACACAGTATCAACATAGTTTGAAATATCTAAAAGATTGAGACTAAGCAGCAGAAATTACAAAAAAAATATTGACTGTCTACATACTAGCGCACACAAATCGACGAGACAGAATCAACGTTTACTCGATACTTAGTCAGAATTACATGTGCCACAAAATATTTGAATAGAATATTATATATATATTCATACACTGAATAAGTACAGCTATAGAGAAAGTTTCTTCAAAAATCCTCAAGCAAAAACATGTTACTAAAAGACAGCTGATGTCACCACATACCTTAACGCTGAGTGGCTCAGTGCCGCCTTCTGGTATCACATTGTTTAACGCTGCTATCGCCTCCTGTGCCTCTTCGCGCTTGTCGAATCTGTAAACCATATTTGATTACAAACTGTTGGATAAATGTGACAAATACACAATAAACGTTGGGACTAAATTGAGTTATTATAAATTATTTACATTTATGACTAACCATTTAATCTTTGATATCTTTTTTTAGAGATAATAAAAGACGTAAAAATATTAACATACCTTACAAAAGCAACTCCTCGGGGCGTTCCGTTGCTTTTGTCTCTCAGTATGTGCTTCTGCACTATCCTGCCGTACTTGCCGAATATGGTCTCTAACTGTTCCTCAGTGATGGCACGCGGTAGGTTTGTGACGTACAGGTTCGTGTCCTTTATGTCGTCGCCTGATGGACGCGCATATGAAACCTGGTAAAAATTGCAAGAGATTTAAATATTGAAACTTATGAAATGATGTTGAATACCTATGCAGTGTGAAATATAACTGGGACTTACGAAAAGACTACCTGGGTATATAAGTTTAATAAAAAAAAACTGATACTTGGTTCTAGTCAATAAATAAATTAATATTATCTAGATATTCTAAGATTATGGTTCACTTACACTAGATCGGACGACTTCGGCGGGCACCCGAAGTCGTCCGAAGACCCAGTATAAACGCCTAGTCGTCCGAGGACTCAGTTCGCAGCCGAAGTCGACCAAATTGGCATTGAGCAACAAGCAACAACAAGGCGGTAGTCACCTCTGTGTAAGCAAGGCTTCGATCAAGCCGCCTTCTACGCCAACCTACTGTAAATGAGTCTTTACATTGTGATGTCATTTTAAAGTACCGAAGAATCTCCAATACTTTAGACAAACGATTTCTGGACAAAAAGTAGAATACCTTACACAGAAAGTATCTAAATCTTTATTCAAAATAACATGATGTTATACCTTTAACCGTTTATTTCTAAGTTGGTACCCGTTGAAGGTGTCGATCGCCCGCGCCGCATCCTCCTCCCTCGTGAAGTTGACGAAGCCAAACCCGTAGCTGTAACCAGTCTGTAACCAACATCACCACATGCATTTTATATATTACACGCTTATTCTTTACTAACGCTGAGGAACTTGAGTAGTATGAAATAACGATAAGGAAAGGCTCAATGATCTTACAGCATTGCCACGGTTTGGCGAGTGGTTTACTCGACGGCACGCATTTATACTTAACTAGCTGATGCCCGCGGCTTCGCCCGCGTGGATGTCGGTTATTGCGACCAAAAGTAATCATGAAATTTTGATCCCGTTCCCGCTTCCCAATTAAATTATTAAAATGGATGTAGTATGTTATCCTTAAGAGATAGACATATGCCATCGCGGACTTTTCTGTAGACCTATATAAGATACACAATTCCACAATACATCATTTTGTTATATCTCAAAGGGTTTAGGCAGCGTTATCGTTGAAAGCTCCCAGAGGGGTTATTTCTTTTCCGCCACCTCCAACAAATATCATTATATTTTAGCCAATGTATACAAAAACATGACAAATTATATATTAAAACCTTCCTCTTGAATTACTCTATCTTTTAAAAAAACCACATCAAAATCCGTTGCGTAGTTTCAAAGATTTAAGCATACAAAGGGACATAGGGACAGAGAAAGCGACTTTGTTTTATACTATGTAGTGAAGTGATGTTAAAAAAAAGTTGCATAGGCATACCATGGGTTATCTCCTGGTACCCCGGTAGATAAAGGTGCTAGGTAGTCCACAAGAAACAGACATCCACAAGGAAAACAAGGGACAAAACGTAGATTGATTTTTATAAAGACTACATGTTCCAAAATACCTACATACGAGTAGATTCGTGTATAAGCCGAATGGATATATAACACACCTTTGAAACTGCTTTTTTTGTGATATATCTACTATTTTACATACCTACCGGATCAAAACATGAAAAAACAATATTTCTCAAATTTTTCGTTAAATTGTTGGACTACTTTAATTACCCATAAAGCAGTTGGCACAAACTTCCATATAAACTTTCTCGTTTTTACATAACTTTCGTGACTCATAATAATAATGAGTCACGATACCGTTGTACTCACTTGCATTTCACCCGGGGTGAGCGGGTGACGCGATGGACTCGTGTACGTCGTTAATCTTCGTCGAGATCGAAACTAGTCGAACACCCCCAATAAAATGCACCAGAGAACAACCGTACCTCATTAAACTCCCCCATCCCATCATCGACTAACTGCACAAAATTGTGGTGCTATTGAAAATAACCGCTACGAGTTCACTTCACGAACCTTAAAATCCTTCATAACCCGACAACTTTCAATGGGTCCTATGGTCATGAACATCGCGTACAAGTCCTTTTCCGTCATAGTCTGTGGCAGGTAGTTGACGATGAGGTTGGTCTTGCAGGAGTCGCCCCCCGCCGCCGACACCCCTCCTCCCTCTGACATGCTGCCCCAGCAGCGGGCCCCCGCCCCCGCCCGGCCCCGGTACTGTTGTTGGATTTGCTGAAATATAAAACAAAGAAAACTAACATCCGCAGACATCCGTGATATAGATTACGATAATTTCAGTGATAGGTAGTAGTAATAGAATATGAACCAATGGATTGGTAAGTCAAATGTCTCACGTTCGAAACCAGACGCACAACCGACTTTTCGACATCATGTGCGTATTACAAATGAATTATCACTTATAAGGGAACATCGTAAGAAAACCAGAACATCTGAAAGAATATTTTCTCGATGGTGTGTTAGGACCTTTTTTTGTTTTGTACCTGAGAGAACCTATAGCTAGGAATGGGCAATGGGGTTGCACAATTTAACCATATTAGATCCCTATATCAAGTAAAACTTACAAACTTTCGCATATCAACGTATAAATAATAAGTATATAAACAATATAAATGAAAGATAAGGATATTATGTAAATTAACTTAGTTTAAGATTCTACAAGAACAACAGACTAGATTTTACCCTATCAAGTATCAGGAAAAAGCAAGGCTGATGAATGATGTTCACATACTATTATAAAGCTCTCTCCCAAAGATGCGACACGAACGACGCGACTATTACATACGTTACAATACAAAATCGTGATGAATCGCGACTTGTAGTGTCAGTGTGTGGAGTAGCATACGACTTCGTATAAAAAGTGCTAGGTATAAATATCGCAAAATCTTATAACAATACTAGCTCTGCCCCGCAAACGTTGTTTTATCATATATGCATTTTCTGGATAACGCCACCCTTATCACCTTGGGGTATAAAAAATAGCCTACGACCTATTCTCAGACCTACCAAATATACACAAAAAAATCATTAAAATCGGTCAAGCCGTTTCGGATGAGTTCGATAACAAACACTGTAACACGAGATTTTTATATATTAGAAGAAGAAGATGAGGAGAGCCTTTACATCTTAAAATATTTAGAAAAACTATAATAATGATAACATCGTTGTCATTCACAAACTAAATTAACAATGAGTGGATAACTTGGCACCCCTGCTAATGATGTCCTTTATTTAGTAAAGGTATTATTAAAAAATCAATACAAACACTAGTCTGGCTGGTGGAGGATCGATTAATCCACAAGGTCAGAGAAAGTTACTCATATTAACCAATTTTGAGTATTTACCACATCAGAAAAACCTATGAATATATTATAACTTATATTTTTGTCCCCATTCATAATTCCTGCAAGGCCAATTTTGCACTAACTGTGAAATAACCCAAACTTGTTTTTGGCCGTGGCCTCACACGCGTGAAATTAGATCTAGGCCCCAGGGAACTAGATTCTGTTATGATATTTTAGTTTATGACGGATGTACCTAATATACCATGAACCATCATGTGAAATATTGCTACCCATTATTTATTCGTTGAAGGGCTCGTGGCCAAGTAACCGCAGCACAGATTGATGTATTGAATTTAATCTGTGCTTGCCACGGTTGATCTGTGGATGGGTAATGTTCGTATTTTATGGGTGTTATGCAGTACCCCTCTGCCTCTCTTCCCTTCGGTGAATATAGGCGTGATGGAAACAAAATAATAATACTCTATGGCATCTGAGGTCTAAAAAAGCTAAGAAACAAATGAATACGTTTAATATCAAACATACCTTATTTTATAAAAGTAAGCCATATCATATCTACAAACCGTGCAAAACATTTTTAATCAGTTTGATCACATCCAAAGAATTAGACGATATCAATCATAAGGCTAAAACAACAAAGCTGCGGAAGTTAACCAAATTATGAAAACAGAACAATAAGAATCTTGTCTTCCTCAAACAATTAGGTTAACATACTAGAAAGCACATTAACCTAATTATACGATATAAATATTATACGAAAACCAAATAGGCATCTAATAATACGTAGGGTTACATAAACGTATACGTACGTCTCAAATCTGACCGACTTTGTCCGTTGCAACTCGAAAATCGTTGGGCACACCGTAAATCTTATCGCACGAACGGAGCCAAGAATTAGTTATAAAATGCGCAATCCTAGAGTACCTAACTACCTACTGAAATTCCATTACCAAGTACATTTACGTAAAAGAGAAATACTTTCAAGTTATGAAAAGTTTTGAGTTATGAAGGTCACTTCTTAGCTGTAACTTTGGGGACGGTTATTTTTTGAAATCGATTTGTTAAGTAGGTTTTGCACTTCTAGAAAGACATACATTTTCGTGAATTTGGGAAAGGCCTACGAAACGAGTGGTGAGACTACACTATGAGCCACACTGTCATGTATGGAGTAAACTACAGCCTGATTGGGGCGCTGAAATTTCTCGTTGAGGATTCCAGTGTTTCGGATAAACAGGTGCACCTACACTGAATGGTTTAGTATGGATAAGGGTATTTAATATGGATGTGTTGCGACACCGTGGTTTTAAACCACCGTGGGTTTAAGTGGTTGTTAAACCTATTTATGGACAGTTGTTTGAAGAAATTAAAAGAGAGATAAGTTAGTTTGGGAAGGAATGGGTTATTTGTCCAATGTCTCCTGTGTACCGAATTGCCGAAGATCAAGTTATCCTTGTATCGTCGGAGGATGAGTATATATAAATAATAATATAAATGCAAGGTGCTTTCAAGAATAAGGAAATGAAAGTAAATGGAATTAATACAAAACGTTTGAAAGTATGACAAGGTGCAATATTTTGATAAGTCACCAAAGAGTGGAACAATTTAAAGAGTTTGTATACCTGGGTTCTGTGTTAAAAGAGATGGGGTGAGTGCATATGAAGGAAATTGAAAGGAGAGTAGGTGCTGTTAACCAGGTGAATTGGGTGCTGCATGATTTCATGTATAGCCGAAAAGCGCGAAAAAGGCGCGGCTTGCTGTTCATGGGGCGGTATACACTTATGAATATTAGTGAAAATTGGGTTTGGCAAAAGACAAATAAAAGAAGAATCAATGCAGTAGAGAGGAGAGCTTTGAGAAGTATTTCTGGAGTAACTTACTGGAAAGATACATTGAGGATCAGCGGGATAAAGGAATTTGACCTCAATTTTCTTATAAACTATGAATGTTTACTTTATATTATTTTCCTGTAATACGCGCGATAAGGCATGCCTAAACCTATTTATAAAACCTTCAACAATTATCATCATCAACATGCTCCTACCGTTATACCAATTATTTTTTTGATAGACTTTGTAGTTTAGCAATCATATCGCCCAATACAAATGTATATGTCGCAGATGGATTGTAGAATCAATTGTTTTACAAAACTGCTAGCTGATTTACAAGACAGTGCTGTTATAAAAAACAGCTGAACGACGTTTAGCGGTTTTACATAATTACTGAACTATAAACACGCAGAATTGTATGAACGTTTTGCGTTTATCAATGCAGCGGGTCAACGATCAGAGATTATGTAAAACAGTGTGAAATGAACTGTCAGATTGTTGATTTTAGTTCGAAATTTTGTCGCATCTGGCTCTGTATGTCTTAACAAAAAACTTTATTTTACTTTTAAGTCAGTAGAAAAAAAAAAAAAGAAAATTTAGAATTACATCTATACTAAACCACTATAATAGAAGACAATATATCGAGATTATGAAAAAATTAAATTCAATTGATCCATGAGCGAGCAAGGCCAGCTCGGGAGCTTCGTGTACCCCGACACGGACAGGTTAGGTTGGAAGAAGTTAGGTCGTGTTTAGGTTTTTTCTAACCTTACAGAAACAAAAATAGGAGCCCCGCTAAGCGGGGCTTCGTCGACCCAGGCACAGAAAGACAATTCAGAATACAGTATCTTTTTTTTTACTTGAGTGGTGACCTTTTGACCAAGGTGGTGACTATCCATTTAATATACCTATACAATAAACAAATCTGTCCCACTATAGATATGTCATTCTGCATTACGTCTAAACATGGGTAGCAGTTTTGTTAAACGTATCGCAATGGCAATCAAGCCGAACGTTGTTTAGCTGTTTTATAAAACAGTACTGTTTTGTAAATCATCTGCGACATATATATGGTGCCGGCGCAGCACGTATTTTTCTTCTATTGGCTACATCTCAGTAGTCACTCTATTACGTATATATAAAAAATATTTTGGTTGACCAGCTTTTTGAAGAGTACATAACATTTGTATTTTTCCTCAAGGCTCTTTCCATCCAAGGCACCCTAATCAATTTTAATCTACTTGAACTATATACATATTTTAATTCATTCCAAAACCTTACACGCACATTTAATTATGAGAAACGCAAAGCAGCGAGACGAATAATCAACATAAAATCAATTATTATAATGAAATATAAACGACTTAGTTTAATCATGCCAGACGAAAAACGACGAATATGATGTGTTGAAGTAAAGGTCGCGCGACAGATGCTCTAATTTCTTTAGATTAATTAATATTATTTATAATACTGCTTGTAATGTCAACCATACACGTATGAAGTGTTGTTCGATTAAAAGCCAAACCTTGAGTAAGAATTGCTATTGACAACCCGGACCGCTGTTTGATCTGCCTTCCGAAGCACGGAGGTGCTTAGACGAAAATGATCAAATATTAAAAACGAAGTGAACCTCCGATCAAGGCTCGAAAAGGTTACAACGAGCGTATGTTTGTAGTGGCTTATTGAAGCTGCTGAGGGATTATCTGAGCTGCAGCAATCCGGCCTAAACTCTAATGGCGCTTATCGCATAATCTTTGTATGCTTAGGAATCACGACAGTAAGACTGATCCCTCCCCCATACACGAACGGTACCTCCGTTCGTGTATGGGGGAGGGATCAGTCTTTACGGTAAGCGAAAAACAAATTTCATCAGAAAATGTTGAGGCAAAGATATCATTTAGTGTGCCATCAGTGGAGTTAGCAATGAACATCTGATCATCGTAGTCAAATTCCTGGGAATACCGATATCATACGATAAGACGGGCTGTTCGTTTTGGGCTTCTGATTGCCCTAAGACTATAAGTATTCGTATTTCAATGACGTTATCTTACGGAAGTCCTGCGGCTACGGCATAACGGGAATCCCGATAAACAAAGCATTTACGTGACGATAGCAGTCGCGACTGCGGCAGCCATTTAGATCAAATACCGTAAATTACAAGTAGAAGTACTTGGATTTAAATAAGGTACTAAACCCAATTAATCAAGCCAAGTCACCTTTATCTTCTTAATTTTGTTCTTACTAACATAAATGTAGCCGCAGTTTAAGTATGACGTGTTAAATTCCCTGTCAGGACTTCAATAATATCCTATCCCATATTAGGCAAAATTTATCACGTAACATATCACTTAAAATGGTCCAACCGCTTGGAAAAATGGGAACAGACATACAAACAAACGACCTCTCGCCCCAAACGCATTTCTCCTAATTTTCGCCAGTCTTAGTTATTTTACATACAAAAATGAAAGGAACTTTATACAAGATACATATTCATCAAGGCATATACAATACTCTGTGTCAATTTAAAACAAACAAACAAGAGCCGGTAAACTTCACAATCAAACGAAAAAACCGGGCAATACAAGCGGCCGTGACCTAAAAACCTGTATATGGTACCTACCAGTAGATGAACTCACTCGGTTTACACCTGAAATATTATGTTTGAAGGAAAAATTGTGAACTATACCCTTTATACTAGACTACATGTATTTATCACCACAAAGTTCGACTAAAGGAGTAACAGGCAAGGCCCCATAAAGGAATCACAAAAAGAACATCGCTTAAAATTCATGACTTCCAAGGATTCATTGGTAGTTTTCTCAAGGAAACTTCCTAAGAAAGTTACAAAGCCTCTACAACTTCATCGTGCAAAGTTAAAGAGCATGTGCATAGCTGACTAGATGACTTCATAATTCACGGCCAGTGTGTGAATAAGTAGAGTATGTTATTATTAACCTCGTTATTAATAATGCGACCTTAAAGGCTCTCCCTTGGAGGTCTAATTAAAGGAGTTTGTATTATGAGTAACATATTTCTTGAGACGCGATCAATAAGGGGATATTGCATGGCGAATTTTAACACACACAGTCGCATTCGTATGCGTGTCAATTATGTATTAACTATGCTTGTCAATTGACTTCATGCATAAGAATGAGGGCTATGGACGAATATGGGACAACTTGTGCCATTGTTTAATAGTAGTCAAATAGTGAGCCAAAATCCTGTCGGATCGGTTCGGAAAACCAAAAAACAGCTTCTTCAGACTCTACCTTTTCACTAACGGGAGTTACCCGTTAGTGGAAGGGTAGAGTCCGAAGAAGCTGTTTTTTATATGTTTCGGCGATTAGCGCCGATACGAAAAGTGAGGACCGAGGCATGCTCATTCCCTCTAAACACTTGAATTGTCTATTTCCCCGAGTTGCTCTAATCTAATATCTTCTTCCGCCAAATAAGAAGCCGCCGAAAGAATTTAATATCAGCGTACGGAATGTTTTTGCTTGCGTGCATATTTTGTACGATGCCATACTGATTTCGGACTGATAATAACCTTCCTTTCTTTCCATGATCGACAACAAATTAAAGAAGTTTGTATAGAAATTCGAAATCCGTAGTATCAGCGACGAATATGATAAAAATTCCCGCAATCGATGACATATTCAACTGCAATAGTGACTTTGAGATGTAGGTTAAACATGCTTGGAGTTTACACGGGATAAAATAGTACAATACGTGACCTTTTGGGCGTGTTTTTATAGAGATTCCGGGTTTCATAGAAATTTAAATATTTTTTTAAGCTTTCACTATAGTTTAATAGGGTTTTGTGCCAAAAATATTGACCACATTATTGGCTTAGCGTTAACTGTCGCAATGGGTATGCACAATAGCATAAATGGGTTACTAGGTTAAGATAAATTGCTGAACTGAATCCAGCTAGCCTACATACGATTTAATCGGAATTGGAAATTGAAAATGTTATTACTTTCAATCCGAATCAACATCTGTAAGTACTTCTAGTGCCTCCTAACACCTACTCTAATAACAACAAAACATAATCAATGCTATCAATAAGGGAATACGGAACGCGAACAAAATATTCAAACGCCCAATCTTAATTGATTACTTAAAAAAGTGATCAACAAACAAACTGGAAAAGATCCATATCCAAAACCACCAGAGCCACCCTACATCTTCTACTGGCGTATGCTGTCGACAAGCATGTCTGGCAAGTTTCCAATGTAAAATGGAACTTGCCTCTTTACTAAAGCGTTAGTTACAGAGCTCATTAATAATGGGCCATTGAGAGCGTCATTAGGAATGGTTTTTTGAATACGAATTTCGTACATCTAAAGGTGAACAGACTCGCGCAAATAAAATTTGCAGTATTATGGTCCCGAACCAAGCTTATGAAAGAGAACATTTCTAATCTAGGAACTATCAGCACTAAGTCCATATCCTAAAAATAAACCAAATTACATCATAAAATAGTTTTATTCTATGTCAGAAAACTTTTGTATACCTAATCCAGTAATTGAACCAACAATTAAAACTTTATGAATTTATTTTCGGTAATCCTGTAACTGTGTCCATAAGTATGGTTCTTTATTGATCACTCCTACTTGAGGCTAGTTCGCATTGGTAATACAAAGCGATTAAGGTGACAAAGCTGCACATCATTATCCTAGGCGCAAATAACATATTTAAAGTACAAATGTTTCAAATTTGAAACATTTGTTAGTAGAGTGTAGTTCCAGCCAGTGGTACTCTTAAAATTAGTACCAATTCCAATCTAATTTTAATATTAAATAGACGCCATAAAACAATGCGTAATTTTAAAATAAATGTATCTACATTACAGTTGCCTCAATTTTAAAGCATGTTTTCTTATTAGTATCCCAAATAAATAATTATTTCTTAGACATTTTTGCATTTAAACGTAATGACATATTTCCAATGTCAATCAAATGGAATTATTTTCAAGAGTAAGCCTACAGGTCTTTGTACAAAGAAAAGAGATTTCAGCTATACATTTTCTTTAAAATGGCTTAGTTTAGTCTGGCAAAACCAAAAAAATACATTAAGAACAGCAATGCACAGCAAAAACTAACATCAGAGTGACACATTTGTCAGAATTATATCTGTGGAGCGTTACTTCTGTTTCATCAGATAAAAGCAAACATTTGAGCTATCATTTATAATTTCCCCAAATCAGAGAATTTTCCGAAATTGTCCTGAAAATACAATTGATATGGTCATCCTTGTGAGTTTGAATATTGAGAACAGAAAAACCCTTGGCCGCCGGAAATGTTCCTGTTTGACTAACACTAGGGAGAAGTTCAATTTTAAAACCTTATTTGTCATATGCTTAAGAAAACTCTAAATGAATCCATAATTATCAAAATATTTTTGGTATTAGAATAAGATGTTAGCCAAGATAAGCAAGAAACAAACTTACATGCAAAATATTACAAGCTGCAGAATTATTACTGTGCACTCTTCTAATCAAAACAATTCTATACCAGCGTAATTACAGGAACAGGGTGCGGAAAAATATAAAATTGAAATAAAGTTAATAATGAAAAAAATCACACCACTTCTGTTTGAAACAAATAACAAAAACAAGTATTTTTTTATAAATTTAAACCAACTAGATTTATTACTTGATCTATGTAGCTGAAATTCTAAATATGATAAATTATGATAAAATTTAAATTCAACCTGTAGCTATGATATTAAAATAATACTTTTTATACAATTCTGCAAGTCATATGAAAATCCTACATAGTTAGTTTACTTGCAACTAATTTATTTTCACCAAAAAAAGAAAAAGAATCAACAAAAGCTTGTTGGTGATATATAAAAATATGACTATTCACAATGCAAGCCCAATGCTGTTTAGTGATTTCAGGTTTCAGGTCTGTATGTGCAGTGATATAAGTTGGAACAAATCACATTGGTACATTCCAGGGTTGACTATGCAACCTGTTGCTTAAGAAATGCAACTCTATCATCCAGGTCAAAAAATAACAATAGCCTATCAAATGAAAAATGATAAGTAGAAAATAGAATAGATTTTCAAACTTCTATGATACAAAGAGAAGGTAACTGTTTAAAAGTTTTAAATTATAGCAAGTGCTCTGCTAAAAATTGAGAAATAAAATATTATAATAACAATATATACTACATAATTATATAATACTTACATTTTCCAGTGAATTGAAACTCCTGTCCCAACTACTGACAGGAGTCCCTCCGAACAAATAACCCGGGTATCTCTCACACATTTATTACACTTAAAACACACCTCTAACAACAAATATATCACTAACAACTATCTTTATATTGAGCAATTACTTTTATAACAACATATTTTTATTCAACTAATATTTTATTTTTAAATCTATTAATTGTTTTTATTTGGTCTATTAACTAATTTGTCTGCTGTACCTGAAAATAAAATAATAATAAATATTTTCTTAAGTATATTAATCAATAACAAAAGTTAATTAAAAAGAGTTGTTAACTCAAAGGAGCTTTGCAAAGGATATTGACCCCTAATGAAAGGTCAAGAAGCTAAATTTAATGTCAATGACTCTAAAAAAGCGGGAAAATTGATCATTTTAGTTTTAAGTGTGAATTCACAACCTAGGAATCTATGCAATGAGTAATGAGTTCAACAATTTGAATTAATACTGATAGTGTACTACCCAATATGAAATAAATGTTATGTGTACTATTTGCACTTTTGGATGTTATTTTAGTTTTCGATATAAAAACTTTGAACTATTCATAGAAATAATTCATATTGCTTTATTTAAATTGAGGAAACCTTACAATGAGTAAATGGTTTTTATAAGCTTGTCAATTTAATGTGTTGTTTTGTAAGCAAATATTTACTACGAAGGTGTATCAAGCTTTAATTATTTGTTTATTATTTATTAGCAAAAGTAAAATTAATAGAAAATAACAGTCTATTTATTTGACCATATTTGACAGCGTGGTAAGCATACCTATTATTGGGACTATACACCACTCTATAAAAGTACTTTTAAGCATCTATACTTACGTTTAAAAATAGAGAAATGTTGGTATCCTATTTTACTTGAACCAAAGTGTCTTTTTAGATTTTTCTGCAAATTATTATTAATAACGTGACAAGCGTAGATCTGAAACTAAGACTAACTCATTCGTTCAATGCGAACAGTTCAATGACTAAATCATTCGTTATTTCGTTCATGCAAATGAATTGCCAAGTTATAAAATATTTATAATATTTTAAAACTTGGCATACATATTTAAAAATAAACACAAGAGACAAAGAAACAAAAAAGCCTATTGATAAATCCTAACCGCATCTCTAAAAAAACTTTTGTTATGTTTTGGATAATTATAATTTGTCAGTTAAAAAGAAATGGTAAATTAACACCTTACCTGACACAAGCTAATACACTAAAATAAACTTTGAACTAGTTTTGAAAAAAAAACAGCTATGTGCAACTCTACGTCTAGTGAACATAGATGAAACGAAAGAGGTGTGTCAAAATCGTAGCAAATAGAAATCGACAATCTCTGCCTACCTCAATGGAAAACATTGTTGTGCTCACCACGCTACGTGAAAATGTGTCTTAAATACCATTTAAACAGGAAATACATCTCAGAGGTATATAAAAAGCTAAGCGCTAGCTACATAGCACATGGAGGGTAGACGTAAGGAAAATCGTCTCATATGGGGGCGAGAGTTAAAAAAGTTTCCAGACGGGAGACGCCTTCTGACTAAATATCAAACAAATTTGCTCGCCATTTTAGCGGGGGGTGAAGTAACACAACAACCACAAAAGAACTTGTACTAAAGCGAAAATAGCTCTCGTCATTACATTAACAGTATTATAATACATAAAAAAAAACTAAACAAAATCAAAAATTGTGAATAGAATAGAATAGAATAGAATAGAATAGAATATATTTTATTTGTTAAACATAGGTTAATACATGTAAAAGATGTTAAATAAATAGGTAGGTCGCTATGTTTTGCCAGTATGGCATACAAATATAAAAGTAATTTTCTTAATAATAAAATGATCATGTGACGCGCGAAGAACCATCTTTTATATTTTCCCGCCCAAATCGGGCGGCCAATAAGAGCTCCACGGCGTCGGCTGGCGACCTCTATAGGAATTCCGCGAGAGAGCGACGAATGCCCGCGCGCTACCGCGACTGATCGGCGGTCGGCCATTACGAGACTATAATACGATACCTAAGTTTAAGATCCAACTCTGTATTCAAGTGATTATATTAAAAATACTGTGTTACAAGACGACGTACATTTATTTACATCACCTTTCGCGGCGTGTGTTGTATACTGCTGTATACAAACGTCAAACTGGCGCCCGAGCGCGGGCCTGTGAACTTGTGTTAAGTGAAAAACAGTACAGTGAATCCGCGATATTAACAATGACACGTACACGCCGACAATCGCGTCGTCAATCCGACTTCGAAGATGCCGCCGATGCCGAAGAAACGGCTTCCACGCAGCCGCCGCCGAGGTCAAGTTTTACCGCCGACGACATGGCGTCCATCATGGCGACGCTTCAACAAACGCAAACAGCAGCATTCGAACGCCTTCTCGATCGTGTCCTCGAACACGAGACTCGTCGCGAGTCGTTGTCAACGACGCTAGCGCCCGCGCCTTCGCCGGCCGCAGCGCCCGCGCCCGCTCCCCTTCACGGAAACTTCGCTAAATGTACAGCGCGGTTCAGCGGAGCGCCTGGCGACTCACTCGACAGTTTCGTCGACGCCATGGAATCTTATAAAGAATGTGCCTACGTAGGAGACGATAACGCCCTACGAGGTTTATCGATGCTGTTGACAGGAGATGCAGCAGTCTGGTGGCAGGGTATTAAATCCACCATCAACTCCTGGAGCGAAGCTGTGACGTCATTACGAAGCGCCTTCGGTGACACTCGTCCGCCGCATCGTATTTACTTGGAACTATTTAGTATTTCTCAAGGTAATCGTGAAAAAACCGAAATATTCGTTGCCAAAGTACGAGCCCTATTTGCAAGACTTCCAGCCGGTGACGTCAGTGAAAAAGTACAACTAGACATGCTGTACGGCCTCCTACACCATCGTGTTCGCGAACGCTTACGGCGTGATGAAATAACGTCGTACGATATATTACTACAAAAGGCGAGATACATTGAAGACGCGACCGATGAAGGCACCAACGAGTTCCAACGTCGACGCCTCAGGCCGCCACAATGGTCATCATCGGCAACAGCGAGCGAAACGCCGCCTAAGAAAACGACGCCACCGCCACGGTACGCGCCGACGATGCCGCGAGAGCCCCGCGGACAGCACGTGTCGAGCGCGGGCGGCGGCACTCCGCCTAGCAACAGCCCTGCCGCACCTAGCAACAACACCGGCGCTTCCGCACGTCCTGTAACGCGAGACTCCGCGACACGACCTGCGAGCGACGGTATTACTTCAAGTAAAAGGTTCTGTACCTATTGCAAACGGCACAGCCATAATCGTGATGAGTGTTATAAGTTAAAAACGAACGATAACGATACGCAAGATAAAATACCTACTTGCTACGGTTGTAATGCCAAAGGCGTAACAAGGTCTCAGTGTTCTAAGTGTAACTCGGACTACTACGCCGTTGACGTCGCGTGGCTCTCTTCCGCTACCGATTCTAGTACCGGACCTAATAAGGTAACATCTAAAGCACATTCCTTGCAATGCACTCGACGTGATTCTCATAACTCAATAGTTACAGCTTCCCCTCAGAGTGTAAAGTCGTTATCCGTTTTTAAGCAATGTAAACATAAACATAGTAATAGGTGCGATCATAGTTTCTTACCTACACATTTTAAATCTGTCGTACCAATGTTGTTTTGCAATCATAATAATAATTCAGTAGATTACGTTCCGACTGATTTTCTAGCGGTACTCCCTATGCGCTTTTTCGGTATTGAAATCTATAATTATTCTAAGTCTCAGGTTAGGTCTGAACGTAATGATAATAATAAAAGCGACGATAGGTATTTTAGAAACAATAACAGTGTAATGCCTATGCGTTATTTTGATCGTGTGGATTATAATGCACAACTGTCACTACCTACGGTGATAAGTAGTAGGGTAACTACACCACTTGGTGGTAAGGTAAGTACCCCGATTAATATTAGGGGACTACACCAATTGATAGTAGGGTGACTACACCAATTGATAGTAGGGTGACTACACCAATTGATGGTAAGGTGACTACACCAATTGATAATAGGGTGACTACACCAATTGATAGTAGGGTGTCCATGGTAAATATGGGACATTTTTCTACGGTGAATCTTAATGAGAAAAATGATTCTATGAGCGACTCCATCGAGCACCAGGTTAGGTTAAGGCCAACTTTAAGTGTCCAGATTTTAGGAGTTCGTGGGAAAGCCTTGTTGGATTCAGGTGCCAAGAGCAGTGTTGCCGGCGCCCTGCTTTACCAACTGCTGCTGAAGCACGAGCACCCGTGCGAGGAGACTACTCGACGAGTTCGGCTTGCAGACGGTTCCGCACGTACTCGGCGAGTTCTGCTTACTACCCTGGAAGTAAGAATAACTCCTGAAAGGTCAGTAAAACTTCAATTCACTATTTTTCCTGATGCTCATAATAATGAG
Organism: Xylocampa areola; assembly: GCA_935421205.1. Taxonomy (NCBI): domain Eukaryota; kingdom Metazoa; phylum Arthropoda; class Insecta; order Lepidoptera; family Noctuidae; genus Xylocampa; species Xylocampa areola. Next base: position 9,385,254 of record OW285219.1, on the reverse strand, counting down.
ACCCTGCTTGGAATGGACTTCTTGGTTGCAGCGGGTATTGTGCTTGATTTTGCTTCCTCTACCTGGCATTTTTCGGGACAGTATGTTTGTTATGAAATCGAATATGAGAGTCCAAGGCCATGCACGAATATCTTTGCCGCTGACTTCTTGCGTGATGATGAAGGGCTTATGCTGGACCCTGACGAAAGGCAACAGTTGTCTGACATATTGCAGCAACACAGCGACGTGTTTGCTGAACAGGGAGGGCCAACTCCTTACGCAGAACACCACATCGACACAGGCGACCACCCTCCAATATCAGTCCCTCCATATAGGCTCACGCCCGCTAAAAAGGAGCTTATGAAGGCTGAGTTGGAGAAGATGCTCCAAGAGGGCGTTATTGAAGAGTGCGAGTCCGCATGGACTTCCCCCGCCGTGCTCGTGCCGAAAAAGGATGGCAAGGTGAGGTTCTGCGTAGATTATCGCAAACTAAACGCGATTACTAAAACCGATGCTTACCCCATGCCGCTTATTGACGATTTAGTTCAGTCTACTAAGCGCAACTGCTACATGTCCACGCTTGATTTGAGGAGTGGCTTCTGGCAGGTGGTCATGAGGGAAAGTGACAAGGCCAAAACTGCCTTTCAAACTCCTTTCGGTACTTACCGATTTACGCGAATGCCGTTCGGCCTCAAAAATGCGCCGTCGACATTCCAACGCCTGATTGATAAGCTTCGATCTTCTTTGAACCGCGATTTTTGTCAAATCGAGGGTGACAATGTTACGCTTTTAGCCTACCAAGACGATCTGTTGCTGATAACAGAGACTTATATGGGTCATATAGCAGCTTTGCACGCAGTTTTTGATAAGCTGCGCACTTTTAATTTAAGAGCAAACCGTGATAAATGTGTTTTCTGTAGAAAGGAGGTAAAGTACCTTGGGCATGTTATCACAGAGCATGGTGTGACTCCTGATAACGATAAGGTACGGGCTATTATGGAAATGGATCCGCCACAAAATCTCAAACAGTTAAGAACTTATCTGCAGACGTGTTCTTGGTTCCGTAAGTTTGTGCCTAACTTCTCTGCCATTGCAGAGCCACTAACGCGCCTGACTAAAAAGAACCAGCCTTGGGTTTGGGAGTCGGAGCAAGCGAATGCTTTTGAGGAGCTGAAGAAGCGCCTCACTTCTGCCCCTATTTTGATACAGGTTGATTATTTACAGCCGTTTATACTTAGAACGGACGCTAGCAGCTATGCATTAGGCGCAGTCCTTCTACAGGGTGAAGGTGTGGAAGAACGCCCCATAGAGTATGCAAGTCGTCTATTAACCACTGCTGAGAAAAACTACAGTACCACAGAACGGGAGGCTTTGGCCGTGGTGTGGGCTGTGGAGCGCTTCCGAGGGTATATAGATGGACACCAGGTAATTGTCAGGAGTGACCATCAACCGCTGAAGTGGCTACTCACCGTTAAATCTCCCTCGGGTAGGTTGGTTCGCTGGGCACTGAAACTCCAATCGTTTAACGTTACCTACCAGTATACGCCTGGCAAGGCCAACGTTGTCGCGGACACGTTGAGCCGCCCACCATGTTCTGAGGTAGAGAATAAGGAAGAGTGCGGTTTGTGTCCCGTTATCATAAATCTGCCTTCCGCCAGTCCCGTTGACTTGCGAACTGCTCAAATTGCCGACCCGGACTTACATAAAATTATTCAGGACTTGGAAGATCCCGATGAGCTGACCTTTAGTCGTTGGTTAGAGAGAGGGTACGTATTGTCACACGGTGTCCTATACCGGTATGACCCTGATTCCGACGCTGATGACGCACAGTTGGTGCTGCCCAGCTCCATGAGGGAGGAGATTCTAAAGGAGCTCCACGATTCCCCCACAGCTGGCCATCAGGGAGTAGAACGGACTCTTAACCGGCTAAGGGAGCGGTATTATTTTATAGGTATGCACAAGTATGTCACCGATTATCTGAAAAATTGTGTCGAATGCCTACGCTACAAACCGACAAATCAAAAGCCCTCGGGTTTATTACAAACTCCTGTACTGCAACAGCGAGGTGAAGTCCTAGCAATCGATTTGTTTGGTCCGCTACCACCTGGAGACCAGGGGGAGCGATGGATACTTTTAATTGAGGATGTTGCTACAAGGTGGGTAGAGCTTTTTCCACTTGTAGATGCTACCGCAGAGGCCTGCTCTCGTGTCCTCTTGGAGGATTACTTCCTCCGATATGGATTGCCGCGACGTGTCGTATCAGATAACGGCACGCAATTCGTGTCTGCTGTCATGCAGCAGTGCATGCATCTGATGGGTGTTAAGCAGGAGCTTATACCGTTGTACCACCCAGAGGCCAATCCTGCTGAGCGAAAAAACCGGGACCTTAAGGTACAATTGTCCATGTTAGTACAGACAACTCACACCGACTGGCCTAAGCATTTGGCGTACGTCAGATTCGCTATGAATAGCGCCGTGTGCTCCACCACAGGTAAGACACCTGCATATTTAACTTTTGCACGTGAGTTCCGAACTCCGTTCGATGTTCATCACGATTTACGTAGTATTTTGGATAAGGAAAACTTTGTACCTCAGGTCACGCCTTACTTGCGAACCTTTATTTCGTCTCTTTCTGATATTAGGGAGCGTGTAGAGAAATGTCAGGACATTCGTTAATAGGTAGCGGATGGTTCCCGTCAGAAAGAACCCAAGATTAACGTAGGAGATTTAGTTCTACTCAAGACACACGATCTTAGTAATGCATCTAAAGGTATTACAAAGAAATTCATGCCTAGACGTGATGGACCTTATCGAGTTAGACAGATCGCTAGCCCTACTACCTTTGTCCTTTCCGACCTCTCAAATAATGTCATAGGGAAGTATCATAGCTCAGACTTAACTCTATTAACTTCTCCATTAGATTCAGTAGGCCCCATAATGCCTAGAAGGCGCAGAGGGAGACCGCGCGGCCGTGAATTAAGTCCCAAGTTGGACTCGGGACGCGTTCCCAACTTGGAGGGGGAGTGTGTGACGCGCGAAGAACCATCTTTTATATTTTCCCGCCCAAATCGGGCGGCCAATAAGAGCTCCACGGCGTCGGCTGGCGACCTCTATAGGAATTCCGCGAGAGAGCGACGAATGCCCGCGCGCTACCGCGACTGATCGGCGGTCGGCCATTACGAGACTATAATACGATACCTAAGTTTAAGATCCAACTCTGTATTCAAGTGATTATATTAAAAATACTGTGTTACAAGACGACGTACATTTATTTACATCACCTTTCGCGGCGTGTGTTGTATACTGCTGTATACAAACGTCAAAATCATACAATACCTAATTCACAATCATATTAAAAACTTAAATAACAAATCATAAAAAATTGGAAATAATCATATAAAAATTCAAACAATAAAATAATTAGAATCAATATTTCATTCATTTGTGTCAAATAAATGTTTATTTCTTTCTTTCAAAGTACATGAGTTTGAACTCTTCATATTTTAAGCAAATGGTAGTGTGGTAAAAAGAAACTAGAGTAATTAAATAGTGTCACGTAGGTTGTCATGTCATATCAATAGGTAGCATTTTGCCAATAATAGTTGGAGGAATAAGAAGTCAGCATAAAAAATACTCGATGAAGTCATAAAAGGAAGCAAAAACTGTACATTTGTTAGTCTCTAATCTCTATTAACGAAATTAGTATTACAAAAAACTAAAGCTGTATGTGTAAAGAATTTATCTATATCACGCACAGCAGATACTCTTTTAGTTGTTGGGTCCATGCAATTACTGACAATAAGAATTCTAGAATCAATTAATTAGTATATTAAGTGTCATCACATCAAATAAAGTGAATGGTGCTATACATGCGGTGGTGGCCAATCAGTCGATGTCCAAAAAGGCTCGATAGGCTGTCCACAATGGTATGCTGGTACCTACGTTTATTTAAGGAAGTGAATGTTGGGTGTGGCAAAGACACATGAAAGTAAATAAATTCTGTAGAAATGCGTTCGTTGCGAAGTATGTGTGGTCTAATTATGAATGATAAATTGAGGAATGATGTGGTAAGACAACGTTGCGGTATAAAAGAAGAAGTAGTGACGAAAATTGAAAAGAGTATGCTTAGATGGTTTGGTCATATTAAGAGAATGAATGAAAGATGGTTAACAAAAGGTATCTAAAAGGCAAGTATTAGTGGAAATGCCGGAAGGAGACGCCCTAGAAGCATATACGCTGACTTGATATCCTCCAAAAAGGTAAGGTGCGTAGTACTCGCAACCGCCGCGCATATATGACAAGATGTATGAACGTAGACAAAGCAAAAGGCATATTTAAGGATCGTAGCAGGTGGCGTTCTGTTGTTTCTGTCTACCCCCATGGGTGAGTTTATGTATGTATATGTCTGTCATCACAGATACCCTTACCCTTATACCAATTTATTTGGGGTCACCGTGTTTTCTTCTATACATCTCCGTCTGCAGTTACGAGGGGCGTTCAATGTATTCTCGGTATGGGGGTGATTTAATAATGATGTGGGTAATTTGACTAATTAATTAAGTAATGACATTATCTGAGGGTATAAATATGAAATTTCATATAGTTCTGATCATTAGTTTGCTAGTTACCCTTAGTCAACGACAACTGGAATGGCTAACGTGACAATGTCGAAGAAAATCGAGCACCGCGCTGTGATTAAATTCCTTACCAAACAAGGAAAAAGTCAAAAAACTATTCACGAAGAGATGGTGGCTGTTTACCAAGATTCTGCACCTTCGTTATCGACAATACAAAAGTGGTCAAGTGAATTTAAAAGGGGCAGAGAGAGTATTGAAGATGACACTCGCTCGGGCGGCCCGGTTACTGCCTCTACGGAAGAAAACGTGAAAAAAGTTGAGAAGTTAATACTGGAGGATGCCCCAATGAAGGTCAAAATTATAGCAGAGATGACCCACCTCTCCGTTGGTACCATACACACTATTCTTCATGACCTCCTTAACCTCTCAAAAGTCAGTGCAAGATGGGTGCCGCGAATGCTCACGGCGCCTCAAAAACAAGTGCGAATCGAGTGCTGTAGAGAGTTTTTAGAGCTCTGTGGTGAAGACCCATCAAGTATTTTCGATCGAATTGTTACTGAAGATGAAACGTGGGTTCACCGTTATGACCCTGAAAGTAAGCAGGAGTCCATGCAGTGGCATAAGAAGGGTAGTGCCCCCCCTAAGAAATTCAAAGTCGTTCCGTCTGCCGGAAAAGTCATGGCCACGATGTTTTGGGACTCAAAGGAAATTTTGTTGATTGAGTACACAAAAAAAGGTGAAACCATAAACGCAGCATCCTACGCATCCACTTTGAGAAATTTACGGGAGGCAATTAAAGAAAAAAGACGGGGTAAACTGACCGCCGGTGTGTTGCTTCTTGACGACAACGCCCCAGTCCACACGGCGCGTGTTGCCAAGGCTGATGTGCGAGATTGTGGTTGCGAAGAAATAAACCACCCACCCTATAGTCCAGACTTAGCCCCTAGCGATTATTATTTGTTCCCTAATTTGAAAAAAGATCTTCGGGGAAAACGATTTTCCAACGATGAAGAGCTTAAGGCGGCCATAAATGCGCATTTTTTTTAAGTTATTTTTTACAGGGTATTGAAAAATTAATTTCGAGATGTAACAAATGCATTGAGGTTATGGGGGATTATATTGAAAAATAAAAATAATTTTAGTTGAATTAAGTTTTTTTTTCATACCGATACCGAGAATACATTGAACGCCCCTCGTATCTCTGTAGTCACTCCTTTTCTAGCCAGATCATCCTTCACACAAACCATCCATCGTTTCCGCGGTCTTCTTCAAATCATGATCCTTGTTCTTCTACATCACATGTCAAAACAACTGATTCGCCAATACGACCGCGAACTGGCGCCCTTTTTAAATTTTCTCTTATCATCATATCTCTTATGTAGGCCAATATTCTGAACTATACTACATAGCGAGCATGGTTATTTCCGTCGACATATTTGTCAATTTAAAAACCTCTGTTAACTTAAGATGTTGATAAAACGATAACAGTAGCACGGATAGTAGTAAAACTAACAGTCAGATTTGAACAATTCTTTTTATTATGTGTTAGCCAGATTCATGAGGTATATGCTAAAACAACTTAAACTTACAGTTATACGACACAAATAAGTTTTATTATTTTCTATTTGTTGGTTAGTACCAAGTAGGCAATTAAAATATAATTATATGCGGGTGAAACTGCGGGGCACAATTTTTAAATTATAATTTATAATCCTTCATCATACTCACGTCGTCATCGTGATTTTTCCAATGTTAAGGTGGTATAACACCTGTATATACATAATCATTTTAAAATATTTTTCCTGCATTTTGTAACTTTACGCCCGACAGATGGCCACAGAATAGCTCATCTACAAATAGTAAATATCTAAAGAGGTAGTAAAAATGGGCGTACGTGCCAATGATTTCAAAAGAAAGGATACGCCCATCTAAACATTTTACAGAAAACTTCTTCATACAAGCAAAAGTAGCGCCATCTGTCTTAACTCATGCAAACTACGTGAGGCGTAGGTTTCATAGGTCGATGACTAAACCTTGTTCGTGCGTACATGAATTTTTTATCACAATTTAATAATGGTCAATATTTTTATACACACATCAGTCATAAACTGAACTGAGTTTTTACCCGACTGCGCTATAAGGAGGGTTATAATTTTTTCGGGTGTATGTATGTATATTTCTTTGGCACGCTCTGTTGCCTAAACGGGTTGATGAATGTTAGCTTGAGGTGTCGTTAGATTATATTAGTTTCTTAAACTATAATTTATTGCGATAATAATACATGTCACAAAAAAACGTATGTAAAACAAATTAATATCAATCAGCTTTATTTGAAATTGTAAACAATATTGTTATAATAATTAAGTATTAACATATTAGGTACTTACTAAAATGACTAACACTAAGTTCTTAAGACAAAAATAAAATAAATAAAAAATGACGTTCTTTCAACGTTACTTCGCGCGCGGCCGGCCACACAATGGCCGCCATTACGGACTTCGGTAGTAAAATAATTATACCTTTAAAATGTGATAATTTAATAATGTAATAGGAACAGAAGTAATCTAGGGTTATTTATCGATTATACGATATCCCATGTTCCTTTTTAATCTTTGTATCGTAATTTTTGCAGCCTTTTACCACGCAACTAGGCATATTTATGTCAAACAAATACTCGTTCTCTCCTGCGAGCGGTCCACTGTCGACTGAGTTGCGTTGGCCCTAAAATTTCATTTTAGGGCCAACGCGTTGGTGCCATTTAGTTTCGCGGTCGGCCGGGTCCTTACCATGGACTAATTATAAAGAGGACATGGCTTAAGCGACTGTGCACCGTGATTTAAAGTGAGTCCTGACGTCAAACAACTGTGTGTGTGGCCCGATCAAGCCACGCCCACTCATGCTCAATCTGCCAGCAGTCATCCTATGCATACGACGATCGCGAACACAAGTATTTTTTAATATCCTTCGATATTATTATGAGAAATAAAGAACTGTTGTATTTTATCCTGCAAGAATTACTCGGATAAACTTTCTGATGCAATGATAGGCATCACATTTCATTCGTAAGTAATTTAAAACGCAATTTATTAGGCAAGTTCCAGAAAAATCTATGAAACGTCATATTAGTTCTATAGTTTTCCTACTCGCCACCAGACGTCGAAACCTTTAAATATCACATAAATAGCTAGAAATGTCATAGAAAAATACTTTTCAGTTGATAATTAAACGTATGAAAGTAGAGTTAACACTATACAAAACTAATTTTGCCAGAAAAATATCGTATTATGATTTATCATTATTACAAATATTCTAATGATAGAATATTCAATAACCGCCATCTACAGTGTAGAAAAGGCAATCCTTGAATAGCCGAGTCGTACTGTAAATTACGACGTTTTGTTAATGATATTTCAAAACATTTAATACATATGTCATTTTATTAACTTTTTTCAATACTATCACGACAAAAATATAATTCTTTTTTAGCGGTGCGAACACTTATTTCTTAATATAGTTTAAAGACACTAGAGACATCTAGCGTAATTTAGCTAAATTACGTAAGAATGAATTGAATATTGTAACTTTCAGTTTTCCCTATTCACCGCTAGGTGAATGGGAGGAGAATGATGAAGTGGGCGGCGTTTTCGGCGTTTGACAGCCCCCTTCACCCCGCAAATCGTCACGCAGTGTTCTTTTCGAAAAAGCCCTTAGAACATCTCCTCTTTATAATTGCTTCATGGTCCTTACGCTAGTAATATATATGTCAATGGTACGTGCCCTACTGCCACATTCTACAGTCATTCCCTATAGATGTTTATATCATAGCCCTATAGATGTCCAGCATCATATAATTAATAATATTATTTAAATTAAAAAAGTACAGAACTCACACACTATGTAGATGCTACATTAAGCTACCTGCACGAGACCAAAAAAGGTCCCTATCTCAGCATAAGCGCTGATTTTCAGATAGGTCCTGAAAAATAGTGAAGGGCGGCCACGGCCTGGCGCGGCGTACGCAAATATGCAAACTAATGTGTAGAAGTAAATAAATTATGTTATAATTACTTAAATAAAATACTAACTGTACGTGTGAAGAGTGTAACTCATAAAAATTAAATTGACCGTGTGCAGCTTGCGCATCTTCAAGGCATCACCGCCTCAGTGTCCGCATCAATTGTCTATGTTGTGCAGTGAATCATGTTTTGTTGGATGTTCACGAACCAGTTTCGCGGCTACCCATCACTATCACCCGCAATTCTCTATGAAATACGAAGAAAAATGCCTTCCTATGTTAATAGATAGTGCCCAAATTTCACTTTAGTATTAGTATAGTAACGACATGATAAAAAAATAAAAAAGATGTTTACGTATCATTCTATCAATAGTAATGTTGAATTTGTTCCCCGAATTGCTCTGATAGCTGCCTCACACGCGCTCGTGCCAATACGGATGCAGCAGCTTGTCGCAGGTATCTGTCGAAACTAAACAATGTATTCTTAACTTATCTCTGTGGACTGTACCATTATATGTATTGGTATGTAGCTATACTAAAGTTGACGCAGATTTTTATGCAGTGCATACCCGAACATTTGCGCATAATGTGCACTACTATTCGAGTATGACGCGACTATATATAAAATGTCATTCTATTTACCTGTAAATGTGCTGTACGTGTATTCTTCGCTCCTTGCAAAATATAGCAGAGTAAAATATGTGGTTTGCGAGTTGCTCCCGTTTAACAATCTAAATCAAAAAGTTTAACATCATATCGGTCGTCCAGGACATAATAATTATCTCAATATCTTTCTCACTTTGCACGGTCTTTAGCATTGTAGAAGCAAATACAAAATTATATGAGATAAAACATATAATAAACATTAATAGGGTATTTGACACTGATGGAAATAAAATATGAAACTTAGCTATAATGATAGAATGTATTTTATTTGACTCTTTGGTATTTTTGAAAATAATAATAATAACTCGTAAATACATTTAATTCGATAAACAAATTCATAATTTTTAATCTATGTATCACGTGACTCGAAACACCAATGTCTGCGTGACGTCACTACTCAGACATTTGATTATCAATTTGCAGTCACTGTGACACATGACACAAAATAAATCGATGAATTTGTTGATATTTGGGAAGCAAGATGCAACCACTTTCTTCGTATTTCAGTTCAATTTTCGAAGTATTGGCATACTACGCACTAATGTTATGATTTACAAAATAATTTCCTTTATTTACAATGGTTCTGTTGCGTAATGACGTCACAAAATGGCGATCGTCATTATCGCGCCTTTTGGCACGCCCTTTGAAATTTGAATTTTAAACAGCTGTTATTTAATCAATAGGTACACAAAAAATTGCAAAATATTTTTTTTAGGTAATGTATACCATATTCTTTAAATTTAGGCCCTTTATGATATTTCGTCAATAACCCTATTGATCAATGAAATGGTATCATAATTACTATTTTGGCCAACACTATATTTATCTATGGTTCTTCCATTTCCGCTGTTTGTCAAACCGGAAAAAGCGCTCGTCCGCCATTTTGATTGGTCGCATTTTACGGCTCGTGTGTTTATTCTGCTGAATTTGATATGAATGATAATTGATTAAACTACGTATGTGATATTTATCATAGTGATAGAATTGTGATCAGATATGTCTTGCTAATAAACGCGGTAAAAAAGGTTTTAGCGTTATATAGGTAAGTCCGTGAAGTTGGTGTGAATATGTGATTATGATGGCGTCATTGCTTGTCCAAAATTATCTTTCTCTCATGTTTGGCTAATGTCTCTCAGACTAAATAAAAACATTAGTTTATTTAGTTGCTTGTAAAATATTAGGTTAGTGAAGTTATACATTTAAGATCTGTGTTTTGATGAGTAGGTATGTCGTCTTACAGCATACCTTTAGCGTAGTACTGAGAAGCTAGCAATATATTTTATGCCTATTTGATTCGAGAATCTAATTCAGCAACCTTTATTACATAATCTTTCTAAATTAAACAATAAACAAACATCAATTTTAGATTTAACTTTATGACAATACTCCAATACGTACACGTAATTTCGTTATCGTATCAGATGTTGGCGACTAGCGCGTATGTACATAAATAATTTGCAACAGCTCAAATTATTAGGAAAAATACTGTAACCAAAGCTGTAAAACATATTTAATTGTAGTGAACTATGGTATAACTAGATAAACAATATGATACACATGCTAACAACTCTGGAACTCATTAACAGTCTTAAAGTTTCCTATAAGACATAACAAAACTTATACATTCGTAAAATAGACAGGCATTTTCGTTTTTATAGGTACAAGCAACGTGAAGCATCACCATGAGTGTCATCATTAGACTTCAAAACCTACCATGGTCCGCAAATGCCCTGGACATTAGAAATTTCTTTCGGGGCCTCTCCATTCCTGAGGGAGGAGTACACATCGTAGGCGGCGAGCTTGGAGATGCGTTCATTGCGTTCAGGTAGCTATACGTAACATTCAAATTAAAACACACTGATAATATTTTCTTTGAACACATTTCATTGAAAATATAGCAGAATTTTCGATCTCACTATGCTTAGATAATATATGTTAAAGTCGAAAGCTAGCAGTAAGTTCTGTTACAATATTTATACTTATTATTAATAAATGGACAAGCGTCAGTCTGTGTTTATACCAAAAAAGTTAATAACAAATCATACCAATGAGACATACCTAGTCCAACCCCAATGAAACTGAAACTCAACCTGCATTAAAATGGATCACTGACACTTCCATCAGATTATTAATAACTAGGAAACACAAGGACATTGCATGAAAAAAGGATTGGTTATCAGCTACTGTTTCTTAGTTCTAGTCTATACTACTATAAGGTAATTAACATTCAAAATGGTTCTCTATTTAAAAAAAAAAAAAAAACTAGATTTTACCATGTAAGAATAATGTTTTCTGTGGGTTATATTTGAATTTTCTGACAGCTTTACTATCCAGTACCTGCCAAAAATTCAAATTTTGACTATGGATAATGTTATTCAAAAGTTGATAAAATCCATAAAGAAGAATGAGAAGTCCCACCTAAGTTAAAATGATATGCTAGGCTGATAAAAATTATGATATCTGAAAAAGAAAAACTGCACTATGAAGAAAAATATTTTAACTCTCAGTACTAGCTATATGGCACACACTGTAAGCCCTTAGCATATTGATCATCCTGCCGACAAGTTTCCACTGATTATTCTTCACAGCTCGAGTCCCGGGTAAGTATTTATCTGTAATGAATAAGTTAATTTTTTTTTAATATTTAGTGATATAAAGTAAAAGATACTGCTTTTGTATGCAAATGATTTATAATTTTATTTATCATATTCATTTTAAATCTGCAGTTATTTATGTTATGAAATACTTTATAGAATACAAAAATCTAAAGGTCCCATGACATAAGTTCTAAAATTGGTCATCTTTATATTTTTGTTAATTCTTTATTTGATTGTTTTTAAATTGCATTGAGAGTTTTCATTTCAAAGGCCAATACTTAGAGTTTGGGTCACTGAGCCAAAGGAGTTGGTCATACTGAACTCTGAAATATAAATTAAAAGATAAATATTATTAATATGTAGAGTTAAAAATAAACAAATTTAAATTTAATTTAAAGTTTTGGCAGACTTCACAGGCTTTGTGTCTCTTCTTTCAAGGCCTGACATTTGCTATAGGAAATTCATACCTAGGTTTTATCCTCTAAGATAACTGTTTGTTATAGTTGCAATATTTTACAATAAAATAAACCTAATCACTGGCAAATTACCCTGGCATATTATCAATATATATAGGAATTTAATATAACTTACATTAAAGTAGAGGCGAGTGTTAAAAACAGCAAATTTTTCGCTTTATTAAAATATATAAATACTAAACTGCAACCTATTGGGCTCTATAAAACCGAACCGAATTGCCCACAATAAGATTCTTAGTACAGTTGGTAACTTACTGTAGGTACACCTTTACTTCAATATTATAGACACAAAGGTATCTGTGGTAAGGGAAGCCCTATGAATAACGTAAGTAAAGCACTCTTCGCAAGACCATTCCAACTTTGGTCACAAAGAATGTTCCTTGGTCCATATCAGAGTGCTAACGCTTAAAAAATCGAATGAAACGATTCAGTCTTCGCAAAATGTATGCTTAATGTAAACTAACGAGACACTGGATTAGCTCCGTGAATAAAAATATTGTCGCATCTTATCATCAAGAAACTACTTGTTTATGGCGTCCTACATAGATCGCTACACGAACTGTTCTAAATAATATTTTCTAATACCGTACAATAGATCATGGCCGTTACAATGCACATCATTCATTTGCAGCATAATGGACTGCTCCGACTTTACTTGTCTTAGGGCTGAAACCGAATAGCTGTTGGGTCGTCGTTATCGAAGCCGATAAGAGGGACTGTACACTCGCGAAAGTACAAAATTGTACTTGATAACAATAATATTTCTATTAGTTGGTAATTAGCGACTCAACAGAATAAGCTCAAATGGCAGTCTCAATGAATGACCGACACAAAACACAATTTTGTTAGAACTCTACGGGGCTTCCTAATTACAGCTTTAGGAACTGTTATATTATTATATGACTAAGGGAGGACTTCACAATATTTTAGTTATATCAACAAGGTTTTAGTAATAAACTACAGCAACATTAATGTCATGTTTAGGATCAAAATTTACTGATGGTATGATTTTAACAATATTTATATTTGTCATGAGCCGGATACTACCTACCGATACGTGTCTTTTCTGGCAGCTTTTGGTTTTATTCACAATTTTACTGCACGATTTGAGCAGCGCCTAAAGCAACTGGGTTAAACAGGAATTGAAAAGGAAACGCAAATAATGCGTAAAGAGAATTCAGTCGAAAGTTCGAAACCTGATCGTCTAATATTAATCCAAGGTATTTTATCCATACCGACAAGTTGTTATAAAGTAATTGTTTTTGATACTGGATGCAATTCTGTCTAAGTATAAGTCGATGAGTTCGATTTCATCTAAGATATCGTATGTGAATCGCCTTCAGGTATGGATGGATACCAATATTTTCGATGAATTCACCTGACCAAAAGAGAAATTCTCCAAATGGACGAATGAAACAAAAACCTATTTATTTAAAAATGAAATATGTCGCTTATGCATTTTTAAATTATAAAATGATGTGTTAGAAACTATCGTATCATCAAACCCAATAGTAAAACCAAAATATTGCTATCCACTGATGTAACTCTTGACGGCGCCGATATAAGCTGATAGTCTTACTTACTCTTTCACTGATGTCCTCGTAATATCAGACAGCCTGTTCGATCTTTTACTTTCTTTGGTATTACTATATTGGCATTCCTATTTTTTGGATACCTTTTTGTACCTTTTTGGAAAGATAATTGCAATTTGAGGCTGAAAGTAAGTTCGAAATATTATCACCAGCCTTGATTGTCAAAGTAATGACACATATAGCTTGAGATTTGACTATTCAATAAAACTTCTTAAAGGTTAAAATGCATGAAGATTTATCTGTTAGCCTTATTATCAACTCAATATTAGGACAGAAATATATTTATCCCCAAGAAAAATTAAGCTAACTATTCGAAGAATTCGTGTAATCGTAGATTAGGAGGCAAATCATTCAATAGATTCGACGTACGAGCGACGAGACGGAGACGCTGCTTGTTAATAAGATTATATAATAAGTAATTATGTTAGACTACCGAAATTTCATATAAGTTTTTTTAAACGAGGAACATTGTATAGCATATTTACGTGCTTTGCAGAAATATTTATTTCAAAAGCAGTCAATATATCAAAGTATAAGTTTATGAGGACGAGATGCTTGCTCTGCCATATGGAACTTACACGAAATCACTTATTATTAAAACAACTTTATAGGCATAGTTTGCCACGTATGGTTCTTTCCAGAACATACCATCGCTCAAAAAAGTCATACTGTATTATATTATATTTATGTACTCACCTCTTGTCTTGAAGGCCCAGCCAATGACGCAACGCAGGCAAATGGCGGTATGTGTTCACAGTGTAAAAGTTGTATGATACCTATCTTTCCTACGACATCAGAAACAGCGAATGCTTATTTGTATTTCCTATTGGTAGTAGGATAGGAATGAACGAGAGTCATCACACCATAGACTCTGATGACCATAATTCAAATGTTTACCCTCAGTCTTCGTATGGGGTAACCACAAGAATCATTGGGATGTTTCATTGTAGCTGAGACTACACGACTCGGCGGCAACGGCATCAATTTAGATATATTTAAGTACAAAGTAGAAGTTCTGTTTATATTTAATAAGTAATATATCATCACATCTTTGGAATTTTAAAAGCTTCACAAATTTATTTCGCAAGCGTTATAGCTATGCCATTTATGAGGCGCAACAAAAAATGAGGTGCTTTCAAACCTGTATGCGACACTTGAATAACCTATATTCCTACAAAATCATACACTTGTGCCAAAACATAGTTATGCAGTATAAGTATCATAAGAGAGGTAAGTTCTTAAAGCTGATTGTCCTGTCACACAAAGCATCGGCGCTGATCGGTCATCAATCTCGCGACTCGACTATTATAAGTATCGGCGCTTGAACTCAAACTTAATTTTACTACTACTAATACTAGATGAAGGTGACGCTACGGCTCTGGGCGATCATCGTGCTAGGCGTGACTGACGGAAACGTAGGTACCTATTACACTTCTCGGCGCAGAGCTGAAGACAATTCGGCACCATTCGATAATGCTCCTTCTGTGTATCTCACATTAGTCGATCAGCGCTAATGGTTAGTATGACAAGAAAATCAACCTTCGTCAAATGCAAGTTCTAGTCTAGCTTTTCGAGTAGCAATTGCATAGGTTCTACTAAGATGCTGTTCAATTCAGCTTGGTGCGTTACGAAATCGAATAGTAAATTGTTAGTTAAGTTCGAAATCAAGAAAAACCTACGTCTGAAAAGCCTCCTGAGCGGATTTGTCTGAGGTCTTAATGAAGGTAACGATTAAAGCAAATGTGGCTGCTGGTACCACTAGTGAATCGTGAACACTTTGAACATTCTCTATTATGATTGAACTGTGCCGCATTCTTTTACCAGGTTTTGATCCTGCCCTTCAATACCTAGCTATGACGAACGTACGTACGTAACCCCTACGGGTTGAGTAGGTAGATGATACTTGAGGTTGCAGGCTATTAGAGTGGGGACTCCCTATCTGCCTGTAGAGTGACCTCGGGAAAGACGGTGGCACAGTGGTCACGTCCTGCCGTACACAGCGAGGCTCAGGGGACACCCCTTTGAGATATGCCGGTAACAGGCGTTGCACAGGGGGGTTCCGGTGATGGTCTCTTAAGAGGACTGAACTCCCCTTCAAGCGCTGATGGTGACCACCGGAGTGGTTTTAATGAGGTAAAAATCCCACACTTCATCCCCAAAGACCGGGCAAATTTTGAAGGTTTCCCCCGAAAAGTAGTTTCGCACTTAAAATATTGAATACAGAAGCAGTTAAAAGTATGAGTATATATATTTTTTTTTATTATTTAAGTATCTTTTTATGTAGATTAATTCTTAACAGTTGTTTTTCCTTTATTTAATTTAGGATTCCCTCCTTTTATGCCCTTGTCCATCTAGGTCTTACACGGAACTATCGGTTTGATCATCTACCTAACTATAGCTATATATTATATTATATATATTAGCTACCTGCTGGTTTACCACATTTTTCTGTACCGAATCTGATTAATAAAGTGTCCTAACCATCCTGTAAGCCCAAGCCACAGGCATTTTTTATATTTGTTTCGATTTTTTTGTTCTTGAATTATAAAAATCCCGATTAACCATGGAGTTACCTGTCCGTCCGTAAAGGGAAATAAAAAGAAAAAGCCGCTAGATGATCAAAACACCTCAAATCAAGGACTGGTAAGGCTAAAGATATCATGGAGAAATATTTTACTGCAACCTATTTCTTTTCCCTTTTGATAAAAACCTGTTGATGAAGATGACTAAACCACCTAAAAGTGTTTCAAAGTCTGATTTAGTTGCATGCTGCATGGACTATACAATAATGTCAGGTCCTGCAGTACCTAAGTTCTTTCCAGACTGATTTATACGTAACGCAGTCCAAATCAAAGCCTATCCACATAATTACCAGTATTTAGTATATATTCTAGAAGAACAGCAATTAATAGATATTTCGCAGATGGATAGTAGAATCCGCTGTTTTACAAAACTGAACTGACAAAACAGAATTACATCTACAGTGGGACAGATTTGTTTATTTTATAGGTATATTAAATGGACCACTCAAGTAAAAAAAAGATACTGTATTCTGATAGTCTCCTTGGCCGGGACGACGGAGCTCCTATTTTTATTTCTGTAAGGTCAGAAAAAGCCTAAACTCGAACTGTCATCCTCTTCGAACCTAACTTCGAAACTCGCGTCAATTTAATTTATTTTCTTTCATAATCCCGACATATTGTCGACTATTATAGTGGTTTATTATTTACATCATTCTAATTTTTCTTTTTGCCTTGACATAAAAGTAAAAATAAAGTTAAGTTATTGTTGTGTCGAAATTTTGTCACATATCGCTCTGTGTGTCACAGAGCGATATGTGACAAAATTTCGAACTAAAATCAACAATCTGACAGTTCATTTCACACTGTTTTACATAACCTTTAACCTGGTATGGCTCTTGTCAGGCTAAATCTGCGAAATGTCAAAATGGCCGTTACCGTAGCCCCGCCCCTTTTCAATTTTAATATAAACAACGATTTCTCAATATTCCAATAAGAATCGTATACAACATTGTTACATTATCGTAATCTGTATGAAATTTCTGCTTTTTTTAAATTAGTTTCGAGTCTTTTTTTTTTAAATAAAATAAGTAATTTGAAAGGGAAATTGGAAAATGAATTATTATTATTGTTTTATTTAAAAAACAAAAAATTCAATTAAAACTTTTATTTTTTCGTAACGGTACTATTCATTTCTATAGTTTATTAACCACTCTACGCGATAAAAAAATAAAAAAGAGGATAATAGCATCAAAACATTTACAAAAGAAAATTAAAAGTTCGCGAAAATGCCGGAAAATTCACGCGGAAAATTCGGAAAATTTTGCGTGACTTATCGCGCCTCTATTGTGGGTAATGTTGGTAACAGTGAATATTATATTGCTAGCCCTGTTATTCCTGATTATAATAACACTAGAATAACAGAGATAGGGCATTTAGTTCCACAGATATACTTATTTTCGTCAAACGTTTTCATACTTCCTGTCACTTGCCGTCCCACGGTAAGTGACAGACAAAGGAGGTTTTTGACCTTGCTGTGGCACAGACCGTGACAGACCAGGGGATAATCTCTCGTCCATACAATTCTGCGTGTTATAGTTCAGTAATTATGTAAAACCGCTAAACGTCGTTCAGCTGTTTTTCATAACAATACTGTTTTGTAAATCAGCTAGCAGTTTTGTAAAACAGCGGATTCTACAATCCATCTGCGACAGATACAATAAGATACAAGTGAGCAGCAGTAAGAACAAGTTTTTAATTCACTTGAGGTTGGATTACAGCCCTGCATAGATAGGTACTGGAACGGTCGAGTCGGTGCGTCCTTGCTGAGAAATTTAGATTTTGGTAAATTGCATATATATGTAAATACTTATTGTATGTACCTCATCCTGACAGAGTTTTTGAAACATTACATGGGCAGTCTTATCACGATCTTCGAATTATACCAGGCCACCTAGGGATGGATTTGGATTACCCTCTTGTATGTCGTATTTCCAGACACAAAATTCCACTGTTTTTTGCGCAGATATTCGTTCCGAGGTTAATCAGTAATAGGAGTATATATTATGTGGTGTAAATTTATGTCAGTCTTTCTGTGCCGAGTGTGTATCTGAAAATATATTCTAGGTAGTAGGTAGTAGTAATGTGTAACTTTTTATTGCGTGTATTTATCAACCTATAGGTAGGTATTTCTCTAATTTTTTTTAAGTCAGTCAACTTTTTAACATGTTTGGATTGACAAAACTCCCACTAGTTGGTAGGGAAACTTAACGTAGGTATCAAATCGCAATGCTTGATTGTGCCATAATTAACGTTCGCGTCTTTAAATGTAAGATGACTTAATTTACCATAGTCGCTTCCTCCATATAAGAATTTGCTGGAAAGCAGACAGAGGAAAATTGAAGGGAAGAAAATCTAGATTTATAATAAACTAGCTGTGCAGTTTCACACGCGTTTGTTTGAGGAAAAAAACCTACTAAAATATATTCCACCAGCTCCCTGCCACTCATCACCCGCCTGCCTTGCACGTCATAAATGCGCGCATGGTACGTGATAATTATTTGTTGCGGAGTTATTTTAAAACTATGATATCTCCTAAGATATTTATTGAAATCAAATGACGTAAATGGCAATTTTGTTCAAAATTAAATACTTGTGATGAATAACGGTAATGTTGTAATAATATTTATTCGGATAAGGATTAATATAATGTTTATTCGGATAAGGATTAATATAATGTTTATAAAAACACCTTCGCAAATAATGCATTATTTTAGAACAAATTTTATTACCATAAAAAAGGTTAGTGAGTCAACCATAAAAGATAGACATGTCGCGGACCTTTTTTTAGAACTTTTAATGGCTAACAGTGTATGTCACACATGCTTTTTACGTAACTTTAACCATTTACGCAGCGTACGCAACGGAAATTCGAACTAGTAGTTCCGGAACAACAATGCAGTTCTCGAAATGAGCACTTCGCAGAATGTGCACATTTTATTGAAGATTTAATTAAAATTAAAATGGATCTCTTTTACATTAATGTACTATTATTGTACTTTTAATCTGTTAGCTCGCTAATTCGCAGACAATAGTTTTTTATTGTAAAAAAAAAGAAGTACGTATTTGTACGTGGCTGAGCCAAAGGTTAATCTAAAACTGAGACCAGACCTGTTCGTGCACTGGTTTTTTATTCAGTGCACATTTTGCAATGGAGCCAACGAAACAACGCAAAAAGGAATAACCCTACGCGAAAAGCTTAGAATATTGTGAATAGCCTTATGATAGATTTTTATTGGTTTATTTTATATGAATTGTCGGAGTCCACTTATCGTGGGAGCTAGATGTAATCGGTGTTTTAACGTGCGGCCTTTACTTTGTACCTATAATTTTTATTGCACTTATTTTTCATAAGTATGTATATAATTAAATTCACTGCATTTCGTTTCCAAAATTACACAAGAATGCGGACACATAAATTGATATTTGTAACAAGACAGAATCAGACGACACTAAAAATCGAAACTTTTCCCACTAAAGCCGGAGTCTATCAACCTTTGCATCAGTACCAGCAACTGATGGGAGGATTTGTGCAGGTACCTACAATATACTTCCTTTTTGGGTTAGACCGTGTGATTTAAAACAGCTATTGTGACGAATGAGGTCCAAGGAACGGTGCGGTATCAGGTCTTCACGGAAGCGGAATGTGGGTACAGCAGATGAAATAACTCTTATCTAAATATATCTTCTTTATTCCGCGTTTCACAGCAAAAAGAGGCCCGAATGACCGTTACACGTTATTTTATAACAATTTTAAATCAATGTTGCCAACATAAAATATTTCTATTCGATTTTACTGCTAACTCGATACAGTGTCAAGTATATTTGAAATAAAGCTATAAATAATAGTAATCTAAATTAATGTTTAGAACAATTAAATAAAAGTAATCAATTAATCAGCTTTTAACATAAAATCAACTCGAATCATAAGATTATTAAAATGCCGTATAGTGACATCATTGTTTGGGGCCTAGAGTTTGTAACACTATTGTGGATTTTTCTGTAGATAGGGGTAGCTTTTATATTCTCTTCTGAAACAGCATTTAAAAGATAGAAAGTACTTATAGAAAATGCATTTCAGCCTTCGAACTGTGTTTCCCGAATTATTCTCAAAACTCTAATAAGGAGACTGTAGTGCAGACATCAGCTTGTTAACTGACAACAGGGTAACCACCCCCAGCAAGCCACAAGCGTCAGCGTTATCTTAATCATATTTCGGAGGTTTGCTACCTCTATTTATGACGCCTTTGCTGTTGCCAAAACGCAACTTCAAGGAGCTTTAGCAATACCGTTTACATTAGCGTCATTGTTGTCGCCGTGGCGGGCTTGAGAATTATGACTGTTTTAAACAGTGTTAATTAACAACTTGTACTTAGAAAGCACTATTCACCGTACAAGACGTGAACCAGACAAAACAAAAGAAAAAAAAACTGAATACTGTTTCTGACTCTAAAACCGAAGAGGAGGTTCCTTAAAACAAATTTACTTATTTTATTAGGAAATTATATGATAGATACCACGTAAATTCAAGCCTTGTCTTGATTCCTAACGATAAAACACACTTTAGTAGACCAGTCCGCTTGATTAGAAGAAGCGATTGCTGCGAACTAAAAAGGATATTTCAATCTCATCTACTTGCAGTAGCTATACTCTTCTATTGAAACTGCTACAAATGTGTTTAAAGGAATAATATCTAAGTATACCCTAATTGCTACACGAATATATATGGAATCGTGACGAAGCACATAAAACAACTTGATACCGTAAATAAATCAGCTCAACATCGCCTGGCATCTGGTTATCTAGTATCAGTGAGCTGACTGCTATCTTGCCTGATCATTAATTCCATAATAGAAATGATGGGCTACACGCTTATCTAGTAAAAACCGTATTCACTCCTGCCTTGGAGACGCGTCGGCTCATAGTAAATGCGATGAGTGCCAGTTGACTACTCGTTGATACTAACGATATAGTGTTCACTTTATGAAATGTATCGAAAACGAAAGAAACTAATAAGAATCAAAGAGCCGAAAATGTAGTACCTATATCTGATCCAGCCGAAAGTTACATTTCCGTCCAACACCTAGCCGAAAATCGGCTTCAGTCATCACCGCTTGATTGGATCTTTCTTTTCTTTTTTTCGTCGACCACCTGCTGTCTACGCACTCGTTTTCTGACGGAACCACTCTGACCTTTTTACAGTTGAAACGGTCGAACGTACAACTATGGTCCTAATAAAGCGGAACGAGCATTTTTTTTTTCACTCTCCATTCTCGTTTATGCATGGTGTGCTCAATGAGGAACAATTTTATTGAACGTTACTTAGATTAAAGTTGCGATATGCCAATAACATGAAAAAATCTCGTTCAAAAATCGTTATACAAGAGGTTTGTACCTACCTACCTACATCGATTTTATGCGAAGTAGTAAACAAAATGAACGATGAACCACGTTGCATCTATTGGAATTACACGACGGAAACAAATCCAAGGATGACGAAAGCGAGTGGGTAATATACACAAATCATGCGGCACTCATGTGCCTGAATAACAAAGAGTGCACGCCCTCTGCCAAAAACAATACAGCCCTTGTACGATATTCAGCAAATCGTCATTCCCGCGCCGTTACCTCATTTACTTGGCTCGGCACTAGGAAAATAATAATAGGCAAACTATTTGTATGCTACGTTAGCAAGTTGTGCGAGCATATACAGCATCGTTCTGCAGTGTTTACAAGCTGTTTACAGATATTGCAGGTGATCGCTCCATTTGTTAGCTACTCTTTGTACGTAGGTAAGTAAACACACGGCGTTCGTCGAGGAAGACAACGAAATCAAAATTCATTCCTATCCAATTATTTATCAGTGTTTAATTAAGTAAGAGACCCCTAGGCCTGAATTCTTCGTCTATATCGCGCTGCTTTCCCACAAGTTTACTGTTTTCACGAAAATTTGCTGACCTGTCCGGCTCGTATCATCACTGCATATTATAAAACAAAGTCCTCCGCCGCGTCTTTCTGTCTTTCTGTATGCGATGAACTCAAAAACTAATGCACGGATTTTCATGTTTTCACCAATGGATAGAGTGGTTCTCGAGGAAGCTTTTAGTATATAATTTTTCATGTTTTTGTATACATTGGCTTAAATGGAATGGAGGTGTCTGAACAAAATAAGCAGTCTGGGAGCTTTCAACGAAAAGGCTGCCTAAACCCTTTGAGATATAACAAAATGATGTATGGTGGAATTGTGTATCTTATATAGGTCTACAGAAAAGTCATAGATGACATATATCTATCTCTTAAGGATAATATACTATATTCATTTTAATACTTAAAAAAATGTGCAATTATAAAGCGGTAATTGAAAAGCGGGAACGGGATCCAAAATTTCATTATTACTTTTGGTCGCGATAACCGACATCCTCGTGGGCGAAGCTGCGGTCATCAGCTAGAAAGTCATAAACCAATCTCATTTCAACGGTTAAGTATCGATCAGAAAAAGAGTGAATGAGATAATTGTCAAAAGTGTCCTCTATGCCGATGTTAAAGTTATTCTTGCATCGTCGGACGGCAAGTTAAATATGGTGGTAAAAGTACTGTGCTTCTAGGAATAGGTAAATGTAAGTAAGATGAAAGTTGTGGTCTTTGAAAGGAAATAAATGATGGCAGTGCAATATATTGATATGTTACCAAAAAGTAGAACAAGTTCAACAACAAGGTTCGGTGTTTACCAGGGATGGGATACATATGATGGACATTGAAGGAAGAGTGAGCGCTGGTGAACAGGAAAATGAAAACACCTCGCTGCGCGGCCGTTAATGATGTATTTATGCAATACGCTAACGCGACAATTTTATTGTCGAATTTAGGATAACGCTAATGGACAAAAAAGTTGTAAACAGTATGGGCGATTCTTTTTAAATTATATAAATGCATAGGTCCATACAGGTGAATTTTTCAAATGGGCGTGGATGGATTTCGCCCTCAAATCCAATCCTATTTACTACAAGAAATATCGAAAAATACTCGAAGGAGACTCGGGCCCGATTTTGATCAAAACTAAACAGCACTAATGAATTTATGAAAAATCAATATTATAGACTGGAATCGAAACCAATGATTTTGAAATAATAAATACAGACTGTATTATTACGGCATCTGATAGTGTCGTTAATAAATATCAAATTCTGGAAAGAAATGATATATGGCAAACTATCAAGTCATATCGGATCAACATTAAGAACAAGAAGAGCACATAAGAGATTGGTTTATTAATTCGGGCTAAGTCTATCACGCTTATTCATAATCGTGCTAAACACTGAAGGATACAATAGAAATTTTATTGTTATGACATCTACGTGGGTCCCATAATGGGTTCAAAGACATTATAAGTAAAGTACCTCTGAAGTCAGTTTCTTTTTATAATTGGCCATTGCCTGGAGTTTCTCAGGCGTGTTTACCGGTCTCTGCTAAAACATGCAAAGAAATATTACGTGTAAGACGTATTGGTAGTTGACTATTTTTATATTACTTCTATTGGGTCCGACATGAAGCATGGGCTGCGTACATGAAGAATCGATCTCGACTAACGAATTCAACTAAATACTAGGTACTTTGTCTATGACTCAATGTAAGACCTTTAACGATTTTTTGAAGGTGTTATCTCTATCTTCCGTAAAACAAGCAACATACCTATTTATTCTAAACAAACTTTATCTTCAACAAACCAGAAAAGGTAGGTACTTTAATTAATGATGAAAAATTATTAATACGTGGCCAATAAAATTTGCTTAATTAGGTACTTCTTTATGCGATCGATAGATTATTTTGAACAACGCGGTAATGGAGAAGTTCTCTTGTTGTTAAACTTGAATTAACGTAATGATATTATAATATAGATCAAAACTAATAAGACACTGTTTTTAAATCCGCGATTAGTAGGTAATGACAGAAATAGATTGTTGAAGTTCACGTATTTTAGCGCGGAATGTCTGTGGTATCCGATTTGCCTGTGATGTCATTCTACTCATCCAAGATTGTTACACCACAAAACACCTAGTTATAGTTCCTTAATCGCGCTAGGGCTCTATCGCCGTTTGTAGTTATTTACGAACAGTTGTTTTTATTTATTTATTGCGGTTTTATTTCACTAAAATGTAAGGCTTCGTACAAGTATAAAGTTACTAGCTGACCCGGCAAACGTTGTTTTGCCATATAAATAAAAAATTTAGGGGTGGACTACCCCTAACATTTAGGGGGATGAAAAATAGATGTTGGCCGATTCTCATAGATACCGGATAAGCACAAAAAATTTCATCAAAATCGGTCAAGCTGTTTCGGAGGAGTATGGCAACGAAAACTGTGACACGAGAATTTTATATATTAGATAATTTGTCTAAACTTGATAAATACCTACACAGTGATGGAATTTTGTTCTTCAAATCCGTCTTTTGTTAGGGCTGAAATTAAAGTAGTTAAGCTTTTTGAGTAGGTATCTAGGTACTTTTATGTTTGCTTCATCAGCCACAGTCTATCTAACAACGATGAAATAAATAAAAACCTGACAAATACGAGTAGCTACGACTCGCATAACGAGGGTTCCGTATAATTAACATTACTGAAGTTCATTAGCGATGAAAGCACTGAACATTACTCTAAGGACGAAAAATCATATTGAAGAACAAACTTAACTTGGCAGTTGAAAAAATATTTTCTCATACATCGACCAATATACTTACGACACTGTCGATAATCCAACAGTAAATGTAAGTTTGTACCTAATTGTTTTTTTATGTTACTACAAGTTCGGCATTTTTGGATTTATTCCTTTACTTGTGCTGTGAGATCTTGCTCCTTGCCATATTTCCAGGTCAACGGTAAGTACCCTGTAGGTTTTGATTTACCGGCAGAAGTGAAAATATGCGGCATAAATGTTCGTGGTTGCATTTACATAGAAACCTGATTTTTTATAGCTCCAAGGGACTGTAGACCTATGTATTTGATATTAATTTCAACTTGATACCTCCACACGCTTTCCTGAGAAAAAGTGTCTTGACATACAGACAGACAAAGAAGTTATCTACAATCTTTTGAGGAACGGAACCCTAAAAAACGTTTCTTAAACCTACTGGTACCTATACCTATATATTGGCATGTTAACAATACATACGTCGCGCGTCGATTGCCAAAAATTTGCAAAACAATTTGGTCATTGAGTGCTTGAGTGTAGCCATGCTGCGCAGCTATCTCTTCCCTTTTTTATCGCGCTTTTATTAGCTTGGTTTTTATCTACGTATCTATGTAACGGAATCTTTTAACGTGATTTTCACCCATTTTAAAACGTCAGATTGAATTGAAACTTCGCACTCTTATCAAGGACCGATGACAATACAATACGCGGTTGGCGCAGTGGTCGAGAGACCGGCTACTGTGTCGGGTGTCGCAGGTTCGATTCCTGCACGGAACAAATATTTGTATGATCTACAGATAATTGTTCCGGGTTTGGGTGTGTGTGTGTGGGCATGTGTGACTATGTAATTATCTGTAAACGCACAACAATACAGGAAGAAATTCCTAGTGTGGAGAAACTTTTTATAAAAAAAGATACAATAATTTAATAAATTTCTCCGATTATCTTGATCAGAATTTTCACATATGATACACTAAAAAGCCGATTCTTCGTTACTATGATATTATCATCGTTAACATATAATAGATAAAAAAAAAACGCTTTTGTAACTAGCCAAACAAAAAAGTAGAAACTTATTTTCTTTAAGTAAAAAAAAAATAAGAGTGAAGAAAAATAACATTTTAGTTATGGTAAAAAAGTGTGCGGTGCTAGATGTCGATTGTGGTAAATAATATATTGATAAAAGTAAAGTCATTATAAAATATCCTAGAAAGAAGCACCCCACGCTTTATTACGATAAAATGTTTTTTTTTTTCGACTTTTTAGTTGGGATACTTACAAAAGCGTGGTTTTTTTAGTTTTTTAAAACTATTATTTATTACCCAGAGCTCAAGACCCGCGCTGCAACTTGTGCCTACTTTGAAGTTGTGACTTGTCATACATTCGATTATTAAAGTAGGTACGAAGTACGAATAGAGTAATCAACAAAGACATTTCTATAAAATATAAAGTTATTTTTATTCAATAAGTTATTCCAAACCTACCTACACTTATAATGGTTCTTTCACTTTTTTGGCCTATGTACTACCAGCAGGCATTAGCTGTAGTTTTCGTGGAAGCGTGTTCTATTTTGTGCTAATACGACCTAGTGGCCTACTGAGAGAACCCTCTCGAAGGGGAGAATGCCATCCAGGGGCAATAAGGGCTATGAGAGGAACTGATTATATTTGAAATATATGCTGATCCATACGTCGTACTCATCTTGTGCTAATATAACCTTTGTGAAGACGTTAGGAGGGATATGCAGGTGTTGGAAAGAGCACTGATTCTGTCGGATATTCACTTGTATCTACTGCAGTCAGTCGAAAAGGAAATCTTGAGTGTAGAATCTCGTATATCCGGACTGTTCTCCAAGATTTCTCCTTCAGTTATCGGAATCACCGAATAGTTTCTTATCTTTCTAGTAACTTACAATAAGTTAGCCAGACAACGTAGGAGATTGTGAAGCGTTAATTTTGAAATTATATAGCTTTACATTTATTAACCCTAATTCATAACTAAATATTGTATATTCTCTGGGAACATGAATGCCAGGTTCTTCCGGTATCCGGAAATTTGTACCTTGATATGCAGATTCGGCAATGTGTTAAATTTCTACCTGAACGGTCGGTCGGCTTTTGATTAAACAATGGACAATTTTAGGGACCTTTACCCACTTACATAAGTTACAACCTCACCGCTCGATGATGGGTGGTTAACCGGATGAAGGCATTGCCATAGACGTATGAAGGTTTCTATCCTGGGGGGGGCAAATTTTAGGTTATTGTAGATTAATCTTGTTATTTCTTCGTAAACAATGTTCTAAGGTGGGCCAGGCTCACCTGGCCCCCACCTTTGCTACGCCTACGGACATTGCATTGCATCCTGGTGGTAATTTTAGTCGGCGAGCTATGTTTTACCAAATGTTTAAAATTATATATATATATGTCTCACTGCTTAGATTGAACAGGGATGATGGAGGGGTGCGAGAGAGTAAATATCTTGCCGCCGAAGGCCGTTGGACCACTCGGGACTTGCGCCTTGACTAGGCACGTTAATAAGCGAGCGAGTGGCGGCGGCGCGTTTTCACCGAGTATATCAGTCGTCGATTGAGGGCTCATAACACTACCCTGGCTGGACCTGATAAGGTTTCGGGTCAGGCGTGGGTGAGGTGGCTGAAACGGCTATTCACTAGTTGCCTCCGTCAGAGCGCGAGCCTGCGCGTCCCCTCCAGCTAGAACTCACCCTGTTTGGCCCTCATAAAGAAGGCAGGGCCGCGGCCTCTTCCTCTAAATACTCGAGAGAATAATTTCCGTTTCTACGGCTCGTCGACCACCTGTCGTAAATTGGTCGCGACCTTTCCGACGGCCAGTAGGTATAGCTTCCGTTAGCGGCGTTCCATGGTAGACGCAATACTGCATCTCAGGTACTTTTTTTCTAAATGCTTTCAACTTCCTGCCCTGGGGTTCTACTAGGGTGGCACTTGTACAGATTGTAGATTGCCATCCTACCTTCACAGCATTTTTAGGCCTATTAAGCACATTCGCTATTTGGGTGAGGTTGCATTCAGCGTAGGGAGATAAGTTACGGGGTTCCACAGGGGTCGGTTCTGGGCCCACTCTTATGGAACCTTGCGTACGGCGCGGTTCTTCGTGTTGATCTCTCCGCTGGCATCAGTTTTGTTTGTTACGCTGATGACACATTGATACTGGCCAGCGGATCTCTGATCACCCGCTTGCTAAGCTCGGGAGGCAAAAGTTGTGGCAGAAAGCTACGACTTTGCGACTATGAGGCATTTTAAGTAAACCCGGACGGTTTGCTTAGAATGCCTCAAAAACCTAGGTTCTATGGTTTCACAGATTACCGCGAGGTCAGGAGCCACCCAGCTCATTGGTTCATGTTGGTAATGCGCAAGTCCAGGTAGACCGGTATATGAAACACCTCGGTGTCACACTGGATATTCGGTGGGGCTTTGAAGAGGATTTCAACCGCCTAGTCCCCCGGATTAAGAGTGCAGTTGGTGCACTGCATGGACTGTTGCCAAATCTCAGGGACCTCGGCAAGCAATTCGCCGCTTTTACGCTGGCGGTGTGCGATCTAAGTTCCTTTATGAGGCACCGGTATGGTTAAACTGTCAGGTGTCCAACACCGAAGCGTGAAATGGCCAACCGGATCGCAAGAACATACAGGACGGTATCCTTCGAGACGGCAACTATCCTGGTTCGCTTCCCGTCTTTGGAGATTTTATGACCGAGTCCTCTTGTTCCGCCAGAACGGCGTAAGCATACCAGCGTTACCGGTGCTCAGGCGGCAGGAGCTCCGACTCTAGTAACACTGGTTGGGGACAACGGTTACGATAGTATATAAAATGACTAGGTTTATCCTGCCGTGCATTCAAGGAGGAATTATTCTTTTTTTCCGGGATGTTTTGTGGTATGGGATGGTATGTGCTGACGTAGAATCTTGGATAATATTAAAAAAGATCGCCCTACTCTACTCAATATTCTGACACAAGCTGTATCCGCGAGTCCATCCGCGTGGATGTCGAATATAATAACATTTAATCTATCAACACATGTTCCTAATAATTTTAGACAATTAAAAATTAAATACAAAAGGTTTGTGTTTGCTCGATTTGACGCGAATTCTTTGAATCACGGTCGCAGTTCAACTTTTTACTTATTTCATACAACTTGGTTACGTAGGCATGGTTTCAGATTCTATATCAGTAGTAAAGTACATTCCGAAAAAAAACGGATTATTTTTAATGTAGGTACAGAAATAATACCTCGACAGATTTATTTAGTATAGATTATAATATATCTAATCACTGTCTCGAACCAGGTATCGAACTCTCGCGCGTAGCCGCCGCTAGCTTTCTTATACTGATGCCATGTGACATTGTGACGCCATTTGCGATATCAAATCGCGGATCTCATTCTTCATAATTTTATTATAAAATGTACCAGAAACAAATATCACAAAGTAGTGCAGCAATTTAGCATCGTATCTATTTTAAAAGAGCCTGGAAAGATCGAGATATCGAAATCTGCTAAAATAAACTAGTTACAATATCATCAGATTAGAATAGGTCAATTCAGAAATCTACATTCAGGGTACCAAGGTATGTAGGCATTACTTTCCATAGTCACTAAAATTGCTAGTAACTTATTTTAGATGGAAAGAAAAGAAAAGAAAGAAAGAAATATATTTATTAGAAAATTTTAGTTAGTTATTAGTAACTAAGATTAGTTACTATTAACTTACTTACTTACTTTATACTTCCTTAGGGAAGTATTATGATCTAGTGACAAAGAAAGGAACAGAGGAAGCCAAATAATCGCATGCCGACATCTATAGAATGTAATTTGACTTAGCTCAGACTTTTACTTTCGAATACGGTACCCATTTATAATGCAATATTCGAATCTTACTTATCGCACACTAATCGAAGTAAATTTTTACGAAATGTACTACTTCAGAGCGATAACTTAGGAATCCGTCCGTAGTTTCACCACACGAAGCAACAATGACGACGAGCATCGTGCGCGCGTCATACATTACATTCCGACCTTAGCGTAGGTACCTACATCCTGGTTTTAGCCTCAGCTATCTGCGATTTGGCGACTGCTTCAACGCTGCATCGCATTTTGGCGGCTTTGCACATACTACTATCGAGTTTCTGCAAAACGACTAGGGCTCTAACTACGAGCAGCACTTTATAAACAACGACAGAAGTAACTGCAGCCAACACGTGTTAGCAGCTGCAGTTACTCTATGGCTATGTTGAAGAAGCAATGTTGCGAAGACTCCTTCCCATTCATGAACCAAATAATACATCTAGTATTGAGAGACTTCGATGACTTTTGATTTTAACTTTATTTTTGTAAATATTTCTGAAGTAAAATTTGGTATCATCATAAGATTTCGCAAAAAGAAACACTTTGTCATTCCTAGCATGTTAAGATAATATTCTAAATCAATACTGTTTAGTCCTCGAAGAATTAGACAAAGTGTGCCAGGGCTGTAGTACACTTAGATTTCAACAATGCTGATATAAAAATCTATGTAATATGTGGTAACTGGTGAGCCTATTGCCATAACCGGGCACAATTCCAATCTCCAGGCTGCTACTGAGAAGACTCAGCTGAAGTTTAATCATAAGCTTGGCAAAGTCTGAGCTTAGCCAAAGTACGCTCTTTTTCGAATTAGGATTTCGAACTTGTCTAAGGCACTTGAGTTCAAAGAGATCAATAGCGACGAAACGAAAGCATTTTCATGACTTTCATTGTTACTGTGATCGGATACAAAATCTTAGAATTTATGAAAAAGTTACTTTAACAAAATCATTCGATTATTTTAGCTTAAAATCGTTTAGTGCCCAACTCAATATACATATTTTATACACCACTGCCTAAAAAGAAGGAGTGTTATGCTGTAAGGGTTCATGTATGTTTGTAAGTATGTATATCTATTTGTAGGTTTCTTTATTCCACCATAACTACTAAATGCCAGAATCGATTTCGATTTATGAGGAATCGTTAGAATCCTAACATTGTACGGGTAACATAGGCTAATACAATTTAAAAAAAAGGTATGCGTGCTCTTTTTTTTTATTAATTTCATCTTGTTTTATTCACTTGGTCGGTTCTTAGCTATGGTTGACTCGGTAGGTGGAGCTGTTGTCGAGGTCGACAAAATATGACAGGACACCGTCTGCCTACCGAGTCCGCGAGTATCCTATGAAATAAGAGGGAATGGTTCCCCATGTCCTTAGGTAGGTAGATAATCAAGATATTTATCTGTACCCCAAATATGCCTGGGGTATTTATCCGGCAGCACAGGTTCAAATCCTGCTCATAACAGTATTTTGATTAAAAATATTATTTAATGGATTTGCTCTTGATTCTAGTCTAGATCAGAATTCAGAGGTGACAGAGACAGAGTCGACGATGAAGTGAGCTTACGCAGAAGAAACCAGTTCACTCTAACTTTGAAGAGAGAAATAATATTATATTTAAAAAATTCTACGGTTATTTAATAGCCGAATTTTCACTTCAAAATATTTGCTAGTATTTTCAGAATATACCCCGAACGGCTCTAAGAATAAGTTGTTGGCATTGTAAAGGCAGCAAATTCCTATGCCGTTTTTTTTTGTAGTTTTGCACGGTTGTGTTTGGTCCCGCGCAGCAAGTGGGTGAATTTGTTTATAAAAAATGTGTTTTTTATTTTTTTAATGGTTCATGTTCAGTATCAGCGCTAGAGTCGCTCCATATATAGCACGGGTATAGATTAACAGCCAGCTTGTTTACGTATATGTCGCAGATGGATTGTAGAATCAGCTGTTTTACAAAACAGTACTGTTATGAAAAACAGCTGAACGACGTTTAGCGGTTTTACATAATTACTGAGTCGGGAGTTTCGTGTATCCCGACACGGACAGGTTAGGTTCGAAGAGGATGACGGGGGCCAGTGAGCGAGCGTAGCGAGCGAACTACCCCCGTGCCGAACTACTCCTCTTCGTGTTTAGGTTTTTTCTAACCTTACAGACACACAAATGACTACTTGAGTGGTGACTATCCATATAATATACCTATACAATAAACAAACCTGTCCCACAGTAGATATGTCATTCTGCATTACGTCTAAAGGTGGGTAGCTGTTTTGTTAAACGTATCGCAATGACAATCCAACTGAACGTCGTTCAGCTGTTTTATAAAACAGTACTGTTTTGTAAAACAGCGGATTCTACAATCCGTCTGCGACATATATATCTAGTGGCGCCCCCTAAGCCAGAGCGACGATACCGCTAATAACTGTTAGCTTTGAATTAAATCTTACTCATATTATCGAGGTATTAAAATCAGCATTTCTAGTATTGCAAATAGTACAGCGAAAGATGTGTGTCACTCTTAGCAAGTCGGAATCTATCATCTCTGCTTATCCAATTGGAAACAAGCGCGATTGTTCTATAAAAGTAATCATTCTTAGTGTACGGGTCATGTCGTCGCATTATTTTATAAGGTTTGTACTCCACATTGCGACGACATGACCCGTACACTAAGAATGATTACTTTTATAGAACAATCGCGCTTGTTTCCAATTGGATAAGCAGAGATGATAGATTCCGACTTGCTAAGAGTGACACACATCTTTCGAAAAATTTCGTTTTTTGTATAAAAAAATTACATGAAATATGAATCAATTTATTAAATACCGATAAATTTATAAATTTTTGCGGAAATTAAAATACTGTTGTGTGCAGAATTCGAACATGCGCCTCCCGGATAAATACTTCAGGCGCTCTGACCACTAAGCCATCTCTACCTCTGCTCACTACCCCAAAATCTTCCACATTATAATACGTCTTTCGGTGACGTCTTTGCTATTTATTCAGATTCGACATTTTCCTTTAGTGTACTTTGTCAATACTTACCAGAATTTGATTTGATCCTTCTTAGCAACACTATCGGAGGCTATAGGTAATAAAACATATATTTTTTCAACATCGGCTGGTTCAATTCTTGGCTAGGAATATTGACATTTCAAAAATCCAATGATGCGATTTTAGTTATCATCAAAATCGGGCCCGAGACTCGTTTGAGTGTTTTTCATCTTATAGTTTCGGATCTGGCCATCCACGTCCTCATGGAAAATTCAGCCTGTATATCAGTAGTACCTAAGGTCAGCGGTACAGTTGCACACATCCAAATTTATAAAACGTCTGAGGTCAAAAACAGCGAGCATCTAACCACTACAGAGCTAGTAAACCGAATCCTTCTAGAGACACAAGTCACTACCGCGGGCCGGGGGACGAGGAAGAAAGCGCGATTGTAATTGGTCAGTACAAAATCAACAACCGAAAAATACCTACCCTATGGCTGCTCTAGCTTGATTAACAGACAATAGTCGTTATTGATATAATCTATGATATAGTTACATAAAATTGATCTTCGCCTTCGTAATTAATACTACTGTCGACATCGAGTTCAGCATCTGTAGGTAACAACATTAATTTTTACGATAATGCTCGAAAAAGACAGAAGCATTAGGAATGGTCTATTGGGAGAAAGACACGGACACGCGCGTCTGAGTATGTACTCACGTTTGCTCAAATCACCATTTTAACTAGAGCCTTGCTGCGGATCGTAATTTGATAAAGGAATACCAAATATATATCCGTACTGTTTACTTAGCGATGAAAAGTTATGCCATCTTTTTTGTAGTTTGATGTCTTTATGATTTCCCACATCATATTACCGAATACGAAGGCATTTTGATGCGTTTTTGGCAAAATAAAGTTTTATCAAGTTGCGTTATATTTGCGTAAGTACAGGTCTGACACATGGTTGCAACTAAAACGGTCACTCGTACCATAGCCTTGATGTATGTCAGAAAACACATACGTTTGGCCAGCGTCGGGGCACTGTATGCGCAGTCAAGGGGTTTATTGGTGTTTGGTCAAAAAGTGTCCATCAAACTGAAGTACAAAACATTGCAATCTCAGTCTGTCTCAGACTTTACAGTAAAACCAACACTATGCTATGAAAATATAGAAAGTACCGCACAGACCTCAAAAAATAAGAAAGGTTCCAATTGTTCACCAGGTTTACCTAGGTATAATGAGATCGAAGTTATAACGTAACCTACACAACTATTATAAGCGCATTAAATATCAATGATAATTATATATATATATACTTTAAATAAAACTTGGATTAATTAATTGTTACAGTACGGACGAGGATGCGCGTCAAGCGATGATGCTGGACGGCGGGAAGATCAAAGAGATCCAAGTGAAATTGTTACTCAGCTCTCGGTCTGAAATGCATAAGGTGATTGAAGCCGCGCGGCAGAGCGTGCCGCTGCTCAGCCTCGCCGCCCCCGCCCCCGCGCCTGCCCCCGCCCCTGCCCCTACTCCGCCGGCACCAGCCACTATACCCCCCATTCAACAATCTCTTAATATACCTGGGCTCACTCCATTTTCAACCGCACTGGGGAATAACCCTTTATCGAGCTTCGGAATCCCGGGCATCGGTAATCCACAGGAAATCCCACAACCCGCTGTCATTGAACCACCAGCACCTCTCATCAGCCCCACCTCCAATAACACACCCAATGCTGACGAGGAGAAAGAAGAGGATAAGTTAGAAAGAAAGCGCAGCAAAGAGAAGGACAGGCGTCGATCCAGAACACGCTCAAGGTCGCGTGACAGAGAAAGGAAAGACCGCAAGAGAGACCGTCGGGACAGGTCCCGCTCTAGGGAGAGACGCCGGCGAGACCGCAGCCGCAGTAGAGACCGACGCGACCGCAAGCGAGACAGGAAAGACCGCAGCAGATCCCGTGACAGATCACCATCACGCCGCTCTCGCGACCGTCGAAACAACGAGCGCATGTCTCAAGAAAGCTCCCAGGAAAAAGCCATCCTCATTCAGGATGGGGGTCCATTGCTTGCTCTGCCTCCTTTCGGAAAGAACTCAAACATGCCAAATCCTCAAGCCCAACAAATGTTACAGAACAATATTATGCAAAACAGTCCCTTAGGACGCGAGTCGCCGATGACCCGCTTTAACGATCCCTCCATGGCCGAAGCATTTACCAAACTGCAAGAGCTCGGCAAAAAGCGTAATCCAAACGCGTTTCAGGGTGACCAGAACGGCGGCGGTAGAATGCCGAGCCCATCAATGCGGGGCGGCATGGGTCGTGGTGGGGCCAACTTCCGCCGCGATGGTCGTGTCACTCGTTTCGGAGATAATGATCAACAGCGAGACTGCTGCGTTGCGATCAGAAATGCACCGAACCACACTAGTTATGGCGATGTGCGCCGCTTCTTTCCATTTTTGATCGACAAACATGGTATTAAAATGATAAATGATAACATGGGTCGTCGCACTGGAAACATCTACGTACGGTTCTGTGACCCTCGCTCAAAGCAGCTTGCGTTACAGCATAAAACCAACGAATTGAAGGGCGCTGAAGTACTTGTTGAAGCCCTCGATGATGACGCTTATGAGGCAGCAGTTGATTCATATCTGCCATTCCGCGAAGATAATGATGAAGAAGATGCAAGTCTGGTGATTGCTGCCCCAGAAGAAACCCGACCGCCTTTCAGTGTTCTTAAATTAACAGAGCTACCACATTTTGTGAAAGAACATGATATTATAAAAGCATTCAGCGACTTTTCACTGCTTTCTATTATGGTCACAGATTGTCGTCTAACTAGGACTAAAGTAGCCTATGTACAGTTCGTAAAACCGGAAGACGCGAAACTTGCATTAGACAAAAAAGAAAGATACGTTTTCGGTCGAAGGCAGGCGACAGTTACTTCTGTGACAAACGAAGAATACGAAAAAGACAAGCTGACGAATGATAAACAACAAGAGCAGCCGAACAAACCGCAGAAGGAGCCAGAAGTGACACCGCCGCGGGATCCGCGCCAGCGACGTCAACAGTTTGAGAACGGACCCGGACCTAAGGGAGGCCCGCAGATACAAGCGCAATCACAAGGCGCACCTTTCTTCACGCCACCGTTTGCGCAACAGCAAGGTTTTCCGGGACAATTTCCCGGACCACAGTTTGGAGGATTTCCAGCGGGTGGACCAATAGACCCCCGGACGGCTGCTTCAAACTGGGCGAATCGCCCTCAATTTCCTAATCAAATGGAGTCGATGCCTATAACAAAACCTCATATCACCGCCATCTCCACTGATATGGAGGACGAACCACTCGACTGTGTTCTAATGAAAGGTCTACCTAGGGATGCAACTGACAGAACTATCGTGACATTCTTATCAGATACGGGCGCAGTGCCTGCCCGGATACATCTTATGCTGGATACGAACGGCATGCCGTCCGGAGACTGCTTCTGTGAATTCAGATCAACTCAGGAAGCGAGATTGGCGGCTACTAAACACGGACAAAATCTTGAAGGATGTCGTGTGACTGTGGACTTGGTGCCGCGGAGTGTGGTAGAGGAAGCATTGGAAGGACCAAAGCAGCCTGAAATTCGGGAAGGAATTCTCGGGAACGTTCCTCAGCCACAGCCGCAATTCTTCGAGCCGATGCAGGGTGGCCGCGGTGGTTTCCGTGGTGGGTACAGAGGTCGCGGAGGCGGTGGATTTGATAGAGGGGGCTTTGATCGAGGTGGTTTTAACCGCGGTGGCTTCGACCAGGGACGCGGCAACTACAGAGGACGAGGTGGCTTTAACGAGCGAGGTCGCGGGTTCGATCGTGGTCGTGGTCGCGGCAGAGGCTTTGGACGTGGTGGCTCAGGGGGAGGAGGTGGAGGATTTGAGAATGGTCGCATTGAAGATGACCACGACCCCGCTCTTGACGATTTCGGAGCTCCCGGTTGCGTGGTTTCCATGGAAAATGTGCCATTCCGCGCCTCTATAGACGACATAATGAACTTCTTCTCCGAGTTCGAACTGACTCAAGACGATGTTATCAGACGGTACAACGAGCGCGGCCAGCCGACTGGAGACGCCCGGGTTGCGTTCCGGACGCCGTTCGACGCACAGCGCGCAGTCAAAACTCGACATATGGATATGATCCATGACAGACGAATAAGTTTGTGTATTCTTTAGTACTTTGGTAAGAGTCGACCAGGCTCTGATTCGGACTAGTGAACATCAGTGTAAATATTGAAATAAAGTGTCTCGATATTAATTAATTTATAGTGCGAGAACACTTCCCACCGCGTGAATGGGTTATGGTATTTCAAAGATCGTTCTTTAATTGTTGCAATAGTGATTGCATAAGTGTACCGAAGCGTAGGACATTTGTATAATTAACTAGGTTAAAATTATTAATAAAAATAGTTTTATAATTAAAAATTCGGTGTTTTATTTCTCAAACGGAATACAGTATTACTGAAGTATACAACTATATCATAATTTGTATACAGAAGAGAGCATATCAAAGAACAACCGAGTGTGTCCAGGACAGGCAATAAAACACGAATTATTTCCATTAATTTAACGTTTAATTATCGCTTTGCTTAGGTACATAGTCTTATTTTAGCATCCCTTTGACTAGAACTTTGTTATACAAACTAAAGTTCGACATACCATCGCTCCGCCTGGACACGAAATTTATTATATTTTATACATAACATTTACACATTACACTTGGTTTATACATAAATACACAACATATACAAGCATTTAATATTAATGTTAAATACTTAACTTTCTAAATTCGGAAAGAAAATTGTAATGCGGGTATTATCCGACGAAAAAAATACTGCCTTCAAGCATGTTGTAGAACTTGATTACATCACTGGTTTGCAAACTGGGATTAAAATATAACGCCTTCGAATTAATGAGAGGTCATTTTAAATCGATATACGACCTGAAAATTCTTCGCTAAGCGCGTTAATTTTTAAATTCAACCATAAATCAGTAAGGCAGAAGTTAAACTTTATCTGTCGTATTCCATCAAAGTAGTAAACGCATACTATTGCAAAATATTTTATTGAACAATGTAACTTGAATACAGTCCTAAAATCATTAGTACTTGAATACAGTCCTAAAATACAGCTTGATCGAAAAAATAAAACAATAGAAAATAAAGATTAATAAGTTAGAATGTTGAAGTAGGACGTAGATATAATGGAAAGTTAAGAAATGCGTTCACAGAAAGAGATCATCAAACCGTGAATTATTATAATTAGGAATTTCAGATATTCATTTTGCTCGCAAGACTAACATAATTATTTTTGTTTAATAACTTTCGTAAGACATATTCATATTCTATTACAATTTATTTGTTATTAAGTTATTACTCAGTCCAATCTTCGGGGTTGATCGATTAGTTTCGAAGGAGGACGTAGCCCTTAGTCATGAGCTGAACTCTCGGCTATGTCACGACATCCCGAAAAATTTATGCAATTAATTACCCTTAACAATAATGAACATAGTTAATTATTAATTTAATGTTTTCAAACAAAATTATGCTAGTTAGCTAACAAGCATTGCAAGTAACTGCCTTTACATAAAAGTGACTTTTACCCAATATTTCTCTTTACATGAAATTAAAATAAATTTCCTTTGATATCTGTAGTTATGATTAAATCAGTGTAAAAATATCTCCCCGACTACTTGAACAGGTTATTCTTTCTTGACCTATCAGCCGAACATGGGCTATATGTAACCCAAAAGCATAATTAAAATAAAACTAAAATAGTTTATATTATTGTGATGAAATAAACTTAATATAGTATAATAAAGTAGTAATATGAACTCCGTGGACAATTCAATAAAGAGATGCTCTTTAAAGACGAAAAATATAAATTAAATGGGTCGTTTTCAACAAAACAAGTAATTAGTTATCACTTTTTCATGATTGTCCTTGTAATTGTAATTATTATATTTATTTAAAAAAGTGACAAATAGTTATCTTAAATCCTTTTTAAATATGTATGATTCGTATACAATATAAATTTATTTACAAAGTATAAAAAAACTGAATCTGTAAACAGGTTAAATATAATTCAAGATAAATCTTTGAAAAGCATTAACGCATGCTTAGCGAACTCTAAAGTTACAATATGAAATGGAAAAAGAATACGGTCGCGAACAGGATTCGAACCTGCGCCTCCCGGATAAATACTCCAGGCGCTCTGACCACTTAGTCATCTCGACAGTATTCTTTTTCCATTTAATATTGTAACTTTAGGTTAAATATAATTTTGTTAAAAACTACCCACCACTTATAGCAAAGTGCTGCATAGCCCTTAAAACGTAATATAATTAAGATATAAAATTAAAAACAATAAGTTACACTACTGCCAGATATTTGGATGAGAAGCGACCCGCAATACTCATGAATTAACTTCGATTTCGTTAAAGTATTTTTATTAACGGAAACCTGTTTCACCACTCCCACTGCCTAGATTGTTTTCTATGGAAGTATTAATAGGAAGTTGATTGGAATTATGTTAAAAAGTCATTATTTTTTTACATAATTCCATTTGGCCATTGCCAAAGTGTGATCAATCAATAATCCAAATACCGAGTGAGGAAGATTGTAGAAATAATGACTGGACTTTTGACTCCGATTTCAAGAGGAAGTTTAATGATTTTAATATGGAAGTATTATGAGGAAGTTCTGTGTGTGATTGTTTTGAATTTAATTACGGGAAGATATAATTATGGGCATTGAATAGATTCAGGCGTTACTTTGCGGAAGTCCATTACAATGGATGCAAATAAATACAATATCTAGCTACTTCCACAAAATTGAGGGTAGTCATGCATTACCTGTGCACCGCCCGCCCGCCCGCAAATATATGCACATACGCAAGCGGTGAAAATTCCGACTACCACCAACTACTCTACACGTGTTTCGCCCCTCCACGGGGCATCATCAGGAGCTGTTAGACCGTGCAGTGTCGGTGGCGGACACTTGCGGGCGGGCGGGCGGTGCACAGATATATATATAGATATTGTATTTATTTGCATCCATAATTATTGGCGTATAATTCGTTGACCATACTTATTAAAATAATGTTCTAAAACAAAGAAGAGGAAATTAGATTTACATGTATGCTTTTCTTGAAGTGGGTGGTAAAACCAGTATGCACATAAATGCTTAACAAATAAATACTTTTATACTCATATTTATATTTGAATAATATTATTAATTTATACATATTATGGAATTGTATGGAAGCTGTCACAGACATAACAATAGACTACATTGATTTATGCCTCACACGTTTATAACGCGTACGAAGACACGAAAGTTACTATTTAATATTTTCTTGTTTATCTCATGACGGTCGTTAAACTATTTTTTTTTTTATTAATTATTGGCATTAATTATTATAAAAATTCATAAATAGACATACAAAATATATTATTCAGAGTACGACAAGAGAAAATTCTTATTCTAACTGACACGAGATAACAGAAAGTTTCTATCCTAAATTAAAATAAATACATTGGTATGAATTATTGTAGATATTATGTAGAGTAATAGTAAGTAAAGAGTTCCAAACTTGCCAAAGTAAAAATATATATTTTTTTGCCGGCAAGCCCACGCCGTATCAGTGAATGTATTTAAAAACAACTGTGGTTATGACCATAATTAATATTTCAATCTAAAAATAATATTCTGCTTTATTTTTAAATCGTAATAAAATCTTTATTTCTTGTAAAATATTGTTTTAATAATTAAAAGGTACATCGGAATGCATC
Organism: Xylocampa areola; assembly: GCA_935421205.1. Classification (NCBI taxonomy): domain Eukaryota; kingdom Metazoa; phylum Arthropoda; class Insecta; order Lepidoptera; family Noctuidae; genus Xylocampa; species Xylocampa areola. Next base: position 9,344,407 of record OW285219.1, on the reverse strand, counting down.
ATCGATTCAGATCAGAATTAGAAGTATTTCAGGTAAGGTCACGGCGTGATACTGTTAAAATAAGTAGGAAAAATTTTACTATTTTGGATTTCGTAACCCAACACCCAAATGTGTAATCAACTCTAAGATTAGCGCCCACAAGATACTTTTCACATCAACGTCTCATGTCGTAACATGTTTTCTCAATGAGATACATTTTGAAATACGCTTCCGAGACTGAAGTTCCAGATCGGCGTAGTCGCCGACGATACGAGTATCGTGTGAGGAAGGAGAGGAGGTCTTCTCGAAATCACACAAAACGCACTGCGTCGTGTAAGTGGAACTTAGTGAAGTTCTAGAAGTTAGCAAATAATTTAACAACACTACAAGCAGCGTAATAATTATCTAGTAGGTGCAAACGCAGTCGGACTTCAGTATAAACTGTTTAAAAAAATCTAGTCGAACTACGTGGTCCCTGTTATAGTGGTGGGCCAAATATAAGAGATTTCAAAATAAGTATTTATTTAAGAATGTGATTTTATTAGACATTTATTTTTAAATACGTGTTGAAGAGGGTTTCGAAACGTTTTCCAGGAATGTTAACCAAGTAATTATTTGAGACACCAGGAAGAAAAATTACAAGTATTACACATTAAAATGTAAGACGTATATTTTTTTGGAAAGAATTACGTTACGCCTGCGTAATGTGTTTGAAAATTTATCTGTAAAATATGAAGATTCTCGGTGGCATTGGTTCACTGATTTTTGTGACTGTTTTATACTGTGGTATCTCTTATATTGGCCCACGAATATGCTTGAACTATAAACATAGCTACATTTGGCTTCACCAAACGTACGCAAAACCCAAGTTTGGTCCGTCTCACTGTAGAACGACTTACAACTACACATTGAGCTTACACTAGGTATTTATAAACAAGTTACGAGCCATTCATATATTACGTCACACAGACACGAAAAAGACGTATATTCGATCATTCGCAAGACTATGTAATCCACAAGCAATAGGCAGAGGCAATCCATAAATTATGACATAGCTCCGCTATACGTCCTAGGCTCCAAAAACAGAATACTAAGTCGAAGATCAAAAACCTCACAGATTTCAAAATTCTGCGTATCATGCGCAGAGACTGTTATTTCAACTCAGGGATATTAACAGTCTAGATTTTTTCAACATGTTCCGAAGAAACTGAACATTTGATAAAAAAAAACATTAATCGACTGTAAGTATTTCTGATTGTTTACGGACGAATTTCAGTCAATCTAAAGTACCTTGATAAGATTGTTATACGGTTCATTTTACCACTGAGCTATTCTAGCTCAGTGGTAAAATGAACCGTATAATAAGAAATTTGTAGATGGAGATTGGATCACACTCTATATGAGTCCCGATTGTAGGTTCCCTTGTTTTATTCTTAGATTAACTGGATAATAATGTAGTATGACGTAATTTATGTATGGCCTTTATAAAGGAGCACATTTGACCGCTAGATGGTGCTAGTGGCGCCTGACAATAACATACTATTTCAGTGACTAATAACAGGCCATATTTATGTATTATTATAGATTATTTTATAACTTTGTGCACTTGTTTTATTCTAATTTGGTATTCATTTGAGATAAATCTGTCAGGTCAACTAGCGCCATTGTCGCGGCAGTTTCGGTAAAGTAATGCCTCCATATTGTTCTAAGCTACAAACCTTGAAGTTCTACTCTCTCATTCCATATATAATCTCGATGACGTGACGTCACAAATATCATGCAATTTTTAATGGTAATCGGTACTGATGCTATGAAGTTTAATTGAGTGTCTGCATTGTTTGTATAGAAGTTTCTTTTAGTGGGCGATATTGAACCATTAAAGTGACTTAAAAGAAACGAAACCAAGACGCTCTAAATACAATTATCCATTATTTTTTTTAAGTAAAACATTGCACCACACTAGGAATTTCTTCCTGTTTTGTGGGTGGGGTTACAGACATATAATCTCACATGCACACACACCCAGACCCGGAACAATTATCTGTAGATCATACAAATATTTGTTCTAAAGTGTTTTTTTCTAAAGTTTCGCCCTTAATTATGTATGTATGCAATTTTCGTTTTGCTGGTACTATGATATTTAAATAATTATAATTTATAATTTCCATTTATTTCTTGGTTTAAATGGGTTACCCTTTAGTCTAGGACCTTTTTAGATACAAAATGAATTAAAGCGGATCAGTAGTAAATGCCTTCACTATATCATTGTCTCTCTCTCTCACACGTAAAACTTCATAATATACAGACACCAATAACGATTACCATTTAGAAAGCCTCAACAAATCCGAAGCTAAACCTCACAAATACAATATACAACTAAGCTACAGATTGCAACAAAACTCAACGAAGTTAACTCTCGTTTACGTTCCATTGCGTTTTTTCACCTATAATTTCATCGATGCCGTTGGTAATTCTAAAGCCATGCCGCAATGGATTATGTATACGGGAAAATCGTAGTTTTCTATACAATATAATATGGAACACAGTACTGGACTGTGTGTTTTATGTTGTTAATGAGACTCTGGTGTTCTTCTGTAGAATTTTGCCTCTACGTGTCCCTGAAAAAGGTAAGAAGTATGCTATGATTAATAATATTTATCGTTCCACTGCAGGACAAAGGTATCTTCTCATATCCCGTATATGTCCGTGTCGAGACAGGTTAGGTTCGAAGGGGATTCGTGTTTAGGTTTGTTTGTAACCCTACAGACGCGGAAATAGGAGTATCGCAAAGCGGGGCTCGTCTAAACAGTTTAGTAAGAGGACGTAATAAATAAGAATATTCGACATCTATTGTGATTTCGTGGTATACCTAGGGATTTCGTGGTATCCGTAGAGATTTCGTGAAATCGCTGGTATCCTTATTTCCCAATAGATATATATATGTTACAGTAGACCACAGAGACAATAAGATAGACTGACATCCAAATACCACAAATCTATGTTTTCTCTTTTTGTTCTGTGATTTTAGTAGATGTTATATTTAAGTAGTGACTTTCGGTAATAATAATAACTATGTGTTGTCTCTTACTTTCTACTCTTTGACCTGCTGGGAGAGTTGTGGTTGGAGTTGTGCGGACTATCGCTCAGGTCGGAGCTCGAGCTTCTAATGTCACCTTCCATCTGCAAAATAAAGTCAACACTGTAAGCCCTTTCTTCCTGTTTTTTTTGTGTTCATTTATTTGAGATCCAAACCTTGAAGGAATTAGGACTGGAGTAGTTTTAGCGGGCGTACCCCTCTCGCCACTGGCATAAGATTCCCAATCAAATACCTTTAAGTCAATGACAGTACACGATTTTTAATCGTGTGTTATACAATTTTATGTTTGTGTTTAGTTTTTTTATGTATGTTAAGACTGTTAAAGTAATGACGAGAGCTATTGTTACTTCAGTGTAAGTTCTTTTATGCTTGTTACCTCACCCCCCGCCAAAACAGGTGAGCTAATTGATTCGATATTTAGTCAGAAAGCGTCTCTCTCTGGTCCTCTAAGATCCAAGCAGTTGAACGAGTGGGAAGAACGGTGGTCCCAAACTGCTTTACTACAGCTCGGGACCGAAGATACCGAAGATATTGTTCTGTTTTCTCACCTGGCCAGCCTTTAAAGCCTTGTAAGCGATCTGCAGGATTAGCCAGGTCCACACGATGTGCAGCACCAGCAGCAGGCACAGCAGCGAGTTGAAGATGTAGTAAGCAGGGAACATCGGCAACAACATTGGGGCACGGATCGACGTGCTGGAAACAGTAAACATTACGATTAGTGATATTATGTATTGGTTTCTTTACAACCTATTGTATGATGCCAGCCATGACTATCTAAAGATGTCGAGTAAGTCTCAACTTTTTAGATAAAATTAATGTATTTTGGTTGGATTTAGATTGTGATTAACGGAGCTACTTTTTCTTGCAAGCACACTGAATATTCCATAGATCGTAATTTTTATAGTTTAGTTACTATGCTAAAAATTATAAATATTGTTTGTTCGTCTTCTGTGTTCCTTTACCATTCATTTGATAACGATGAGGCTTGTTGAGTTGAAGAGGCCTTTCCTACAAAAAACTGACAGTAAATATCTGAAATCCGCTTTGAATGAATAATAAAATAAAAAATATTTTCTGTAAACGGTTACATATCCGATATGAAGTTTTCATATCGATATGAAAAACCGTTTTTAGATATCGATATGGAGTTTTTAGACACAGCAAACGCTGAACGATATTCGCTTCGTCTCGTTTTCTCACCCGGTAACGTCATCAGTTGGACAGAGAGACGGCGAATATCTAACCACGAGATAGATATGAATATGAGAAGTTGAGTAGGCTACGTAAACGGATATGGATAGTTAGTTTTTCGTTTAGTTCGATATGATTTGATCGATATTTTAAAAACGGTTTTCTGTGTGTGGCATATCGATACGATATGATATATGTGTATATCCGTTTTTAGTTACGATATGATATATCGGACTCATGTCTACTGAGCTTGGAACTGTGTCCGATAGATGGGAATAGGCTCACACCACCACATGGAACTTATTAACAGCATTGGTGAAATATGGGTGTTCAATTCTGTACACCTCGGCCTACCCCTTCAGGGAATACAGGCGTGATGCTATGTTTATGTAATAATAATATAATAATAATAATTTTAATAAATTTTTGGCAACACTGAAGAGTCAAGTATTCTTATATTCATTTAATAATTTTAATTGAATTAATATGCAGCAGATAGTAAAAATATCGTAGAAGAACCAATATCTATACTCTAATAATAAACTGAAACTAATTTGGAAACCTTATTTGTAAATATTTTTGAATAAATATGAAAATTAAAACAGAACAAACTTCAAGACTGACATATGTCATAAAAGAAAATATGCAATTTATATATGAATATAGTAATATTATATAGTGCGGGTCATCCAGCGCAATCACAGATTGGATGATGCCGCACTTGATAGGCTACGCTCTGAAGTACAGAACAGTCGTGTCATCTCACCCCTGCCACAGACCGCGGTACAATCGTGTGCAGTGGATTTAAGGATGCCGCGGTCCGACCAAGGTGAGCAGTATGGAGATGATAGGACTGTTATTGTAAGTAGCCAGTATAATGATATAATGAGGAGTGCACTGGGGGATGCGATTCTTGAATACAGAACCACCGCGCCAGATCTCAGACCGAAACTGCCACGCTTGCCCATGCATAATAAAAATAGAACGCTAGTGTGTACCTTGGATTCGCTGCTCCCCAATTATTTGGAAAGCAGCGAAGACCTCACCGATACGCACTCAATTCTGTATTGCGCGGCTGTTGCAGCATGTCGTGTAGCTAACATCAAGTTCCCAAATAGTGACAACGCTACACGACCAAAATCTGCTGCACCAGCCTGGCAATTCAGGATTCAACGGCGTATCGACGGGGCCAGGGTACTCATCGGCAAATTAATTTCCTTCAGGGAGGGCAATACCCGACCGCGAGTGATGCGCTTTGTGAGACGGGCATTCTCAGGGACTGAAATCAGTCCCCCAGAGTATATGTCCTGTGTCACAGAGCGCATCGACTTCCTGAAGCAGAAGGTGTATGCATGGGCGAGCCGCATTCGCAGATTTAAGCGGCGAGCCGACCGGTATACTCAGAATCGCATGTTCCAGAGCGATCAAAGATGGGTTTATAGAGCTTGGGAGCGACCCAACCAAAATGTGGATGATGGGGGTCGACCGGATGATGACGCCACAAATTCATTTTGGCGTGGCATCTGGTCGATGCCCGTCATTCACACAGAGGGTGACTGGATGCGGGATGTCGAGCAAATGTGTGAAGCTATCGAAGAAATGGAGGAATTTGTCATCTTACCCCAAGACGTAGCCATTGCAACGAGCCAAATGACCAACTGGAAATCCCCAGGTCCAGATGGGTTACACAATTTTTGGCTCAAATGGCTACGTAGTTCACATGTTTGCTTGGCATCTCAGTTCCAGTCATCTTTAGAGTCTGGGTCACTCTCGCAGTTTTTAACGACTGGAATTACCCATCTGCTCCATAAAACAGGTAGTACAATGGAACCCAAAAATTATAGGCCGATCACTTGCTTACCGACGGTGTATAAGCTTTTTACATCCATTTTGAGAGCAAAAATTAACACTCATATCGAAAATAACTCTATTATGTCTGCCTCTCAAAATGGATGTAGAAATGGGTCCCGTGGTACTAAGGAGCTGCTCCTCATAGACATGACTGTTAGCCAACAAGTCCGCCGCTCTCGAAAAAGTCTGTCGACATGCTGGATAGATTATAAGAAGGCCTACGACTCGGTGCCTCATTCATGGCTCATGAGGGTGCTGGAGCTGTATAAAATTAATACAACTCTACGCACCTTCCTGATGTCATGTATGAGGCAATGGAGGACGGTTCTTCGGTATTCAGGATGTCGGCAGACCCGAGAGAACGGTGAACTGATTCGGATTGAGCGGGGAATATTCCAGGGCGATAGTCTGAGCCCACTTTGGTTTTGTCTAGCCCTCAATCCTCTCAGTACTTTACTGGAGGGTTCAGGGCTGGGTTATCCGTTGCGGAGAGGTGGCCAGGTCTTATCTCACCTCCTCTACATGGATGACTTAAAAATATTTGCCCCCGACCGATTGCAGCTGAAAATAACAGAAACGTTCAGTAACTCTATCAGTATGGAATTTGGTGTGGACAAATGTGCAGTCATGCATGTGAGAGGAGGTGCGATGGTGGAATCCGATGGACTCCAACTTTCGGATTCCATACACCTTAGGTCACTATCCGCAAACGATACTTACAAATACCTGGGTATGGCGGAGGGATTGGGCATCAACGTGGCTGACATGAAACAGTCAACAGTCAGGAGCGCTTCTTTGGCCGCCTGAAGAAAGTACTTAATAGTCTTTTATCAGGCGGCAACAAGGTGCGCGCCTTTAACGGCTGGGTTATGCCAGTCCTGATGTATTCCTTCGGCATACTCAAGTGGTCTCAGACTGAACTGGACGCCCTGGACAGGAAGGTAAGGACACTGTTAACTGCAAACCGTATGCATCATCCAAGGTCATCCGTAATGAGACTGTACATCCCGCGAAAGCGTGGGGGTCGAGGCTTTTTAAACGCCAAGACTCTACATAATCGCGAGGTGTGCAGCCTCAGGGAGTACTTTCTACATACCAGCACGGAGATGCACCGGAATGTAGTTGCAGTGGACAAAAATCTCACCCCACTCTCCTTGGCTAAGGAAAACTGGAGCAAACCTGTTGTACTCAGTACCAATGATCGCAAGGAAGTATGGCAAAGCAAGGAGCTACACGGTCGCTTTTATCGGGCACTTTATGGTCCCGACGTAGATTTTTTAGCGTCCGTATCATGGCTGCGGTTTGGTGATCTCTTTGGTGAAACTGAAGATTTTATCTGTGCAATTATGGACGAAGTTATCATGACGAATAACTACCGGAAATATATTGTAAAAGACGGGACAGTTGACATATGTCGGGCATGTCACTGTCCAGGCGAGTCTATTAGACATATTATTTCTGGTTGTTCTCGTCTTGCTAACGGCGAATACTTGCACAGACACAACTTAGTGGCCAAGATTATACACCAACAACTTGCTTTGAAATACAGTCTTGTGGAATCGGAGGTACCGTACTATAGGTATGTGCCCGACCCAGTTCTCGAAAAAGGTCATGTCACATTATACTGAGATCGATCTATCATCACTGATAGGACTGTTATTGCTAACAAGCCTGACATAGTGGTGATAGATCGATTAGAGCGCCGCGCAATGATTGTGGATATAACTGTCCCTCATGACGAGAACCTCGTGAAAGCTGAAAAAGACAAACAAATAAAATATGTTCAAATCAAATCAAATCAAAATTTCTTTATTCAAATTAGGCTAAAAATTAGCGCTTTTTGAACGTCAAACATTAAGACAGCCCCCAAAAAAGCCCACCGTTCACCGCTTCCTAGTGTTTTAGCTGGAAAGAAGAAGCGGCGCAACAAACTTCCCAGCAACACGTCTGTCTGTATCAAAATTATTTACAGATTCTATACAAATCTAAAATTGAATTTAGCTCACGAGGTTGTCGACATGTGGGACGTGGATTCGGCAATCGTTGTGCCGATAGTCGTGACGACCAACGGACTGATAGCGAAAAGTCTTGACCAACACCTTAAGAGACTCTCGTTAGACGGCTGGGTCAAGGGCCTGATACAGAAAGTGGTACTCCTCGACACGGCACGCATTGTGAGGAGGTTCCTCTCTCTGGGGCCCTAACCACCGGTAGCTTGGACCCTGTTCCCGATGCCGGCGGTTTGCTATATTTTATATTTTTAAATGTATATTATTATTTTTTTGTAATTGATATATAGTTAAAAATATAATTTATATGTAATTTAATGAATAAATGGAATAATATTTTATTTAATAGTTTACAAAGGTTATTTTTAGTACATGATGGGCTAAGAAGTATATTAACGCAATAAAAATAAAACATGATGTACACATAAATTGTTGGGTGGAGCACTGCTCCCCAGCTAGATCACCGAGTAACCTGTATTAAGGGGAGACAAGTTCACTCCATAGACGAATTTCAAATACAATATAGCGTTCATGTTTTTGAGGTTACAAAATAAATTATATTGTACTTGTACAGAGATTTTTGCGGTAAATATATAAATATGTTGACGACGTAAAGTACTAGAGTGACCATCAATTCTATTGTTACCGAGTGAGCTTACGAGCTAGACGTCTACTCACCTCCATATGAGGTAGAAGGGGTAGATGCCAACGCGGGTGCCGATCCACACCACGATGAGCATCAGGAACAGAGTGTCGCACAGCTTCTGATACTTCGCGTACTTAGACGCCTTCACCGACTGCGAAAATTACAAACAATATATTAATACGAGTGTTGGAGTACAGTTACAGTATCTATAGTTCGATATAAATAAAAATCAAAATAATAAATCATCACTTGAGAACGGGTCGATCAATTTGCCTGCTATTCTTTCGTTGTTTTCATAATTGTCAGGTCAAAGATTGTAAGGAAGAACGTTTTTGGAGAATCCACCGGGAATGTCGGTAAGTTACACCTTTGCGAAGTCAGGGCAGGTCGCTAATTTTAAATATATAGGTTTTCACCACTTATATAAATTAAACTACGAGGGGAGGTCAAAACGTTCGCGGAATGGAGGGGTTGAAGTGGGGAGACGGTATTTTTTTTACCTGGGATACTCACGGACTCAATACAACTACATATAATTACTAAGTTTCAGTCTAATCAGTTCATTAACATTTGAGATATCGCTGGATACACACATTAATCGGGAAGAAAACATGAACTATGGAGAAAAGTTAAGTTCCTCACTAAGCAAGGGAAATCACCACAAGTGATTATGGAAGAGATGTCATCTGTTTTTGGGAACTCTTGCCTTGGAAAAACAGTGATTAATAAGTGGCATACCCTTTTCAAGCAAGGTAGAGAGTCGACTGAAGATGATTCAGGCTCAGGCCGACCGATTGAGGCGACGCCCTCAGACATTGTCGAAAAAGTTGAAAAACTTGTTCTGGAAGATTTGTTTAAAGAAGAAACAAAAATGGTTAAATATCCTCCATGATCATTTGGTATGTCGAACGCCAGCATAAGATGGGTTCCGAGAATGCTCACACCGCTTCAGAAACAACAACGCGTCGAGTGTTCACGCGAGTATTTGAGTCTGTTTAGTGAAAACAGGGATGAATTTATGAACCGAATTGTTACTGGAATCGAAACTTGGGTTCATCACTATGATCTTGAGTCAAAGCAGGAGTATGCAGTGGCACAAAAATGGTGCAGCACCTCCGAAGTAGTTTAAAGTTTCACAATCGGCCGAGAATATTATGGCTACAGTTTTTTGGGATGCAGAGGGCATTTAAAAAAAGGCATGAAAAAGGTGTCAATATTACCGGAGAATACAAAGCCACATTATTCGAAAAATTAAAAGACGCCATTAAGGAAAAAAGAAGGGGAAAATCCACTCGAGGTGCGCTCCTCTTGCAGGACAATGCACCCGTTCACAAGAGTCATGTTGCGATAGCTGCCCTACACAGATGCGGTATCGGAACACTGAACCACACCCCTATAGTCCAGACTTAGCCCCTTCAGATTATTATTTATTTCCAAAACTGAAAAAAGAGCTTGAGGAAAAAAAAATACCGAAGAACTGAAGTCGGCTATTTCGACGTATTTTGAAGGCCTTGACAAACAAGACCCAACAACTTTTTTTCGAAAGTATAAATAAACTTTATGGAAGATCTGAGAAGTGTATTTGTGTATTAAGGGAGAATACATCAAAAAGGAAAAATAAATTTCCGCGAACTTTCAAACCACCCCTCGTCGATACCGCAAGTGTACATACTTTGCGTGCCATTATTAGCCTCAAAGTAGAAGCTCAAGCTGCGTCAACAGTGTCCATAGCAAGATATTAGAAAATAGAAAAAATATCTGTCAAAAATAGTTAGCCGAATAAATGGAGGTGTATTATTGCTATTTTGAATTTTATGAAGGCGAGGCACAAAATCTGACACGCTTAGTTTCCATACAAATAAACGTTCTTGCTGTATCCAGTTAAATATAAATCTATCGTGCGAATGATAACGATCAAAGATAGATGGTATCTTAAAAGTAAAAAAAATATATAGATATTTACATTATTTTATCGCATTTATAGCACCTATATAACAAAATTATTGTAAATCCTAGCGTGTTCGTGTTTTAATAGTAAATTAATACTATCTTATCTATTACAAATTTAATCAGTTATCGTATCAGATACCTTGAATATAATAATCATCATTTTACCACAGACATTGTGAAATAATAATAAACAATTCTTATATAATAAGTATGCTCCAAACAGCTTTAATGTTATAACTTAATGCAAATATTCATATTCTATTAAATATATATATACTAATAAAATTATCATAACTGGGGTCCGAGCACAAATGGTTGTCAAAAAATTATCATAACTGGGGTCCGAGCACAAATGGTTGTCAAAAAATTATCATAACTGGGGTCCGAGCACAAATGGTTGTCAAAAAATTTGTCGAGACGATAAAAGTGTAAATGTGTTGAATTTTATCTTTTTATCAACAACTTGATTTCAATTTGACGTTTAAAATCGACAAATGTGTCGACAAAAAGAACCATGCTCGCAGCGCAGGTTCACTGCTGATCATAACGGGTACAGTCAATTTAAGGCTCGGTTGAACCAACATATGTGTTACTTCAATATTTTGACAGCACACAGTAACACGTTGGTCACGGTTAAAGTTAATTTGATGCAATTGAGCCGAAGTGTTGAACTTTGAAATGAGTTTCTGAAAAGACCTTTTATATAAACCACACCGGAAACCTTAGTTAAAAATGTAAAATGTTATCTTACATGTGTTGCTCAATGTTAAAAAAAAAGTAAATAGTAATAGTAGTATGCTGATATGTCTACACATGATTACATAAAAATACAATACTCGTTCATAAATATTATAAAGTCCATAAGATAATCTGCACATAAGATAACACAAAATTGCGTATTTATGAGATCGTAAAACAATCTAAAATATTTCGTAGTTTCGTTGCCATGCATATTGATATCATTGGCTTTCTTACAACATTTTCAAGTATTATAAGTTTTTACGCCACGTTGTTCAATAACTTCACTCTTAACCTAAAATCGGTCGAAAACACTTCAACACATAATAATACAATCAACTTGGAAAAAAAACATTGAAGCTTTTATCATGCACTGTTACAAAACAAAAAATTCAACTCAATCTGTTGGGGGACAAGGTCTAAAATTCAGTAGCAAGATTTGTCCAAAACATACTATTTCTAACAGGTGAAATTAATTTCTATTTTTCAAAGAAAACATTGAAAAAATAATAGACAAGAACGGGGCTTGAACCCGCGACCTTTGACGTTCCGTTTCATCACTCTACCAACTGAGCTACCTTTTCGTGTTCAAACCTATTGAATTTTCAATCCTCTTTGTATACGTCTTAAGGAGACGCCTGGTGATATTTATCTAGTAATCATTACAGATTTACTAAACTCAGCGTTACCACTTTACAGTTGTAAATCGCCGAACAACATCCCAATCCTTTATAAATCATATATAATTATATTTTTTTAATACATGTTGAGGCCATGTAATGCCTATATTAATTTCTATTTTTCAAAGAAACATTGAAAAAATAATAGACAAGAACGGGGCTTGAACCCGCGACCTTTGACGTTCCGTGTCATCACTCTGCCAACTGAGCTACCTTGTCGTGTTCAAACCTATTGAATTTTCAATCCTCTTTGAGGATTGGGATGTTGTTCGGCGATTTACAACTGTAAAGTGGTAACGCTGAGTTTAGTAAATCTGTAATGATTACTAGATAAATATCACCAGGCGTCTCCTTAAGACGTATACAAAGAGGATTGAAAATTCAATAGGTTTGAACACGACAAGGTAGCTCAGTTGGTAGAGTGATGACACGGAACGTCAAAGGTCGCGGGTTCAAGCCCCGTTCTTGTCTATTATTTTTTCAATGTTTCTTTGAAAAATAGAAATTAATATAGGCATTACATGGCCTCAACATGTATTAAAAAATATAATTATATATGAGGTGAAATTAAATAACCGGTTCTAAAATATATATATAATATCAATATGCAAAATATGCTGGAATAAGTTAAAAAATCCAGAGTGATGATCAATAGGGTCTTGACCACCCTAAAAGACAGTAGTTGTCATATCGCATTAATCTTAAGCTTAATGAAAATAGAAAGCAATTAACGAGGTGAAGTTAAGAAACCCGCCGTTCTTCTTTTCAGATTTAAGAATAACTATTAAACCCCCTATTCTGAATACTGAATCCGCGCCTTTCTCAGGACCTCGACCTGAGATAATATTTTTTTTTATCACAAACCGATTAGTATGCCAGGACAAGTTTATGGACATATTTAAAGTGATAGCGTTGTGTCAGAACCGTAATTAGTAGCTAGTCAAATCAATAGTTTGTGCCTACCCAAATAGGAAACAGGCGTGATTGTACGTGATTGTATGTGTTTGTCTGACTAATAAAACTAGTTATAGGTATGTCATATCATCATCAAAATCATGAAGATAGTCATCTGCAAATAGTACAGCGTCGCGACTACCCTTTAAATAGTATGGCAAACCATTAAAATACATGAACAATAACAAAAGGCCCCAGTACTGAGCCTTGAGGAACGCCTAACTGAACTGAAAGTCCAGAAGACTTCATGCCATTAATATCGACGTACTGAAATCTTTAACGTAAATATGAATTGATAACTGCCTCGTTAGTCTAGTGGTCGCAAGCGCGACTACTGCGCATGAGGTCTCGGGTTCGATTCCCAGGTCGGGCAAAGTGTTTTTGAGTTTTTCTGTTAGAAAATTCTCAGTAGCCGCCCGGAGTTTGGAATCGTGCCCCGTACATGGCAATAGGCTCACCACCTATTACATGGGACTTAATAACAGCATTGGTGAAATGTGGGTGTACGACTGTGTACTTCTCTGCCTATCCCTGCGGGGAATACAGGCGTGATGCTATGTTATGTTATGTTTATGAAATAATAACACTAAGTGCTACGTTTTGGACACTATGTTTTAGTTTTCATAGAAGTGTCAAGATCAACACAATCTAATGCTTTGGAAAGATCACACAACGAAACACAAAACTGAAAATGTGATTCAATAGAGCAACAATCGCATGTAATGGTATGACTTTACTACCACGGTTCCTAACCTAGGGGTAATTACCCATGCGGAGGTAAAACGGCTATTCTGCAGAGGTACAAAACTGGTTAAGCCCTTTTTCTACAGTTTCAAGGATGAGGATGTGTCAACCAAAGAAGAAAGTAAAATTTGTTTTCCTAGCAAAATCATAGGACAAGATTGAAAAGGTTAGGAACCACTGCTTTACCGCATTTCATAGGTCGGTAAAAATACCCAAATCAATACATTAATAAAAAAAGAGGTGGGGACAACAATGCTACGAAGCTACTCTTGATAAATTAATTTATGCCATCACGGCCGCTCTATCTCAGGTATACCTACTGTATGAAATCTCTATTCTCTTATGTGACAGAATTATATGTAAAGTTTAAGCTTACCTCAACAAAAATATCTGCGCAGTCGTGAAGCAACAATACTAGCGTGCCGATCCTGTGTAAATTGCACACCCAGCTGAAGGAAAGCAGCAGGATAGTCGCAATGTGGTGCACGAACATTTGCCAGAAGTCTTTGCGTCTCACGTCCCAGAACTGTGATATGGTCAGCGACCAGTAGAACGCGGCTGATATCATGTAGTACCACCAGATGTCGTTTGTGAGACCCTGGAACGTAAAATGAAACTAGTTTACTCTAGAATCTCAACAATATGGCAAAGCCACTTTTTAAGACCTACTTCAATAGACCCATTATAACATATGTTTGAGTTTATGTGCACCCAAGGTACAAAAAACAACCGGCAAAGTGCAGGTCAAACTTGCGAACGCATGGTTCTTTTTGGTTTTATTATATGCCATGATATATGGATTCCGTTAAGCATCCTTTGGGTAAAGATATCCTAAAAACTTTTTTTAAGAAAAACACATGCCTTTCTAGTAATATACAGAACTGAATTAATTTTATATGCCGGATACTCAACGTTCTCATTCCATAGTTAACGTTTCAGTTGAACTTTAAATTTATACAATTCCTTTCAAGCGAAAGGTATAATTACGTTGTAAAAAAGTAAAAGCAATATTGACTGTAATTACTGAACACTTAGCAGCTCAATTGTACTGTTTACAATCTAATTAGTGGAACCATTATTTCAATTCACAACTGACAGCGTTAACGCGAACTAATTGCAGTGGTCGCGGTACTCGAAAACAATTGTTCGTCGGTCAAGTAAAAATGTTTGGTAAAATATTTGACATTGAAGGGAAGAGGTTGTTGTTTGTCAAATTGTTGAGCGAATGTGATACAAGGTTAGATACTCAATGTTGCATTAACCTATGTATTACTGAAAAAACAATAAAATATCTCTTAACATTGACCCAGAGCTACATCGAGATCAGTCGACGAGTTCTTTACACTTACATGCATCAATAAAAATATCGTTTGTTTACCCACTGACATTTGACAATCTGTGAACTTTGGCTTTGTTTATAACAAGATTATTCATGCTTATATTTCTGAAATGAAGTGATTTAATATTTTATTTTGTTTACTACAATCATTGGCTGAATGGGTATAAGCTTTTCTATTCCATACAATTATTAGCACAACTGTTCCTGCAACTCATACTGCGCCGTTGTATCCACTTTATCTCATTATTATCTACATTAAGAACGAATATAATAAATACAAAAAGTATAATTAGAATTTCACCTGATGAGGATACCCAACATAACACTGATCGATGTCCCACAGCCATTCCTTATCCCAGAGCGTGTACAGCCCGAAGGAGAAGTTGCAAGTATAGAAGACGACCTTCCAGGCATTCTCGCAGAACTTCACGAGGGTCGACGGCTTATCCTGACCGCGCCGAAGACGCCACCAGCGTTGAATCTCCCGCTCGGAAATATCGAGCTTTTTGGCTATAACCGCTGGCTGAAAATTGTTATCGAGTAAGAAGATGATACCACATTCCTGATTAAAAAAAAAAACAATTTAATTGATAAGCCTACAAATTGTAGCTTTGAACATAAAGCGGTGAAAAAAAACCAGCACACACAACTGAAATATGTTCTCGATGGAGTGTAGAGCCATTACAAAGGACTACGAGCGATTTAAGACTATCGCGACAGATCTGAAACCAGGTTGTTCATTCATTAAATGGTAAAAAGAAGATTGATAACCTTTTAGGAATTCAGTTAAAATTCGTTTGGGTATCCGTACTAAACGGCAGTTATTTATACAAAATACAATGGTAATTATGAATTCCAACGCTTCGTGAAAAACCCGATATTCAGACGCATAATTTGATTTAAATGGAAAATAACTAATCTAAAAGAAGTTGTGTTGCTTAAAAAATCCCTATATATTAGGGGTAAGATTTACACACTACCAAAACATCCTTATAAAGATTTCATTTAGTGCAGGAGATGGAACCCAATACCAGAAAAATACCCTTAGTTTAGTAAAGCACTGCACGAATAACAGATTCGTCCTTGCTGTTTACCTTTGACCTCGGACTCAATCGATATTAAGTCTGAGTCAACTAGAGTGAATTATTTTTGACCTTAGCGTGAACTATTTCCGATTTCTATCATTTGCTATCTTGACATATAATCAAGTCTACTGTAATCTGTGTATGTTCGTTAAACTTTAAATATTTTATGAGGCTTTCATTAACTTATATAAATGGAGCGATGTTATATACATTTTAAAGCAATGTCAACAATTTAACATCGATAGAATATATAGAATGTCTAAAAAAATTAGGAAGGTCGTACATATTTGCTTTGTTCGCCCCACGATATTTTCACACCGAACTGCAGTTTTTTCATGCATTCATCAGTACCTCTGGTGTAAAAGCTGACCTGTAGAGCAGTTGATACAAAGGCTAAACGTTTAACCTGTAAATAAACTTTGGTCTGGAATCCTTGAATTCGGAATCGGTTTAGATACTTCCAAAAAGGGTTTTGGCAGGTCACAAAGCAAATGAGATAAGCTTACTATGCATTCTCAATCATGCAGGTCATGCATGTCATGACATTGAAAGTGCCAGCTGTTACGACCTTCTAATTCGTCATGAGTTTAAAAACAATAGGGCTAATAATTAACGGGTAACCAGACCCACGCCTGTAGAGACGCCATTCCCATCATTAAACAACAGACGTGACATTCATCACGGCAGCACTGTAGCAATAATCAAGTTAATCATTTATTATGAACCGAATACGCCTACAAAACAACGTCAAGCACCACTCATGATTTAGAATATAAGTGCTTACATTATTGAATAGGTGTCTATTTAAACATGCCCATAATGCGTAGGGTCATAATATCCAAATTTTATTGGGTACTACATGACCCGGTGTACTTCGTATTACCTCGAACGTAAAATGTTTGACAGGAAAGAAGGTAGAACAGTTTATATGGGCAAATAAAATTGTTTTTACTATCTTCCTCGCAATTTTTCTACATTTTGTCACCGTTTAAACCTTCCCTGGACTACGACAAACATTTCAAAACCAAAATCAGCTAAATCGGCCAAGCCGTTCCTGAGTTTTAGCGAGACAAACGAACAGCAAATGATTTTTATTTATATAGAAGATAGATAGATTTCTTGAACTGGAATATTGTAAAAATGAAGGTATGAACGAAACTGCAAACATTTATTTTCCCACACTAGATTCCTTATCAATCAAATTATACGGCACGTATACGATATGGAGTATTGCGGAAGTAGAGTTAATACAAATATATTGTATTCGAGATATCTAATATTTTATAAGCCGTTAGCTTACGCCCTAAACCGCGCAAACACGTTTTAAAATATCTTGACAAGTTATCATAATATATCATATCGTTAAATTATATGTATGTCCACCTACAAAACAGCACGCAGTACAGCTTTTGGTTATAAAAACCTACCATATATATGGCTGTGATTATCAGGTAAAGGTAACTATTTACGGAATAGAATCTCCAGAAGTATACTACTTTCTTTTAGTTGCCGTATAAGACCTTCAAAGAGAGACGTTTACTAGTTTCGTAGTTAGTTGAGAATCATAGTCATCGTTCCACTGTTTTAGACTTTTTTTTTGTCGGACTGTCTTGCTCGTTTCAGAATGAATTTTCTTGATTTATTGGCGGAGTTTCGTCGATCCCACAACTTTTCAAAGTAACCAAAACGTGACCTCGAAAACACCGTTTACAAAGATTAAAACACATACAACAAAAAATAAGTTAATGCTGTATACAATTTATTTGTCGTTATCATCACCGGGCGGCGGGTGGCGGTCATCAAGTAGTATTCACATACTAGTATTTACAGCAGATAGCACTGATTACATCGTTTACCGAGCATTTGGGGAACACTTGATAATAATGACATTCATTCTTTCATATATCAATAGCGTTAATCTAATAAAAATAAATATATTCCTATCCGTGTAACATTTATATTATTATCTCTGACAGGTTTTCGTACAAGGTTGTTGAAATGAGGCGACGACGTGCGTGTGAGCAACTAAGTATATAGCAACATTCTCTGTAAGTACTTATTACCATATATCATCATTTAATAGGTAGGCCAAAGACTAACCACCGCCTATTGACATCTGTTATACCATGGACGTTGTAGTTGTAGATGCGTCGCCTACATGGTCAAAAATCAGAGAATGGTAAGATGGAACTAATGCTGCAATTAAACCAAGCAATTGGTTACCCAAGAATTTGCATAGAAAAGCTTTATATAATAAAGTAACGGTTATGAAAAATAAAGCTAAGTTGGTGTAACAGAGCCTAAATGTCTGAAAATGTACTCTAACGCATTGCTTTCTACAACAGTTCTATAATGATTGCCTTTTTTAACTCCTACAAAATATCCTTGATTTTTTTAACGTATATCAAACAATATACTCATGTTTGTTACAGGTTACTGATACTTAGTTCAGATGCCGCAAGCCATACGTCAAAGTGAAACGGAATAAGCCGATAAACCAACGAGTAATATTATTACGTATTAATAGAATTATACGATAACGCAATAATTATTAAGTTTACAATTACCTGCTTTAGCTTAGGTGAAGTTTTGTATATCTTCTCAAGTTTAGGGTTGTTCGGTGCTCGTCGAGGTTTTGTGTTCTTTATGCCCAAGTATGTGCCAAATGGAGCGATGCAAAGTCTGCAAGAAATGTAGCCTTGGTTTAGTTTTTTATACTGACTTGAGTTGGACTAGACTAGTTTATCAGTGAATGAAATAACATAACATAGCATTACGCCTGTATTCCCGAGGGGTTAGGCAGAGGTGTATACAATTCTACATACACATCACACCAATCCTGTTTTAAGTCTCGTGTAGCATGTTGCCATCAACAAGTTACTGAGAATTTTCTAACAGAAAAAGCCAATAACACTTCCCGACATGGAAATTGAACCTAGAACGTCATGCTCAGCAGTCGCGCTGGTACCACTAGACCAACGAAGCATTATGAAGTAAGAGACAGTGTTTCAGTTCTACCGGGAGCGTGACGGTGCCAGAGGCGATGTCAGCATCAACGATAGCACCAACAAAGTAGCAGAGCATGATGAACAGTCTGTACATGTATTTGTGTAACACACTTAGCATTTCTATTAGTAAAGCATTTACGAAGACGCTATTTACTTATTTTCTAATTCGCTTACACAGTAAAACATACGCAAATTGTCCAACTTTAGACACCAATGATTAAAGTTGGGCAGGTTTTTAAGATTGATGGTAAAAGTTGTTACGTCGCACTGCATGCTCTGAGAGGCTCTTATCTCAGTAGTTCATATTTTGCATTAATGATAAGGCACAGCAAATGTTTGGCTGCTGTAGGTCTCTGCTGTCCCACATTTTAATAGCACATAAATTTAATAAAATACATCACCACAAAGTAAATAATGGATATACATATGAGACCATTTACTTCATCTGAAATAGCTATAAAAATATAGTTATATTGTACGGTATTTTTATTATAAGTATACAATAAAATTGTAATAATATTTTAATAATCTACAGGTTTCAAATACTTGTAGTTCTTTTGAATTATATAGGTAGATAAGTGTAATATAATTAGATCATATCGACATCCCTAAATCGATATAAACTAACAGGAATGAACGCACAATAAATCGCTTGTCGTTTTGATTAGGTTGCACTGGTCGTGGTCATTTAAAGGTACTTTGAAATTAAGAATAAGATTTCTATGGAAAAGAAAGGGAAAACAACTCAGTATTACTCTTTTAAAAAATTGATTTACGAAATTTTTGGTACATTAACATTATCCGGTAAAAAAATCAATAAGTGATAACGATGCAGATATACTTCCTTGTACGCGTAAGAACAATAGAAGATACAAAATTGAAATAATAGTTATTCGTACTACTAATCGATTTGGACGTAAAATGAAGAAGCTTATGCCCAGCAGTAGACTCTGAGCGCGCAAGGCAGAGGGCAATTGCTTTTGCAAAACTTAGACGACAGAGTTGCCTGATTGGCACAGAGTAACTACCAATAAATATGTCAAAGCACTACATTAATCAATGAACTGAGCAATGACAAAGCGACAAGTCCATGAACCAATAACTTTCACCAGACGATAAGGAGCTGATATGTTCTGTTATTCTTTTACTCTCGGATAAGAGTGGCAATCTGTTTAATGTAAATTGCAAGGTTTTGAAAGCGAAAGAGGTGTGTCAGAATCGTAGCAAATGGCATACGATAGTCTCTGCCTACCCCAATGGGATACAGGCGTGATTGTATGTATGTATGTATGTACGTATGTATGCACGGCTTTTTTTCCAGACGTCCACTTTTCGTACTCTAACAGACAACCTATGTTGGGATCAGCTGCCAGTATCACCGGAAATGCGTCTGGCTCGTTATCGGTCAAATACTCAATCGCTTGTATAAGATCCGCGTTCACGGTGATCCAATAATGCAACATATGGGACGTAAGTCACTTCTAGTTCGGCAGGCTTACGTCTTAGTCAGGCCCGGTAGGTTATTGCGATCCCATTATAGATACACTAGCTGACCCGGCAAACGTTGATTTGCCATATAAATAAAAAAAAATGGGGTGGACTACCCCTAACATTTAGGGGGATGAAAAATAGATGTTGGCCGATTCTCATAGATACCGGATAAGCACAAAAAATTTCATCAAAATCGGTCAAGCCGTTTCGGAGGAGTATGGCAACGAAAACTGTGACACGAGAATTTTATATATTAGATTCTCCAACAGACAACGAAAAGGAATGTTTTCTTATCATATTACTTTCTTGATGTCTGTATGAAATGTCGATCGTAAATTAAAAAGTTAGCTTCGTTTTTACGGCTTCAGTCAGTGGAACTCACTTACACTGTCAATTACTGAGCGAAGCCATATTGCTTCCTGTGCGCTTCGAATAAACCACAACTTAACAATAAAATCAGATTGTAAAAAGCCTGTTAAAATTACTCTCAAGTAATAGAGATTATACATATTCGCACCTTAATAAAAATAAATAATCATAAGTAATGCCTCCTACGAAAACAAGTGATGGTATCATTTCTACTGTGTGATTTGTGTAAAATTCTCAGTAGAAGTCTGGAGTTAGGGTTACCACCTATTACATGGTAGGTACATAATAAAGCTATAGGGCAACATTACTCCTGTGCCTAACCTCTCGAGGATACAGGAGTGATGTTATGTTAAGTAAACATAACATTCATCACTTACCATTCCATAGGCGAATATAAAATGTCGCACTTTTCGTTTTCCACAAGACGTATTCAATATTTGAGTCAAAAAGTAAATTAATATTAATATTCCTAAACAGATACTTAAAAAACCTACAATAACCAATATCTGTATAACATTGTACAATGTACACAAAAAAAAGATGGACAAGTTATTACCATAGGTTAAGAGGGGCATAACCATGTCAATTCAATTTGATCTAGCCAATCAATAAAAACGAGTCACAGACAGATAGACACAATAAATAGATAAAAGTAATAACGTAACACATCTGTTATCACAACCAATATACATAATCTATACCATTGATTGCTGAATTATCATTAGATAAAAATTGAGACTCAAGGTGATTAAGAAGTATTAATTATGTTATGAGTAACTATTAGTACCATGTTTGTTTTAAATTATAGTTTTAACAGGTAATGATGTTTTCCTTGAACCATCTCATGTGTAAAGTTCAGGGAGGTCAAACCGATCTAGTGGTGTGTTTTTACTGTTATTGCACAAAAAAATTACAGACATTGAGATAGAAATTTGTGTGTGACTGGGGTTTTAAGGTCATAGATACTTATTTCTTGGTTGAAATTATCTGTAGACTGTAGAGGTATTCCTTATCTAGCCAAGTAGTGCTTGGAACAGATCCTTCACAGTTACCGTTGAGCACAGTAAATTTTCATATTTTACCATAGCAATAATAACAATACAACGTTTTCACTTGTAACATATTCATCTTAATTTTTTAAGTTATACTTTGGTAACTATTTATATAGATTTATAAAAGAAAACTTTCAGACGCCAATGTAGCCTTCTCGGAAGATGGAACACAGTATTTGTGTAAAACTGAAAATTATACATACATAAGTGTATAAAAGATATTCGGGTCATTCTACAGTAAAATTCACAGCAAACATCTCAATATCTGTTCAGTAAGTTTTGGTTATACCTATTTATTATGTGAGTTACTATTATTCATGTACTAAGTATTTTTCATTATGACTGTAATAATTAAAATTAAACAGACATTAGTTACAAGCCGATTCAACAAGAAACAAATAGGTAATTCATAAGAAAAACTAAGGAAATTTTGACTAATAATACTTATGATTCATAACTGTACAATTGAAGTAGGTATTGTGTATTATGTTTGAATCTTTTACTTAGTAATGAGGAAAATATTCATAAGCAACATAAAGTTGCAAATATGTATTGTGAGATTTTCTCAAAGGATTTTACATAATTCCTTGTTCGTTTTGAACCATACAGCACTGTCTATTTTTATTTTTGTTTATAGGCCTAATTGTCGGGAAGTTGACATAGGATGATATTCAAACTAGGTAATATATCTCTTTTCACCATATTTTGCCCAGCATTGTTATTAGTACTTTTTCTCGCAAACATTCATAGAATCAATATTAATATAAAGTGATGCATATTCCCACAACAATTCTATGTTTTTAAGAAGAATTCTGTAATATAATTCACATAACAGAAAGGTGTATGTTCATTTTTTTTTTCTTATTATAACATAGCTCCTTGGAATTTCTAGCTATATTGTGGGTGTGTTACAGGCTGTCTCAAGCTGTCTTACACAAACACACACCCAGACAGAACAATTATCTGTAGATCATCAAATCAAATCCTTTATTTGTGATACACAGGAAATACAAATATTTGTTCCGTGCAGGAATTGAACCTGCAACACGCGGCGCAGCAGCTGGTCTCTCGACCACTGTGCCAACCATGCCCTGTTGTTCTAATAATTTAAAATTATATGAAAATGTCAGTTGAACTCCTTGGATTTATGTTTTGATTCCAATTGCATGAAAGGAAATCACAGTTTAATGGTTCATCATTTTTGGTAGTCTGAGGTCACACTTCCTGTGTAGTATGGATTATATAAATATTACTAACACCTACTTCAATCAGGACTGTGTCTATGACATTTGTAAAAAAGAAATAACAGTTTTTTCTGAATGGCATTCTTGAAGCTAATAGTAATCACGACATTTTTTAATTTTTACCGGTTGATGGCAATAGGCTCACCACCTATTACATGGGACCTAATAACAGCATTGGTGAAATGTGGGTGTACATTTGTACCACTGTGTACACCTCTGCCTACCCCTTCGGGGAATACAGGCGTGATGCTATGTTATGTTATGCTATGTTACATTTTTTAAGCTGTACCACACAAACAAAATAGTGTTGCTAATATAGGAATGGTACCAAAAATGTGTCAATTACTTTAATGTTGATTTAATCTTCTGGTAATTTGAATAGTGCCGTAATTTGTGTGTCAACCACGATAAAGATATAGTAAAAACGGTACATAAAAATTCCATTAGATAAAAATTGTCTTTATTTTAAAGACCGACATACTGATATTTTTCAGAATTTTGATAGTTTTACATTGTTTCATTGAGGTTTAATAAAATTTCAAAAAAGAACATGACCCAGTAATTATTATTTTTTCGTCCCACGATATTAAGCTTCACGCGACATCACGCGATTAGGTTATCGCCCTTGTCGTTTTTTCGATCACCTTCCGAAAAATTATTAGAAAGGATATAGTTACTTACTTCTCTAACACGTAGCGCAGGAATATAAACACAAATGCTAACGGTATAGGATAGAAAACGTGCGTATGATCGGTGTAAACCACCGCCTTAGCGGGACCAGGAGCGATGTCTGCCCATGTTGTGTTCGGTGGCAACCACACGTCTTCACTCCAGAACTTTTCGAGGAAATACCTCAACATATTTGGCACAATTCTGTTTTGATAACTATTTTTTTAATCCAATTCAATTAATAATTTACAATGTGTACGAGCACCTCACGGCTTCATTGAGAAAAAGTGACAAATCGGCATAGAGTTGCCATACGAAATCTAATAAAATTACCATCATACCAACTGGCACGCGGTAAAAAAACAAAAATGTTAAAAATTATTGAATTATGATTCTAATTTCCATAGAATTAGAATATTTTTGGTACCCCATAGAAGGACTTAAGAGCTCATAAAAGTGCTACCGATTTTGAATTGTCAATGTGTGCGTGTAATAGTAATGTACAACGTGGAAATATTGACACATCTTCTTCTTCTTCGTATGGTTAATGAACAACCTAGTGTCAGAGTTTAAACCACCCGTAGGCCTCCGACATGGCTTTACACACCATCGAGGACATCTCTCAGGTGTGCTGGTTTCCTCACGATGTTTTCCTTCACCGTTTTAAGCAAGTGATAATTAATTTCTAATACGCACATGACTCGAAAAGTCAGTGGTGCGTGCCTTGGATTCGAACTTGCGACCTATGACTTGCCAGTCCAACAGTCTTATCACTAGGCTATCACTGCTCTATTATCTTGACACATATCAATTATCGAAATAATATTTCTGATGTAATTGGTATACAAAATGAAAATATTTTGAATCAAATTATGTTAATAAAAATAAAATCACAAGGGTAGGTATTATTGAATGCACTTAATTAATTAATTACATTATTATAATAAAAACATTTAAAAGCAGCTTTTAAGGACCCTAAGCAGTGTATAGAGTATGACTGATTGAGATGATGATTGACTGAATGATTTTTACCTACCTATCCTAATACCATTGCGGAGGTGGTCTGGACTCAGCTCAGCACACGCTTGAGGTGTGCCCTGCCTAGACCGCTGAGCGGCGGGTACTAAGAGCCAGTAACGGCCGAGACCTGTCTCTGCCGGCAGTAGTGAGGGCTACACTGATAGATAAAGTGAACTGGAGAGGAATGGCTTCCTTTTGTGAGACCCTTGTCGTCCAGCAAGCGGCCGCCGAGCGGGATTGTGAGAGGTCCGATCCCTCTCGGACAAGAAAGCGTCTAGGAGGCAAACGCCTCGGCGCCTAACAGCCGAAACCCTGCCTGTATGATTTAAGACAGGGGTCCTTTGGGGTCACAGATGCTTAGAGAGGGGACTCTGTTTACCCATCGTGATCCCAGAGAAGACGGTGGCATATTGGTCACGTGCTATCGTGCACAGCGAGGCTTAGGGGAGACCCCTATACAGTCTCTCCAGGCATGTGCCGTAATAGGCGCTGTATAGTGGGGGTGCTGGAGCTGGTCTATTACGTGCCTCCCTCCTGATGATGCTGATGTTGACTACCGAGGTGGTTTTAGTGAGGTACCTATGAATCCCTCTTATACATAAAGGCCGGGCGTGTTTTTGGAAGGCTTCTCCCCGAAAAAATATATTGGTATATCTTTTCTAATTTCTTCTTTTTCTTTATTTTTCTTCTTCTTTATCTTGATTGTTTTCTTTATCAATTAGTCTCATCCATTATTCTTTTTCCTTCGCATCGACAGGAAATCTTTTAGTATAAATTTTTTTCATAAAATTGAGATATTCTCTTGAATTTGTAGTAAAAAATATGTAAACAACATATTCATTACGCTATCACATATAGGCTCAGTGCTCACCGCCTAAAGGTGATAGCGCAGGAATCACCAACTAATTTCATTCGGGGTCTGTTTTTAAAATTATTATTAGTAGCGCAGTTCGTTAGATGATTATTAACAACCAAGATTCTCACAAAGTAGGTTGACGGTCCAGATTCGAACCGTATTTGGAGACTACTGTAATAGCGTGATTAAATATATTTATTAACCTGGGCCACTAAGCTATGCTAAGCTTCTTATACTTATGTTACAAGCGTTCGGGCAGACACACCGACAAACAGACAGAAACGTTTCCAAACATTTGGGTTTCATCTTCTGTATCGTATTAGATAACGCAATTAAATTTTTGGAAAAATAATCAATGTGCAGAGATAGTTGGTACCTACATCTACACTTTAAATTAATTCTGATATCGGAACTTTTTGTTCAAAAATTTCATCGACACAATAGTCGACACTGACAAGTCACTATTTTGTGTACATGAAATGAAAATTTATATTAGAATAACGTCCTCAATATTGCTTTTAAGACCATTGTTTTTTACTACAGAGAAAATTCACTATTTTCTTGATAGGATTTGGTTTTCCAAATAAATTTTCTAAAGATAGTTTTCTCCAAAATATGGCCATGAAAATATATGCTGTAGTTGACAATTTACCTGTGAAATTAATGTTGTTCTGGATTAGATATAAATAAGGTGGTTGAATGGAGCGCTGGAAATAAATTGTATTTCAACGTGGGCAAATGTTCAGTATTATCGTTCACGCGGGCGCGCAATATAAGTCAGTTTCAATATCATATGGACGGAACTCCGCTGCAACGTGTCACTGAAGTTAGGGACTTAGGCGTGCACTTCAACGCAGACTTACATTTTAGGAAACATGTCGCCATAGTTTGTAAGAAAGCATACCGCAATTTAGGAATGATGTTACGACTTTCAAACCACTTCACCAATATCTGTGCTCTGAGGGCATTATACGAAGCCCTTGTGAAAAGTCATTTAGAATGCAATGCAATAGTCTGGGCACCTCATGAAATTAAGTACAAATTAATGTTGGAACGCATACAAAACAAATTTCTAAGATTTATGTATTTTAAACAGTATGACGTATACCCTTGGTATCCACTGCTGTATCCTACCCTGTTTCTATTAGGTATTATTGGCAATTTCAAGCTTGAGGTGAGAAGGGAGCTAGCTCTCTCCACTTATGTATTTAAAGTGGTGCGTGGTGAGATACACAATCCAGCCGTGCTAGGGATGGTTGGGCTGTGTGTCCCAGATGAGTACGTGTCGCGCCGGCGCCGGCCTGTACCTATTTGCGTGAAATAAATAAATAAATAATTTTTATATGACACATCGCAGTCACCAATAGAACACGTAGGCATCGCTTATAAATTTTAAAACTGTATAAAATATACAGGATTCACTGACAATACAGCAAATATAAGTTAACGTGATTTTTTACAGTGACACTGGAGAAAACAACATCTGCCAATAGTGCTCTACCGAACCTAAATATGCATTCTTTTTCTAACATGTGATATATCCGTAAGAGATCCCATCGCCATAGTAGGCTTTGTAGGTCTTTTTCTATCCTACGTTTATGCTAATTTCATAATAAGCTGGGGGCTGAGTTGCCCACGTCCGTAGGAGTGCACTCTAAAAATGGAATCCCTACACGTCACGGCCGCGGCTGACTACCACCCACCCATACCCATACCGTATTCCGTAAAGTGACCTAGTCGTGTTTTTGGGAGACGGGTCTGGGCATTTGCAGCAACTTCCCAACTATCGTTCTCCCCAAATCTATCCACTCTACTTAAGAGTGAATAGAATTATTCTAGATGTATACGTGCTCCATCCTCGGCCACACCGTTGCTTACTATCAGGCGTGTTGGAGGCCAAGGTAGTACATTTTTTTATGAGAGCGGCTTCTCGCTATTCCGACACTCCTCCTCCCCTGCGGCCGCCATCTAACGGCGGCGACCCCGTCAAGGCTGCGGAAGGCAGAGAGAGAGCGGCGCACCGACATACCGGCACTCCTCTCCCGCCGCGGCCCCCATCCTGCAGCTGCGGTGCCGCCCATACGACGCCGCAGCCCACCTCAGTTGCGACACTCCCCTACGCCGGCGCAGCTTACTTTATTGCATACGGCTTGCTTTATTGGCATAGCAACAGGCATTGTCATTGCATAGCAAGCAAATCAGCTCCATGTCAATGCCAGAAATAGAAGATGAAATTATGCAAAGTATTCTCAGCCTCAAAGACAACTGCGCTTTAGGTTGGGATAAAATTCGTGCTTCTTTAATCAAGTTGGCTAGACCAGTCTTAACTCCTGTCATTCATTATATCGTTAATCGCTGCCTCACGACCGGAGTATTCCCAAAAAGCTTCAAACGAGCTGTTGTGCACCCCATATTCAAGAGTGGAAATAAAGACAATCTTAGTAATTAAAGACCAATTTCTGTTTTAACCACCTTATCTAAAATTTATGAAAACATCCTTAATAGAAGACTTAAAATTCCTATTAAAAACAAATTAATCGCTGACAACCAGTATGGGGCTGGCAAGTCTACCGACGATGCCGTCCTGGATGTGACTAATACAGTAATAGGTAATATTAATAATAAAATGACACAGTTTTAATCAGTTTTTTCAACAGTTTGCATCTTCCTAGAGTTTCAAAGGCCTT
The DNA here is from genome assembly GCA_935421205.1 of Xylocampa areola. Taxonomy (NCBI): domain Eukaryota; kingdom Metazoa; phylum Arthropoda; class Insecta; order Lepidoptera; family Noctuidae; genus Xylocampa; species Xylocampa areola. The sequence continues at coordinate 9,315,748 of OW285219.1, read as the reverse complement.
TGACACTGTCTCTATTTTAACTCTAACCGTCCTGCAGAAGCTGCGTCTTTTCTCCCGTGTGTGTTCACTCAAACTCTTTGGTAGAACTAATGACTGTTATTGTTATTTATTCGCTAAATTATGGAGTACCACAGGGCAGTGTGCTTGGGCCAACTCTTATCTTCGTATTCATGAGATGTATTTGATAAAAATGAAAAATTGTAGAGTTGTTGCTTAATTAAGCCGATGATACAGTACTTTTGGTTCTAAACAGTACTTGGGACAGATTTAAGGAAAGCGCCGAGATAGCTCTCAGTGAAGAAAAAAAATGGCTTGATCAAAACCTTTAATATAAATAAATCACAATATATGACTTATTCTCTTAAAACAACATCTCAACTATCTAACACTTTATCAATCTGGGGGTACTCATGTGAAAAAATATCGAATACATTTTGTGATTGTAACAAAATTACACGCACAGATATAATTCAGTCACAATAATCAGTTAACAAACAGTCACAATAGATACTTAGTAACTTGTACAAGAAAACTTGCGATTGTCTTTAAAAAAATAAGATCTCCCGCAGACTTTGACACCCTAAAAACCGTTTATTACGTGCTGGCGCAATCTATCTTCGCCTATTGTATTACATCCTAGGGTGGCGCTTGTATAACGGATATGATCTGACTAGAGAGAGCTCAGATGTGTATTCTTAAGATCATGGCCCACAAACCCATAAGATTCCCCACGTCTGAACTTTACACACTTTGCAGAATCCTTACAATCCGATAACTTGACATTTCTAAAGTCACTGCAGCGCAAGGGCCTCGTCTCATAAGAAGGCACGAGCATTGATCACCACGCTAGCTCGGGTTGGCGATTTCAGAGCTAGGTCCAGGTTTCTTCGCTGTTTTCCTTCACCTTATGTCTGTGATGTCTTAGATTAACTAAGAAAGTAGATATGACATTGAAAATGTCACGGCTGGCATATATACATGCCAGATTTGAACCCGCATCCTGATGATTTGAAGAGGCAGGCCCATAACCACCACACCTATCATACGATATATAATTTGGTGTGCCCATAATTTTATGACGTCATGTATGATATTTGTTACCTTCGGCTTTTGGAGTCCACAAGTTTTGTCGTGTCCATTATTCACATGTTCCCATTTAATACCACAGTTTAACACAGTCAGGAACCAGCCATTTGCCCACAATCTCAATACTTTGAAAAATATTTATTACCTACACCGTTTTTTGTTAGTGATAGAAGCCTACACCACATTTTATTCTAATTAAATGATAGGATTTTGTTACTTGCCACCTACAAGATGCTATAATGATACAAAAGAAAGGCCTTGCCCACCATAAACCCTCCGAACTTGAATAGCTTGAATGTATAGCGTTCACACATTCAACATAATTATATTCTTCTTGATATTTCTAAGGGTAACCTGAACTGCAAGAGGATTGTTTAAAAGCTTGAGCGAGAATTTATACTCTGAATGTATTATTTCAACTTATAATATTTACTTTTCTGTACGTAAAAAACGCCATACAACTCAATGAATAAAACCAAATTATGTTTCGTATTATTTTATTGTTTTATATCGCATACAAAAGAGACTATTTTGCAAATCAACTATCGTGAATTAACCGTCTCATCACGCTTATACACGTCAATACATACACAGTACAACGACGTCATTTATAACAATACACTTGTTACTTAAAAATAAATAAAAATATAGAACCATTCTGAACTAAATTAGTCACAGGAAGTACCTATGTATATCGGTTCATTTTGTTGTATTCTTAAGGCGATTGTACGACGTCACAACATTCAAAAGGCAAACTTACACTAGTTGGAAATGTGTGTTACCATCTGTAAAACTAATAGATATAAACGAGTAGAACTTTTGAATGCCGTAATGCTCACTAGGTAAGTAGGGGTACCTACCACTTTGCTTCACTATACGATCGCTTATCGAATACAAACCCCGACAACCGTGACTAAGCTCGAGAATAAAACAAAAAAAAAAAACAAAACAAAGTTTTAACCTACACCGAGAACAACAACCATAAGATACGCACGTTACTATTTTCATTTCTAAAAAACAACCGTGATAGTAAAAAAATAAGTTTGATGACAAATGCAATTAAAATAGAGATCAACACATTCAAATTATAATATTTTTCAACATACATTTTTTTATGTTCTTCCTAAGAGATATACATCGTTCCCAAACGTTACTTAAATATATCAACAATATTTAAAATATAGTAAAAGGCACCAACGTATCCAGATTATGTGTTATTTGTACATTATTATGTTGTTTGAGGTCAAGTATAGTTATAGACAAGGTAATAATTGTCCTACAAAAAGATTAGATGGCAAAGATATACTATTGTACAGCCTCTTTGACAATGAAACTTTATGGAATAGGACATTTCAACACTTGTATAAGTTATTGGAGCTTTGTCTATAATCTAAGCACTCTATATAGGCCAAATCTAAAATTATTTTAGCAACCAATTCATAGGAACCAGTTATGATTTAAGATAGATATTTAGAAATCCTTGTCAGTGGAGATCGAAATTTATTATTATTTTAACTTTATAAAACTATTACAACACTTATATGCACCATTAAATTAAGTTCATCCTTAAAATATTAACTCTGAAATAAATAGTTTGGTGTTTAAGGTATATTTAAATGCTGAATTGTGCTGCGTTATTTTTGTTATTTTTGTGCTTACTTTATTAAACAAAGAATAAATAATCAATATAAACATGTCCATGCATATAAAGGGAATAAATAAAATATTCAATAATTGTTATGACCTAAACGGAAATAAAAAATTATATGAATTTTTTGTTATATAGTTATTTCTTGTCAAATTAAGATCTATGACAGCGGTTACTGGTAGTCAGAGGCCTGAAAATCTGACAACCAGTCATACCACGAGATATCGTGTTACCCAGTTACTGGGTTACGGAGGTCAGATAGGCAGTTGCTCCATGTGAAATACTGGTATTAAGCTGCATCCGGTTTGACTGGAAGCCAACCCCAATGTATTTGGGAAAAGGCTAGGCAGATATATAATTATATATATAGTTATTTCTTATCAGTCAATTTCTCAAATATTGATACGGTGTCATTAGGTTTTTTTCTAAAGACACTCCTAAAATATAGTCAAATGTTATGAAATCTAAAATATGGCTCCCAATATAGAATGCAAAAAAATCAATCACCATTTTTATTTCTGTTCCAGGCATAAAACAATGGTCAATATCTTTAAATATCCGACAAAACCAACATTATTAAATAAAAAATAAAATCGTAGTCGCAAATGACTACAGTTGTACACTTGTAAATATAGTTACATTCTTAATACTAATAAAATATTATTTTTTAAGCTTTATAAAGCATCTTTGGGTGAGTTCGATAGTACCGCTTGTAAATATTAATTAACATTAAATAAGTCACCCCAATATCGACGATTAGTTCGACTAACGTCTATTAGTCGAAGTATAACAGTCGACAGTAGGTGGTCGACTGAATCATAGTCGGTACAAAACTATTTCACTATCTAACAAATGTGCAATTTAAAATGTACATTATGTTAAATGATATGGATAATATTTGTAATTTTTTATTTATCTATTAAATATTTAGACATCTTACCACATCTGCGGGGTCGGCGGGAAATTACATATAATTTGGTATTTAGAATCGACTTGGACTTTCATAAATTTTTGAATTTATTTTAGTTGGAGAACTTCATTGTATATAGCTTACATGAAAGCCGCGCAAAAAAACGTGATCAAAATTATCAAAGGTTTTAAATACTTTTCCGTTTGACTCTAGATTATTATAGTCTTTCGGAGGACCACGTTTAACAGATCGACAACACTGGACGTTTATATGATGATATATTACTATGAAAATATCGCGCAGCTATAATAAGATTGTAGAGGAAATGTATTATTATAAAAAACGCTGCTTGAGACAGCTGTGACAAATCGAGCTACTGCCATACATAAAATATAAATAGCTTTAGCTAATTATGGAAAACTTGTGAAATATTGCACAGGCGGAAAAGTTATTAACGATCTCGTAGAGGTAAAATTACTTATGTAACTTTTAAAAATGCCTTTTGGCGCTTGACTATACTATTCAGAGAATTTATTAACGTTGTCTTTTATAGCGTTATATACAAAATATATACCTATTTCACAGTAAGTCTAAACGTTGGCTTTGACATACCTTATTTTCAAAATCCGAGTTTTGTTTTTGATGGAACTGTTTGTGTTTTCCGTGTAGAAATGGGTCGCCTACGCAATAAATTTTCGTCGACATGTTGATTGAATGGTTGGATTTATCGACAATTTCACATGTATAATTTTATACAAACCATGTAATGAAACGTATTGTTTAATAATCATGTGATGTCTTTTTCTATTTATAAAATGATTGACATTTAAATTAAATGATCTTTCCTTCATACTTTTCCAGGCTTAGGAATGGCTGAATAGATCTCGTATTCAGGCGCATTTAAAAGATCAAATATTGTGAATATATTGGCCATTGTATGTTATCACTGTAGTTATGCGATAACTTTACGCATCGTCGTCGCGTTGGCCTTGAATCAATTTTCTGAACTTTCTATTTAGCTGTCTACGAATTTAACTACTCTATCAATTAACGACAAACGGATGAAGAGTATGTAGATCGACGGTTTATTCAACTATTCCGTTTTCATTCAACACCCATCTCCTAATTCCATCATATAATTCCAGACTTAAAAAAACGGTGTACTAATCTTTTTGTGCGGGATAGGGTTAAAATGATGAGATTTTTCATTGTGGTCTCACCATACCTTAATATTATAGAGCAAACTACCACGCAATACTATTTATTCTAATTTTGGAATTTTAATATTTAATCGCGCGTTTATTCAGGCACAAATTTATCTTTTTATTATCCTATCTAGTGATTGAGGGAATTGTCGTTTGACGATAAACACTCGCTCAACGGGAGATGTGTAAATACGTCTCTTCGAGTTTCGGATGTAAAAGTATTGTCTAAATTGCTTATGTTCAAAGGACGATTAAATCCATTTAATCATAACATGGTATCACGCTTGTGTGCCTCGAAAGGTAAGAGATACAGTGGCGTTCTTGTTAATTTAATATAATAGGAAACTATTTATTTCTGTCATCTAAATATTATTCTCTCTTAATTTAATAATAAACCTTTAATAGGGGAACTTTTTATAGTCCATATATTTTAGTTTAATAGTCCAGCCCACACATCTTAGATTGATAATATAATCTAACCGTGGGCTGGACTATTCAAATTAAAGTTGGCAGAAAACAGGGATTGAAAAGGGTTCTAAAATACTTTTCGGTGCTGTTACTAGAATCCGCATCGGAACCAGAACCTAATGAGAACTTTTAAGAACCTATATTGTACCGGTTCCTAAAGAAAGCGTGTCATACGCGCCATAAGTGCATAACTTGTTTCGAGTTCATACGCGGCTCGTTGGCGCGGCGGCTGGAGTTATTTGTTTAGGTTGCCAGTTGTCACGATCATTCTTTCCTGTGAACCGTCTTAACGTATTCTATTCGACAATAAAAAAATATGTGTTTATATTTGTTAGTTGTTGCCTAGTTCGTTGGAAATAGTTTAGTTTTAGTACTTTGCCAAGAACGCGTCGAATGCATCCCCTCCTCTTTATGGAACCGGTACGTTAGGAACCGAACCTGAACCGGAACCGTACCGAAAAGTGGAACTTTTATGAGAACGTAAATAAAGAACCGAGCCGAAAATTAGAACCAGTTTTCAATCCCTAGTAGAAAATACAAAAATAATACTTTAACTTTGCGACATAATATTTTGAATAAAAGTAACAAGGAGAATAACTACTCTACGGCCCATTACCTAATCCTATAATGCCTGGCTGTGTAAAATATTTACGAAAAGTAGTAAATAATGTGTATCAAACCAACATGATCCAACCGCGTGGTCCCCCAATAAATAGTGTACTTACTGTTATCATTTCATTTCAATTTACACTAAGAGTAACAAATAATTAATTATTTTACCCAGCTATTTTAAACAATCACCTCTCTGTCTCATAGTACTACAGTGACACGATTTAAATATCCTTAGATTTAGTAAAAGTAGTACCAATTATTCATTATTAGCGACTTAAATAAATATTGTGACTGGAAATGGCAACAAAGAATTATATATAGACCTTATTACATTCAGACTTTGAATTTTGAATGCAATAATTCAATAACTTTAAAGAAATTGAAATATCATAACCCGAAAGACCCCAAGAGAAACGAGGTAATAATAGGAATAAATAATAGCCCCATCATATATAATACAAGTTCTTCGTAATTTTCATATTCATATTAAATAATGCATATAATTAAGTTCAGGTAAAACAGAACCTTCTTTGATATGACATGTATTTAAAAGCCACTTACGAAAAATAAACAACAAAAAAAAGACGAAACAAAAAATATTACTATTCTGTAAAAAAAAACTTAAATTCTTTCGTCATTACTTGCGCAAAAGTTACTTCATGCTTATCACGAATAAGTACAATTCACTGAAATGCTTAAGCTATAATAAATAAATGCTTGCTTCTATTTTAAAGTTAACATTTATATTTAGAAAAGAGTGATATTAAAGTTCTCAGCACCATTATGGGTTGTATTTTTGCTATTCATTTAATTATTATATTTTACCTCTCTACCATAACGTATGTTCGATAACTTAAGTACGAAAAATTTTAAAGATATGCGATTTCGTTAATTACCCATTTCATATTGGTATTATACATGTTTCAGTACATTATGAAGTGCTAAAGGTATAAAAAGTAATACCTTTTTTTCTATTATACTTTCAAGCACTTATTGACAACCATTTGGTATATAAAATAAGCCATTATTTTATAATTATGTACAAATATGAAAAACCAAATACTTTTAACATTAACATAAGTGTATAAGTGATTAAGTCTATAGTTAAAGTTAGAAGCTGTTTAAATTAATACGAATCTCCTGAACTTTGTAAAAAGGTGTCGCCATGTTTATTTATAAGGCATCTGGGCAAGCGGGGAGGCTGTGGAAACCTAAATCAGATGTCAGCACCTCCGCTTGTACCAACTACAACCAATCACAACGTGCTAAATAGGTATTACCAATATTATGTCCAAATGTTGCCAGCCAGATAGCACAAGTTGTAGTAGCGCCTTAGGTCGTCAGTTGTCAACCCCACTGTTTAGAGCTATGAAACGACCTCAGAATCTTTTTTTTTATCCATATTTTCGCGGTCGATATGTGTAGCAACATCCTCATTCCGAAATGTTTACGTCTATGAATACTTAGAAATCTCACGTGTTTATTATTAATACGGACTTAAATATAGATCCAATCATTCACGAATAAATGAATGGTAGAAAGTGACGCATATTTTGGGGCCACACTTCTCAATCTTACTAAAAATATTGTAATAATCAATTCCGTATAAATATGTTTCAGTTCCTGTGCATTGTACAATATTATGACAATATTTTCGGTCAGTATCTAGAAGCGTAAAGAATGGACAGATGAATATATTTAGATGAAATCTACGTAGAACTGGATCACTACGATCCTTTCGAAAATTATTCGAGTTATCGTGAATGCCCTAATACAATAAATGTATATATTTTGGCAACAATTATTGTTATAGCACTAATATTCCTAAGCCAGAACAGATAGGGTGTACCGTGTACTTAAATCTATTTGACAGGTGTTTTAATAATAACATCAAAACATCAAATAACATTTGAAAATAATAAACATAACAAAAAAAAATACTTCTTGGAATACGTTTTGAAATCTTATATTAATTTCATGGTCAACTGGCTAATTAATTTCTTTTTTACCGCCCACTCTATCATTCTTGTCAATGCATATTGCAGAGTATCTCTCTTCTGTTACGCACATGTATACAGAAAAAGCATTATAATATTATCAACGATACCATTAACCACTAATATTCAATACCATCAAATAACATACAAAATATGGTAAACCTAAAGTCGTCCTACATGAACATGGTATTTACCGTTCACGTGAATGTTTAAATCCTAATAACAAAGACGCGTAAATTCAATAATAATTTACGTAAACTGTCGCGTAATTTCAAAAACAATCATATAAACTGTCGCGTAAATTCAACAATAATTTACTTAACACAATAGGCACGGTCCGCATAGATTGCGTAATTATAGAAGCGTAAATGTGGCCCCTTGTAATATAAGTGATATATGTAGTTACAACCTCGTAACGTGGAGTAACGCCGTCAAGTGTCGCCAGGCGGTGCGCATGCGCAGCGGGGCGCCTGGCCGGTCGGCCTGACCCTATGTGTCTCTGGAAATAAATTTACTTTTGTTTTTAATTGTTCAAATGTTGTGAAAAAAGGAATGATGTGTAGAGACCACCGCAGATCACACACTGCACAAAATTAAATCGAGGCGTATAGGTAGTAGGATGCACTGCGATGCCCGAAATTCTCCATGCATTGAAACGAATACCTTAAATCGAATGAATTAGATTGACTAATTTAAAATCCTCTGCTGTTAGATCCCCCGGTTTGCGCTATTATAAAAAAAAACTGCCCAAAGTAGAAGGCGCACACACCATACCAAAAAGAGTAAGTATTTTTATATGCAGATATGTACAAATTAGCACGCATTAATATGAGAACAGTTTTATAGGTATCAACATGTACTGTTTGTTAACCTATTGGTTTGGTCTAGTTTTATTTGCTCTTATACACTTTGACATAAAAGCGCTTAAAAACAAGTTGAAAGTGAAAGAGCGGGTAATGGGGAAGGAAACTCAAAGCTAAGATAGATGTCAGCACCTACTATCTTGTACCTATTACAACCAATCAAAGCACGTTATATTGACATTAGCAAATATGTCAAAATGGTTTCAGCCATTGGCTTTGCCTTGGTTACATGCAACAGTAGCGCAATTAGTTCCTCAGTTGCCAACCCCATTTGGATAAGATTAACACAATAAAAAACGCGCTGACTGAAATCCAGCGTTAAATGTCGAGCTGAGGTCACACGGCGACATGCAGGGTAAGGGGAATTATATATTCGCATCACTTGATTGTGAAACGCCAGATAAACCTTGAACTTTTTCCGGCTTAACAGCACCAATATTTTCACGGTTTTTGGCGGCAACTACCGCTGGGCGGTAAGGCCTCTCCAAAACACGTCGGTGATCGAGGAATGACAGTCGTCCCTCCTTTACACCTTCTAAATCTGGTGTGTTTGATTCTGGGGACAGATTTACGTATTAGCATTCCATTTTATTAATTTCACTGTTGAACACGCAGCTATAAGCAGCCGACTGAATGATATTATTATTTCAAATCCTGTGCAAGAGGTGCCATAAGTTTTGCTAGCACTGATTCGACCAACCTTTTATGGAGCGCAAAACCTTATATGAGCTGCACTGAGTTTTAGAATGAGTGTGAATTAACCTTGTAGAAATGATAGGTCCTCAGTAGTACTAGTGTGGTTGAAATAACCTGTGCATACAATGCGATCGAATTAAGAATAGGAATTACTTTTTATGTATTATTCAAAGTGACAGATCATTGTCGTTCTTATTCTGAAATTGACCACAGTGAACAGCTTTGATGACGTTGTCACAAAGCAAGTTAACCAACTTACTTTTTATTATTAACTCGATTCGGTGTGCTGTGGTTGGACTGATGCGAACTATCACTTAGCTCTGAACTAGAACTTCTAATGTCACCTTCCATCTGAAAAATGAATAAAATAATGATCGTTATATAAAGTTTTGTAAATATATTTAGCTAAATAAGGTTTTCCTCGAGTATCACGAGGACGGAAACAATTAAGAAGTATTTAGTGTTCATTGATCTTGTCTATACTCTCATAGGTTCAAGATTAGAACGAGGCCCTGAATCAATACTTAAATTAATGAGTTATTTACCAAAAAGGGAAAACAAAGTTTTTTTTGCGTTAATTACAAGAAAAAATATTATAATAGTAAAATCCTGCTGACAACCGTATTTTTCTTTCCACAAAAATGTATAACTTTAGAGCTCGTTACGTATGCGTTAATGTATATAAAAATATATATTAATTTCTTTTTTTAATGAAAGGATTTTCTGTTTACTGACATTTAATGTGAAACTACTAGAAATCTGCGTTATATTTATATTCGTAGGAATTTAGACCGAATTTTAAGTTAACTTTGCATTGATTAAAAATTAGGAACACTTCTTTTTTTTTCTTTTAATATATGGATTATAGACTGGAGAATATTATAGTATGAAGTTGTCTTACGCAAAAACTTCACCCCCGCGTTTAAGTTCTTGTAATTTTTTTAAGAAATATTAGATTTTGTATGTAACTGCATCGTTGGTCTAGTGGTCCCAAGCGCGCCTGCTGAGCAAGGGGTCTCGGGTTCAATTCCCGGGTCGGGCAAAGTGTTATTGAGTTTTTCTATTAGAAATTTCTCAGTAGCAGCCCGGAGTTTGCAAATTGTGCCCGGTAGATGGCAATAGGCTCACCACCTATTACATGGGACTCAATAACAACATTGGTGAAATGTGGGTCTACAATTGTGTATACCTCTGCCTACCCTTTCGGGGAATACAGGCGTGATGCTATGTTATGTTTTATTCATAAAATGTATTTTTGTATGTTTTACCTTGTGATCCTGGAAAATGTGTAATTTTTTTATTATTATTTGGAGCGAAATTAAAGCACACCATTCAAGAAAAAAAAGCCCTTTTACGATTTAATGCAGGATTCAAACGTAAAAGCCCTGGGATATTATCTGTTTAAAATCACAACACAAAAACAAAGAAAAATATTTTTCAACATTCTTGCTAGTAAAGTGGCTCTTATTGCACCGCTTTTAGTTTCATAATGAGGCTGATTAATAATCACGCATTTTTTCTTTATTTTTACCGCTTTAGTGCGGTAATAAAAAAGAAAACAGCGTGACAGTTTTAGATTTACCTATAAATCTCTAAATTAAATAAATCTTAAACTCCTTGATGAGATTTAAAACTTTTGTGACTGTGCTAATATAAATATAACAAATAAATATTTCGATTCTTCAAATTATTTCTTTTTAGCAACAAATTAGCAATAATTTGTGTTATAAATGGGAGAATAATCACTTTATTTAATTTTTTTATAAAATATATTTCGACTAGTTTGACAATCTATGGTGTGACCATAGATTGTCAAACTAAAGTTCAAGTTCTAACTTCGTCTAGTCAAACTCTGCATCTACTTGTACGTGCATAGACCATAGACACGGCACACAAAAAAGAAATCTGCGCGTAATTTTAATAATATTATTTTAATCGATTTCATTATCATGATTTCTCGCAAGTTTGTTGAAATACGTCGTATAAAACTCTCACGAGTTTATAAATAATAAAGGCATCACAACTATTTGCTGAATTTTTTTGAAATATTATAAAGGAAGATATAAGATGTAGATAGATAGAATAAGCTTTATTGTACACCTTCATAAAATCATTTGTAAAAATACAATTTATACAAACTCTTTGCTGAAATTTACCATTTTTGTAATTAGATACTGTCTTGGATACAATGTTAGATAAAATATGACGTTTCAGGTAATAAAAAAAATGTTTCTGTAGCCGAGTTAGCATTAGGTAATTTTTGTTACCAATAAAAAAGTATTATTTTAATTTTATTATAATATTAGGATGTAGACCATAATCGGCGTAAGAAATAGAAATTTGCCCGCCATGTTAATTAAAAAATGCATATAGTTGAATGTATGTCTTTACAAAATGTAATTTTATCTTATTTTATTCCTCACAAGAGTGTCGAAAAATGTCGTATGAGCTGCGTGCCCTAATGGTCAACAAGTCTCGGTCGGTCATTGCTATCCTCGCCAAGGCTCGGTTAGCAATTGAACCTAGACTGTAATGACCAACTTAGGGCACTTGTATCATAATGTACTATTACCTGTCCAGCACTAATGGCCTTATACACGACCTGAAGTATAAGCCAGGTCCAGACCAGATGCAGGCCCAATAACAGGCACAGCAGTGAGTTGAAGATGTAATAGGCGGGGAACATTGGCAGCAGCATCGGGGCACGGATCGACGTACTGGAAATAGTAACAATGATTAGGATTAAACAGCTGTTTTATAGTAACTAGTCGACAGGAAATCGGTGCGGCCCAAATTAGTGTACTGCGACTCGGGACGTCGAATTGGGTCTGATAAGAGGTGTACCATTTAATTTTTAATCCTTTAAAACAACATGCCTGTCTAACGCAAATGGTCTGTCATTATAAAAGGCTATCAACATATTTAATATCTATTGTATTTAATATTTTAATAATATAGTTTTGTCCTTAAATCTTTTATGGTAACTTAAATAATAATATATATTTGTAAAGCGGTGGTATGAAATTTTGTCATATTTATAAATTCTTAAAATTCAAGTGTAATGGCCCGTCTTGGGACTCCGTGTAAACATTCTACGTGGCATCTCATCAGCGAAATGAATTTTACGCAGTTTCAGTGAGTACAAGTGTACACAGTACAAGATATATCTTTATAGGCAAAATTGTTTTTACATTATATTACCGGTCCACTAAACTAATTTTGTACACTTATTTTGAGATTGTTTAGTGTAAAGAAATTCGGTATAGATATAGTACCTACTCCGAAAAATTGTATATATATTATTCGTAAGAGCCTGTAATTTTCCAATAAAATTAAAGATTACTTCAAAATGTCTCACCTCCAAATAATGTAGAACGGATAAATAAAAAGTCTTGAAATTATCCATAACACAGTAAAAACTGCAAACACTATATCACAGAGGCGCTGATAATTGGCATACTTCGCAGCTTTAGCAGCATCCAAGAATATGTCAGCACAATCGTGCAGAAGCAGCACGACCGTGCCGACCCTGTGCAGGCTGCAAACCCAGCTGAAGGAAAGCAGCAGGATGGTCGCGATGTGGTGCACGAACATTTGCCAGAAGTCCTTGCGCCGCACGTCCCAGAACTGCGATATGGTCAGCGACCAATAGAACGCAGCTGATATCATGTAGTGCCACCAGACATCATTAGTTAATCCCTGAAAATTTGAAATTTTACAATTAACACTAAATAGAGTAGTTTTTTATTCGTAACAAGCTGTGCGGTTTCATCCGCTTATAATTAGTAAGTTACTCCTTATATATTCAGCTACGTGCCATTAAAATCTTATCAGAATCGGTCTAGCTGTTTTGAAGATTAGCCGGAAAAAACAGAACGACAGAAAGAGAAAAATTTTAAAAATTGTCTTTTTCAGGTATCATGTAATTAACTGTATGCGCTTAAAAGAACTACTATTTTGTCATTACAAACAGACACTTCAATTTTATTTATTTGTATTGAGTATCAAGGATCTAACTAAAGTATTGCTGCTGTATACCAGTTTATCGACCCTTTCAAAGTTAACAGAGGCATTGCCTACCTATGTATTTCTATCTGTATATTCGAATTGACGTTACTTTCTGACGATGATAAATTGGATATTCCGTCACCAAACTCCCATCAATATCTACTCATAGTGCATATTTATCGGTCATAAGGCCTTCAAATCTCGTACTGTCTCTGTCACATAACCGGTGAATAACTGTCCCACTGCAAGGCAAGGGCCTCTCCTCATACAGAGCAAGCACGAACATTAATCATCACATAGCTAGGTTTCCTCACAATGTTTAACAACGAAAATAATAATAACATGGCTTCACACCTGTATTCCCCGAACGAGTAGGCAAAAGTGTACACGGTACACCCACATTTCACCAATGCTGTTATTAAATCCCATGTAATAGGTGGTGAGTCTACCAGCCGTCATTCCAAACTCTGGGTTGCTACTGAGAATTTCCTAGCAGAAAAACGCAATAACACTTTGTTCGACCCGCGAATCAAACCCGGGACCTCATGTTTAGCAGTCGCGCCTGGCACCATTAGACCAACGAGGCAGAAAAAACATTATTTTGTTGTTTTTGCTACCTATACGGACAATAATACGCATCGTATTCTTAAAGTGATCTACATTATTCTCTTTTAAAGTAATACAGTATCTAGGCCCGCCTCACCCAACTATGTAGTATCTAGTTGTTAATCTTGCGTAATTGAAATTCGTCATCTATTAGTGCTATTCGTGCATCGCTATTTAAAGCGCTTCTAAGTAACAAATATGTTGCATTGAAGCGATATTAGCTGAACGGCATGAAGGTACTGGTCTACTAGAAGGAGAATCAACGTAAGAATTAATCAAATTCAAACATCGAGAGCTCGAACGCACTCTAAGTATAGAACATAAATGACAACAAATTATATATGTATATAAGGAAATATGGAACATAGTACGCAATTGTGGGATTGGAAGCCGAGTCAACACAGCTTTAAACAATTTATATTATTAATCTACTTATTGTAAATCCTACTACACACGAAATATACTATTATATCGGGTCTAAATCGCGTTATTTCATTATAAAAATTCATCATTCATCGAGAATGCGAAATATTTAGAACTAATGACTGCATGGCTTAGTCGATACATACACACGAACAGTAGATGGTATATTTCTTTGCAATACGATGTCTAATAAAAATCAAGTTCATACTATTATTAAAGATCATATCAGCTATAAATAGTATAGGTTTACCCACGGACGTTATCTTTATTAGGTTAGACATTCCCTCCATTTAACTAAGATAGTTGTATAAGAAAAGAAGCGTAGTAATAGAAAATATCAATGTTTTTGTTTAACATCTAACTATTCTGTATTGTAATAGAATAGCTAGATAGAAGGAGACCGTATCGGTGGCGGTTACCATGAACAACAGCATTACCAATGAGGGTTGACGTCAGGCAGGCGGCCGGTCATAAAACATTGCCAAAACTTGAGCAGCGTGCTAATTCAAAAACAATTAAAAAGTGGAAGACTTTTACATACTGCACCAACCTAAAGAAATTGGGATAAGGGCAGCGGGATGATGATATTCTGTATTGTAATCTGACGATAACGGTGGCGTTGTGATCGTTAAGCTACTTCCAATAAGTTAGTGCTAAAATAAACGTATAATATAATGCTGTTTAATGTCCTACATAAAAAAACTAACCTGATGAGGATACCCAATGTAACACTGGTCTATGTCCCACAACCACTCCTTATCCCACAGAATGAACAGCCCGTAGGAAAAGTTGTACAAGTAAAAGGAGGTCCTCCACATGTTCTCGCAGAACTTCACCAGCGTGGAGGGTTTGTCTTGGCTTCGGCGTAGCCTCCACCAGCGCTCCACTTGCCTCTCTGTCATGTCCAGTTGCTTTGCTAACGCACATATCTGGAACACGTATTGGTTATGATTAATGGAATGAAGTATTCTGATTTGGTGAGAAGATATAGTGGATAGTTTGTATGAAATGTTTATAAATAGTATGAAGCACGATATAATAGTACAAAGTTAAGCAGGCATGTCATGCGGTAACTTACGAAGCTAAAGCTTGATCAGAAGGGCAGTGTAAGAGGTGTCAGAGTCAGGTATCTCGAAGAATACTAATAAAGATGATAGGGTATCTAATAGTTGGTAAACTGACAGAGAAGTTCATATATATTGTTGCTGAATTATATAGTTATAAAAAGTATTAAGAACAAATCAAACTCAACCTTGCTTTAAGTACCAACGCCAATAAATAATATGCTGTTTTGTATTACAGAACTGACTACACATACTGTGTAATAACAATTACACTCAATCACGAATATGCTCATCACTTCGTCTATTTTATTCAATTTAAAATAGTAAATGCTCCGTTGCGTCATGTCATATCGATTTTTTCAATGTTCCATTTGCATGACTTCCAACAGAGATTCCAGTAATATTATGAAGGGGATTATGCTTCACTATACTTCGCGGTACCTACTCACGTGAGACGAAATTTTAAACCATGACTTATGCATGCTAGGGAAGTATGTTCATTGTCCGAGATATTACACAAATGAGAATTACAAAGAACCACGTAAAAGCCAGTAGACTGACTGCCTTTATATCACACGTGGAAGACTGGGTACAATGGACAATATTCTTTAAAGGTCCCCGAGAGTAAAAGAATACAGGACGAAATTGTTGTAGAATTCAGCTGCTAAGATAAAGTTCTGGACGTCATCTACGTCCTGGTCATCACACAGACAAGATCAGTGGGACGATCAGGAACAAAAGTCGAAATTTTAAAAGATTTCAGGTCAACAAATGAATTGAATAGATTCAGGCGTTACTATGCAGAATTCTATTACAATGGATGCAAATAAATACAATATCTAGGTACTTCCACAATAAAGAGGGTAGCCATGCAAATACCTGTGCACCGCCCGCCCGCCCGCCCGCAAATATATGCACATATGCAAGCGGTGAAAAATTGCAACTGGTACCACCAACTACTCTACACGTGTTTCGCCGCCCCACGGGCATAATCAGGAGCTGTTAGACCGTGCAGTGTCCGCCACCGAGTGAGGCTGACTCAGTGAGTAATTGCACCATTTGCACCCCACACATCTATTTATGTTTAGTCCCCCACCTGTTGCAACGGAAAACGGAGTGTTTTTAAACTTGATTTAGTTATTGTTTTTTTATCTTTATTAAATTATATTAAAAAAGAAATATAAAAAATTAAAGTAAACAAATACTTGTAATGAAATAAACAAAAATAAAATTACGGTATTTAAGAGGTAATTTAATTGGTTGTTGACGTAAAAATACGCAACAGAGGAAAGAGGAAACATTAAGCTGCTCATTTAGTATAGTCCCATCAACGCTGTTTGGTAATTTCTAACTTTTCCATCCCTCTCAGCCTTAGACCTTTACTACAAGTATGTAAGACTTTATAGGAGTGCCCTTCCGCGAAATGTGATCTCTCTGGTCGGGCAATCCTACACGGGGTGAAACACGTGTAGATGTTGGTGGTAGTTCAAATTTTTCACGGCTTGCGTATGTGCATATATTTGCGCGCTTTGCACAGGGATTTGCAAGACTACCTCAATATTGTGGAAGTAGTATATTGTATTTATTTGCATTCAACAAATGAACTTTTTAATTTTAAGAGATTAAGAGACAACATTTTAGAATTTTCCATTTTAAGAGTTCTCTAAGATTATTATGATACCATAATTCGTTGATTCAGCCAGTATGCTATAGATGCTGTTATAGTCGATCTTGACGTAAATATTAAATTATGCACAAGGGACTGTGACCTTGGGAATGTCTTATAAATAAACAGGTGGTCGACGCATCCACCTGACAGACCACGTTTACTAGAATATTTGAGAGTGATTCATTTCGATAATGAATTCATATAACCGTAGCAGTAGTGATCGTCACGTAACTGAATTACCTTGTTAATCGAATGATAGCAATTTAAATATTAAAATAAATTATTATAATCCATATTCTCTCTGAACAGTGTGGCAACCAAAACACGCAAACAAGAAGGAAATGTGACACAACGGTAAAATATACTTATTAATAAAACCCGCACTACTATCACAGTATAAAGGCTACTCCACATAAAACGCATCTACAGCTCTGTGTTTTGTGAATGCAAAACAAGCTGCAATATTAATTGTAGTGTATCTATAAAATTATAATAATATACATTTGTACATGTAAATTACACACTGTGGTATACAGCAATCTTCTGAGCCATATGGTGCTATTACTATATTTACTTATTAACCCAAGAATTTTGATTTCGGTCGGAGCGCCTAGTATATTTTACGGGAGGGGCAGATTCGAATCCTATTCACGACCGTATTTTTCGTTGATTCAATCCACAAAAAACGAGACTTCGCTATGCATGAGTTATTGCTTTTCAAAGATTTATCAGAATTTTGATTGATTCCTCTGTTATGTCATTATATTAATCGATTTCATAAACAGAATAAAAACAAAACTTGTTTTCCTTGTAGGACCAAAACTTTAACTGTCATGAATATACAACAAAATAACATTAGGGTTTGCCCTTGTCCTTGGTTAGGCCATATGAAAATAATAATCTGATTTGTAAATGTAAGATTTCCTTATTCGTCGCTTCTAGATTCAGCTGGGAATTTGACCACAGCATTGGCGAGTAATTATGTGTCTTAGTGAATACGGAGGTAAATATGCAACGCTACTGCGCAGCAAACGTGCCGCATTCCATTAGATGCAAGCTTACAACTTTTATCATGTTATTCCCATACGTCATGCGAGTCTTCGTAAATATTTTACTTACCTATTTAATTATGGTAGGTAGCTCTATGAAATGAAATCATACATATATCGATACGATGCACTTCTGAATAGTTTGTTCTCATGGTGAGTCATGGAAAACTGGGGTTGATGACACCACACGTGCATTCAGTGTGATTGCGATTATTAATAAAAAAGACGATTCAATTTAAATTACCGGCTTATATGGCCGTCAGGGACTCTAAAGGACTTCATCAAACTCTTGTCATGCTTTGAGAGTCACAAATACATATAAGGGGAAATAAGAAGTTAATGTTGCCCTTGAGAAACTTATTGTAGTCGCAGCGAATCTTCATAAATAGGTAGATGCATTCTCAGCCCGCTACAAGGAACTACTTAAAGGAACAAAGGAAAGGAGACTTTAAGTTTTTCGAAATTCGGATTTCGTTACAGATAAATCTTTCAAACGCATTTACGCATACATAAATAAATAATGAAAACAATTATCGATATTATCAAGTTCGAATCCTGCCTACGACCATGTTTCTTTCCACAAAAAATTATAACTTTGTGCGGATTTCATTTATTTATGTATATACAATAAATGAAAAGTTGCTCACGCATATGATGTAGATAGATAAAGTTATGTTTTGAACCTGTCCCTAAAAATGAAATTGGAGTAGACTGACTGGCACTGCACCGTCATGGGAGGAGCAGATGCCACACTGTTAGACTGTCGAATAAACTTATGGCTATATATATGTAGATGAAACACTTGTATTTCGGCTAAGTTTTATGATGTTTTTATGTGGATATCACTACATAGTATAAAACCACTTCCCACTGTCTGTCTGTCCCTATGTATGCTTAGATCTTTAAGACTACGCAACGGATTTTGATGCGGTTTGTAATAGATAGAGTGTGTCAAGGGGAAGGTTTTAGTATATAATTGGTCAATTTTTTGTATACATTGGCTAAAATATTGTGATATTTGTTGGAGGTGTCGGAAAAAAATAAGCCATCTGAGAGCTTTCAACGAAAACGCTGCCTCAACTCTATGAGATATTAAAAAATTATGTATGGTGGAATTGTGTATCCTACATAGGTCTACAGGAAAGTCCGCGATGGCATACGTCTATCTCTTAAGGATAACATACTCTATCCATTTTAATACTTTACAAAATGTGCAATTATAAAGCGGTAATTGGAAAGTGGGAACAGGATCATAATTTCATGATTAATTTTGGTCGCGATAACCGACATCCACGCGGGCGATGCCGTGGGCATCAGCTAGTACTTACATATAATATGTGGATGCTTGTTATTAGCAAATAATTTTATACTGCTGTAACTGATGTACAATTGTTATAAGTCTATATGCTTCCCAAAAATAAATAATAAACATTTTATAGCTGGGCTATTTGGTAAACCGATAGTCACTAAATGTCCTTAAATTATATTAAACTATTGTCACATTAAACTTTAGGTCAGCAGGTGTTATCTAGTCAAACGAGAGAAAAAAATTGTTGAAACTACGTTATGAATCTTTGCGACGCGTATAATTAGGTACTAAATGATGTAACAAAATATTTTGCATAGTACCTTGATATTATTAATATAAAGCATATAACTTTTGTTAACATATCACTAAGAACTGTTAACTTATTAGCGTAGTGATGGACTAATTAGCGAACAACTATATTTTCCCTCAATTACTCAATATTAATTAGACCTAATATAATAAGTACGCTTCGATTTCAAAAACCGCAGTAAACGGCAGTAAACTTATAATTTAAATTACTTGACAACTTATCAAGTAAACTCCTGAATAAATCTATCTACAAAAATCTAAAATAAGTCTATAGTTTGTAGTTTAATAAAGCTGAAGTTTAGTTTTTTTGTATCTCTTGAATAACCAGCCGGATTTTTAGAAGTCTTTTTGCATTTATATAGACCTTATAATATGCCTCGCATATTATAAGGTCGACGTGCGATACATCTTAGTTATCATCTAATGACACCTCCTATGTTAAAATCCATCAAGCCGTTTAGGTTACAGGGCGAGCCAATAAAATAGACATACATCCATAATTATATACATACAATGGAAAAACATAACCCTTCTTCTGGATCAGTCGAGTAAAACGATGAGCTAACATTTCGGGTTTCAGAAGAAAATTAGAAGCAGACTCTACATCAAAACTTACTGCATATTGCCCATCGTTGTCTATATGCAATGACTAGCTTCTGCCCGCGACTTCATCTGTGTGGACTTCGGAATCGGGTCCAGCAGGATTAATAAGTATCCTATGTATTAATTCAGGTTAAGTATAAACTATCCGTGTGCCTAATTTCATCCAAATCCGTTCAGTAGTTATTGCGTGAAAGAGTAACAAACATTCATCCATCCATCTTCACAAACTGTCGCATTTATAATATTAGTTGGATTAAACAATTTCAATAATTTTATCAAACAGAACTTATCAGTGATTGATTTCTCAGTAGATTACGCTATCAATAAATAATGTTTTTGTTGCTTAGAATTCTATGTCGATGACGTTTTGTTACTACTAGACTCTATAAAAAGTTCTACTACTACAATATAACATCGGAACTCCATCCACTAGGGGTTCGGCAGAGATGTATACGTACATCGACATTTCACCAATGCTGTTATTAAGTATCATATAACTGATACTGTACATGTTACCTACCGAGCACAATTTCATACTTCGGACTATAACTGAGAATTTTTGTACAAGAATATACCCAATAGCGGTTTGCCTAACCCGGTAATTGAACCCAGGATATTATGCTCGGCAGACACGCTTGGGTCCACTGCATCAATGAGGTAGTAACTATATTTATTATATTTACATAGGCATTGGTTTTCAGTTTAATTGAGTTTCGATGAAAGGTCAAAAGGGGGTGTGAATGTTCTGACAAGGAACGCATGAGGAATTAGTGGACGCGAGCCAGCGGTAACTGGTCCATTTGAATACCATTAGTCATTTACATTACTGAAAATCTGATACACGATCAGATCATCAAAAATCGTACCGATTCAGATTTATGCTTCGTATAAAATGGACCTATGAGCCTAGTGGTTCCAGACAAAAATAGCCCAACCGCCCTAAATATGCCTCATGAATAAATTCTTAAATTAGATATGATTTTCTTTTATTTTGCCTTTTATGCACAATGAAATCAAATTATACTTTCACATTTATAATATTAGTAGGAAGTAGGATATTAGCAAAATATTTTTTACTGAAACTACGAATCAAAATAATTATTTTAGCCACAGGTGTTCAGACTTTTAAGAATACTTTAAGATTTGGCATTCTTTCTGCAAATTGCGATCGCCAGTTTATCTGTCAGGCTGGTGATAGGGCTTATTTTCTCTGTAATCATTGTCCGATCATTGGAAGACCAGTTTTGGCCGGCATTATCAATGCAGAAAATACATAAATACAGATGTTATTCATTCATACAAAATTATAAAGTAGTCATCATCATCAGTAATATAGTAAGTAATCAAGTACATTAATTTGCACAAGTATTCCATCTGTTACTTGTGTATTTTTGAAGGTTCTACAACGCTTATCTTTCTACGTGTGATAACGAGTATTAGCCTATGATGGATGTAGAGTTACAACCTAACCTTAATAAGCATCTTTAACTAATACCTGCTAATCCTTTCAGGCTGTTATCTATTTGCCGACTGTTATAATATAGATAGTGACGACGAAACCATTGCATGAGTAGAACGAAGCGGCTTGTACGGAACATTTGATAACTTATCGAATACTTGATTATTTTGTGAAATTTATACTACAAGGTACATTTAAAGCTAAAAATCGAGATTAAACGCTATTTTTATGAATTGGCTCGTTTTCCTGGTCTTTTATAGGTCACTGTATAACTTGGCTGCCATTCCGGACAATAAAGGTAGTTGTTGCCATAGGAAAGAATAAAATAGGTTAATGTTTTGAAAAAGCAAAGCACTATGGTCTAATAGTAGTAGTAATAGTAAATGTAATATATTTTAGTACCTATTTAGTCTTATTGCCACTTTACAATGGGACGAAGCTAGTTCATCTTAATGATTCATTAAAACTATCGTTATTTTAACGCCAACATGTTACAAACGAACTGTGTCATATTTTATATACGACAAACAATAAAATCTGCATATAACTGCATCCTTGCAAGCACAATACTTCACAATAATTTAATGGGCGAGTATTAAATTAATTACGTCTATAAATAAATATACCATAATATTGATATCGTTTTATCATAATACAAATGTATTTGTTTTGGAGCTATAAACAAAATAATTACTTACAGAAAAAACTAAAACAACATATCTTGCTGACCTTGAGCCATTGATCGGAAACGTAGTAGCATTTTTATAAAAAAGTGTAAATTCCATAAAATAATTTTTAACAAAAAAAAGAACCGACTCCAAAAATCTTGCTGTGTAAAATTGCACTAAAAAGTTATAAAATAATTGCATTATTTACTTACTACAATTTATATAAAAATATTTTTTTAATTTTAGGGGATTCTGAATAAAGTCAATTTATTAGGACAATAATATACAATTATTATTATTTTTGGAGTCGGTGCCAGACAAACTTTAAAAATATTGAGGAAGTTTCCTAAAATTTGCAAAGTATATTTAAAGGTACATTAACCATAATTATTTTTACGATAATGTATTATACCTAATTGAACCTATTTACAAATGAACACAACAACTGCCTAAAGCGAACGTAATACGCTACTTCATGAATGTACGTTTATTATCCTTTACTGGCACCGACTCCAAAAATAATAATAATTGTATATTATTGTCCTAATAAATTGACTTTATTCAGAATCCCCTAAAATTAAAAAAATATTTTTATATAAATTGTAGTAAGTAAATAATGCAATTATTTTATAACTTTTTAGTGCAATTTTACACAGCAAGATTTTTGGAGTCGGTTCTTTTTTTTGTTAAAAATTATTTTATTTCTTACTTTTTAGTGAATCTTGCGTACCATAACTGATTTATCGGAAGTGAATATGGGTAGACCTACTCAAAACACAAAACAGTACTGTTTTATAAAACAGCTTAACAACGTTCAGCTGGATTGCCATTGCGATACGTTTAACAAAACTGCTACCCACCTTTAGACGTAATGCAGAATGACATATCTACTGTGGGACAGGTTTGTTTATTGTATAGGTATATTAAATGGATAGTCACCATTCAAGTAAAAAAGCGTACTCTGATTTAATTTACTGTATTCTGATTTGACTTTCCGTGGCTGGGTCGACGGAGCCCCGCATAGCGGGGCTCCTATTTTTGTGTCCGTAAGGTTAGAAAAAACCTAAACACGAAGAGGATGACGGGGGCTGTTCGCTCGCTACGCTCGCTCACGGGCCCCCGTCATCCTCTTCGAACCTAACCCGTCCGTGTCGGGATACACGAAACTCCCGAGCTCGCTTCGCTCGCTCATGGATCAATTTAATTTATTTTCTTTCATAATCCCGATATATTGTCGACTATTAAAGTGGTTTAGTATTTACGTCATAAAAAAATTTCATAATTTTTTTGCTATTGACAAGTAAAATAAAGTTAGGTTATTATTGTTAGGACATACAGAGCCGACAAAATTTCGAACTAAAATCAACAATCTGACAGTTAGGCAGTTCATTAGAACTATTCTAGAGACCGTAAACACCACCGGAAAGTCACAAGAAAGCAAAATACACCATTTCGTTTACTTCGACGACGTATTATTTTTCAGTTATTTTGATTTAAATACCAAACTACTAAACCAATTTTCATAAAATTTAAATGGGACCAATCTGAAAGTAAATCCTTTCAAATAAAAAAATAATTTTCCAAATCGGTTCATAAATGACGGAGTTCTGAGGTAACAAACATAAAAAAAAAAAAAAAAAAAAAAAAAAAAATACAACCGAATTGATAACCTCCTCCTTTTTGGAAGTCGGTTAATAAAAACTTCGGTATTTCAAGCAAAGTAACTGGGTCGTGCGGCCGGCTCAAGGCCCATTTTAGAGCCCAGGCTGTAGGCGCTAATTGCGTACTCAATGAACGTTTATTGTCTCAAACGTACAGAGATTGCTGTATACGTATGCTTGCCTATAGTAAGACAGGGTTATGCTTCTCGGGGAAGCAACCTCCTTGCAGATGCTTGCTTAGTACAAAAAGTTGCAAAATCCCCAGAACACGTGTAAGTAGCAACAATAAAAAGAAAAAAGGGAGTTTGAACTTCGCTATTAATTAGTTAGATAGGCGAGCTTGAACCCGCGGTACTTGTAGAGAATTGCCTAACCATGACTCTTATTACCAATGGAACTATCATGATTATCGTATCACTGCCTCATCTATCCAATTTCACTTCCTTTCCTGATTTCGTATAACGTTAAATATTCTAAAGTAAAACAGAGAATACACATAAAATATATATGTAAAATGATTTCATATAAAATTTAAAATCATTATTTTACGGTTCTTTTATTTAGACGTCGTAAATTTTGATAAATATAAATGTCGCATGACGTATATTTATCGCGATTTACACATGTTTTACAGACCATTCCATGCTATTTGAATTTATTTTAACTTTTCCTTTTCCCCTTAAAGTAAAATAGTAATAATACAAATACTGATACTTATTAAGTTGATTGCATAATTTTGTCAGCATCAAAATATCCAGTAATTTGCTCTGAAAACTTGCAAGGTGTTTGTTTTAGTTTCAGAATAAAATCAGGACCACATCAATTATTTTTCGCAGGTTACCTACTATTCGTGTGCATTTTTCGGGATTCCCCGGCTAGTTTCGAACTCAAACGAAGTCCTTAGTCTTGAGCTGAGCCCGCGGCGATGTCGCGAGTCAAACTTATTAAACAAAAAACAATCAGGAGATTCGTGCAACCAGCAGACTTCTTCTTATGGTGTCAATTAATGGTTGAAATTATTTACGGCCACCTCAATAGCTTTAGGAGTTGCCCCGTCCCGCATTCGGGAACAATGTGTCCCTTGCTAGAACACCTACCTACGTGCACCAGTAGGTGCGACAATAACTGCTCTCGGTTGGGCATGTACAGTGGGCAAGATTAAGATGCCTGATGCACAATTTTTGCACATTTTATTTTTGTAGCGACTTTAGCGACCAACTTGAGAGCGAAGTAGATTTAACGACATGAAAGTGTCTGACTCGTTCATCGAAATCAAATTGCTCTACCCGTGTACGTCTAAAGTTTCGTACCTTTTCTAGAAGATACTGCATGCAAATAAAGTATTTGTGAGATTGTGTCATGCCTCACACCGCCTGCTCCGAGGTACGCAGTCCGCATTCTGTAAATCGAGTTCGAAAACTTTTGCACGATCGATATATCAAATATTCACGATAGACTGAAAACTTTAATACATTGACCTTTTCTGGAATAAAGGCAAGGTGAAGGAGTAAACAAGATTTTAACACGGAAGTTTAACTTTTAAACTTGATACAACGTGGATCGATCTCCTCGACAGTACTTATACAACGAAATCAAAACGTATGTAAGTGTTATAGACACGCGAATGTACGATTACTTCAGCAGCAGTCATTGACATTTCCATTCAGCCTTTCAATTTGTATGATAACAAGGTCAGAGTTCGTCGGTTGATCATTCGAAAGGGGTAATAATAGAGATGTACCTGATTTGATTTTACTTTGATAAGGAATTGTGTACTATACAGTGGAGTTAACCAATCAACTAATGGATTGTGATGGCGACAAGCCTATACGGGACATCATGTTTGTATTAACTTGGGTTTAAATATTAGTTAAGTATTATTATTCAACATTGATATAACTCCTAAAAGTTCTGATCATTTCTCAAACTGCTCGTATGAAACTCGCCTAACTAAACACTTCAGAAAGGATGGCATTTTGCAACTTGTACTTCAAGGAACTATCAATTAAATAGCGATATTTTAATAAAGGCACTGAAAGGTGTCAGCCCTGAAGACATAATGATCTTTAAACAAGCCGAGTAATGAAAACGGGTCGAGATCGAGTCTCGCAGTCGCGCAGTTTCAAAGAGATCTTTCATTCATAACAATTTCTAGAGCTGAAGTTACTTGTTATAATGAGTCATTAGTCTTTGAGCTTTTCCACGGAGTTTAGCCGTGCCGTGATGTAATAAGCGACGCGGTAAATTACTTTTAAACTTCAACTTTAAAGACTTTCTCCTGTATTTATTTATACGACAGATGACGGTAATAGTCTCTGAAAGCCTCATAAAAAAGGGTAAAGAATGACCAGTTCGGTGTAAAGCGAAAAGTTTTGAGTAGTGAATGAAAAATACTGGCTAAATAAATAGAAGTGCAGGAAACTTAACTTTCATCTGATGCAATGCGCCACCGCCTACTTACAATCTTATAACCAGGATGTTGCGGAACAAAAAATATTCTTCTTTTATGACCTTATTTAAAGGAAAATTTATTGAAATCTGATACATGTACTAATATGCAAATACCGTTCAAATGAAGACAGCTATTTTCGTTCGTATAACCATCAATATAATACTTATAATTAATTTATGTATAATCCAAACTGGATATATTTCTTAAACTTAATATACCTAGTTAATAACGATCAATGTATTTATAGAAATAAACCCCAAAAACCAACACAAACAAAATGTAATAAAAACTATGTTTGCCTGCAGCGAGAAGCTGTCAAAATGTATAGTGGGGTATTGGCTAAATATAGGGGCGGTTAGGGGTGCGGCAACCTGTCGCAAAGCCACATTATTTCAGGCTGTTACTGTTCGGATTGCATTACAGCCATGTATACATAGTCTTGTGTTTCTATCATACAAAACATAAGTATAAGCCCAAAGTCACAGCTTGCTCTAGTACGTTATTTTATTATACGAATAAAACACTTGGTTTTATCAATACTATAACAATATAAAAATATTTTCTTGCCACCTTCCGACTTGTTCTGACTACGTTAATAAGTACCTTAAAAACATGAACACTATACGGCATAGCCCTAATTTTGGCGCTCTTAGGCACGCCAGTGACATAAGTAGCCTTTAATTTGGACCCAAACTATAGAATTCTTGTAGCTTCTATCTACCGGTAGCTCCCAGCTACATAATATCGAGTACCAAACAGACAATATTGATGTCAAGGATTTTTTAAATGAAAGAATCCATTCAGCGTGTACTAGCTACTTACAACCATTAATGGTGTACATAAAAAAATCTAATCAAAGATACGCATCGCAATATAGATAGGTTTTATTTTATTTTTTTATTTAAAATCTATTAAAACACACAATATAAAACCTTAAGATTATAAAGATACAGTACAAAGTTAGCAGTGATTTTAGTTTTATAGTTACATAACGGATCGCAACTAGTATCTTAGCTAGATTACAAAGTAATCTGTGTTAAAAATACGACATGAAGTGTGGTATTTTGTATACAGGTCTATGAACAGAGCCTCTATGCAGTACAGTAACATAGTTAAATACATGAATATGACAAAAGTTTATAGTAAACTCTTCGATAACAATTCGTTATGCTCCCCGAATTTGTTACGAGGACCTTTTATTAAGATATAAATAAATTGATTAATTTTAAACAAGCGACCAACTATTACCACTTAAGACGACAATATAACATTTGGTGTGATAAATTCTTTGTACTATTCAGTCAATTAATGGGTTACTCTTACTTCTACATACGGGTAGATGAGTTTATTCAACTTTTTTATTGTTAAATAGTTTTACAACAGATTCTAAGAGTACTATTCAATACCTTGCTTGATGCACCTCGTATAGACGAGGCACACCGGTAGCATATAGCATCTTAAAATCACTTATATCCTTAGCTATAGACAATTTCCAAATACATAGTTATTCAGTGGAGGTTTAGTAGGAAATGAGGATGTGGTTTGGCGGTAGAAGCACTCACTGATGCCATTCATATTATTGCCGCCCCTAATTTTAGAAATATTTATTTGTGAAATATTTTACGGATGTGTTGTATATAATTATACGAAAATGTGTTAGTATATGGAAGGAGTACTTTGATGAACGATCACTTACTGAGACCAATTATGCTTTTAAACTATACAGCCAAGTTTATCTCGTGGTTTGTTAATTCAAATATTCCAAAGAACATGATTGTGACGGCTTTGAAGCTTCGATCTGGGCATATTCCACTAAATAGTGTAGCATACTTTATGGGTAAAGTTTCTTCTCAAAATTGTTCAGAGTGTAATATAATTGAAGATGTTATCTATGTTTTGGTGGAATGTGCCCAGAATGAACCTGAAAGAAGAGCTTAAGTATTGGTTACAAGATCGATGGAAGATTGCGACATATTGGCGAATGTAATAGTATTTTGGCTTACGTCGGAGGAGGCCAAATTGTTGTATTAAAATGGTTCCTTTGAAGCGAAAATAGGTTTTTAAATAAATGTGAGCCTATGGAGATGGAAGTCATGTTTGATCAAGTCTCCCCTTTTTTAAATAAATTATAATAAAAAATTGCTTTACATTGAAAATGTTAAAATTCCAATCCTTAAGAATAATTCTCCTTGCCCGAAAGGGAAAATTTTGCTACAACTAGCCTAATGAAAACCTCTTTAAATATAAAAAGACATCACACGTTATCTTAAATGTCGGTTATTATGCTTCGGAATAATTGATGCATACTAATAATTATGTTGACGAAACCGCACTTGTAGGAGTTTTATCGAAAAGTCAGACAACTTTCCCTAGAAAGTAAAATGAGGAATCTAGAAAATAATCACATTAATTTAGCACCTTGCCACTACTAATATAGCCCTTAAAATCAATTAAGTATATAATCGGTTCTAAATTTAATCAACCACACCTACTACTTCAATTAATTAAATAAATAAATAAATACGGTTATCAATTAGATATCAGGCAGATAAGATATAAAAAATATTCAGGCATTTAAATCCTCAACGATATGTTAACAATTTGTAACTGTCGATGTTGTGAAGAAAATTAAGTAACATAGCTTTGTCATGCTTATTAGGTAACATGTTCATAACTTTTCATTAATCTTTGTAGAATCTAAACATTTTTCAAAAACAAAATGTTGTTAAGGCATTATAAAGATGCCAAACAAAGAAATCAAATAAGTCTTTGTAGGCACACCTTGGTCATAAAATAATTTGAAAATAGCACATGTAATCCAACTCAAATCATTTTTCACAGGAAATATTTTATAGTAATAAATAAACCAACGTACATACATTAATACTGCAGAAGTTTTTTGTAAAAAAATAAAAAAGCATATTAATATAAACTTTACGCATTGGCGCATGGCGATAGCGCGTAGCGTAGACGTTGGCTAGTTATTTTATTATTTTTATTTAGTTAACTATAGAAGAGAGGCCTGTAATACTTCAATTTAATAAATACTTTTTATGTGAGCACACCCGCTGAAGCATTGTACGTTTTCAAAACTTCGGACACTACACAAAGATAAATAATCTTCTCATTGCCATGTCAGATAATTCTCACGAAATAGGTTGAATGCCGAATAATTTTAATAAGTTTCCCTTCCAAAAAAATCCTGTTATTTATTCTTTTGTAGCATTTATATCCCGGTGACTAAAATAATTATAAAAAAAAATACCATTAAATCTTAATCAGTTATTTGAGTCTGAAAGGTTTTAACCAAATCTTATCTGCATGATGCATCAGTCACGAAAATTAATTGTATTTACGTCTAATACCAAATATAAGACTTTATACATCCACCATCAGGATAGATATAAAAACATTGAAATTGGGATTCTCTACCTTTACCTAGTTTGGGTCAAAACCTGACACTTCAACAGTTCAAGAAACTCTTCTGAACTAATAAAAAAACACTATTGTAAGATACACTGAATAAAATGATACACTGCAGGATTTTTGGAAGTTTCTATTTTATTTTTGCCGTGTAGTTGAAGCGGCACTAGGTAAATTATGTCTGTATTAGGAGTAGGACCAATGGCCATCAGACTAACTGACTGACTGGAAACACTCATAAGGTAGATTCAAACGAAGCATAGGATCAACTCCAGCTACTTAAATGAACCATTTGATGACGGCAACGGCGGCAAACTGAATGTGGAAGGCGGAGAACCGGGTGTTACAGTAGCAGCGGAACGCAGCTGCGTTAACTTATATTTAATAAAACATACTTTACTAATATTCATGTTTTTTTTTTTTAATTATTTTAACACGCCTAACCTATACGAAGATTACATACAATAAATCAGGAAGATAGAACAAGTATAGCAACAGCACTTTAAACCTTCTGAATGAAAGCTAAACCACAGAACAAAAACATACCTCATTACCAGAGTTATAAAATATATTGTTAAAGAGGTCGTTTCAATAATGATTTATTGATGTGATGGACAGTCGACGATACCGTTTGTTGGAAAAAATAACATGCGCTATCTATAGCTATTATCTATGGGCTTAATGAGTGAATTTACTATGATTCGTGCATTATGATATTAATTTACTAACTTATGTGGGTCTGAATGTCCGCGACTTTATCAGAGTGGATTAAAAAGATGAAAACTATGTTTTCTAGTTCCACTTTCTAATTATTTGTCAAATACATATATGTACGTATACTCTTAGCACTTGCAGAATTAATTAATTACTTACGCAAAATTGTTACTGTCAACTGTCATAGTACAATGAGTCCACTTAGGTTGATTATATAGAGGTTGGCGTGCAATATTAAGATTAAATAGCGACTAGGTCTACGCTTTAATCGGTAAAGGAGACATATTGTAATTAATCAAAGAACGATTTTACAACAACATATACAGTTTAGGGCAGGGACTGAATTACCCAAAAATTAAGGTACCTTTAAATTTCGGTATGACGTCATACCGTTAAATAAGGGTTACCGAAATATTTCGATACCGTTTTTTTTATCAGTAGCATAATTTTGAGGTTGGATAGGCATACCGGTATTATTTCTTTACAAGTACTAAAACCTTTATAAATGTTTTGGTAGCAAAACCTTAACCGTTATAAATAGGGGTTTTCTTTGAAACACCGCCTCGCTAGTCTGTCGTTCACTTGAGAGGCCCTGATTGCACATTATTATGACTCAGTTTTGGATTTTATTTAAAAACACGGCAGCGTAAGCCGGACTAAGCCAGGTGCGTACCTACCTAAAGTTTTCTTATGTTTCTTCTTTAAGGTTTTCTTTCGTTCTTCTTTTCTGACTGGTGTTGTTGAAAAATTTTCCTCATAAATGTTTAGAGCAGATACGTAAACGTAGGTACCTAGTTTTGTTTTTAAATAACTTACACTCTCGATTTCACGAGAGAAATGGGGCAGTAGTTTTTCAGCAACGTAACATCACCCTTCTTTAAAAATAAGACCACCACGCTCCTGCTCCATGCCTCCGATGTCGTGCCAGTGTGGATGACGAGATTAAAGAGTTTACGGGTTCTGTCAAAACAAAGGCGTTCCTCCTGCCTTGAGTAGCTCTGTAGTAATCCCGTCCTCCCCTGGAGCTTTGTTGCCACGAAGCTGTCCAAGAGCCATTCTAATCTCACCCATATCGATGTGGGGAAGCTCGTCAGTGAGGTGGCGCGTGAGCCTGGTTCGTGGATCATCCCCGCCTTGGGCTTGAGGTAGATGACTTTTGGGAGTATGGGGGAACGAGGTGTTGGTGTTCCTCCATAGAAAAGGGAGGATCCTCCAACCAGGCGGGTGATATTGCCTGGCGGGCCACGGCCCAACGGTTAATGTCGGGAGGTGGTATATATACACACTCGTCGTCAAACTTTGATTGCGCGATGCAGGGTGTTGTGCACGTAGTTTCCATGTAGCGAGATAGATGTCGCTACATCACTCCCCTCCGAGACCGGAGGTCGATCGTGTTGATGAGTCAGCGGTCAGTGCGTCTGAAGAGCTTGCCAGTGCCAGTGAGGTTCCAGTGAGTCGGAACCGGATGCCGCGTAGTTCACGGTGAGTCGGAACTGAGAGCGGTGATGCTGCGTAATCCTCAGTGAGTCGAGGTAGTGCAGTGGTGCGTAGTGGCTGGCTGCTGCGTCGACCAGGAGAGAATGGCTCTGCTTGTTGACCGGCCGAAGGTGCAGTGTGCTGTGCCGAAGTCGCTGTTGTGGCTGAGAGTGATGACCAGGTCTGCGCGTCTGCTACAGGCTGGTGGTCAGGGTACCCGTTGAAGCCGAGTATGCTGGCTGGCTGTGTGACTCGCTGCTTGCTGCTCGATTTGATGCTAAGGGGGAGTGGAGATGATGGAGTGACGACGAGGTTGCTGCTGATCCTCTTCAGCGAAGGCTGCACTGATGTTCGTGCTCGGGGTCACCAGTATAGGGGAACGAGGTGTGGTGTTCCTCCATAGAAAAGGGAGGATCCTCCAACCAGGCGGATGATATTGCCTGGCGGGCCACGGCCCAACGGTTAATGTCTGGAGGTCTTTAGGTCTGAACTTTGATTGCGCGATGCAGGGTGTTGTGCACGTAGTTTCCATGTAGCGAGATAGATGTCGCTACAGGAGTATATGTATCTCACCTGTCGATGATCGCTACCGCCATTAACCCTGCTGATCACAGAGACATTTTGAATGCTTTACGCTTTTTAGTCAAAACGAAGTCGATCTCATTCCTAGTCACATTATCGGGACTTCGCCTGGTCCACTTCCTTTTGGGGCCTTTTCTGGAGAAGGAATTAATCAGATAATCTCCTGGGCCTCGAGGAAGTTTACAAGCATCTGCCTCCTGTGATTTCTGTGCCCATAGCCGAATGAGCCTACTCCCGACTCGCGACTATCGTTTACTCCCACCTTCGTGTTGAAGTCACCCATGACAAATATGTAATTTGTATTGGTATAAGACATAGCTTTCACTATGTCTTCATACATGGTCTCGACTTCGTTATCAGGGTGTGCGGACTGTGTGACTTGTGGACCTGAAACCCGACGCCACCTTGGGATAGTTGGTGTCCTTCTCGGAAGTAGAGTAATTGACCGGCTTCGAAGGTTATCGTCTCTTCCCTCTTTCTTCGGTGCTCCGAAAGACCCACAATATGCCTCTTCCAATATGGCAACGTGTTAGTTAAGCACAGAGAGCGTCCGTTAAACGGCACCAGGTAAAATTTATTTCGTTACCCTGCAGTCGCTCGGGGATTCTTAGCAGCCCCTACCACACGGTTACCATGGCCGGTATCATTATCCCCCTGCCCTGTTGTGCCACACCTTTCTGTTTTAAGGCCCATCCCGCGGTACCCTATCATACGATTTTGCCAGATCAATAAATACCATGTGTAAGTTCTTGTGTGCACGTCTGTACTTCTCGCATAACTGGCGGAGTGCAAATATGGTATCCGTTGTTTCTAGACCTGGCACAAATCCAAACTGATTTTTAAAAATCATACTCTCCTCTCGCAACCTTTTTTCTATCACTTTATTCCATATTTTCATACTGTGTGACGTAAGCTTTATTTCTCGATAGTTTTCACAATCCTGCTCATCACCTTTATTCTTAAAGATGGGCACTAGCTAACTATTGCATCCTCGGCTAATAACTTCCATACTTCCACTGGTATATTATCTGGACTCATGGTCTTTCCATTTTTCATACTTTTAATTGCCTTTCTTACTTTATCCATCATTATATCCTTCACCAAACCCACATTTACTTGTACATCGCTTAGCACACCATTCCAGACATTTTCCTTGTTCATTACCTTTTAAAAATATACCTTCCATCGTTCTTTTATTTCAACATCCTCAGATGAAGCCTTGCCTGTGTCATCTTACATAATTTCACCATCGTTTATCCCTTGCTCTCTTTTTCCTTTCTTTTGTTATCTAATAGAGTTTCTTGTAGTCTCTAGGACAATCTAGTGAATTATATAACCTGCGCTTGTGCCTTAGCCCTGGAAACTGCAACTGCCTGTTTTGCTTTTCTCTTACATTTTTATTTTATTCATTAAGTTTCATATTCTCATTCGCTGTTTCTACACCCTGCCATTCTTTAAATGCTTCTTTCCTTTAAGTATATTTTGCACATCCTCACTCCACCATGTCTTTTATTCCTTTACCTTTTGTTTCTCCGCACACATCTTTCATACTTCTAATACTCTCCGCCATCTCAGTCCAACATTCATTAACTTTCCATATTCTTTATTTCTATCATTCTATCTACCACTTGATTTTTCAACACCTTGCACACGCTTTTTTCTCTAGCATACGCCATCTGGTTTTGGGTGGCGGCCGTTCTTTATTTTTATTGAGCGAGACACTAACTTTTACCTCCATTAACAACAACCTGTGTTGTGAGACCAGATCTTCGCCAGGTATAA
Organism: Xylocampa areola; assembly: GCA_935421205.1. Lineage (NCBI taxonomy): Eukaryota > Metazoa > Arthropoda > Insecta > Lepidoptera > Noctuidae > Xylocampa > Xylocampa areola. The sequence goes on along the minus strand of OW285219.1, from coordinate 9,281,006 downwards.
CTTTGCAGTATTTGATGACTGATAGTATTCCTTTTTACAAGGAAGTAATCAATCTGTCCAAGATAAATCTTTGAAAAGCATTAACGCATGCTTAGCGAACTCTAATGTTATTATATTAAATGGAAAAAGAATACGGTCGCGAACAGGATTCGAACCTGCGCCTCCCGGATGAATACTCCAGGCGCTCTGACCACTAAGCCATCTCGACCTCTGCTTACCACCGCGAATTCTTCTTCCATATCTTGACACGTCTTATGGCGACGTTATTGCTAACAATTCAGTCCCTATACGGGTGACCTACCCACCTATACCGGTGGTATTAACTGCAAAGTTAGTCGTGTCGGTATATCAAAATATGCAAGAAGAATTCGCGGTGGTGAGCAGAGGTCGAGAAGGCTAAGTGGTCAGAGCGCCTGGAGTATATTCATCCGGGAGGTGCAGGTTCGAATCCTGTTCGTGACCGTATTCTTTTTCCATTTAATATAATAACTTTTATCAATCTGTGTTGCATGGTGTCCCCTTTTATATGTGATTACCATGACCGATACCGTGGCCAGGAATAGTGTAGTTACCGGGAACTGGGGGCCGTGAATTGGAGATGTCGTTCATGAGGGGGGATTTGCCATAATCATCACGCTTGGCAGGCGGGTTCGCGACCGCAATTTCTGGAATACTTTCTCTTATGGTGCTGCTGCCCACCATCAGGTTTGGCATTTAGAAGCATTCCAGCACAGGGCATGGTTATATCGCCATTTATTGGTTGCCGAGGCCAGAATAGCTAGAATCCCTTAGTCGCCTTCTACGACACCCACGCGAGGAGTTGGAGTTTTCTATTCTACAGCCCAAGACGGAAGAGAGATAAAGAGTACAATAAACAAATGTCCAAACCAATGATATTATATAAAATCTCATTGGTCCAAACTATAATTTATAACATGTTAAACTCCCCCTCATCAACCACGGGGACCCGTGCTTCACTTTCTCGCATGTTTTTTGGTACCGAAATCGTATAAAGGTTAAATAAAGGTATAGCCTACCCTTTATTTATAAAGGTATCGGTATAGGTCTACCTTTATTTCAAAACGGTACCGATATATTTTTGAGGTATCTTAACCTATAACCGTAACTGCTTTCAGTCCCTGGTTTAGGGTAATCTTCTATGTACGTACGGCTTCACTCACAATATTTTTGGAGATACCCGCATAATACATGAATAAGAGCCAAGAAAGTACTATAAAATATGAAAGGTTACTTAGAGCTTACGTGACAGCAGTGGAAAATGATAACAATGATTTTAACTTAGCGTGGAAACAGAAACACCCCGTCATTTCATATTTGAAGCTGCTATAGAACTATGAGCGAAAACACGCGTTTCGGTCCCAATCTTTAAAAATATTATCTTTCGAAACAAACAATTACAGGCCACGCCTCTGAATAAAATACGGATGTAGCCTTGCCTTGTCATAAGCGACGCATAGATTACGCACACAAACACGCAGCGTACTGGCACCGAGTCGATGAGTTTTAAGTATTTTTATGCGTTTAGCTCGTATATGACAAGCGTAATTGGATTACTAGGCATGCGTCTCACATGTCGTGCGCAACGGTCCGTCCGATTTTTTTAAGGTCCGTGTTTTAGGCAGCAAAAGTGGATAGTGTAGCCACACTCCACGCATGTACAGCTCCTGCATGTCGCCGACGTTCAGACCGCACACTATCAGCAGTGCATGCAATTTCTACAAACTAAATACATGTTATACGTGCTTACATGCAGAGTTATTATAATGTGCAACATTTACCTCATCCTTGTTCAAAAAGAACTGAAAAGAAAGGAAGCACGGTTAAGGTTTAACAAGCTTCAGTTAGCATATCATACTTAATATCGATGTTACTTAACAATACGCCATGGGACAAGTCATGAGCAGTGACGATTTTCGATACTTAAAACTACGAGATTTCATTATTTTTGTGTATTTCTACATTTAATTTTTTTTTTTTTTGGTCATTGTTCTGGTTATTGATTGCTCGTTAGTTTATTAGTCTCTACTACCTTCACTGCTTCGCGTTACTCTTTTCAATTATGACATGACAGACAATTCATTCCATAGCATTTAACACTGAATTTTCGATAATTTTCAAGTATTTTAACTAGGTACATATAATCCGATTAATGTAGAAATCGCATATTGTTCGCTATTAAAATTCTCCGTGAACAGTACTTGCCCATTACAGATGACTTCGAAAATAAGAAATATCGAATGCTTGTATGAAAATCTGTCTGAAATGTCATAAACTGCTAACCTTGAGATTCAGTACTACCGTGTTGTCTATTTATATGACATCCTAATCCCGTTAGATACTCCACCCACTTAATGCAACGTAATAACTCTAATTTAGCGTCTAAAAGAATTTTATTAATTTACCGGTCGCTAGAAAATCGACGTTGATAGACAGGAATAGAACAAATCTGACATTAATTGAAATGAAAATCGTTCTCAATGCAAAAACAGTTTGTGATTCTTGCCTTTCGTATTAGAATTTTCCAAGTCTTCAGTTTTGAAGGAATTAATCTGCGCGGGAAAATTACTTGAATTATGTATAGGCGCGTACGTTATTTCTCATAACAGGCCGCATTTTATGCCACCAGTTATAAATACTTATCGATTATAGATAAAATGCCTATTCTGATTAGGCATTTTTAAGAGGGCTACACGTCATGAATTTCATGATAAGGATAAATGTTATAAGATAATTTAGAAGAGCCAAATTTAAATATTTCTGGCACATTATATGAATTGAAATGAGCATTGAGAAGTCGCATGAAACAGATAAACTAATAAAATAATAAATCACATAATAACATCGCGCGCGTTTTCAATACATATCAATATCTTGGAAAATTTTACCATGAAAATTTAATGGTATTTTAATATGAATAGTTTTTAAATCAAGCACACCACAAACAAACCGGCACAAACATGCAATGTTACACACCAAAAACCATAAATAATAACATAAATTTATTAGCAATCATTATATTTTTTAACTTGCCTAGCATGTAAATAAGTAACTGTATAGTGTGCAAGGCATTTCATTAATATTTTATGATTGTTTCAGAAGTTTACTACTTCTCATACAATCAAGTAACTGATAAATATCAGAGTAAAACCTAGTGCACATTATCAAGCACACAGAAATTTCATTGAATGTGTATTACGAAATTGTGAAGGTAATATAACAAATACAGCTGTTATCACTTATCACCCTTAGTGACATGATTCGGTCATTAACACTATAGCTAATGTTTGTGCGTAAAGTTTATTTAATCTTGTATTGATTTATCAATAGAATAGGGGTCTTAACATGATTGCAAAACCTGTTCAAAAGCTGCATGGGCAATATTCACATTCTGGGTTATTTTATCATAATAACAAAATGCCTACAGTTATATCACTAATGAGTGCCAAGTAAAATTCATACCTGCTTATGTTTAATTTTTGGTGATGACTGATATGCAGCTTCCAATTTAGGATTTATTGGAGCTTTCTTTGGTCTTGTGTTCTTAATGCCTAATGACTTGCCGAATGGTGCAAACCAGTACCTGGAACAAGGAAAAAGCATATTCATAATATTAAAATTAGTTTGAATTTATTACCTAGTTGCTTTCCTCATATCAAGTGTTATGTTTCTATGTAATATTTTTAGATCATTCCAAGGTATAATACCTATAGAGTAGACCTAGTATACCTGTAGAGTACTTATACTTTCATTACTTAACTGTTTATGTCTATGCCAAATATAACTTATTTTTTTTTATATTATATTTATTTCAAGTATCATAGAATTCATTAAGTTACAATTTACTTACAAGCTATGTTAGTATATCATCAATACATATGATAAAAATGAAATTGATAGCTGTCTGTACATGGAAAATATATGAGAAAAAATATTAAGGGGACCTTTATCAATGCAAATAGCACCCAAAACAACGATTATTAGAATTTTTGTCTGTTTTTCTGTGTGTTTGTGCAAGCTAATCACAGAAACGGTTCATTCGATTTATATGTGGTTTTCACTAATATATTGTGGTAAGCTTCACTTAAGATTTAGTGTTTGTTTCATGTCAATCGGTTCATAAATAAAAAAGTTATGCCAATTTAAAGAATCACATTGATCATTTGTTAATTATGACTTTGTGTTCATACACAACATGGTGCTAATTTACGACATCCACGCGGAAGGAGTCGCAGGCACAGCTAGTTTCTATTAAGATTTATTATGCCAATGCAATTTTTAGGGTGACAAGCTCACAGGTCCAGCTGAGACTGCAGCAGTAAGTTTAAGAGTAATAACTAATACTATATAGTATATACATGATTATGTTAATAGATTTGACTTTGATACTGTGTAAAATAATAGTATGACTGCAATACTATTTGAAGAATATGGAAATATAATTAATTATTTTTGTTATTTTAGAGGCACTAAATAATTTGATATTACATTACTCTAATTCCCCTTACTTGCCGATAGCAACAATAAATTAAAAAATGGCTGGTAGATATTTTAGATGTGCTATTCCTGTAAGGGGAATTATAGTAATAACTATGTATTACCTACCATTTATTTTTTACTACAACTATAATTAGGTAAATGGAGTTTTCGATAAGTAATAATAATAAAATAAAAAAGTAAATAGTGTACAAAATTTGAAAACACAGATAATCTGAGCTATTATCTCTTGAAAGATAAATGATTCCCTCACAAGAAACGTATTGTATTGTAACGTATTGTACTTTCGCCAAATTGATATCTTGTGAGTCACGAAGTGCATCATTAGACTTCATCCGTGAGAAGCAATGACATACATTTAAAGCCTAGCGGCAGAAAGTAGGTTAAAACTCACTTCTCTAGAGTGCGCCGCAGGAATATCAGCACCAATGCTAAGGGCAGGGGGTACAAAAGGTGCCTGTAGTCATTGTAAACCACCGCTTTGTCTGGTCCAGGAGCTATATCATCCCATGTAGTATTCGGCGGCAACCACACTTCTTCATCCCAAAACTTGTCTAGCAAAGACCGGATCATTATGAACACTGTTTAGAAAAAAAACACGGCCGCTCTTAACTACTATTACTATCGTTCAAAAGAATAATTTATATTTATCACGCCATAAACACACCCTAAAATAAATAACGAAACGACCGTCCGACAGTCGATATGACACAAATTTGATTTTTGATTTTGATTTGTGCGGGGCCGGGCGGCGCGGTCACAGATTAACTATCACTAGGAGTCTCTGAGGTCTCTACAATCAGTGTTGCCAGCTAGGTCTTATCAAAAGTAACCGAAATAGCTAAAAAAGTAACCTTATAGTGTGAAAAGTAACCTTTAATATTTTTATCCCATTATTATGGTACTTAAAGTTGATGAGGTATATATAAACAGGTTTTAGGCGGGAAAATGTAAAGTGCACGTTGTCAATTTTATATTGTTTTCCAAAACTTGTGTTTCTCCGATGTATAATGTGTAATTATGGTGGATAATTAACCATTATGTGTTCATGAAGGTGTGCGAGTGTGGGCAAATTGTATACAATTGAAAATCATGACTTTTTGTGTTCACTCCTAAACTCCATCGAAGACTCAGTAAAATTTCCACCGTTTTACTGGGGCAATAACTGCAATAACTTTTTATACTTGATTATAACAAGAAGGAAGTAACTGAAGACGAGGCTTTGGCCTTACTTTTATTCAAGAACACTGAAGACGAGGCGGTATGGTCTAAGACCTTAGCCTGCCCGATTAGGGCGAAGGAAAAAAAAAAAAAAAAAAAAAAAAAAGTATATATAAACACATCAACACGGTCTAGGGATATTTTTAAAAAAGCGAATTACTATCAATATGTTAATTATTTATATGACATGTATATATTTAAAAGATACGTTATTTAATATTCTACCATTTTCTAGTAATAGTTAAGGTACTTCGATAAAAATTTCAGGATTTTATGGAAAAAAAATGAAGCATATACAGAAACCGTATATGAATTAACTTTTAATTTATGAGTAAAAACTTAAAAAAATAGAAAAATCATTTAATTTGTGTTTATAAACTTGAAGTTAGTAGTCTGAGAAAGCGCCCATGATGTTCATAACACATCGGCAACGATTCGGCATGCTCAGAACAAGGTTGTCAATGTCTTGTTGCGGAATATTGTCCCATGTCCTTCTGAGGTGCGCAAAAAGTTGATCTTCTGTAGCCAGATTTTCAGGAACTTCCTTCAGAGCTCTTCTTTGAAGCATATCCCACGCATGCTCAAAGGGATTTAGATCTGGCGATTGAGCAGGCCAGTCTAAGGCCCTAACATTGTGTGTATGTAACCAAGCTGCTACCGTTCTCGCCGTGTGTGCCCGGGCATTGTCGTGCATGAGCAGGAAATCTTGCCCCATTTGTGTTCTGTGGGGCACGATTACGGGCCCCAGCACCTGTTGGACGTATCGTTCTGCCGTCATATTGCCCCGCACCCAAACTAGATCCGTCCGTCCTCCAAGACGAATTCCTGCCCAAACCATAATTGTTCCTCCTTGGTATGGGTGAACTTCCTGAGGGTTCTAAAGACGGCTCCATCGTCCAGGAACTCGCCAAACACGCGTCCTTCGTGAATCTGGATGGAAGCCGAACCTGGATTCATCCGTGAACAGTACATTGGACCATTGTTCACGGCCCCAGTCCACGTGGTTCCGAACCCATTCTAATCGTCGTCCACGATTGCCTCTCCGTAAAGGTGGGACCCGGAGTGGTCTACGAGAGCGTAGATTGCTTTCATGCAGTCGCCTTCTGTAAGAAGGCGACTGCATGTTTGGTCACTCACAAGCACTTGGTGTTCCACTCGCAGCCTTTGGACCAATTGAGTCGCCGTTGCATTTGGTTGAGCTCGCGCAGTAATTTGCAAAAATCGGTCTTGTCTGGGGGTAGTGATGCGACTTGGCCCCCGGTGCCTCTCCGCTACTTCTCCTGTAGCACGACAGCGTGTCCACAATCTTGAAATTACATTTTGGTGGGTCCCTATGGCCTCAGCAACATTACGCTGAACAGACCCAGCTTCCAGCATTCCCACAGCTCGTAACATCTCCGCCCTCGTCAAATGTTGGCGTTGCATGGCTACAATACCTCAATTTTAACTTTATCTTTCGTTTAAAAATGAAAAAAAAACGGTAACTAAATGTAATTCGTATTGTTTTCAAAATTTCGCACAAATGAAAATTCCCTCTCCTACACATCAAGACATTTTTATGCCACCGAAACAAAAGAATTTTCAAAAATTTGAATTTGGAATTAGTCTGAGATAAATTACAAACAAATCGGTGTATAAAAGATTCCAATGCGGCCAGTACTTTTCGAGTTATTTAATTGAGTATGAAATATCCCTAGACCGTGTTGATGTGTGTATATTATTATGTAGGTATATACCTAAGTAGGTGCATACTTTTGTTTTCTTTAAATTAGTCTGCAAAGTAGGCAGGGTCGCCGATCTTCTCACTTTTAGTGTAGGTACTTGTTCCATAGAAATAGTATAACGTTCTAAAAAAATTGTTGACCTACCTAGTAAAGACGAGTTAGATACAGAGATTAGTTTATAAACTCATCATTTAACCTTATACAGTAAGTTGGTACCTATACCTACTTACTAATTAGTACACTTGCCTAGCTTTCTAGCACTTCTTACCAAAAAAATATAACACCGAACATTCTTTCTTTTCATAACATTTTAAACAAATCAAGTGCTAGGGTCTCGAACAAGAAAGAACCCGAATTATCAAGCTAATAGGCGAAACTGCCCAGAACACTGAGTTATTACTTATGATTAGCTGGTATATATTGGCACAATAGAGATAAAAGTATTTTCAACAGTTGTGTTCACTACATTCTATTAAATATTGGAATCAATTAATTCTTCAAAATTCAAAAGGCACCTAAAAGTAACCTTTCACAACGTGTAACTTAAAAGTAACCCGACGTCGTTAAAAGTAACCTAAAAGGTTACAAAAGTAACCTTCTGGCAACGCTGTCTACAATACTCTCTGATAGTCTCTATTTGCTAAGATAATATTATAGTGGCCTGTAAGGCAACACAGCACGGTGTAGGTACTAAACACTAAATTAAATAATACATTTTTTGTAATAACACGCGTGCGTTTGAAAGCTTAATTTGTATTTTTTATTAAATAATGTAAAATATATTTTATTTCTACAATTCTTAATAGAGCTAAAGGACAAGACACCATGTCTTCACAATTTAAAATGTAAATTCCACTAGAGATGGTAGGTCCAGCTGGATACGAATCCGCAGACCCGCATCACTCGCGTTAATGATGGATGTACAGGATACCCACCGCCCCCTAAGCCACACATTAATAATGTACGTATCTACGCGGGAGTGGCAAAGAAATACATGCAATGAGCGGAACTGAATCGGGGATTGTGGACCAAGGACGGCGCGTGACGGGCGGACGGAGCGAGACGCAGAGAGAAACGGCTTCACGCGATCGGTCTCCCGCACCGCCCACGCGCATTCATATTAAGTTGAGGTTCTTGAATCAGTGTCACTGTCTTGCTGGTAGCATGGCACTCCCACATTCCGCCCGCAGTTCAATTCCGCTCATCACGGTTAGACCACCACGACGTACACGGGACCTAGATGTAAATCTTCAGAGCTTGATGCATATCCGGATCCAGCTCCGAATGATCTACGGACCTACACATCACTAAATGCCACAAAAAATAATATTTCTGAAGTTTCATTCATTCTTCAAGATCATTTGAGGGAAAAGGAAAACAAATATAATGGGTGGGAGTTTCGTAGTGATAAAGAAAGAGCTAAAAAATAACCTAGTTTAGTGTTTTTATTGTAGATTGTAGTGTCTACATAGTAATATAGTAAAAGAAAATATATAGTAAGAAAATAATAATTTAACTAACGTCTAGATTGGACATGGAGATTGTGGAATGGATTGTTCGCACATATCTAATGCTCACCTAGATAAAAAGTTGTGTGATCTTGTTATGAGTCAATAATGTTATTTTGCCCGACGTGTGCCAACGTTCTTATGGTGGAAGAAGGTCCGGAGTCTGGTTTGCGGTACGCTTGTAACACTTGTCCATATGTATACAATGTTAAAAGGAAGGTGTCGTCACGCACATTCCCAAAATTAAAGGTAGGTTGAAACTTAAATAACATCATCATATAAGTCCATGAAGCCCTGATAAGAAAGATTTTGATTTTAGTCTTGTTGATCATTAACACCTACATTATTTAACCTAATCTTAAATAGAATCTTATTTTTATATCACCTCAAAATCTGCCCCCCACCTCATAGCCTATATATATTTAATTTTTTTCAGGAACTCGACTATATCATGGGCGGAGCTGCCGCCTGGGAGAATGTAGACTCCACTGATGCTGTGTGCCCTAAGTGTGGACATGGTAGAGCATTCTTTATGCAACTACAAACTCGCTCAGCAGATGAACCAATGACTACATTTTATCGCTGTTGCAATCACAAGTGTGCTCATAACTGGCGTGATTAAATAAAAACCTAATTCTGAAAGACTCGAAAAAAAAACTTGTAGTACCAAGTTTGGAGTTTTTAATGTTTGTGCAACATTGAGTATGAATTTCTACCAAAAACTTAATTTACTTCACAATTTCTTAGTTAGATATAAAGGTGCTTCACCAAAAATGAAGATACAAAATATGGCTCCAGTAATATCAAGCTCTGAAGACTTTGCCTGTGCTAAGGCTGCAGAGTCTTTGGACAAAGGACAAGTTATAGCAGTACCAACTGACACTATATATGGACTAGCATGTAGTGCCAACTGTCCAGATGCTATAAAAAAGTTATATGCAATCAAAGGTAGAGATTCTGCCAAACCAGTGGCAATTTGTGTCACTTATATTACTGATGTTAGAAAATGGGGAGAAGCAGATCATTTGTCAGATGATCTTCTCCATAACTTGCTACCGGGTCCAGTGACAGTTGTTCTGGAAAAGACTAAATATCTTGACAATCCATTTCTAAACCCTACAGCTACAAAAATAGGCATTAGAATTCCAGATCACAACTTTGTGAATAAAGTTACTAAAATATTTGATAAGCCTGTTGCATTGACTAGTGCAAACTTCAGTAATGAACCATCTACTTTGTCTATTAAAGAGTTTGAACATCTTTTTGGACATTTAGGAGCTGTTTTTGATGGAGGAGTTTTAAGTCAAGGCTTGGAACAGAATAGAACTGGATCTACAGTAGTTGACTTGTCTGAGACTGGTGCCTATAACATTATAAGAAGAGGAATTTCTTATGAGAGGGTGGTTAAGATTCTAGAAAGTTTTAGTTTAAAAAGTATTGTTTAAGTTATTTATGTAGTTCTGTGATGGATAAATGTTTGGAATAAATGTTATATTTTCGTATGATAGTTGATTGCTCTCCATCCTCCCTGGGTACAATGAGTAATTCAGCTATTGATTAACATCATTCTTTTCTACCTAAATCTGATGAATAGTAAGTTTAAAGTTATTATATTAAATGGAAAAAGAGTTAGTTTAAGTAGTAGTAGTAAGTTTAAGTAATATGGATCACTAAAATAAAACTAGTGGAAAATTATTAAACAAATTTTACTTTTTGAACTATAACAAGAACATGCATTTCAATCTTATAAAATAAATTTTGGCAAATATTCATCAAACTAATTTATAAATTCATTTTTACAATTTACATATTTCCATGATGAAATTTACAGTTTTTTTTATCATTAATATATTGTAAAATAATGGTAGTAATTGAGATAAGTACAAAGTATCATAAGTATTATAATGAGAGAGTAAGATAAACTAATTGAGATACATTATCAAGTTATTAGAACCACAATCTATGATTGTGTCTTAAGCAATATTTACAGTCATAGCAATAAATATAGACTAAAAGATAACTACATAACTAATTTCACCAAGATGCTGTTGAGTTGCCATCAAAATTAAATCATAAGTGTATTCTATAACTAATTTCATGAATACACAAGTTCAATAACTATTTTACTATCTTAAATCGGTGAGCTAACTGGTTTTCTATTCTCTGGCAACTTGCCTTCTAATCTTTGCCAGCGATTAGGTGGCCAGACAATGTATGCTGCCTTGGCGTTGATTAAGCCTAACGAAACAGGCCCAAAGGTATTGCTATCCAATGTGTGGCCAGTATGATCACCTTCTACCCAGCAATGTCCTTCAGGGACTTTCACGTATTGAGTTTTGTAGCCTAAAGTATTCACAACATCACCCTGCAGCCCAACAATGCGCTTTATAATCTTCTGATGCGGATCTTTCGGTGAAACCAATGATATCACGTCACCTCTCCGCACATCATAGTCTCTGACCGCCCACCTTGACAGGAACACATAGTCGGTGTTTTTAGAATCTGGATTGAGCACCGGCTGCATGGATATACCTTCAACTCTGGCCACATAGCCTACTGTGTCAAGAAAGGTTATACCGATTGGTACACCTAAAATGACGGACTTGCATACGCCTCTGAACCACATGAATATACCGGTATGTGATTTTGACCAAAATATGTGTCCGGCATAGTCGTTCAGAACGTCGATTTAGCTATTTATGGTAAGTAACATTATAAATTAATAATTTATTGAGGTAGATGTGATAAAGGAATTTCGCGACATTTCAGTTCAGTGACAGGCCAAAATGTCAGTTGATTTTGACATTTTGATATTTAATAAATACAGAAACAGACAAATAATATAATAATAATGTACCGTAGGTTTAGAAATGGTAATTTTAGTCAATGGTCCAGAATATTTACGAAATCGCATAAACATTGCCACTTATATCCAGAAAAGATTCTTGATTCCAGTCAAACAATCATAAAACAACTTTAGTCAGAACTTCAGAAGCAAACATACCTACATACAAAATATTTTAATCTATAGATCGCCAACGCCAACACGAAGCCTGCAAGATTTGTGTAAACAAGCTTGGTACAAACTTTTAGATACGATACGATATTGTATATTTCGATTTGAAAACTTTTCCGTACCTTTCAGAACGGGAACATAACTTAGATTACAGTGGTAGAAAATTAAAAAATATTATTCTGATGAATTTTATAAAATATCTTAGTACAAATATATATCATGCTTTATCAATTTCATCGTTTTTTAATAGCACTTAGAGGTTCTGATCGGAAAATTTCGCCAAGGATTCGAAAACGCCAGTTTCAGGTGGTGCAGAATCGGGACGCTGTGCCTACGCTAGCGCCATTTTAACGGGTTTTTGAACTGCTATTTAATACTTAGCAAAATAAAAAAAATCCTGACGTTTCGAACACTTTGCAGAGTTAGTGGTCTCAGGAAGACTAAGGTGTCAAGTGTCTTAACAGTTTATTTAAAATTATGTACTGTAGACAATCTTCATTTAATAATATAAAAAATAGTAGGCTACCGGCGTCGGAAACAGGGTCCAAGCTACCGGTGGTTAGGGCTCTAGAGAGGAACCACCTCAGAATGCGTGCCGTCAATCAGACCCTTGACCCAGCCGCCCAGTGAAAGCTTTTTAAGGCGTTGATCAAGGCTCTTCGCTATTAGTCCATTAGCCGAAACGACTATCGGTAATGATTGCAGAGTCCACGCTCCACATGTCGACAACCTCGTGCGCCAAATCAAGATTTGTTTATTTTTCTCTGCTTTCACGAGATTCTCGTCATGAGGGATATAGATATCAACAATCATTGCCCTGAACCATAATCATTGGGCAGCGCTATAATCGACGTATCATTACTGTATCAGGCTTATTGGCAATAATAGTCCTATCAGTGATGATAGATCGATCCCAGTACAATATGATATGATCATTTTCAAGAACTGGATCTGGCCCTTCAGACTCCACAAGGTGCAGAGCAAGTTGCTGGTGGATAATCCTGGTCACAAAATGATGCCTGTGCAAGTACTCGCCGTTAGCAAGACAAGAACGATCGGAGATGATGTGTCTAAGGGATTCACCCGGACGATGACGTGGCCGACAAAGTTCAACTGTCCTATCCTTCAGAATATACCTCCAGTAGTTGTTAGTCATTATAACTTCGTCCATAATTGCACAGACAAACCCTCCAGTTTCCCCAAAGAGGTAAACGATTTGCAGGAAGCAATGTCCAGACCTTTCTATCCAGGGTATCCAATTCCAGTCAAGAAAACATAAACAGCCCAATTTTTCGAAAATCAAGGGATGGTCCGCAATATGCTTCTTCTGGAGTAATTGATATAATAATACTTTTTACAAATGAGTAAACTGTTGAAATATTTTTTTTTTAATTCCGTACTTGCTTTGATGCTGTGCAATGCCATGTCAAAGAGCTACGTGTGATCTATATTGTAGCACTTGTTTTTTTATCAAGCTCACGACGAATTAGCTTGCGCTCAGATAGAGTCAAAGATTGCACTTTAAATGGGTACCAACATTTTCTTAATTTGTAAGCTAAGTCTAAGCAAAGCTCTCAGCTCAACAGCCGAGAACCAAGCTCAGTGGCGCACACTTGGAAAGGGATATGTTAAGCAGTGGACTGCTATAGGCGGATGATGATGATCATCTTTTTGGAAACCGACCGTAAGTATCACATAGGTACATAAGGTGGAGTAGGTAAATAGGATGTAGGTATAGTGTATATCTGATAAATTATTATATATATATATTTAGGATAATGATATACCTAAATATAGATAATAAGTATTCATTCACCAATTTTCAGATTCTCATAACTCAGGTTGATAAATAAGCACTTGGAATGTTTCTATATATTTGGTCATCTCAAATGTCCCCTAGTAAATGCAGCTGACTGTAAGTACCTATACAAAGTTTCAGCATTTTATTTAATCTTATTTAATTATTAATGGTTTAATTTATAACACATTAAACTTATAACTAAAATTCTTATCTTTAGCTTCACCTCATATTGTTAAGTGCTACGATATATAATACGAATACTTTTGTAAACAGCACTGTTCGGCGGCCATATTATGTTTCAAACTTTCCAAATTCGCTCGATTTTTCGTATGTAGGCCCGTAGGGTAAGTCCATTTAAACAGGTCAGTGATCAAATACCATTTATATTTTCTTTTTCATTACCCTGTACCATAATTATAGGTATTTTATTTATTTATGCATTGTATACAGGTAGTTAGCGAGAATATCTACGCTGTCACGTCACGCTCATTCACTGGTGAATGACCATAGAGTACACTTTCGGTCTTTACAAATACTCAAAAAAGTGTTGATGCTTTCTATAGTAAATTACAACCAACCAAACAGAAATTTTGGACATTTTATTTGTGTGTAACTAGTATAATATCAATTGAATTAAGTTAGATAAACACATGTTTCTAACAATCGGGACCCAAGGAGTGATCTGAAAGCAATCCTTGATAGATGGAAGTGTTCCGTGGTAGAGAAAAACTTACAATCTGCATAATCAGCTGTCAGTGAGATAGATCATCTGTCCCTGTAAATATAAAAGCTAAGACAATCACAACACGTTTTAGTTTGATATGTGTGTATAATGAAGTAAACAATCGAGCTACGATGTGACCCTGGTTGGGCTCGCGACAGGCAGCGATCTCGAAGTAGATATGGGGTAATAACCTAACAGTGGAGTGAGGCTGGTTACGGTATGGCTGGACTCCCGTGAGGCGGGCGCACGAGTTTCACGATTGGATTATTGGTGAATGCAGAAATATGTCCGGTGACTACCCGTTCGCGGCGAAAATCGTAAGCCCGATTAAGTGCAATGAGAAGCCCTGGGATCTGTGGGTCAGTGAAATAGGGCACCTGTCGCCGCGACGGGACGATGACGCCACGTTCACGTCGCCGGCGGCGGTGGACACCAAGGGTGGCGCGTCCGTGCGGCGCGTGCACGACAACCACCCTTACAAGCAGGCGGAGAGGCAGGCGCGGTACCGCCGTGCAGGCGTCAACCGCCTCAAATATGAGAGTATGAGTCTCCATGGACTGTTCCCTCAGATGGACAACTTAAATGCTGCAGTGTGTCATATGTGCGGTGTAATAGTGAAGTGTAGTGCAGCATACAGACACTTGCTCGAATCCCACACGGGGGCCGAGCCCCTTCCCCCGCCACCACCGCCTCTCTCCACACACAAAAGTCGCAGCCGACATAAAAAAGAACCTCCACCACCCCCCATCCCTGTAGATATACTCCCAGTGAAAATGGATTCTTCCCCAACACCTCCATTATCAAGGATAATGTTACCACCACAGCCTGACTTGCAGTACCTTGACGAGGCCAGCACATCCTCCACTGTCTCAGGGGAGGTGAAGGTGAGCATGGAGTGTGGAGAGTTACCAGTCGTCAGTATACAGGACACAGAGGATCTGCCCCTCGGTGAAAATTTAACCGATGATATTTTTGCAATAATGAATTCTGAAGGCATACAGAGTGCAGATGACATTACAAATGCAGCAGATTGGAAAAATATTATCAGGGATATAGGAAATATGGGTGATATTAATTTTCCACAAGCATCAGACAGTGTTCCAGCACAGGATTTGTATGCACCAATACACACATCATCATTATCTGCATATGCAATATCGGATTCAGATCTATCTAATATTCAGTTTGCACCAAACACATCCCCAATGTTGTCAACGGTTATGGAAGCCAATGTACTGAACCCACCAGCTTTAAAGCCTGTGGCAACACCAACTACACCATCGACAAAATCGACGTCCAGATCGAAAACAAGTAAAACGAAATTCAATTTACGGGAATACGACCCGAACAAGCACTGTGGTGTAGTGACTGCAGAGAACCCCAAACCATGCACAAGGTCACTCACGTGTAAGGCACACGCGCTATCGCTGCGGAGAACAGTCGAGGGGCGCTCGAAGCCCTTTGATACTTTGCTGGCGGAGCACCGAGCGTCGCGGGACGCGGGCGCGGCCGCGGCGGCGGCGGCAGCGGCGGCCGCGCCCGCTACCGCCGCGCTCGTGCAGCACGTTGCAGCACCTGTCGCTCCGCCAGCCGCCCCCCTCAACCTCCCACCGCTCCTAGTCAATACGTCGATAGACCTGAGCACCTTTAACGGCCTTACCGCCGAACAGCAGGTGAACGACATCTACGCAAGTTTACTCAACGTGGAGGATCCTAACTCGGTGCTGCCGGACACGTCGAGTATCACGTCTCTGCTAAGCCAGCCCTTGGCTCCAGAGGCGTTTCTCATGCCGGACGATGCGGAAATCCCGCCGGACGTCCCAATCTTGAACATAGCGTCGCCGGTGGAAACGCCGACAGTCCGTCTGGACGACAAGCCGGATGAAGCTCCTCCGCCGTTGGTGCCAGCGGATGTGTGCTGGTACTCGTCGTGTCCGCGTCCGCTAGCACTTTGCACCTTCAACGCGTCTCATGCCGGCGGCGCAATCACATTAGGTAAAAAATTTGCGACGGTACGAAGTAATATAAAGTCTTCACTGTCGCGGTCGCAGTGCAAGTCATCAGGAAGCGTGAACAATTATTATTACAATCCGAACGCCCTTTCGTTATCGAAAACTGTGCATATGAACGCTAGTAAAACTAATAAGCCCGAAGTGCGTAAACTGATAGTTACGTGTAGTAGTGGTGTGGGGGGCACGGGGATAGGTGCGAGTGGTAAGGAGGTGCAGCAGACGTTGAGTGAGCTGTTTGGCGGCGCGGATGTGCGCCACGCGCTCAACGGGCACACGGGACACGCGGGCGAGCGCCGGCGCGCACCGCTCAAGCACGGGACGGGCAAGCGGCCGCCCGCTCCCGTGCTCGACCTTGGCTTCTCGCTCGATCCGCTACTCGCCGACGAAAAGTGCTGAGCACCAATAAGCAATCACTGGTTGTGTAGTCACATAATAATTGTATATTTATTTTTCTGTAAAGAATCGAATCGGATTCACGTACATATGTAAAATGTAAAATAATCACGAATTTCCCAAAAGGAATTTAATGTTACGATAATGTTAAATCTCATTTTTTTTCGTCGACAAGCGAACTAATGTTTGTATTATTTTGTATATTATTTTATAAGATTTTTTAAAGTCCTTCTCCGATACGAGAGTCGGTATGTGTCAATGAAGAATTAAAAATAGATAATTACAGAATGGTTGTATTTTTTCGAAATGACATTACTCACTGTTGATACTGAATTGAATACTGCTAAATGGCCTAGGATTAATAATGGTTTAATGTGATGAAAATTTCCATGTAAAAATATAAATACTATTAAATTAAGTATATCCGTAATAGTAAATCGCCTCCTTTGAAAAATAAAGGCAAATACCTCAATAACTAAAATATCTTGTTTTAATTGACCGGTTCGCACCTAAAAATGTACTCGATATGAATTAGCGGAGCGCGGGAACTGGTTTTCCATTAGTTCCTATGAGAGCTGCTGGCGGATCGTTCACCTGCGATTATGTTTTTAAGCTTGTGGTTTTTTTATAGCTTTGTGTGTGATTAATAGTTCTGATACGAATTGTTAATCTCAACTTTATTTTTGTCCCAAAATTGAGGCGAGGACACGCGAAGGTCTTCAGACAAACGTAATTTCTTGTTGTTTGTATGCGAGCTCGTTAGCATGAGTTTACAATTGGTATGTCCACGCAAGCGAGGGGCGTGCACCACCTTGGCGGTAACGACGCATCTGTTATTACGACCTAGACGATTTCGCTGGTGCAGCCCCAGTAATCAAATCAAAGTCGCTACTTACGTTGCATCCATTTCTAACTATATTTTTAAAGCCAACTTTAGAAATAGGTATTAGCTTCTTCGGTTTTGAGTTACTCAAGTTATTCGGTAAGTAAGCGCTTGTGTTGGTGGTCAAGAAGATTTAGAGTTCACGTTCTAAAACAAAAAATGTAAGCTTTCATTTTGCAATTATTTGGATCCTTTTATACCACTAGCAGGTGCCCGCGACTTCGTTCAGGTTATAAACTATCTGTGTACTTAATTTCATCAGAATCGGTTCAGTCAGCCGTTTGTGTGAGATTGCGTGGCAAATTTCCAAACATACAAACTTTCACATTCTTGTATAGGTACTATTCTTGTCAGATAAAAATGGGTGTTCCATTAAGAGCATGAGCAGACTTGTACTTTACACACATCAACTGAATCAATCCTGCATTGCGTCCTTTTCAATCGTTTATCTACTCAGCGTTGAGTCGTGGTACCGGTAGTGCAAACGCGTATTTCGGAATTCAGTCGCTGTATCAAGCTTTCAAAAAGCGACCGACTAAATAACTGGTCTCTACATAGCTTAAGCTGTTTAGCAAGGATGCAGACTTTAGTGCGATCAAAACTCATAATAACACAATTGCAGCAGATAGTATTTATTGAATATACTATTCTTCAGGATGAGATTGAGGCTACGCTGCTTAATTCCCTAACGTACCTACCTACCTAATGGCACGCAGACTGCCTTTAAAAGAAAGCTTTACAGGGGAAAAACCCTCGACGTGCGTTTGACCTACTTATCCGGAAATACACGGCGAGGGAACACCTTCAAAAACAGAGACCATGACCCTACCAATAATCAATTCATGGAATTGCCGTCTGCTGGTACAACATAGGCATCCTAAGTTCCATTCGAGTAACTTCCGAGCCCATACTTCAGTTCTTATCACTTGTGTTACTAAGCTTTAAATTTACGTGAGTACTCGATTTAACTTAAAATAAAAACTAAGTAGATAATCTCATATTCACTAGCGTCTGTAAGAAAAACTAACCTTACATAAAAAACGTCTCTCCCGAGTGGTTTTTGGAAGTCTAATATAGTAATACCTACCTAGACTTTGTCAAAAAATCCCGATGGCTACAGTTCATGATTCCCAAAGTGTCATTGTCTATCCGATAGCTTCAAAGTAAAAATCAATTGTGTCTTGAAAAAGATAGGCCACTCTTGCGCTCAATGCCTGAATTCATCATCGGCGTTCTTGAATTTAAACTGCCTACCTCTGCGTATAGAAGGGATGAGCCGACGATGTATTGTTAATTGTTAAATAATGTTTGGACCTTTACGTGTAAGTCTGTAACTATTCTAATAATAGTAGACTTACTACTATGGATTATAATACGTTATGAACTCTACCCAGTGATATTATCATACTTAACAATATAAGACCACTCAATAGACGTCACACTGATTGAATATGAAGCTCATTCAACTGCTTGTTACCCGCAAATTACGAGACAATATAGGTACTGCAGTGCGAGCATGGTTCTTTTTGTCGACACGTTTGTCGATTTTAAACTTCAAATTTGACATAAAGTGTTGATAAAACGATAAAATTCAATACATAAAAACTTTTATCAAGTCGACAAGTTTGTCGAAAAGATCCGTGCTCGGACGCCTGCTTTGTCATGAGCCATTATAAGTAGCCATTTAATTATATATATATTTAATAGGTAATCAATACCACCACATAGTAGGTAAACGCCACATTGTACAGTAGTAGGCTGCTCGTCCCGACTGAACTGGACTATCGTAGTAAGGAGCAATAGTATGCGAGGCTAGCATATATTGGTTTTGTTACCATTGACGTGCAGTCTACAAGTACTTTTTTTTCCTTTGTTGTCGGGGAAACCTTCAAAAAGCACCCGGCCTTTGGGGATAAGACCGGTTAGTGTGGGATTTTTGCCAGACTAAAACCACCCCGGTGGTCACCATCAGCACGTGGCGAGGAGTTTCGGGTCTTCTAAGGAGACCAGCTCCGGAACCTCTTTGTGCAATGCCTGTTTAGGCACATTCCTGACGAGACTGTAAAGGGATTCTGCTTGCTTGACAAAACAACACAGTTGCGCCCA
Organism: Xylocampa areola; assembly: GCA_935421205.1. NCBI lineage: Eukaryota > Metazoa > Arthropoda > Insecta > Lepidoptera > Noctuidae > Xylocampa > Xylocampa areola. The sequence continues at coordinate 9,261,103 of OW285219.1, read as the reverse complement.
AAACTAAATAAAAGTCTAGTTTAAATAAATTCCACGCAGACTGGTTGGCAGTTCGCGTGACCAGATGGCTGGCTTGTTTCTCTGTCAGAGAATTTGCATTGCCATACAACGTGGCGATGCTGCCATCTAGTAAACTTCTGGGCAGTTTACTAGATGACAGTGATGCGGATACTTCGACGCCTAAACCACTTTTGATTTACTTATATAAAAAATATTATTAATCATACCTGTATTCCCCGAAGGGGTAGGTAGAGGTGTACACAGTTGTACACTCACATTTCAGCAATACTGTTATTAACTGTTGCCTCGCTCATTAACAGCCACAATAGATTTTTGGAACGATGTTCATTATCGCGCGTTGCGAAATGGGGCTAGACGGAAAAAAATAAGACGAAAAGTTGTAACGACACTTTTTGCTATTGTAAGCCGTGCGGCGTGCGCATGTTTCTCTGTCTGTCTCTCTCTCTCTCTCTCTCTCTCTCTCTCTTATAGAAAGCAAGCCAGATATTTAAATATTTTTTCTCTTTAACTTCGTTCCATCCGGTTGTCCCTTGACACCTCTCAAGTTTTATTGTTACAACGTATTAATCTGTACGTTGCTGAGCCGAAAGGCTAAAGTTACATTTAATTAAGGTGGTGAGCCTATTATCATCTTTTTCAATTTAAGAGCTTGATTAACTCTTGTCGGTGGAGAAATCGCCATTGCTATTTTCATCTACTAACTACGATTTTCCTAAAAGAAAATCCCAAGAACACTGCCCGACCTGGGAATCGAACCCAAGATCTCATGCTCAGCAGTCGCGCTTGGAATCACTGGACCAACCGGGCAATATTGAAAATAATTATAATTCACTTTTATCGACAAATAATTATAACTGAATTCACTAGAAATGTTACTTGATTTAGTACCCAATTAGTTTTACTAAGTTAACACTATTTATTTTTCTATTTTTGTGGGTGCATTTAGTTTTCGGTCAAGAAAAGGAAACATCTTTTTCTGTACTTATCTGATTACCTATGTCAGGAGAGTAAGCCATCGTCCTAACCTGTCCTAACTTATGCATAAGATAGCAAAATACCTTGTACATCATTTACAATTTAGATGGACGTAAGTATTTTACACAGTTGTCATTATTATACCTACCCTATTTTAGTGATGGATACCTCATCAATTTTATGTGAGGATGAAGCAGTACCTAATTTTTCATTGACTGAGTAGGTACCTCAATGTTGAAAATTTAAACTGAAAATAACAGCAGTTATTTCAAAACCTCGCTCTTAACTGTAGTCTAGTTACGTAGTACGTTGGCTCGCTAATTAGCAGACAGTAGATTTTTATTGTTATGAAGTATAATTTTGTGCGTGGCTGAGCGGAAGGGATCATTGCCTCACTCAGAACTTACTGCCACAAACCCAAACCACAATAATTTCGATTCCCGATAAATCTTTCAAGTCGGTTCGTTTACTCACTCCACTTGCGAAACGATTTCATAATTTGTCAATTTTAAAAGTGAGAATCGAATTACGTCGGTCAATTTTGAAATTCGGTTAAAACAATAAATTTCTATTGTGTTTGCTAATTAGCGACTAGTCAAAGTCAAAGGTTTTTATTTCATATAAACCATACAAAGGCGCTTGAGAAAAGTCAGAATTTACGTGCACGGTTCCAAAAAGTCGCTTCCTATGGAGAAGAACTGGCAAGAAACTCAATGGTTACTCTTTTAAACTATATATCTTTTACAATTTCTGTAGATACTATTTTGGGCGGGATGTAAAGACAACGTAGTCTTGGATGCAGTACCTAATATAAAAGATAATTACATAAGCCTTATTAAATGAATAGCGCATTTGACAAGTTTACGGCGTTCTCACATTTACAAAATGTTGAAGCTATATAAAATAATGCTTAATATCCGTCAAATATTATTAGTAAGTTTAACGAAAGTTAAAAACAAAACGTAGTAACTGTTAATTGTGATTTTACCAGTATAGGCGTTTTGAAATTTTACACGACTGCCCAAAATAAGAAGTATGTATTATAAGGGACCTATAAGAAAATATTCCACAGTTCTGTCCCCCGACTTTTCTATACGACTGTACTTGCGACGACTAGTGTAAGTACTATGTTCGAGTTAGAAAAACTACTTTGTTCACCAAAGCAGCAATTCTTATTCTTATCGTGTGATGGTTGAACCAAGTGTCACAGTTTAATAAATCGCCAGCCTCTGAACCTCTCCTATCGAGAACACATCTCAAGCGCGCTGGTTTCCTCACAGCGTTTTCCTTTATCGTTTTAAGGAAGTCATAATATCCCCAAATGGTTAGGCGAAGGTGTTCTGGTTCTGTTGTACACCCACATTTCACTGGGGAGCCAAGAGGCCATCCAACCCGCAAAAAAGGTTGATAGCATCCGGAAATCGGCCAGTGCGAGTCGGTATGTTTGTATGCACCTCACAATTTATCACATCTAGACTCAAAATTACTGAACTAATTTTGACCACAATTAAGGTTTTGGGCATGCCCATCGTATTGGATCCGCGCCTGGGAGCTAATTGTCATCAACAACTACATAATTGTGTAACAGAACAACTCAATAACACTGGAAAATCGGACCCAGGCTGTTGAGCATGAGCAACGGCCGCCTTTGCGACCATTAGCCCGAGACAGTAATACGCACATGATAATGAAAAGTCAGTGTTGACGTTACGGTTCGCACCTGCGACTTTTGACTTGCCAGTGCAATGGTCATACGACTCGGGTATCTATCATAAGCAGCAATAAAACAATGCCATATATATTTTTGATTTATTAATATATACTTTCAAGTTTCAACATTTCACGAATCAATAAACGACGCTGAGATTGCCCGAACATAAACTAAGCAGGTTAGAAACCACAGAATATAAATATTTATGTAATTCTTTAATAACTAGCGCATTCGATCAACCAAAACTTCGTGATAACATATTATGAAAGATTCACAGTATATTGCTCTAGGGTTTGGCGTTATTAGTCAAAACGTTTACATTTTAAATTCATAAATAAGGGTAAGGCCAATAAAAAAAAAAGCCGGCCGTAAAAGCCATATTCAGGGGTCTTGTGGCGATTCATCAGTAAAACTATAATCAACCTGTATTTCGTAAAAGCGTTTGACCTCATTTTAAATTAGTTTAATTTGAACTTTTACTGCCAGTCTTACAATAATATCTGGCAGGTTGATCTAATATATGGCCTATTTTCTTTTATGCTTTCTTAACTATATTTGACAATAATAACGAACTGTAAACACAAAATGCTAAGGTATTATTTAGATCGCATTTATGATGGTATTAAACTAAAGTTAGGCTTCATTTCTTCTTCATCTTTCCAACTTTAGTTTTAGATTTGACGACACCTTTGAATTGTTTCGATGTAACAGCCTTTTTCCTGTAGAAAAATAAACACATTTAATTACTAGATATACAACCGCTAACCGCCTCGTTTCCAGATTATGTCGCATCTATCCATCCAAAGGTTGCCTGGAAGAAATTGCCGAGTGCGGTAAGGCCGCCCATTGTACTTCTTTTAAATTATCATGTCCTATGTTGTTGTTTTCCTAGGTGTACAATAAAGAGTTAAATAAATAAATAAATAATCCGCTATTTATAACCTGAAGTCATAGGCTCAGGTATCCGTTTATATACCCACATATCACTAACTGATGACAGCGACCCAGAATTTTAAAACTGAAGAGAAACTAAAGAAATATAATTTTCTCCGTTACGGGAATCAAACTCATGTTGCAAACCCTCAACAGCTGCGCTCGCGACGACTGAACAGGGACACAGATATAAATATACAATAGCTTGTAATAATACCATGGTATGCCATGATTTATGCCGTTATACAACCACGAAATAGTATTTATTACTCCACTTGGAACATTGCCAATTGAAACTAGACAAGTTCATGAAAATTGGTTCAGTGTTTTAGGAGAACAGAATGTGACATACAAGTTAACATTATTATTTTTATATTTGTGTATGGGAATAGTACCTTTGCCAAGGCCTCGTTTACAACAGACACTGAATAATTATATGCACCTGTTATGTATTTATGGTTTAGAGAGCACTGTTAAGTGAACCAAGAATGCTTAGTTTTGCATTGCTGCAGAGAGAAGTTATTAGAATGATGGTAGATGGACTAGTTTTTCATGAGTCTTCCAATCATTCAGAATACTTATTTACTGGAGTGAGCAGGCTGTAGAGTTAACAAAAGTAACACAGAACAAATCTGCTCACCCCTTCGGGAATAAAGTATAATATTAATATTTATGCATAACCTCTGTGTTTATAACTCCTCGGAAAAATAAATAAATATGAAGGTCAAGAATTGTTATGATTCGAAATTTTCAAAATAACCGTAGTATTATTTAAAGTAATACCCGGCCAATTTAACTTGTGACCCAAGCAGTATGCGCCCTCCTTCTAAGTGTCGTAGGGAGGTCCCTACGCCACTTACCACTCTAGCCATCGATGCGTCAGTGTTGTCAACAAAAAATATTATCGATGATATTGACAGTAAAGATAAATCTTTGAAAAGCATAAACGCATGCTTAGCGAACTCTAAAGTTATTATATTAAATGGAAACAGAATACTGTTGTGAGCAGGATTCGAACCTGCGCCTCCTGGATAAATACTTGGGGCACTCTGCCAGCTATGCTACCCGGACACTCAGTCTTCTGCATTCTTCTCCTACATTAATACGTCCTCTGATGATATCATTCAGTCATTTATATTAAACACTACTTTCTGCAGTCAGTACGGCGCGCTTTTCACCTGAGAGAAGTCTCAAGTTAACTTTGGCGGGTAATATTACTTTTTTCCAATCAATACACCCTTGGCAGAGTGGTCGTAGTCCTCATTTAAGGTTAACAGACCGCTTTACTATGTTACAAAATTCCTAACGTACCGATGCTGTTTTGGTGCGCTCATAGAAAGGGCCATTGATAACAGCTTTAATCTGGTTAGACCAATGCATAGGCTAGATACTGCGAAGTCTTTTCTCTTCAACATTTAATCATGTACAACAAGGCGCTTTAAAGACATTACGACGTCTTGATACGTGCCCGAAGATTGTAGGTATTCGGGCTTATACGATGGAAGATAGGCGCTGCTTTATACCAAGTTCTTGTAGTAAGCAAGTCACATTTTTATTTTACACTAACCTCTTATTTAGATTCTTCCTAGAAAGCGGTAGATAGGCGTACGGGTCGTGTTTGCCTTGTTTCTTGATGTCTCCCTTCGCCTTCTTAGACTTGTATTCTGTGCCCATACCAGACGCACTTGATGCGCCTGACCCGAGAGGCCTGGAAAATAATGTGATTTTATCTTTTTTTAAGCAAAGTTATGTGTGTCGTATGCGGAACATACGACTCAAGCTGAGAATATCATCGACATTTACCTGGGGATGACCTTTCCTCCTGTCTTCTATGGAGTCCATAGTGACGGTGAAGGCGCTACTCCTTACTGCCACTCTTCAATCCGACGATATCGACGTAAATAATTATGTGGATCGACGTAAATAATTATGTGGAGAGGAGGAGACACTTACCTGTGGATTCCCTTCTCTCCGCCTTATACTTGTAGTGACCTGTCCTCCTGTCTTATATTTGGAGTCCACATTGACGGTGTAGACCCTACTCCTGACTTCCACCCTTCAAGCTAACGATATCATCGTAAGGAATGATGATGAGACACTGTTCTTACCTGTGGATGCCCTTCCCTCCTGCCTTGTATTTGGAACCCACAGTGACGGTGGAAGCCCTACTCCGGCTGGACTTGCCACTCTTCACACTTAGAATGTCGTCATAGCGGCGTTTGGCGCCCGGCTTGATCAGCTTCGAGGGTTTGCTGTCTTCGTCTTCAGCATCTAGAAGATATGGAATATGTTAGGATGGTGCTTGAATAACAGCATGTACAATCCTGCTTCTATTTTTGTATCCTATTGTCAACTGGTCGGCCTGCGCGTGCGACTTGCCATTCGAGATTGGTAGCATATCATGCGCGGATATGCGCCGAGCACGCCCCTTCGTGTCTGTAGGTAAATGGGTACGTACACGACACTGACACAGCACAATTAAAGAAACCCGCATCATTAACACACTCTAGTCGGCGGCGGCGGCGGCGTTAGGATAGAGCGTCAGCGGTTCCTATCGTATGGTGGACAATACTCAATACTGTATTGCATACTATAATGTTATACAAGTGGTAGGCTTAGAACTATGAGATCAAATTATGGCCCCTGTCAGGCACAGCATAGTTAAGTAGAAGAGAGGAACAGCGCTATAGATTTGTAATTCAAAATTGAGATCAACAACCTAGTGTCTCAGTTAAACCGTTATATTAATCTGGTATAGCTGGTTACACCATCGAGAACATCTCTCAAGTGTGCTGGTTTCCTCACGATGTTTGACTTATTATTGAACATAGTGCACATTATACTGAATCCCCATAAGAGAAAATTTATAATATTTAAGTTTCACTAATGAGTCTATCGTCACGGTAACATGATTGTGATGATAAGAAAGTTCAAATTTCCCTTGAACTACATTTACTAGCGTTTTTTCTGGTTGAGGATACTGCTGGACATCCTTTCCATATTTTACAAGTCAGTCTCTTTTAACGTAAACAATAATGATGATCAGCCTTTCGAAAATCATCATCGCTGTCAGTATCGGTGTTAGTATCTCATCATCATTGTCTCCGTCATGTCATTAGTACTGATCAGTCGTTCTACCACCTTGAGATGACAAGATCATGAGCACTTATATCAGTAGCTATCAGTATCATCAGTAGCTGTAGAACGGTGTCAATATCCCCGCTAGGCTCATAATTATCATCACCGAACACGTCATCAGTGATGAGCAGTTGTGCTAACACCTTGTGATGACAAGATCATGGGCACTTACCAGTATCATCAGTATCGGTATCAATATCCCCGCTAGGTCTCGGTTCATCGTCATCATCACCGAATGCGTCATCAGTGATGATCAGTCTTCCGTCTGGCGCTGTCTTGAAGCCACCGTCCTTCTTCTTTTGGGCTTTAACTTCTAGAGCTTTCTGCTTGCGAGATGGGTCGGTTGCTGTAGAAAACGGAGAAGATTAAAGGTCTGATTCTTCCTTGAGATCCAACAACAGCAGTTAATTTAAAAAGAGTGCACATGCATACCTTACTAAAATTAGACTAGATCTTTACCTGTAATCTTCCTCGAAGCAGACACATCAGCCAAGTCCACGATATTCTCCGGGTCGTCCTGGATCCAGGCCTGGTTCTTGCCCTTCGTCGCCTTCTTTGCTTTCGGCCTAGGCCGTTCCTCTTCCTCGTCGAGGAATTCCATGTCCGAGTCGGAGTCCTTCAGGATATCTTCTAAAGTCTTTGATGTGCCCTTGATTGGCATATCTGTGTCTGAATCTCCGTCTGATTGGTCCCTGAAACAAGATTATTTAGAATAGGATAGTTATGAAATAATCGTGGTGGCGATTTCGATCCCTGAGAGGAGTGAGGGACCTGTATAAGTAACCGAGATTAATTGAGACATCACAGGGACATAACTACAAAGGTCTCTTGGGCTTGAGTAAATAAAAACAATAGGAATAGAATATTTTGCAACATTCTCAGAAATACACACTCTAAACATGGACACTAGTTATAGAAGTATGAATAGGTGAAGAAATAGAAGAATAAACTTAAGCATTCATATAATCGCGCAAACTGTCAAATTGCCGTCTATCTCAAGTTTAGCAAACTACCCAGGATTCTTGGTCTCAGTTATTGGCAGGCGAACGCGAATCAACTCAATCCTTATCATCTACGACTCTATAGTTGCAGCTCTGGGCTCAAACTACTTTACTTCAAACTATTTTATTTAGAAAATAATGTTATCACTATCAATAGTCAAACATGTCAAACGCCACTTACCTCTGGTTCTCCTTCTGCCTCTTCTTCCTATTATCCATCTTCCTTATATTCCTCAGTCTTCTCAACATGACGTCATCAGTTTGCGGGATCAGTTTCTCCACTGTGTCAGCTCCGAACTTCCTCATTATTTTGGTGAGGAAGTAGCCTATTTCTAGACGCGAATGTCTCTTGCAATCTTCTGGCATTGCAGAGAGAGATTTGAAGATTAAAGGAAGACTGCCCGCGAGGACGTCTGTTGGTAGTACTTTTGTGTACACCTGAAATTATTTTAGTTAAGATTCCACTTACTGGTAAAGGAAAAGAGAGAAAGAAAGACAGAGAATAGAAGAACCATTTAATACAGGTCTTATAGTGGCGATATGAGATGTTGAAATGTATCACATTTTCAAGTTTAAGACTAGGAAGCGCCTTTTTGAAAGGGGCGGAGTTTCATAGATTATCCGATGATTACGAGCATTGGGAACAAGTTCACATATATGAGGTTGATTCTTTAACTATATACATTGGTTAAAACTTCAAGTAACTTAGATACTGCAATACCTCCCCTATCATTGTCGCCATACGAAGATTTCCAATAACGCTTGTACTGTTAGCATCAACGGTATCCCACAAAAACTTGCCTAATCGTTAAATGTTCGTAATAACTATGTTCTCTATCGGTCTGCAATGTCCTCAGAAAAGTTGACGCGATCGTAGTTAGATGCGAGCGAGAGATATATACCGTTTATAGCGCTACCTATTTTTTTTTTTTTATTAATTTATATTGTTACTTTTAAACTTATTAATGTAATAAATAAACAAATAGCTTCGTCACTCTTATCGCGCCCCCAATGTAATTGGGAAAAGGCTAGGCAGATAGACTCTTATCGCGCAAATAAAAATCTTCGCGGTGAGAAGGTTGAAGTTAGCATGTTCAAAAATGTTTGCATACTCTATACATACAGCTATATATAACCCAAACATACTTTCCAAGAAAAAGTTATCTTGAGTACTACGAAGACAGTGCTAGTACCCATAATTTATGTTTCGTTTCTTAATAAAACATAAGGAATAATTATCTATCTTACCTTCAAGAAACTCATGGAAGCAGCAACAACTTCTCTGTTATTGTTCGTCATATGTTCTACAACGGTTTCCAGTAATCCTTGTACTGTCTCCAGCCCCATGTCCTCGGAGAAGTTAAAAAGGGCTGACGCTATAGCTCTGAGAGTCGCGCTTATGATCCTTGTGAGGGGGGCGGTTAGGCCTGATGATAGCATGTTTACGTATGCTTGCATACCTGGGGAAGGTCCATAATTGACACCTGTATTGTTAAAAAAATTCACTGGAAAAACTGTCTAGCATCGAAGCATTACTGGTAATTGCAATGAAAGACGATAATCGCTTAGTATAGTAAAAATCTGGACTCTCCTCATACATAGAAGGCACGAACACCGATCACTACACTAGCTCACTACGGATTGACGATTTCAGATCATTGTCCAGGTTTCTGCGGTGGCTACCACGACTCATCACATTTACTATTGAAATTACTTATCATCCGATTCATCAATCTATGAATATTGCTCGTCAACCTATTTAAGACATTCTTTGGGGTTACAAATCTAGCTTCTGTAAAACTTAATGCTTCAAGATATGTCTTTGAAAAAGCATTAACGCATGCTTAGCGAACTCTAAAGTTACAATATTAAATGGAAAAAGAATACGGTCGCGAACAGGATTCGACCCTCCGCCTCCCGGATAGATACTCCAGGCGCTCCGACCACCAAGCCATCTCGACCTCTGCTCACCACCGCGAATTCTTCGTGACGTCATTGCAATCATTTCAGTACTTATGCAAGTGACCGAACCGACTAAGTACTGAATTGATTGCAATGACGTCGCCATAAGACGTGTTAAAATATGGAAGAAGAATTCGCGGTGGTGAGCAGAGGTCGAGATGGCTTGGTGGTCGGAGCGCCTGGAGTATCTATCCGGGAGGCGCAGGTTCGAATCCTGTTCGCGACCGTATTCTTTTTCCATTTAATATTGTAACTTAATGCTTGTTAAAATTTAAATAGATTATGGAAATTCAAAAATAACCTATGTAATTAGAGTTGATATTTGCACAAAATGATGAATTTATTCATCTATGACTAATACACATACCTCCTTCCTGCGACTTGAGTACGTTGCCGACGCTGTTGATAAGGTTGAAGGCACACTGTCGACACTTGGAGTTAATGTCTTTGGTGCATATGACTGACTCCGCGATCGCACTTTTTAGTAACTTGCTCTCCGCGTTCAAGAATGGTGTTGAGTTGATTAGATGTTCTATACATCTGTATAAAGTGAAGATAATGATGCTTTATGAATTTTCCAACATTTTATAAAAAAAACTTAAATCTTATTGTTCGCTACTGCTATCTTTTTGACATTCTTTGACCTTATATATATGTTATTTGAAGAGAAGGGCTTTTAATAAGATACGACAAAAATTATAGCGTTCGCACTTGTGTCCACTTTCGTATAATAATCTTCGTATGTATTTGGAGAAGGATTTTTAAAACACAACAAAATAATAGAACTACAAAAATTTTGAATGAAGAAGTCAAAAATGAAGCTTAATTCCCCAAAACTATTAAGCAGAAGATTCCTCAGTTAGTCTTACAATACAATACAATATTCTTTATTGTGCATACATAATCAATTTTAAAAGATACAAAATCGTTAGGAGAAAGTACAATGGGCGGTCTTATCGCTAAAAGCGATCTCTTCCAACCTTTAGATGGACAAGATTTGGACGAGATTTTAGGTAATGGGCAGTTTGCGGCGTACCTATTTATAAATAAATATAATACATCATAGATAATATATACATATATAAATACGATAAATAAATATTTTATTCATATAAATAGTATTAAAATCAATACATATAATAATTATAGATAGGAGAATATATAATAATGGCAATATCATAAAGATGCAAAAAAAAAAGAAAAAAAAAAAGAAAATTATTTGCAGAGGGACAGATAATGTTCTCTAACTAAATATTTGAAACTATCCAGCGATTCTTAATTAGACAAATTACCTTAATCTAGCTGCTTTACTGCTATCAGCGACCTTACTCAAAGAAGTCATCAATAACTTCTTAATCTTCTTATAATTCTCCTTCAGAAACTGTTTGCAGCATTCCTTGTCACTCTTGAAAATTTCTTCTAATATCCTATAAGCCTTCTTGTGTTCCATTTCCAAAAGTTTAGCTTTCTCTTTATATTTCAATTCATTCTTTTTCTTTTCTCCTTCTCCCATTTCTTCATCTGGATTCTCCTTTTTAGCTTTTTTATGCTTTTTGGGATCTTCTAAAACTGTTTCGCAGAGTGGGTATACCCAATCATCGAATAATTTGGCAATTCGTTCGCTACTTTGGTAAAGAACCAATGCTCTTACGATATCTAGTATTGATTCACGTTGGAAGTGGTTGTCTTTTGACGTTTCTAGTTGTTGTAGGGCGTTTGTGAATAACTCTTCGCGTAGGGTCTGCTCGCTGATAGTTAGGTATACCTGTGTAGAAATATACGAGATGTAAACGCGCCCCTACTAATGGAGAACCTTATAAACATTTTTTTTTGTACGAACGCGAATTACTGTCTTGGGATCTATTTGTTTCGATCAAGGCATTCAATCTACTAGACAAGGCAAAATAATCTTTTGCCGCTGTGACATTTGGGCCGTCTAAATTCATGTTCAGGTAAAGTTGAAAGGTAAGGAATGCAATTCTGGGCCATCACAGTCCGGGAAGCATCACGGGTACACTCGCCTGTGATTTACGCCTGAAATCAACATGATATAGTTTAAACTAGCTGATGCCCGCGGCTTCGCCCGCGTGGATGTCGGTTATCTGGACCAAAATGAATCATAAAATTTTGATCCCGTTCCCGCTTTCCAATTACCGCTTTATAATTGCCCATTTTTAAATGTACTTAAATGGATATAGTATGTTATCCTTATGAGATAGACATATGCCATCGCGGACTTTTCTGTAGACCTATCTATGATACACAATTCCACCATACATCATGTTGTTATATCTCAAAGGGTTTAGGCCGCGTTTTCGTTAAAACCTCCCAGACGGCTTATTTTTTTCCGACACCTCCAACAAATATCATTATATTTTAGCCAATATATACAAAAACTTGACAAATTATATACTAAAACATTCCTCTTTAATCACTCTATCTATTAAAAAAAACCGCATCAAAATCCGTTGCGTAGTTTTAAAAATCTAAGCATACATAGGGACAGACAAAGGGAAGGGACTTTATTTTATACTATGTAGTGATGAAATAATGTTAATCAGTTTCTCACTTTATTTAACTATCTAGCTTCTATTGTTGCAAAGCCTCTCCCTTTTCCACACAATGATGATTTTGCCATTTTTTTCGCAAGTATTTAATTGATGTCGCTTTAAAAGGGGCGGAGAATCTCATTCTCTTCTTTCATGAGACTGGTTTATTAATTGTGTGAGCCTAGAATATACCTCAGTAAATTTTGTTAAGTATGAAGTATTTAGTATTACCTGTATTGTTTCCAATGCCGCTAACCTCTGTCCTTCCGCGCTGCTCCCCTTTGCCGGCGACATATAAATATTCAACAGAATCGGCAAGTAGTTCTTGGCAAACCTGCCCAATTCTAGCTGATCTTCTTCGTTATCCACCGAACAGCTGATCAATTTCCTTAAAGCCTGCATTATTGAGAGTCTGAATTCCGGATTATCCTTTAGAACACTACCTAATACCTTTGCTAACGACTTGAAATTATCTTTAATATCCCTAGGGTTGTTACAAAATGATGGTAACAAAGCCCAAAATTGGTTGCACAGTAGTTCATAAGTGTGGGATCCGGGCACATCTTTCATTTGTGTCAGTTCTCTGGACTTCTTTCGGCAGAATGTTGCCATCTCCAATATTTCTGTTGCGAAGTATTTCAAGTTTGAGTTGGTGATTTTTTCTTTCAGAACGGGGAGTAACCAACTTCGTTCTAGGTTGATGGTTTCTGGTCCGTCTCGGATGGGTATTATTTTGAATACGAATTCTGGTCCTAAGGCTTTGATGGCGCATCCGGTGGCGTATTCGACCTCTTTGTCGTTGTCAAAGTTGTGGCTCTCGCGGCGGTCATTCAGTTTTCTCAGAAGAGGTCCGAGAGAGTTTGCCACTTTTTCATTGCCGATCTGTGAGGAATTATTAAGGTACATATTGTGTATTAAGTGGAATTTAAAGATATAACTGATAGTTTTGTGACAGAAAATCTATTTTAAGCCTTCTCATGAATAAGCTTATTACAGAGAATAAAAAAAAACTCTATACTACTTTGCATGATCCGAGAATCGAACCTAGGACCTTACACTCGAAGCTGAGCTTGAGCCGACTAGACAAATAAGTAAGTTTGCATGATCCGAGAATCGAACCCAGGACCTCACACTCGAAGCTGTGCTTGAGCCGACTAGACAAATAAATAAGTTTGCTTGATCCGAGAATCGAACCCAGGACCTTACACTCGAAGCTGTGCTTGAGCCGACTAGACAAATAAGTAAGTTTGCATGATCCGAGAATCGATCCCAGGACCTGACACTCAGAAGCCATGCTAGTGCCGACTAGACAAAGAAGTTATATATTTAGGTTAGTTCATTAATTCAAAGTAAATTGACAGCTTACCTCAAAACACATAGCGATGGTGAGTATAACATGTCTGATGGCCTGGTTGAAGGGGTTGTCGAGTCCGGTGCCGATGCTCTTGAAAATGCCATCGATGTGTGCCTTGTGCTTTATGAACGACTCGTCTGATTCCAGGGCTGGTTTCACGCAGTCTAGGAGTACTGCCTGCAGAGGAAACATAGAAGAGTCTTTAGTAAAAAACATGCAAAACATGTTTAATACGCAAGCGCAGTTGATTGCTTTCTGTGCAACGAAAATAAACATTTATATATATAGCTTCGGTTCATGTGTTTCAGTTTGGAAATCGTATCTTTAAAGTCAAGTAATTTTCTGCCGATAATTCAAACCATTTTACGGCACGGCTGTTGAGTCCCAGAAATATCGAAAGTCACGTCACTTCTCAAATATTTGAGAATAATATACTAGCGTACTGTCTATCTACCACTATAAACAACATCGACAAATGAAAAAACTTGGTAAAAAGATACCAATTAAACTTACCGAAAGTGGTAAAAAGTCAAAATACAAGTAGCCATACCTTCAAAGCATTGGTAGATGCTGAATTGATGTCAGCGACGTCAGACAACCACAGTTCCGTCACACAGATGTTCACGAACGCGGGTAAGTTCGGCATGCACAGGTTCAGATCCAGGCTGGTTTAAAATAAAATTATGTAGTAGAATAATTAAATTTTGATTAAAATGGTTATTGTCCCGCCGCTGAACGATTTACCCTCAGTAGTACTATCAAACTATAGTGTAAAACTTAATTTATAACAAAAACAACATGAAAACTTTAAGTTGAAAACAATAGTAATTCACTATAATACAAACTCTAATAAATAAATAAATACGTAAAGTATGCTCGAATCGTACTCGTACGGGGCAACGACCGTGCGGCCGGCCGCGCCATCCGCACTGCGCGAGACTCGGTACTACTAAATGATACGAGGTCGCTTGAGAGTTTCGTCTTGCACAATAATTCTGCCGTTTAAAAAAAAACGATTAATCCATTTTTATGTATATCTTGTTATTATGCTAATGTATGCGACTATGCGACTTTAGTTAGTGTGTGATCTTCTTCTCCATGTATTTGTGTTTATAATAAAACTTTCGCTGGGGAATACAACCATTAGAATTTTTGCGTTAATTTTTTTATAGGATTAAATAAATTCGAAGTTGTGGTTTTATACTACTACTTCTCATCGTGCCCTCTATAAGGTACAAATAGATTACGGACGGAACTAAGAATCTTATCTTTTATTTCTCCGACTGCGGTGCGTCCGTTTAGATGTTCAGGGCAAACCCAAGAAGATACTTAAAAAAATAATATCGGATAAAAAATAAAAAACACTTAAATTACATCATAAGCTTTACCACACAGGGTCTCAATAATGGCATCGGTGAAAAGTGTAGTACTACTAGGTACAATCAGCATAAAAAGTAATGATAGGAACATTTGATAAAAATCGAACTAGTATTAATTAACTCAGGGTAAACTTTTAATTGCTTGTAGACGAGTATAGGTTTCAATCCAAAAAGCACTTATTTTGAATGTTATTATACTTTTGATGCTGACTGTACACATCTGCCTAACCTTGTTTAGTGTTATACTTACTTAGCTAGACATCCATATCCCTGCTGCAACACCGCGGCCCAAGCCAACACCTGTCCGGTATCATTAGCTGGAGGCCTGGCCGCCATCAACGCGCGGGTTAGCTGCACCGCTAGTGACGCGGTCATGTTGCTGTGGTGACGCGCGTGCGAGAACAACGCGTGTAGTGTGTGCAGGCAACACGTCTTTATGTACACGTTGTTGTGAGTCATCAGAGAGAGGATCGCCTCGCAGATTGACTAGGGGAACAGTTCCAAGATATAGTAAAAGATATACTTAAAACTTCTAAACACGATGGGAGACTTAATATTACTATTTAAGTAAACCCAGCTAATTTAAATATTGCTTTTGGGCATTATTTTCTCCTCTAAATATGAAATTGCTACAGGTCACTGTGTATCAAGTTGAGTTTACAAATCCGTTATAAGACTTTTCGTTATGTATAAATCTGAATTCTGGGCTATAAAGAAGACAGTTAACTATGTGTCTGTGTGTAAAGTAGATTGCATGTAACGGAAATGGGATTGTTGCGATAAAGTGGCGAAAATGGATTAGATGAGAAATGAGTATGAGATTTGAAAGTAGCGCCAGCGACAGAAAATTTTAATGAAAAAATTAGATGGATTGTGTGATAGATGATATGAAAACGTTTTTAAGTACAAATGCTTTGCAGATGGACTGAGTGTCCTTCACTTGTCGTATTCTAACTGTGAATGTCTGAAATTGTATGCAAGTACGCTGTGCGGAAATTTTATGATAAAATCGGCAGGGCGCATGCGCGATGTGGTGAGAGTGCAGTAACAGTGTATTGAGTCACTCACTCCTTTACTTTCTATCAATACATCTGTCTCGCTCGCTCAGAGGCCGAGAACAGTCGGTGCCATAAATGTTTAGCGGTCTTGTTGATTTTCCGAACAAAATTTAAATATATTAGTACGTTAACACTTTTCTATACAATAAAATAAATAAATAAATAAATAAAACCTGAAAGTAATTTCCTTTTAAATCTTTTTTTATCACTATGTAAATCTAAATTCATCTTTTTTCATTCTGTTAAATCTATAATATCTAGAAAAGCAGGGATTTCCTATGGAATTTAATTCCAAAGGCTGTGTTGTCTTCGAAGGGCGTTACTATATTGTTGCTATTGTATCAAACCAGAAATGAGATTAGTTCTTTATAAGGATACATGATAAGTTGATTTTATTTAGTTTTGAGACATTACATGTCAGTGTACTGTTTTATTATTTTTAGTTTGTGGAATTGTTTTTGTGTACTGGAAGAAACAGGGGCAGACCTTTGCTCAACTGTGGGATGATAAGGGCTAAATATGATATAATCAAAAATAAATTTGTGGTACTTCTTCAGTTAATAAAGACATACCTTAATATAATCCTTGCTGAACACTGGCAGCACATCCCTGAGCATAGTGAGTGTGTGCAACACTGTTCTGTGACCCGCCAGCAAGGCCTCCGCCTTGATCTGAGATAGGCAGTACTCTGCCACGCGGTTTGAACCAGGGTGCAGTTTAGGTACCTGAATATAAGAATATATTTGGTAAAAAAGACTGTACAAGTACGAATATAAGATTTATTATAAGGGTAATATATACAAATAAATAAAATAAAAGAGTCTAATTGTAATGTCAAAATAACAGCTTTAACTAAATGCACTAATATTCAAGATAAATCTTTGAAAAGCATTAACGCATGCTTAGCGAACTCTAAAGTTATTATATTAAATGGAAAAAGAATACGGTCGCGAACAGGATTCGAACCTGCGCCTCCCGGATGAATACTCCAGGCGCTCTGACCACTAAGCCATCACGACCTCTCTCGCGGTGGTGAGCCGAGGTCGAGATGGCTTAGTGGTCAGAGCGCCTGGAGTATTCATCCGGGAGGCGCAGGTTCGAATCCTGTTCGCGACCGTATTCTTTCAGAGGTCGAGATGGCTTAGTGGTCAGAGCGCCTGGAGTATTCATTCGGGAGGCGCAGGTTCGAATCCTGTTCGCGACCGTATTCTTTTTCCATTTAATATAATAACTTTTGCACTAATATTATAAAGCTGAAGAGTTTGTTTTTGAATGCGCTAATCCCAGGAACTACTGGTTTGAATTGAAAAAATATTTTTGTGTTGGATAGTCCATTTATCGAGGAAGGCTATAGGCTATATAACATCACGCTACGACCAATAGGAGCGGAGCATCAATGAAAAATTGCATAACGGAAAAAATATTTCTTTTGATAGCCTCTGTTGCGTGCGCTGCGTTAATGGTTAAAGTTACGCAAAAATCATGTATGACAGAATTATTCCCCTTTAAAAGTTCTAAAAATATCATGAGAGGGGAGAGGCCCTGGTGGAATATATTTTAGGTGTTTTCCTCGAATTAACGCGGGTAAAACCGCGGGGTACAGCTATACTGTACTAATAAAAAAAATCAATTTAATTGTTTTATCTGTCTGTTTCTAATCTCCGAAACCGCTGGACTTATTTTGACTCGACTTCCATCTTCTAAGATTATGACTAAGATCATCTTACAGTGGCGGTACCTTCATATAAGCCCAAAAGCCCGGCGGCATGCCTTACTAAAATGCTCGATAGAGAATCAATATCAAACCCGAACTATTTAAAAGTTCGCGCGCTTAATTCTTATCAACATAACACAAAGTATCTACCTATGCCACACTACTACACATCGCGATTGTTCGCGCGCAGAGTTTCGCATTTGCAGCATCTACATATAGCTATCTTGCTTACACGTACGGGCTTTTACCGGGCTTTCAAATACTATCTCTGTCACTTTCGCACTTATAGCGATGTGCCGTATAACGAGTACATACCTTGTGCGTCTACAAATCGATCAGTATGGAAGATTTAAGCCGTGCATGCCTATGAAGTTGCACGCGTATGCACACCTTACCAACTCTGCAGTGTTGCCGTTTTAGCGACGTTGTGAGATCTTGGAGATTTTTAACGAGTTTGGAGACTTTTTTTAAGATTTAGCAACAATAAAAACTAGCGACTTTTTAAAATAATTAATAGTTTCGAGTCACGTGACACATAGATTAAAAATTATGAATTTGTTTATCGAATTAAATGTATTTACGAGTTATTAATATTATTTTCAAAAATACCAAAGAGTCAAATAAAATACATTCTATCATTATAGCTAAGTTTCATATTTTATTTCCATCAGTGTCAAATACCCTATTGCGACATTTAGCTAGATTTTTCATATACCTGGCGACTTTTTTTGCCTAAATGACAACACTACAACTCTCCGTAAGTACCGAGTGCAACTCACTTCAGTTTCATTTGCTTTAGTGGGAAAAGTTTTGTTGTTAAAGTTTTTTGTGTGTTTTCTTAGATTTTCTCAGTGATACAATTGTTTTGGTGACTTACAATGGAGGTAATTGTACCTTGTGAGGATTTAAAATGCGTTCAAGTTTTGATTGGCGAAGATAAGGTAAAATCTTAAAACTTTGCTCAGAAAAAACAGTTAATTTCTTCATTAAAACCGACGCCTAATCTGTGTATTTTTCTCTAGTAAATCGCATAAACGAAAATTTGATAGATCAGTGTATAAAACTGGTTGCATTGTTGGCTGTTCGCACACTAATAAGTTGTATTGCTGATGCTGCATATTTTTTTCGAATGAAGATTCCGAATACATCTGGTTATAATGATTTAAATAACATATCTGGCACGCAAATTCCCATAAACACCTGTGTGCAATGGTTTCTTTCAGTAATTTTGGTAAACAACGAATTGAGACATCTATATCACGCCAGTTATCTGAGGAAATTTCAAAAATATAACACGCGCGTTGATAACAACCGTAGTGTATTTCAAAGATTAGTCGATATTGTTTGTCATTTAGCACAACAGGAACTTCCTGTAAGAGGACATGATGAGTCCAAAACTTCATTAAATAAAGGCAATTTTTTAGAACTGGTCTCGTTAATTTCAAAATACGATGTCGTTTTAGAAAAGCATATGCAGCATCAGGAAAGTGACAAACCGGGGCCGAGAATAAGACGGATGAATTCACTTTTAATTTATTGTACCTAACCAGTAGTTTATGAGATAATTGCGATGATACATATCTAGGTACCTACATACTCAGTCCAAAACTGAACTTTCTTTTTTTGAAATCGGTTAAAATTTTATTGGGCTTGCCTTATTTTGAAACCCTAGGCACGCCACTGTGATCTTATAAGGCTATATGTTGTTAAAAAAAAATGGGTTTCGTGCAAAAAAATCTTCTGTTGTGCAGACGTGTCGCGTTCTGTGACGTGTCTGAAATATTATAGTAAATGTTAAGTAAGTTTTACCTTAGTCTTCTGATCTTCAGAGGGTATCATGAAACAGCTGCCACGAAGGATAGATGTAACGGCATGCTGAGCCGCCTTACGGACCTTAAAGAATTACACAAATGTAAATTAACTTTTATTAGTCTAATTCATTCATAGGGCAATTGGTCCCAGCAAAAAGACATGCTATTTTATACTCTACTGCTAATATATTTAAGACGTATTTTTTAACTATTTAATTTTTTACGTCGCCATGCTCAAGCAGTCTTTTATTTGATACTACTACTAGTATTACATGGCTCGACAACCTCGTGGCTAAGTAACAGCCACACACAGATCGATCGATCGAGGTTAAACTGCGCTTACCGCGGATGGTTTGTGGATGGGTGACCATCATTTCATACCGAGATCAATGCGTGCCTCGGAGAGCACGGTTAAGCCGTCGGTCCCGGTTGTCAAATTAAGATCTATGACTTGCGGGTAGTTAGAGGGCTGAAAGCCTGACAACCAGTCATACCACAAGATATTGTGTTACCCAGTAACAGGGTTGTGGAAGTCAGATAGGCAGTCGCTCCATGTAAAATACTGGTATTAAGCTGCATCCTGTTTGGCTGGAAGCCGACCCTAATGTCATTGCGAAGAGGCTAGGCAGACTAATTACTAGTATCATATAAATTCATAGTATATTTTTACACAACTGCCCAAAAAACGGAGTTATGTTTTTAAGGTTCATGTATGTTGGTGAAGCTGAATGGCTGAACCGATATCGATGTATAGGGTATTGTTAGAATCCTTGTATTTATTCGGGTAATATAGGCCAGTAAGATTAAAAAAATAAAAATATAGAAGCATACAAAAAAGTATGAAATAAAAAATAATTAATTCAAAAAGTACGCCTGCCATTTTTGAACTAAGAAGTGGAGAATTTTCAACACAGTCAGGGGACAGTACTGTGAAACATTTTCTTATAGGTCACTTTATTGTTTGTTCTCTTAGATTTTGAATACCATAGGAAATTAGGTTAAAATTAAATTACTCACTAGCCAAGCCTAGGCTAGATTGTGATTAAAATAAAGTTCCTACTCATCATGGTACTAATAATAATAAAAAATAAAAATAAACTTTATAGTTCACACATGGCAGGCATGCTATTTAATAAAAATTTTTGTAATATTTTATTTAACCATTCTAACAAAAAATTTGGTTAATCCTGCGACAGCCATCTATCTAATTGTAATATCCAGAATTTAATTATATAAAGATTAATTACACAAACCTTAGGCTTAGAATGCAGCGAAAATGCGAGAACAGACTCAAATACCCTCATGGTTGATGAATCACCCCAAAGTGCGTACTCCTGGGCTCTCAACAATACCGATAGACATCCTATAGCACCCCTCAGTAATGCCCCATTCTCACTTTGTTCATTCTTTACTAGGATATCCATAAAGATAGTAGCAGAATCTGAGAATTGTTTCCTCAAAACTGCTTGCAGCACTGCTTTTATGCCCATTGATAGTAATGTTAGTGTAGCCACAAGATTCTCTTCCATTTCTGATGATTTTAGGGTTTCCATCTGTAAATAAAAGATGTGCAAGTTCTTGAACTGTTTTAAATTAATATATGTCTTACCTAGTAATGACCTATTTTATTTTTATAAAATAAAATAAGAATGTAATTTGCTATGAACTATGCATATAAATTAGAATTATCTTTTATTACTTCCTTTTATCAGTCCTAACAGGAATACACTACACTTCTTATAGTCATAGACCATATAATTCCTCTTGAGTGTTACAAAGCATGTCCAGATTTTTTCCTACCAAGAAGCTATATATTCTGGAAATAACTGCCTAATAATAAGGTAGACCATACTTACCAGTGCTGCAAAGTACTCAGTAGTAGATTCCTTGCCACCCTGCTCTTTGATGACCTCAGTGACAGCAGCTAGAACTGCTAACATCTCCTTGTGGAGGCCATTGTTTGAATCAAATCTGGTCAGTAACCTAAAGCAAACATTTTCCTTAGAAATACTTTTTAGTGTATAAATTGACAGATGTATGAAATGAATGCTATGACTTATTTTCTTTCATGTGCATATTCCAGATAGTGCAGCAGTGATAGCATAGTGGTATGACTGTTGGCGGACAAGTCAAAGGTCGCAAGTTCAAATCCAAGGCATGCACCACTAACTTTTCAAGTCATATCCATATTCAAAATTAATTATTACTTGCTTAAAATGGTGAAGGAAAACATTGTGAAGAAACCAGTA
This sequence comes from Xylocampa areola, assembly GCA_935421205.1. Classification (NCBI taxonomy): domain Eukaryota; kingdom Metazoa; phylum Arthropoda; class Insecta; order Lepidoptera; family Noctuidae; genus Xylocampa; species Xylocampa areola. The sequence goes on along the minus strand of OW285219.1, from coordinate 9,239,248 downwards.
CACCTAAGACATGTTCTCGATGGTGTGTAAAGCCACATTGGAGGCCTATTTAATATAAATATTTAAACTCTGACACTAGGTTGTTCATCAACCACACAATGAGAGAGAGACCAGCTCCTAGCACATATAAATTTATATTAGTTATTAAGGTTACAATAACTGATGTACTCATGATCTTCAAAACACTTTTGCAGCTCATTTGCCAATAAACACTACTACAGTATTTTTTTGTTAGATTAAAGCTAGTAACGAGTTGTAGAGATCATAGACAATGGAGTGATACTATGATAAGTAAATACTTGTACATAATAAATGTAAATAGAGAATTGAAGTAGTAGTTCTGATATTGCTTACTTGCTAAAGCTGATGTTAGAACACTGACTCCAATCAGATGCAAAGGTCTGAAAAGTTTTATATGTGCCAGATTTAAAGGACCCAGTGTATTCACTCTCTGAGATGTCATCTGTACTCTTCATCGACATATTCTCCAGCTCCTTAGCAATAAGCAGCTCTGATTCAGCTTCAGACTTCTTTTTGAGTGATGCATGCCCATATGTCATCATCGCGTCATGTTTTGAAACAGCCTGCTGGGTTAATCCAGTGCTTCCTAAAAATGTATGGAAAGGTAATTCAAATAGATATACTACGCCCCTAAGACGACCCTCTGACCAAATGCACAGGTGTTGATTGTAGAGGCCATAAAAACAATATTTTTGTTTTGTTGTTGGTTGTAGGTTAGGAGCCTTATAGAAAATCGTGCTTTATTGTAGACAGGTCTGACCTTAATACAATAAACTAATTATAATGTAAGTAAAGGGTATACATAGTTAGAAGCTTCAATGTAGCAATTATAAACGACATTACCTAGATTTTCTTGAAAGAACCGGGACTTTGCCATTTCCCTATATTTCTGTATCTTTGGGTTGGAATTCGAAGACTGGCCCTTCTGCCATCGTTTCCCTTTTGATTTTCCTTTAAGTTTCGATCTGAATTTTCCCATATTTTTATTTCTTATCACGAGTTTCTATTAAAAAAACACCACACGTGGTTGCACGAATATTTGAAATGAAATTAGCTGCAAATGGTTGTCATATCACAGGTCACTTGCCACACTTGACAGTGTCAATTCATCAATCGGTCAAAATAAACAAGATAGCCAACTTTCCGCAAATATCTTGAATATGGTAAAGTTTTTGGAGAATTATGGAAGACCTAAAATCCTAAACTGACAAATAAATACTCTTTGGTCATTCATTAAATGAATAAAATCATGTTACTTTATCATATTATCATACATTTCTAGCAATTTTATATTTGTTGACTTATTTCATACATTTTAGCGACGCCAGCGGCAAACCAATGCAGCATTCCCATTCCCGTTCCCAATCAAGCAAAAGTCAGATTTTTATAGATAATCAACAGAGACCACAGACAGACAAACAATGAAACAACTTATCATGAAGCGTAAAGGAACGTAGTTCTAATAATTTTTCTTCATTCACCTTCGCTTTACTTGTTTCATTGACGTTTTTCTTGTTTGTAAATAATAATTGCTGGAAATAGTACGCAATGTGAAATTGTACGCATTCCTCGTTCCATTGCACATTACGTAAACGTTATACATCTTTTTGTAATTCAATTGATATCGTAAGAAATATCCTAACCTATTGTGTATCTTGTTCTACTGAGCTGTTAAAGCTATGATAGAAGATAATGCCTCAATTTAGAAGAAAAAAGGCCTCAAAGTCTTTCCCAGTTAAAGTATGTACGTTAGACGCTGAATTGGAATTTAACCTTGAGGTGAGAATTTTGACAATATTGTTGTTATATTACGTCTAGAGGAAGATTACATTGTTATTGTTTATTGTTGAAATTAGTGTGTAAACGCGATCCATGGGTTACAATGGGTAGGTTATGAGTCACCGTCACTCGGTACACTGGTAAATTACCTCAATAATACTCAGTAGTGATAATTGAAGCCTTGTTTAGTCATAATTTTCTCTATTAGTACTCTTTGGTTGATAGGTCATGTTGCGGATTCGGTTCCCGAGTCATACACATTTCGTCATTTTCTAATTTCGACCATTGTTGTTTGTGGTATTATTTTTATGGCTCAACAGCAAGAATAAAAATCAAAACACTTTGATTGAACTGCATTGTAAGTCAGTGCAAACTCAATCTCATGTAAATAAGACATTCATACAACTGTGTGATTTCAGACATATACAGTTTGTACTTGAAAATGAAAACTTCATTATTATGACCCCAAGGTTAATAAAGCAGACTCTTTAATTTGCAAATTAGGTATATTAATGAACACCTACATTTTATAGCTAATATAAATTGCATTATAATGTATAGCTATTGAATAAAACAAAGCATTAAGTGGAGTTTTAACCTATTGCAGTCTATTGTAAATATCAGACAAAACAACATAATAATACTCGTCCAAGATATGTAATTAAGTTGCTCTTAACCAATAGAAATGGGATAGCCCAAAAATAAGTGACTATAGTATATAGAGCACATAATAATGAGTGTCCTGTGAGACCTTGTAAAAAAAAACAAATACAATTGCCATCCCATACAGCAATGATAGGAATGTTAAAAGCAGTAGCAGGCAGCCATTTAAATTTTAGACACAGTTGAATAGATACTAGAGTATTATGTATATGTTATCATCATCTAAACTTATAATTTTGGGGCTTTTACAATATAAATGAAACTGGACAGAAGTTTCATCTTTATGGATCAATGAATAAGAAAAGAAGCCAGCATTAAAAGTCAGAAGAATTCAATCATTAATTTTTATCAGACTGCATTACTCTACTTCAGACTTCTTTACAATTTCAACAAACTCTTTGTCTATACTAATATAAAACAATTTTAAGTACCTATAAAATGTGTCCTACTATGAAAACATACACATTGTTGAATCTATAGTCTGCTTACATTAGTCACAGGATGACCAGTGGTTAATAGATGTTTGCCATTTGATAACAAGTGAACTCTACACTGATAACTGTGTGATGCCAATATTGTTGTTAAACAAATATAAATAATTTACATTTACACTATGAAGAACAATTACATAAAAAGGTCACTTCTGTAAGATAGGTTTAAACTGTGTAATGGGTGTAGATTTGATCATACAACAATAGGATTAAGCAGTTTTGCATAATAAAATATTTTAAAATCATCAAACATGGTTTATGATACTAAAAACTTTCCTGATGAACATTTTAGACTTTTGTTGCATGAATTTCCATTGGTGCTCCTTAACATATTTTGATACTTACTAATTAATTACTTTTTTGTTTATTATAAGTTATAATCTGCCTGCCTTATATCTGTAATATTTTGTTCATAAATTCTCTATTTTGTTACAGTGGCGAGCTACAGGCAGAGATTTGTTTGACTTAGTATGCAGGACTATAGGTCTGAGGGAAACATGGTTTTTTGGGCTGCAGTTCGAAGACACAAAACACTTTATCAGTTGGCTGAAGTTGGATAAAAGAGGTTAGTTTCATTCAGCTGTCCTGTGATGGTCTCCTGATTGTTAATTGTAGCAATTATGAGCTGAAACAAGATAACCTTAAAATGATTATCCATCATTGCATGTTGAAAAAACAATGTTCTACAGATGCTATTACCAATACATTTCCAAACACAGTAACGCATGTATAGTGAGCTCTAAACTCTGCAGAGCTCCTGAAGGCACCACCATTCCTGGGCGCAGGCTTAAATCCTGCTCACAACCATAATTTTATTTCCTAAAAAAATTTGTTTTGGGTCTGGGAATGTTAATGTTCTTTCAAGTAAATTTAGAGTTATTCTAACTATAATTATTACATAAGCAGTAGGTACTTAAATTATATAATTGATATCCATTAATTTACAACATATTTTATCAAGTTAAGGTGGTATTATAGGTGCATGATAAGAATATTAAGTAATTCTAAAGTATGTTATGAATCATTTGAGAGTATAAAAACTTTCGTGAGACATATTCATATCAATTAATGTTCAGTGCATTTCTCGGGATTGCCCGACTAGTTTCGAACTCGAACGGAGCACTTAGTCATGAGCTGAGCCCGCGGCGATGTCGCGAGTCAAACTGACTCTAGTTCGAAACTAGTCGGGAAATCCCGGGAAATGCATGTGAGGAGTAACTGGTGAACATCAATTCATTTGAAAGTATTTATTATGTTACAATTACATCAGTTAGAAGTTATACATGGACATATTTTTTTTTTCTTCAAACTTGGCATGTACCAATGTTATATCACAACCATATGGTGAAAGAAATTATTGTTAGTCTGAATTTGCCAATCCACAGTGAGCTAGCATGATGATCGATGTTTGAGCCTTCTCTGTAGGACAAGAGGCCGTTGCCCTGCATTGGGTCAGTCATGGACTGTGAAAGTGTCAATATTAAATTATTATTTCTTCACAGTGCAAGACCAATGTGTCTCCCAGATGCCGGGCACCCCATTCATGCTGCTGTGCAAGTTGTACCCCGAGGATGTGGCTGAGGAGTTAATCCAGGAGGTGACCCAGCACCTGTTGTTCCTGCAGGTCAAACAGGCCATCCTCAGCATGGACATTTACTGCCCGCCTGAAGCCTCTGTGTTGCTGGCGAGTTATGCTGTCCAGGCTAAGGTTGGTTATGTAAGCTTGATGAATGTCATTTTATTTATTTAGTGTTAAATTACTTAAGGTAGCTAGTCAGTTTATTACTTAGTATGCTGAGATTTCTGTTGATATGTCAACTAAAATAATGGTTTAAACAGAAATAAATCATTGGATGAGAAGAGATAAATACTTATGTTTTGCGCGCATAGATACCGCCAAACGTGCTAGTGCTACATAGACGACGTATGTGCATATGTGCCGAAGCTATGTTTCCCAAATACATTTTCAGATTTATCAGTTAAATTTTAAGTTGAATATAGAGAGAATTCTTGTAGAAATGGTAACACTAAAATTAATTCTTGACTTCCCTTACAGACGATTCCATAATCATGAATCAGCTCCAAATAGGTCACATACGACGTTATAAAAAGACAATTTTTTATTTTTACATAAACTGTATTTCCATCAGTACGGTGACTACGACGAGAGTGCATACAAGCCTGGTATGTTAGCAAGTGAGGACCTACTGCCTCAGCGGGTGATCGACCAGTATCAAATGACGCCTGAGATGTGGGAAGACCGCATCAAGATATGGTATGTATCATACCACACAAGCAGCAAAAGACCTTATAAAAGTCAGTGATGATATCATGTTCAGTCGTTTTTCATATCTAAATATATTCTTCGACATATGTGTCAAGATAAATCTTTGAAAAGCATTAACGCATGCTTAACGAACTCTAAAGTTATTATATTAAATGGAAAAAGAATACGGTCGCGAACAGGATTCGAACCTGCGCCTCCCGGATAAATACTTTAGGCGCTCTGATCACTAAGCCATCTCGACCTCTGCTCACCACCGCGAATTCGATTTATCTTGAATTATAAAGGTAGTCGCATTCTTTACGACATTGTATTAACTGCAAACCTCTACGAAAATATTTATGGTCCGGTGTTGATGAAGATGTTTTTTTCATATGTGCTAATAGTTTATAAACTGATAGAATGAGCTTTCTTAAATGGAATATAGAACTAAATATTGTAATAAAATTATAACTTTTTGTTAATATAGGTATGCAGATCATAAAGGCATGTCACGGGATGAAGCTGAGATGGAGTATCTGAAAATAGCACAAGATTTGGACATGTATGGTGTTAACTACTTTGCTATCAAAGTAAGTAAATTGCAAAGTGGTAACACTGAGTTTAGTAAGTCTGTAAATGATTGCTAAATAAATATCGCCAGGCGTCTCCTTGAGACGAATATAAGGTGGATTGAAAATTCATTAGATTCGAACACGATAAGGTAGCTCAGTTGTTAGAATGATAACATAGAATGTCAAGAGTCGCGGGTTCGAGCCCCGTTCTTGTCTATTATTTTTTCAAAATTTCCTTGAAGAATTGTAATTAAAACAATGTTTACAATATTGTAACTGTCGCCTGAACATCTAAGTCAGCTAACCGAAAAAAGTTATGTTAACTTTAAAGTGGTCCTTTAGCCATTTTCCACAGTTGATTAGTAAAAATCAAATCATCGATTGAAGTCAGCTTATTTTCAATTAGGAGTAGGATCTGTGGCGGCAACTTACCCGTTGCTTGCCCCGTGAAGTGTGAATCATTGTCTCTATATAATTTAATTTAATTTAAATCATACAAGGATTCCCGCTTGTATTATGTTACCATGTAAAATTAAATTTTTGTACAGAAAATTCCACCTCCCTTAAAAAAAAAAACAAATGTAAATTGGTTAAACGTGCGACAAAGTATTAGAATAGAAAAAAAAAGTGTTAAACATTTTCCTTATAAGCTTAAGGCTCAATTGCACACTTAACTTTAACCATAACAACACGTTACTGTGTCATTTTGACAGAATTTACATAGAAAAGCTGTCAAAATAATATTTAAGCAACTACATTTTTGTGGATAGAAAATTTCGTTCATGAGCTGGCGCAGGTCCTGCTGGATGAATACTCCAGGTGGCTGAGCTATTCCGACCTCTGCTCGCTAATCTAAATTCTCCTTTTACTTACCTCTTATGGTGACGTCATCGCTATCTATTCAGTCCCTATACATTGACTGAAAAATAATTTTATCTGTAACCTCAATTCATCATCCGTCCCATTCTACTTAATTTTGTAGAACAAGAAAGACACAGAACTCTACCTCGGGGTGACAGCGTTAGGTCTGAACATTTACGAGAAGGATAACAAACTGACGCCCAAGACTACATTCCCCTGGTCCGAAATCAAACATATATCTTTCGACGACAAGAAATTCGTCATCAAATTCGTCGAGAAAACCACCAATAACTTCATATTCTTCTCGCCTAAAGGAATGAATAAGCTGGTAAGTGTTACACGTATGTAATTGCATTATCTATATCCTAAACTTAATACTACAAATGATTTAAGTGAGTTAAGCTGGTGATTACTCTCGAGGCTGGATTGCAGCCGAAGGCGAGGGTCGTAATGCAACCGAGAGTGTGATGACCACTGCGCATGCGTTTAGACCCAAGCTCCAAACGACTTGTTTTAAGTTTAAAATGAATGCTGCATACATTCTACGACGAATCATACTTAAATACACAAGAAACTCAATGGTGGTTGAATACTGTGGTCGGTAAATGATCGATGACGCTAAGCGATGCTTAAACTGGTCATTCTTTTGATGGGTGACCGCTTGGATCATGTTCATTAGCTTCTCCATACTTCTTATGGTACGTTAATTGTCGATCCCGTCTGTTAATTAATATCAGTCGCTCAGCCAAGTCAGCGGCTTACTAGAGGCTTGAACAATTCCGACAATAATAGGTTGGCTCCTAACTAAACAAGAAGACTTACTTACTTACTTACTTGGTATGTGTTCCAGATACTAGACCTGTGTATTGGCAACCATGATCTGTATATGAGAAGACGGAAACCTGATACAATGGAAGTACAACAAATGAAGGCTCAGGCGAAAGAGGAGAAACAGGTAAATAAATTAATATAATTTAATTCAAAAGCTTTACGCATTTTTTCTTGGTTGGTTCTTCTATTTTGCTTGGAGGAAATCACATCTCCAAATCGTGATGATTGTTATTATTTTATTGATATTTTTAATTCGGATATCTTTGTCAGTTTAGGAGCCCTTTAGTTTTTGATTTTGCATAAAATGGTTTCGGCTAAAACTGTCAGATTACTCGTATTGGTGAAATGTTTAGACTTCTCATCTATAAAAAAATTCTTTCAAATACTGACTATACAAAATTCTAGGTAATATAATATACTAATATCTATCTTTTTTCTAGCGTCGTCAAATAGAACGCAACAAGTTGGCCAGAGAGAAGCAACTTCGAGAAGCAGCTGAACGGGAACGACAAGCAATGGAACAGCGGCTGAGGCAGTATCAGGAGGAGATCCGACTTGCTAATGAAGCTCTGGTGAGTCTTTGACAAACTTAAATCATTTTTATATTGTGCTTTACGAGAATATGAGCAATGGTAGTTCTGGAATTTAAGGTTCAGAGAATTGCAAAATAAATTATCGATAAGATAGATTTGCGATCTTTATTACATAAGTAAGTTTATAGGGGAAGCTGGTACGAATCGGAAACTATAGACCTGTCGCCACATGCATTGATCTTGTGACGACTGTGTGAGGAACTACAAACGGCCAACAAATCTCCCTAACGGATCTGAGATTGTAGGTCAAACCAGTTTATTGATATAAGGTTAAAAATAGATACTGATCTTCTGTTTATAATCCCTACCATCTTAAAAACTAAGAGGGCATTTCTATTAACAATTTATCTTTTCCTCTTCAGCGTCGTTCAGAAGAAACTGCAGAACTTCTGGCTGAGAAAGGACGCGTGGCAGAAGAAGAAGCTTCTCTTCTAGCACAGAAGGCGGCCGACGCTGAGCGGGAGAACGCTAGGCTCAGGCTATCGGCGATCAAGACTGAGGAAGAGAAGGTAAACTCCTTTTAGATTGACACCAAACTTTTTGATATGAAATTTATATTCGAATAAGCGACTCTTGTTTGAATCGGTAAAATATTTGCGCTTGGCTTCTCTTCCCGGTTCTTCTGCTAATGATGAATTTAAAGCAAATCTTCTACTTGTCATAGTTTTCTTTATATCAACATTCTCCTAAACTATATGCTCAGATTGCGATATTTTGCACTAAAATTAACGGCAGACATCAAAATTACAAGAAAACTTCAAACCTTCATCCATTCCTCTTTCAGGTGCACTTAGAAAGGAAAACCCGCGAAGCAGAATATCTAACAGCCCGTTTGGTAGAAGAGTCAGAAAAACGGGCAGTGGAAGCCGAAAGACTGAAAGCGGAACTGGTCTCAGCAAGAATGGCGGAGAAGCAGGCAAAGGAGAAACTCCTGAACTTCCTGAGCAGGAACTCTACTGGGTCACTACCGCCCGTGAGTAAACCTTCTAGAAAGTTTGAAGAGTCAGAGGCGAAGATGACGGAGAAACAAGCCAATGAGAAGCTGATAAACTTCCTGAGTGATACGTACAATGGATCCTGGGACCTGGGACCACCGGTAAGCATTTGAGTTCTAGAAGTTTCCTGCCTTATGGTGTATAATATTGTTCGTTCGATTGAAGCTGGCTCTTATTCAGTGGATATTAATGTGGGAGCTGTAATGTATTCGATAATAATTATTTATAATATTCATACATCCAAGTATTTTTTTCCTGTGTAACCTGAACACAATCAAAATTAGTTTTAATTAATTACGCTAGAAATTTCCCATCTGTAGAAGGTTCCAGAAAAAAAAAACACGATAACCAAACCCAAAACTGAAAATATTAATATCTGTGGGCAATATTAACACTTGATCCGTGTGGCGATCCAATCCGGGACGTGGTACAAAGTCAGTTGCGACCACAGCACATAAACTAAAAAAAGTAATTAATATAAGTATAATTATAGAAATTCAAGATCATCTTATTAAACTATTAATTAATCTAATTTGTCCTATTAAATTTAATCTTGGGAGAGCTGCCAATAACTAAAATACAAAAAGAGCTTCATATATATAAGTATAGTTTCATATACGGTAGGCCGAATAATCCGAATTTCCATAATAAAATATCAATATCTCTTCTATTTCAGTCATCAACAGTGCCATCTAGTCTGTTTCCGTCGACATGTTCGTTACCTGCCGAGCTGGGGGGCGAAGTACTACAGAATGGCACGGCCACCGTCACAGAGCCTGAGCTCAACTCTTACCAGCTAGTACCTGATGACTCCGACCCTCATATACATCGACTGTCCTTGGAGATTGAGAAGGAGAGGTGAGATCATATCACTTTTAGGCCTTATAAAACTTTTGTGGAAGTAGCTAGATATTGTATTTATTTGCATCCATTGTAATGGACTTCCGCAAAGTAACGCCTGAATCTATTCAATACTTATAAAACTTGTCCTCGAATATATTATCGAACTAGATGTGCCCGCGACTCCGTCCGCGTGTATGTCGTAAATAACAAATGTTCGACGTGATTCTTTAAATTGGCAGAACTTTTTTATTTATGAACCAATTGACATGAAACAAACACTAAATATTAAGTGAAGCTTACCACAATATATTAGTGAAAACCACATTTAAATCGTATAAATCGTTTTTGAGATTAGCGTGCACAAACCATGGACTAATTATAAAGAGGACATGGCATAAGCGACTGTGCACAGTGATTTTAAGTGAGTCCTGACGTCAAACAACTGTGTGTGTGGCCCGGTCAAGCCACGCCCACTCGTGCTCGTGCACGCGGTGTTCCTTTAGAACAGGCCCTTAGAACATCTCCTCTTTATAATTGCTTCATGGACAAACGCACAGACAAACAGGCAAACAGAAAAACACAAAAATTCTAACAATCATTGTCTTGGGTGCTGTTTACGTTGATAAAGGTCCCAATAATATTTTTTCTCATATATCTTCCATGTACAGACAGCGATCCGTTACCTTTTTATTATATGTATTATCTCACATATCTTCCATGTACAGACAGCAATCCGTTACATTTTTATTATATGTATTAATGATGATGATTGATGTATTGATTGATAATACTCACTTGACTTAGATTTGCATTCATGGTCATATGCGCGGCTGAGATGAGGTTCCGATTTTGATTTCCAGATTGGGGAAATGTAATTATGTTAGGAAATTCTCAATAGAAGCCCGGAGTTTGGAATTGTTCCCGGTTGATGGCTATAAGCCATCAAGCAACCTATTACATGGGATGGGTTATAATAATATTGGTGAAATATGAAAACATACAAATGCTGTTATTTTAACTATAAGTTGACATAGGTTAATTATAATAAAAAAAGGTTCATTATATAATAACCAAATGTAATTCTTTCAGGGTGGAATACCTAGCCAAATCAAAGCACCTCCAACAACAGTTAGACGAGCTCCGCTGCGAGTTCTCAGTTCTCCGAGTGGACCAGTCCACGGCCACGCTGGACCGACTGCATGAGGAGCAGACCCGCGCCGGAGACAACAAGTACTCCACGCTGAGGAAACTGAAGCAAGGATCTACGAAGACCAGGGTCGCCTTCTATGAAGAACTCTGAACGAAGTCATGGTAGGTGCTATTATTACAAGCTGGTATTGTGCTAATATCTCTATAACAACAAGGCGAAGCGACAGAGATAGCACGACGTTTGTAGGCTATTAACAAATGAGTAGCGTTTGAAGTTAGTATGTGTGGGCCAAATCTTGCAACTGACTTCCTCCCAAAAGATTGAGCTAAAAGAATCATGGCGAGTTCCCTACATTGATTTGTACAAAAATATAAAGAATTTTTCTTTGAACTTTGGTATCTAAAGAACAGCTTTTAGGGTTTTTAAAATATTTTTAAAACCAATTACAACAATTACTATTTACTTAGATTAGGTTAATTTCTGTACGCGCAACATTGACAGTTGATGTATGTCACGCTCAGAAGTTTACTCAATTATCAACGATTTTCTTAGTCATAATATATTTTATGGAATCCCGAAAGTTATTCTTTAGGGGACAAGGATAGAAACTACAAAATTCCAACTTCTCTAAAAATACAGATAAATTCTTTGAAAAGGATTAATGCATGCTTAGCGAACTTAAAGTCATCTTAGGTCGCGAGCAGGATTCGGTTCGGTCACCTGTATCCGTATACAGGTGCGACGGGAGCATGGTTGTTGTTGTCGACACGATTGTCGATTTTAAACGTCAAATTTGACATTAGTTGTCGATAAAACGATAAAATTCAATACATAAAATCTTTTATCGAGTCGACAAATTTGTCTAAAAGATCCGTGCTCGGACGCCTGAATAGATAGCAATGACGTCACCGAAAAACGTATTAAAATATGGAAGTAGAATTCGCGGTGGCGAGCAGAGGTCGAGATGGCTTAGCGGTCAGACCGGCTGGAGTATTTATTTGGGAAGCGCAGGTTCGATCTTGCTCGCGACCGTATTCCGCGGATATAGTACCATTGCCTAAAATTCTCCGTGTATTGGCTTCTCGTAACTATGATTCCGTCTTTATTTAAATAGATATCCTTAATATTTCATCAAGTGTATTCTTTAATTTATGAATTTATTTACAGATACTGCTAAGAAGAAAATTCTCAATGATGCACAAGCAGGTTATCAAATGACAATACAAATTAGCGGCAAAATAATTTTGAGTCAGACCAAGTAAAAGCGTTTCATCGAAGGGTGAAAAAGTTGTTGAATTTTTGTACTGTCGGACTACACAACGAAAATATAACGAGAGTTATATCTACATATTTAATATCGATAAAAAAAAAACACCATTCAGCTTAAGCTAAAGCTGTTGAATCCAAATGTTAATTATCATAATTATTGGAAGGCCTATTGGCTATATAAATAGCATATTTTACGAAATTACGTAATTAATTTTATATGGGCTTGAAACAATGTTTTAGATCTTCATGTAATATGGAACTTTATGCTCCAAGAAATGTAGTTCAAAACATTATCAAAGCCTTCATTTGTAAATATGTAAGAATCTTAAGTTTTTATGCGATTTGGACTCTATTTCGGGTGCCATAAGATCTAATTTCTTATTCCATGAGTTCGTTTTGAAAACATCAACAACAAATAATTTTTTTTTTTAATGCCTTTCAGGTGTCATACGAGTAGTTAGTTCAATTAAAACCGAATGTCAATAATGACATATACAGGCTGTTGATATTTGAATGTGTCCATAATTAAATTTGTTTATTATAAGTCGGTCAGTGCTAAGAGGCTCGTTTTGTATGTAAAGTGTATGTTACTTTTCTTTAAGGTTCAGATTAGGTAAGTTTGACAAAGTCTCAAATATACACAGCCTGTATATTAGTTATTAATACGTTACTTTTACGCATAATAATTTATAGCGAGGCATTATAATTATAATCATTTCGGACATAAGTAGAGATATAAAAAATTAATTGATGAAATGGAAATGGTAAAGTTTCCGAAGTTTTTTGAAGAATATTTAAAGTTTTATAAATTAACAGAAAAATAGAAAAAAAAATAGTGGTATACTTAAATATTGGCTGAATGATGTGATCGTTAAAACAAGCAAGGCAAGTAAAACACGCGCGATTACTAACTCACACAGCAATAGCACTTTTTTTTAAATTGAATTAACATGTTGATATCTTGAGTTTTTTAGTAGGGCCTGAACTGCCAATACTAGGGTTTAAAAAGGACGATATAAATGCTTCTGTGTTAGGATCAAATAGCCCTAAAGAATCTTTGAAAGATGTTCCTAGGAAATGCGTACATTAGTGTAGGAATAGTGCCTTATATTATCGATAAAAGTTATGAATTTCTAAAAGGACAATATCGACTCCATCTATTCAAAATCACCCATGCAATAAGACTCGGGTTAATCGATTAACTAATAATTCGTTCAGTCATTTCTTTTACAGTATAAAATTATACTATAATATTGCTATCGTTCAAATTGGTGATCTCTAAATTATTTTAATTTTTTAAACGAAATTTATGTATAGCTTAAGAATTAATATAGCTATAACATTATAATTATATTATCGATATTTTATATATTTATGAGACATTTTTTATAAAGGTTTACAAAAAATGTAAAATTGGTACATATTTGTATTTTATATTATTGCTGTTTTGCAACGGTGATCTGATTATTATTATTTCAATATTACTGCCAAAAATATTGATCTGTTGTAAAAAATATATATATATAATCTTCAACTAGATATTTAAAAAAATGCGATTTCTGTATACATGGAAAAACCTACGATATAAGAGTATAAAATAAGATCTGTGTTGATATTTTTCCATATATTCTATTCTCTTGACACGCACAAAATTCACTCATAAAATGATATGTAATTTGTGAAGTTGTGATATTACTATATACTAACAGGAATTAACGCGCAATAAATACCTTTGAATCGCTTGACGTTTCGACCAGGTTGCACTGATCGTGGTCACAAGCAGACTGATGCATCGAGTTTACTCCGTCATGGGTGCGGTAGATTTTTCTTCATCTACCTCCATGTTTTCATTATTGTTATAAAGGCCGCGACACACTACACTCACTGTGTCCGTATTTTTAACCGACTTAAAATAGCGAGGTTTTGATATTTTAATCACTGGATTTCACGTTGCTGATAATTTAAAACCGTCCTCCCGATTGAAAGTCTTGTGTTTTTGGATTTCAATAGCTTCACGCACTGCTCTTGAATAAAAGTGGCGATCGGATGAGAGGACTTTTGTGTGCTGAAACTCAATCCAGTGATTACTGCCTGATTCAAGTTTTGCAATTCTGTTCGGCAATCGCTGATTTGCAAGTCTGACGGTTTTTTACAGCAGCGATGTGTTTTTTGACCCTCTCGGCGGTAGTCCGCTTTGTTTGGCCTGTGTAAGAACTACCGCAGCTGCAATCTATTTTGCAGACACCTGGTGTTTGCAGCGGTATGACATCTTTAGGTGTGCCTACGATATTGTTGACCTTTGCCCCCGGTGTGTAAATTGTGCGAATGGAGCACCCCTTTAACACCGTGCCGATTTTGTCCGTCACTCCTTTGACGTAGGGCATGTAGTCTGGTTGTCTGCTCACTTCCGGATGCCTGCTTCTTTTACCAGTCCGCTTTTGTCGGTTTATTGCGCGTTAATTCCTGTTAGTATATAGTAATATCATGCAACGCGATAGTCTAAAAGTTAGTATTGTGAAGATGTGGTTAATATAAATATTGTAATTCATATCTAAAATATCGTATAACATCACTTTCAAAGTGGGATCAATAAATATTAATAGCTCGTATTTTTATTACAAGTAAAAGTATTAAATATAGCCTTTCAAAATGTGTTGTAATTACAAACTGTTTCTGAAAACATTTACAAAAAGTTTACGAACTTTATTATTACTAAATTGCATTTATTGCAATACTAACTCATTTACAATAATATATGTAAATGCTAACGTTACATGTTTCACTGTGTAAACAATGAATTTGCATATACTACATACATGCACTATCACGCCTATGTCCCCGAAGGGGTAGGCAGTGGAGTACTGTTTTACACGGAAATTATATTTGCTGTGAGAGGGTGGGTGAAACTGTTTCGGCTTTGCGTATGTCCTGTGGCGTGGATCAAGTTCTAGACAACTACTCGCCAATTTAAAATGCTCATAAACGCCCAATACGTGATCAGCATATGTGGCCCATGTTGCATAATGTAGCTCTCGCTTTGTTATTTATACCATGGCCATAGGCAGCCCGAAATACCAGACAAGGGATTAAAAAAAAAAAGATTGGGAACGCCCCCACCCCGTAATAAATTCCTAAGGGTAACTCCCCGTCCCCACCCAAACAGTCGAATCGTTGAACAGTTTCGTATGTCCTATTTTATTAGATTTGATACATTCTATGAATCAAAATCTACTCTTAAGGAGGAAACATGTCTCCTTCCTACCATGATTGAAACCTCACGATATTTTCTCGTGGAGATATTTAGTATAATAATGATCTTATTAATACAGTTCAAACATTATACCAGACCATTCTATAACGTACCTTTATTTTAGTTTAATTTATATTTATCTTAATTTAGTATTTTGTTCCGTCTTTGTTGCATACAAAATAACATTCTTGAAATCGCAATAAACATTTATAAAATAAAGGAATTTGTATAATTCACTATTATTGTATTTATCGTTTTATGTGGTATATTGTACTGGCGATGTCGTTATATACCGAACAGTAATTATGATAAAAAGTTATTGTTATTACTTATTACCAACGATGCGATAAACAACACAACGGTAAAACATAAATAATGCACTCACTTTAATTTATGAAAATATGCGTTGTATTTATTGATGTTTTAGAAAAAACACTTCTATAGGTAGTGATTAGTGAACATCTCATTAACAGTTTCTAATAATAAATCAAATGACTATTAGTGACGGATAATTTAATTTTCGTAGGTACTAGAAGATGTAGTTTATTTTATTATACATTCTAGATAAGTTGCGCCACAACCGCTGGATGCGCTATCCTGAACATTTTAGTCATTAGATGTATATAATGGGGTTAATATTTGTAAAAACAAACTTGAACGTGAAGGAAAATGTTTAATGTCATAGGTAGTGAGGAAATGATATCACAGTACCTACTATGGACGTGGTCGATGCCTACCTTAAAATAATAAATAATGAAATTAGAAAAGAGGAATTAAAAGCTATAATGCTACTGAGGTAGACAGATTGCTATAAAATGTTAGTTTCAAGAGGCAGCCTTGCAAGGACTTTTTGTTTTGGGTCAGTGATTATCGTGATTTATAGTTGGTTCATGGCTACACTGTCGTGTTTAATTACAATAAAAACAATCTCTAGTAAAATATGGCCGTGAGCAGGATTTGAGCCTGCGTCTCCCGGATAAATATTTCATACTTTCTGTCAACTAAGCTATCCCGACCTCTGCTCACGGTTTCTACTTCCACGTTTTAACAAGCATTTGGTAACGACATCGATATCCATTTAGTCCCTATACAGGTGACTGTCCTAACACAACTGACTTTGCAGTTAATTCAATGTCGTACAGATGAGATTACCTTAACAAATAAAAATTATATGAATTTTGAAAAAAAAAAACTACTTTTTCGAAA
Organism: Xylocampa areola; assembly: GCA_935421205.1. NCBI lineage: Eukaryota > Metazoa > Arthropoda > Insecta > Lepidoptera > Noctuidae > Xylocampa > Xylocampa areola. The sequence continues at coordinate 9,222,458 of OW285219.1, read as the reverse complement.
TTCTTGGTGTTCGTGGTGGCTTCTTGTCTGACTACCATCTGCAGGCACGTCGGGTATCTCGATTTACATCGAAATTATGGTAACTTTGTAGACATTGTAGTTCTGACGAAAATATTGTTAAGATTGAAGATTCCTGCTTTAAGCTAGCCTCTCTAAATGTTCTAACGAGATCATGATCAAGTTTGCTTAATTACAAATATACCTATACCTTGCATTCATATTGTTTCTGATTTATGGCATGTCTAAACTGAGGAGTGTAGAAGTCGCCATATTAGGCGAGTAATAAAAATGCAATCAGGTTTGAAATGTAAAAACATTCCCTTTACTTTTAGAAGTGTCCATTGCCTATCAAAAATCCATTGTATCTAATTTCCTTATACCAATGTTCTACTAGTAATAAGGATTGACCTTGCACGGATTTCCTGATAAATATTTGTATTTCGACTCTTAAACTTCGTGTGGTTATTTGGTACGGGGGTGTGGGCGGATTTATTTTTAAGTTTCTTTTATAATTTATAGATCATTGGGTGGTTATGATACGATTACTTGACTTGATGAAGGGTCAAATAGTCTTTTTTTTTATAAACATTGCTGAGGTTTTGTCAATCTATATCATTAGTAGAATATGTGGTTTAGCGATATTACACGAAAATTTTTATGCCCTGTATACTGTTTACAATCAAATATTAGACAGTGACCATGTTTTAGTTATATAATATTAAACAATGTTTGATCACTCTTGTGTTCACTTTGGTATAGACAGGCCATAATACTTCTATAGTTTTACTGGTTCCGTGTTATCTGTTTAGTGATAAGTTTAATAAATTATAGATATTAAGCAATGTTATGTGAAAGTACACGCAAAAATAATTTCCATACGCGGGGAATACTATTGTTCTCATTTGTGTCAAACAATTCCTAATGTTTTGCTATTTAAAAATTGTATGTCGCCACGTCGGCTTGTTGATATTGTGTTATGAACACAATATCAAAAAAATCGCAGAAATGTTAATAATTATAAATACAGAGTTATCGTGTAGCAAATTTGAGGCTTTCAGCTCAACAAAGTAGAATATTTTTTGTAGTGTTATTTCGTGCAAATTTTTGATTCCAGGCATTGAATGAATTATTGTAGATCAAAGACAGGCCGTTTAGTTTACGTAAAAAATTTGATGGAACCGGTAAAGCTGTGTCCGAATTAACACCATGACCAATATTCACTATCGTGCCACAAGCACTACCGCTTCCTGTGCGCGTTATATGCCATGAAGGCTTATCGATAAGCTGATAAGCGCAATCAGCTCTTACTATGGAGTTCTAATCGCGGGTGGGGTTATTTACCTACATATTGAGTTGAAAAAATATAACAAAGGTGTCTAGGCAAAAACGAAACAATATTTTTTCGGACTAGCTTTGAATGAAGGATATTCAAACTGTGTACCTATGGGTATAGGTATGAGTACATAGATAGTTATGAATTTGCTACTAAATTAAATCGGTTTATTAGAAAACTTTACACAATCAAAGTTAAGTAAACATATTAATATTAAATCATCTCGGATATAAATTGCACTGTAATACCATAGACAAACAAGATAATTTTGTATTGTTGCCAATAATAAGTACGATTCAAATAAGACACATGTAATATAATGTGCCTCTCTGAATAAATGTTGTGATTATAATCAAGTTATGTTAAGTCTTCACTACATGTGCCTTGTAATCAAACTTTATATTTTGTAAATATATTTATAGTCAATTTTAGAACTTTGTTTTAATTATTGTTTTTAGTTTCAAAAATATATATTATGTATAGCTACCTACTCTCAGAGACAGACAATGCTATGGACAACTTCTAAAGGTTTGTGTTTGATGTCTACATAGTTGTTAGAGTGCAACACTCAAGACTTGCAAGAGGTTTTGTACCAAAAATTTAAAAGCAAATATCAACATACAACTTGGCATTTAATTTCAAAAATATACACCACAATCTTATAACAATATATAAACATACACAATGTATTATGTACAGTCTAATTGTTAAGGTACTTTTATTTAAATAAATATATTGCTAATTCTTGCAAATACCATAATAATGACTAAGAACTTAATCGGAACTGATCAGATTAAACCATTTATACTTCATAACTGTGAGCAAGTAATCTTTAATTGTCTGTGAAGTAGACAGATTTAAACAAATCCATATTAACAAGCACTTTAGATATCAATCGGACTTCTTTATCATTATATTACTTACTGTATTTAATATAAATATTGTGATACATTGTTTGCTAGCTGCTTGCATACGATATTCAAACAATGCGGTTGAATTAAATTTAATACTATAAACAATCACATTTTTACTATAAAATAGGTTTCCTATAAATATATCTTTAGCTTTGTTTTTATTTTAACCAAGGTTTTAAATTATACCGAGATCACAATAGTTGTGCTATTCATCAATCAATTAGATATATTTTATGCGTTTATGTAACACTTCTAGTCTTCTATTACAGAAACATATGGACATGTGAACTATTTTCCATCCTTTTAAATGAAGCACCAGTTGTCCCACTGCTGGCGATTAGCGAGTTGAGCGAGTAACTAGTTCAATATTATACCGAGCGATTGTCACTTGAGTGTTCTCGACGGAGGACGTGAAATTATGTATCTCTTTCAGTTATCAGAATTATAATTGGCAGCTTTCGTTTTTTGAGTGATAATAAAGTCGCCGGCAGTGGGACAGTTCCCATATTGTTATCAGATTTGAGGATATTGCTGACTTGTTTCACTTTGATCTTTTCACATTAAAATGTGAATCAATATTATGTGCACTGAATAAATCACGAAGCAAAATAATCTGCAGAATGCAATGCCAAATGAACTCAACAGCGGAATTTAAATACATTCGCACTGTCGTCGTACAAATTAATCTTGACGAGTACCTAGTAACACATTCATTTTATAGCCTCCTTATCAAAGAAAAATTAATAATATGTTTCAATGCTTAACAACTGTTTTCTTTGACCAATGTTATTATTGGATAGTAGCACTAGCATCTATCTGTTGGGGTTATAAGATAAAAATAACATGAGGATACATACCCCTTTGACAAATCAAAACAACTAACAGAAATTATCCACAAATTTAAGTTTACAAAACCCAAACTGTATAATTAATTAAAATTCCATATGCTAATTAAATAGGCAGTGATGTCAGTAAACAACATAAGCGTCATTGAACTATATTTTTGGTCAGTTGTGCATAATAAGCATACCTATCAGTCAAGCAATGGACAACGATGGAACAACCACCTTGCTAAGGCATCCACGCTTCAAGGCTTGTTGTAAAGCCTCCTATAACTAACTCCATTGTCACAAAATTCATTCATGATTATTCTGCACAGGAATAAATGGAAGACCACAATAAGGACTATGATTGATATCCAGAATAAAGGATTTAGGCCTCCTAAACTATGCCCATGTTTATGCAGTGCAATTACATGATGCTCATGAGCAGGAGCCTCTACAACTTCTTTAACATGAATTGCATGTCTTAGGTCTTCCATATGCTGTTTATCAGCAGTTACATACAATATAGCTGTTAGTGGCTCTGTAAGCTTGACAGGGAAGTACTTTCTGTAAGGCCCTAGTTGCACAGGGGAGTCTAAGCATCCTGCATCACAAGCATAATATGTCTTGTCTGAGCGGTCTAGTGCCACAAATATGGCTGCTTTGTTGTCTTCTTGTAAGATTACACTTATATTTACATGAGTCATATTGCCATAATTAATTCGGCGAAATAGAAAGTCTCTATGTAATTTAGAAGGATGGATGTTGTATTCTAGGTGCTGATTACTGAAACGCATACTTCCAAAACTTAGAATCATTGCCTGATTAACACCACTTGCTCCAGCTTTTAATAGATTGTGACACCCCTGTTTTTCTAAAGTTAGCATCCATACACTGGCTACTGAGTTTAAATTTGCCAAAGAATTTAAAGGTTTCCATAAATTAAATGCATCTAATGTTGAATGCCCTTCATAACATCCTTCAGAGTAGGTCAAACTCCTCATAAGATCCGACTTAGTATTAGCTTTGATATTATCTTCATGTTCATAGCTCCTAACTTGAGAGAGTATGGCATATATTGTAGCATTGATTCTATCACCATTAATGATTCCTTCAGCTTTTGAGTCAGAGATATAGAATCCTGTGTACCATAGTCCTTGCCATACTCTAGCATGATTCTCTCTAAGTTTTCTTACTGCAGTTCTATCACCAGTTAGGGCTATAGCTTTTTCCATTTCCTCAATAGCTTTTTTTTCAACAATATCTTTTTGTTTAGCATATTCAGACTTCTTTATTGGTTTGCTATATTGCACAGTAGTTAGTATAATGATGTCTAGTCCATCTCTAGCTTCAACTTGGACTGTATTACTCATTTTCCTGCACACAACTGAAGCAGCTATCACATTGTCACTGTCTGGTATTGCTATCATACCAGTAACTACCTCATACTCCTTCATATCAACACCTTGGTGCAAATTCACTGTTTGCTTGACTGATGTTGACCAATCTGAGACTCTTGGTGTTGATATTCGCAATTTCTTAGCAGAGTTAACAGGATTGTTAACCCAAATCTCTTGTACAAACAATGATGGTATTGTTCTGTGAGCATAATACTGATAAGATACATGTAAACCTGAATTTGAACACTGAAATCTGTGTACAATGCCCTTTTTATATTCAGCTACAGTAAATTCTTTCATTTCGTAATCATCGATGATGTACAAAGGGTGGTAATACATTGGCAACGATAGAGTTCTCCCATATTTAATGTTCAAATGAGAATCATGTTCCAGTGCCAGGCCAACTAATCCATTCCCTACATAAGGCACATAGTTATGATTCAGCGAGTTCAACGTCGCCGACGATTCTTGTCTCAGGTACACGTCGTAATCTTGCAGAGAAGATTCGAAAGGACTCATAAAATTCTTTTGACATACGTTCTGGTGACCTGTTCCGCTCTCAGGACCGAACATCCAATTTATGAAAGTAGGTCCAACGTATAGAACTAAGAAGATAATAACCAGAATTATTATCACCAATTTCTTTCTTGTCATAGGTCCATCAGCAAATCTGTTGATACGCCTCAAAACATCCCCGGCTCGACGACTCATGTCTGCGAAGTCCGAGCGAAGTCTTTCCATTACAAAACTTCTACAGTTGTATTCAATTTATTTTTGGCTGATAAACACGATCAAGTAAGACCAGTAATTGTCATTGTAAATTATCTAGTCGCTTAAAAACAGTGCCTTTATTTTTTTATTTATTGCACGGAATAATATCACTTGACTTGTCTGTGACTTGTACAGATAGTAAAATCACAGACTACTTAGAGATTTTTTTTTTTTTTTTTTTCCCTTCGCCCTAATCGGGCAGGCTAAGGTCTTGGACCATACCGCCTCGTCTTCAGTGTTCTTGAATAAAAGTAAGGCCAAAGCCTCGTCTTCAGTTACATCCTTCTTGTTTAAAGTAAGTAAGGCCGAAGCCACGTCTTCAGTTTTATCTTTCTTGTCCAAAAATTAATAAGGCCACAGCCACTTCTTCAGTGTTCGTTAGTCAAAATCATAATAATATGGTGTCTTATCCGTGTATTCGTCATAAACGTGTTGTAAAGTAAGGTCATATCCGGGTCATATCCTTCTATTAGTCCCCCGAACGGTCAAATTGCCCATTCAGTACTGTCAATAAAATTATACAGTGCTGTATATGTAGTGTAATTTTCCAGCAAACCTTGAGTGTCGCGCGGGATGCTTGCTGGCATTTTATATATTTCTAATAATTTATCAGTTAGAAGAATTCTTTGTAAACCATATGCAGGGCATTCAAAAATTATATGATCTAGGGTCTGATCACTTCCTAAGTCACAATTTGTACAAACAGGCGATGTTATAATTTTCATTCTGAATAAATGTGCATTGAATCTTCCATGTCCAAATCTAAGACGATTTAAGGTAATATAAAATTTTCTGCTCTTAGGAAGAACAGAACTGGTGAACCAGGGCGCAGAACCAATGGTTTGATTTATTTTCGCATACCAATTTCCTTTAGTTCTCAGTGTTTCTTGCCAGTTCTCATGCCAAATAAAGGTGTTTTGTTCGTGTAATTTAGTGAGCAGATCAGAACTTGGTATGGCAACATTTTTTGTTTCTAAGATGTCAACGTCAACAATAACTCTTGCAAGATAATCTGCGTTTTCGTTTCCTGTTACTCCTATGTGGGAAGGTGTCCATATTAAACTTATTGTAAATCCTCTAGAACAAAGATCAGCGTATAAAGTGCGAATCTCATATAAAATATTTCCGATATTAGCGTCCAGTTTCGGGTTTTGTAAGGACATGAGAACACTCATGCAGTCGGTCGCTATAAGCCAAGTTGTGTGCCCAAGATTCTTTTCATTTATGTACTGCAGAGCTGATAAAATGGCTAGAGATTCTGCTGTAAATATAGACATGGCTCCAGGTAACCGAACTCCATGTCCAACAGTAAGATGTGGTAGGTATATAGCTAGCGAAACATTTCTATTGTTTTTGGATCCATCGGTAAATATATGCCTGTACCCAGGGAACTCTGCAATTAACTGATAGACATCTTCTTTACTCCGAAGGTCACGATTAATGTGAATGTCCATTGGCCAGAATTTGCTGATATAATTACCAGAATAACATGGCCATCTGCCTTTACATTTCTCAATTTGAAATTGATCATCAATACTGATTAGGTTACAAAAGTCATGAAATATATAGGGGACATTTACGGAATTAGAGGGACTGTATAATCTATAATAAAATAATATTTTCTTTAATAAAGGATGATTTTCGAAAGATAAAAGCTTGAGAATGTATTTGGATTTTAAAAACTGAAATCTTATATTCATAGGAGGAGTGTTACACTCAATTTGAAGTGAATTAATTGGAGTTGTCTTCATTGCACCAGTTACACATCTAAGATTATGATTTTGAAGAATCTCCAATTTGTGAACCAATCTCTGATCAGACCCAAAGCATAAAAATCCATATTCAAAATGACTACGGACTAAAGATTTATATAGCATAAGCAAAATTTTAGGATCAGCTGCAATTGACAATGACTTTACAAAATTAAATGCTTTATTAGCTCTACCTAACAAATAATCAACATACTTAGTCCATGACAGGTTGCTTGTTAAAATTATACCCAGAAACTTTACTTCATTCACTATTGGAAGAACACTATTATTGTAATAAATATGTAGGTCTGTTTCACACTCTCCAAACACTATAACTTTAGATTTTTCTGGACTAATATCCAAGTTTAGATAATGAAAATAGTTCTTTAGCCGAGTTAAAGCTGTGTTTAAAATAGTTACAACAGAACTTATATCTGAACCTGAAGTATAGATAACCAAATCATCTGCAAACTGCAAATTTGCCACTTCAAGACCAAGTACAATGTTTAGTCTGTGTAAATAAAGAAGATAAATCAATGGACTGAGAATGCCACCTTGACATACCCCTTTGTATGAAAAACGTGGCCCTATTAAACGTTTATTCACTTTCACGTATACTTCTCTACTATGTAAAAAGTTAAAGATCCAAATTATAATTTTTTCAGGAATTCCAAGGGCACGAAGTTCCCCACATAAAATGTGCAGATTGATGTTATTGAAAGCACCCACTACATCAAAGAAGACACCAACAAAATGATTACCCATTTTATTAGAATTGTATATATCTAATTGCAAATGAGAAATGCTATCACGAGTGGAGAAACCACGTCGAAAGCCAAATTGATTGGATGGTAATAGACTATTACTTTCTATATAAAATTCTAGCCTTTGTTTAATTAATTGTTCAAAGGTTTTTCCCATGCATGATGTTAATGCTACTGGCCTATATGATTCTGCTTTGTGTCTTACTTTGTTAGGTTTAAGTACTGGGATAAGACAATCTATTTTCCATTCATTTGGGATGACCATTTCCTGCCAGAGTAAATTAAAAACGCTTAGTATATCCGAAAGTGCCCTAATTGTTACATTTTTCAACATTTTATAAGGTATTCCATCAAGGCCAAAAGCTGAATCACGTCTAGAAGATATTGCAGATTTTAATTCCTGAAGAGAAAATGGATAAATTAGATATTCATAATGTCCTGAAGTTTTTACCTCATGAGGAATTGATTGAAATGGCCCCTCAACTGTATCTGGAGTATATTTTTTAAGAAAATCAAATACCCAAGGAGAAATATTATTACTTGGAGGTGTAAATGTTTTATTAAATCTCTTTGAAATTTGCCAAACTCTAGATAATGGAGTAGTTCTATTAAATGATTCACATAGAGAAAACCAACTTAAATATCTTTCTCTTTTTAACACTAACTTTTTAAGAGCTTGTAATTTTTTAAACTCAATATAATTTTCCAATGTGGGATTGTGCTTGAATACTTTATAGGCATTCCTAGAGTCTTCTACTGCTTTAGTGCAATTTAAATTCCACCATGGTAATAGAATGCGTTTTTTACGATTATTATTTACTGATGTTGTATCTAAAGATGTAGCAGGTCTTATAGTTGATGGTAATGACTTAATAACAGCTAAATTTAATAATTTTATCAACTCATTATATGATTGTAATGGGTTATCGTGATTAATTTTAAAGTCCATTAACAAACTATCAACACTCTTCTTGTATATTTCCCAGTCAACCAGGTTAAAATTAAAATGTTTTGGCAAATTTGAAGTTTCCATATCATGTGGGATATTATAATTTTTATTAATAAGTAACCTTGTGATTACAGGTAAATGGTAACTACCTAAAGGATCATCATGAACAGACCAGTTACAAGACAATGAAATTGAAGGCGATACTATAGTTAAATCAAGTGCATTTCTTTGCCACCTATCAGAGCCTACAGTAGTCATTTCTCCGTCATTCAATAAAGTCAAATTATAGTCATTAATGATTTCAAGCACCTCTCGGCCGCGGATGTTCACACTGTTACATCCCCAAGCCGAATGATGTGCATTGAAATCTCCACCCACCAAAAGAGGACCAGGAATATTGCGAATTAAATTATCAAACTGATACTTAGTAAATGAAGCATTTCCGGGACTATAAAAACTAACTAATGAAATTTCTTTATTATTGCCATATTTTAAACGAATCGCTATATTTTGTATGGAATCATCATATAAAGTATCTATTTTATTAAATTGTAAACGGTTATGTATTAAAATAGCTACACCATTGTGTGTATTACCTGAGTCTAATCTTACTATATTATATCCTTTAATACTAAATCTCATGTGAGGCTTGAGCCAAGTCTCACACAATAAAGCTACATGTATATTATACTCATGTAAAAAATACGAAAAAGCATGTTTGTTACTATTGATGCTCTGAGCATTCCACTGTACAATATTCAGCTGATCCATAAAATTAAGGTTTATTTATATTATTCTGAATTTTTGATAATAGAACATCTTTTATGCTTTGAGTGGAAATACTCTTTTCGTTATTTTTATTTTGAGAAATTAATGTTACTATTGTCTGTATTAAAATATTTAAAATTGGTTCTGTTTCAATTAATGATTGTAATTGTTTAGCAGGACTGGATTTTGAAAGAGATGGAAATGACTTTTCATTGAATAAATCTACATATGATTTTTTATTAATTTTGTTTTTGTTTTCTTCCACTTTTTGTTGTTTGACTGGGCACTGTGCCGAAATAGCTATATGCTTACCTTGACAGTGACAACATGTAGCCTCAGTTGATGGTATTTGACATTCTTTATAATTATGGTCCTTTGTACATATGGAACATCTTTGGGAGTTCTTACAGAATTTGGCTATATGACCATACCTTAGACACTTCAGGCATTGTTTCACCGGCGGAATGTACGGACGTACTTCAAATCGCCAGCTATTCAGGTCTACACTATCGGGTATTGTTGCACACGAGAATGTGATGGACACTGTCTTCGTAGGCTGAAAGGACACCCCCCCTCCTTCTGAAATAGTGCGACGCATAAATCTTCTGATAGAAATAATATTCTTTGTGCTAGTTATTGCGTTATAAATGTGTTCGTTGCTCAAGTCAGTTGGAACATGCATAATAACACCTGTAGTTTCCGTAGCTGTTGCAGGAATACTGGCTTTCAATTTATAACTATCCAAAAATTTACGATTCATTAACGCTGTATTGGCTAAACCAGGGCGTTCAAAAATAACACCAATTTTGTAACGATTCATGCGTAATAATTGTTTTACGCCCTTATTGTATTTTTTTATGCTGGTTGAAAGGGACATCATGTCTCTATCACCGATCGGGAGTAAATCGATACTTTCTAAAAATACAACATATTCAAAATTGCCTCCGTTTTCAGGATATGACCTAATGTAGTCAGGAATCCTGAATTCCCGATACTTATCAACTACTGCGACAGATTCCTCCGAACAGCTTGAGGCTCCACCGTCATCTTCAGAGGACACCAATGGTAGAGCAGAAGATGAACTATCTTCTTTTTTTCTTTTCTTTGGATTCCCTTTCTTCCCCATCTTGAGAAGAGCAAGCAAATGAACTTTAGAATAAATAAAATAATTATTTGAAAATTTGTTTTAAAAAACGGCGCCCTATCGTTACGAATTTCCCGCGCTTTTTCCTACTAAGAGAACTAAAGTTAGTAAAATGCAATTTCAATTCAGCACAGTGTTGTCCTGACAAAATTAGGCTAGCCGTATATATATATAATATCGGAATTCCAGTATTTTAAGGCACAATCGATATCAAAACTTGCCGTATTTTTTAAAACCTATGAAATAAATTGAAAAAAAAAAAACTGTATTTATCACGAAATATGTTTAGGTATTTTTTTCGGTGTATATGAGGTCTACTACTCACCATCATCGGAGTCGGGGGACCCATATGAAAATATTCCACAGTACTGACATTCGACTGCGATAAAAATTCTTCACCTAAACTCGTGACAATCTAAGAAGTCTAATTTGACGTTTCTCATCAAATTCATAATCCTAAATAATTACTATGTTACCCATACACTTCTTCTTCTTCTTCGTGTCGATGGTACAATTTTCTGCTCCCTAGATTCACAATTGATGTGCCCAAAATTTTGCCAAGTTGATTATTTTGTGTATTTCGTATACCAAGTTATTAGTGGCAGTGTATAGGTCACTCAATGTACAGGTGTTAGGTCATAAAGAGAAAGACAGTAGGTGGGACATTATTTGTGGGTCGACTCCACACTTACTCGTAGTTTTTTCGGTAATGTGGGGTACATTAACGAAAAAGCTACCAGTAAGTGTTTTTGCTCATATTGAGATTACATCGCCCCACTTCGGTCTGGAGTCGATTAAAGGACCTCCATATAGGCCAGGAATATTCGTGTCACGCAGGTAGGGTCTCTTTGGGCTCTATGTACTTAACGGGTGGTGGAAAAGCCCCTAGCCACAGTATGCGGCGAGCCTCGACTGGGCATCCTGACGCTGCCTCGGTCGATTTTTTTTACCGGTAGCGGTTTTTTAGGCGTTGTGCTGGTAACATGGAGTTAAACAGTGGATGTCTAGGGTCTGACTCCTGCTTGCGTTTCTCCACAGCACACGCGACTTCCCTGCGAATATGCGGGGGTGCTATACCAGCTGTCGGATACAGCTTGTTAAGTGGTGTAGTTTTGAGGCAACCTGTAATGGTGCGACAGGTTTCACTTAAGGCGACATCTACTTTTCTGGCGTGGGCAGATCGATGGCACACTGGACTTGCATATTCACCGGCGGAGAAGCAGAGTGCCAAGCCTGTATTACGGAGTACCTGAGGTGAAGCTCCTCAGGTAGTGGAAGTGAGGAGTCGAAGCAGGTTGTTGCGGGATCCAACTTTTTGTTTGGTTTTGAGACAGTGTTGTTTAAATGTTAGCGCTCTGTCACGGGTGACGCCCAAATAATTAAGACCATTGCTGTGATCAATGGGCACTCCCTGCTATGTGATAAAGATAAGATTTTGGTTAGCAGAACTGTTGCGAAGGTGGAAAGCGCACGATTGTGTTTTGGACGGATTCGGTTTAAAAGCATTCTTTTCGTAGTATTTTCTGAGGTTTTGCAAGCCATGTTCCAAGATTTTTTCAGCGTTCTCAAAGTTGTTTGTTTGTGTAGCCAAGGCTAGATCATCTGCGTAAAGAAACCCATACACTATAACAACGAGTATCATTCATAAACCTCAAGTTTTACTTTAAATTGAAAATGCACTAAAAAAAAAACGTCAAATCGGACTTCTTAGATTGTCGCGAGTATACCTTGTTTTTCAATTAATTGTGAAGTTTAGGAGAATTCCTAACAAACGTGAAAAAGGTTAAAATATAAAAACTGCAATATATGTATTTGATACGGTAGTGAAATTGCTGCTGTATACCGTATTTTGTATGTTTAGAATACATGAATGCCGCATATTACGGCAAATGCCATATCAGGAACAACACTGTTTCAGCATCAGTGGTTCCGTTCGATTCTTTGAACGACAAAAATATTGGAAATGTCCAGAGTTGCCCGCAAAACAGTTAAAAAAAAATACAATATTTTATAGTGACTGACGAGATGGGTTAGGGCTTATTTAGTGGTCAAGTCTTGGATGAAGTATATCATAATATAATATATGTATAAGCAGCAGAAAGATAATTTAGTCTTAAGTGAAATTGTAGGTTTCTAGCATCGTCGCTTTGTATTTTCTGTAAGATGCTATAAATAGTTTTAAATACAAATAAATAAATATTTATCCTGGAGGCGCAGGTTCGAATCTTGCACACCGTATTTTTCTGTCCACCAAAATTCACACCTTTAGAGAACGCTACGCATGCGTTTGAAAAATTTATCTGCATTTGTTGCATCTGTACGACATTGTATTATAATAACTGCAGTTATGTCGGTTCAGTCACCTGTTTATAGACTAACTAAATAGATAGCGATGACATCACGAAAAGACGTATTAAAACGTGGAAAAAAAATAAAAAAATAGTGAGAACAGAGGTCGAGATGGCTTAGTGGTCAGAGCGCTTGGAGTATTTATCTGGGACTTCTGGGAGGCGCAGGTTCGAATCCTGCTTATGACCGTATATTTCTTTCCACAACAATTTATAACTTTAGAGATCGCAGAAAGATTAATCTATAATAGTGGAATATCTTCCAATTCCAGGATAATCTCATATCGGTAAAATATTAAGGAATCGGTAGGTTTGAGACAACTCATAAAATTATGGATTACAGACAAACATACAAGCGTCAACATACGGACGATACGCCTGCGCTTCCACAGACGACACTCTTCCCTGGTCCGTATCCGTCCGCGATATTAGGCACCGTGGAAAGCCACCTTAGTGAACGGTGGTGACGAAGAAGGACCTGTGATACTATTCAGATACATTACTAATCTGTGATACCATTCTGAGGTGCGGCGCCTTGTTGTATTTTATCACAGGCACAGCACAGATCATATAATACTATTCTCAGATCCATCTATTATAAAAATTGCCAAGGATCCTGTAAGGCTTGCGTATTATCCACATAGCGGAGTAGATGTCGCTGCTACAATTGATTATCTACCCTCATTCCGATTCTCATATAAAGATAATTGATAGGTTCAAGGGTGCAATAATTTCAGCATTCAGACAAATCAGACTACTTACTAAAATATTAACGAAAAATATTGATGTATCTATATGTACTTACTTTACCTTGGCACTTTTATCTTTAGTTGGCTCTATTGCTATTTAGTTGCTAGTTTAAGCCAAGTTGCAAGAAACGTTACGTGAGTTTGAGCCGAGTCAATATGCAATGTATCGTTTTATAATCTTTCGTTCTTTTTAATACATGCACAAAAGAAAGATGAAATTGAATAATCTATCTTAAATTAGTGTTGCTTTTAATAGATATCACGAGGCGTCTCCTTATGACGTAAAAAAGGGAAATTGATGTTTTATAAATGCGAACAGCGACACCATAACTTACAGCGATGATACGTACTGTCTAAGATCGTCGCTTCGAATCCCATACGTGTCTATTATATTTCAATATTTCCTTTAAAAAATAATAACTGGAATGATAAACTTGGATTGGAGTAACTATTTAATTGAAAGACAGAGTAAACAGGTAAAATTATTATTATTATTTACTACAATATCAATACGGAACGGAACTATCACATTAGATATTAATACATAAAAAAAAAAAATTACAAAATTTTATTAAAAGCACCTTTTACATGTATTGTCAGTTTAATAAATTCGTGAGTAAAATTTAATTTGAAACTTATTTTAGGAGATTCTCTATTATAACTCTAATATTTTACGACACACAGTTGAAACTCGACGTAAAATGCGTAATGAGATGCGAAAAAACTATAATATTCGAAAAAAAAAAGGAATATGCAATGTTTTTTTAACAAGTTTTTTTTTTGTTGTTTTATCAAAGTGATTATCTTGCCCGAAGGAGTAAGACAGGTTCAATATATATAAAATAATACAAAATAAAATTTACTACAACAATGTGTTTCGATACAAAAAATATGATGTCGTGTGTGTGAGCTGACGACAGATTACGTTTGAATAATACGGAATCTTAATGATGATGTCATTTACTGTACCATTTATAAATAACATACTTGATTTCTAATAACTAGAACCAACATGGATATACGCTTCTCGCTCTCTCGGATGTCCGAAGTGTGCGCAAGCGCGGGAGAAATGTATATCGTGTTTTGTTCTAGTTAGATGATTCGACGTGTCCTTTCTAAGCAACATTGACGGAAGTGGAATTACATCATTTTGAAAAAAACAAAATCATTTTTTTTTACTTTTCAATCCTCTGCAATGAGTTAAAACCGCAGGATCTTACAAAAAAATCGATAGCACATCAAACAGATGCTTATGATTAAGTCAGATTTAGATATTTTTGCATTTACGAAACTGTTGTTTCAGAGGTACATTCTTGTATATTGTAAATAAATATAATACAAAAGATATTTTTAATTATTACTATTTATGATCAATTTGATGTTATCAAATATAAGCACAGGGTTAAAAGAAAGTGTAATTTCTTTTAAGGCCCGTGTATGTGTTTGGTATTATTAAGCTTAGTTTAAATATAAATATTGTAATAATATACGTAAAATCGGTGTATCAATCGATTTAAAGAAGATAAAAGAAAAATATTAGAAAAACTATGTATAAACTATTTTGTCTTCCACAGACCAGTATTTAAATTGTTTGTTATAGACGTAAAGGCAATTTCTTAACTTACATTGTTAAATTCAATAAGGATCCAAAATATTTAGGAATAATTTACAATATAAAAATATTATTTTAGCACCAACATGATGCATAATGTATAGTTCATCAAAATGTTAAAAAGTAAATATAAAATAAGAATTTTATTACAATACACTGAATCCCTGTACTATAAAGTTTAAGGCACTTATAAAGAACATACAATATAAGGAATAAGAAAGGAATGTACAGATATTGTAACGAATAAATAAGCTTATTTTCTAATATTTATTATTCTATATAGTTGATAGATTTACTTCGATAAAACGTAAATACGCGGAAAAAAGTAATATATGACTTAATTTTCGAATAGGATGTGTCTCAAGACATTGAATGTTGACTGAATTGAAAATATACTGAAAACATAGTTAATACAGTTTTGGAGGACTTCTTTATAATTTCAGTACACTTCTGTCTACCTCATTGGGATATACAGGTGTGATGCTATGTTATAATATTACTATGAACTAAGAGCCATTATCATAAATAGTGACGAACTTCAAAGGCTCCATAAATGTTAATCGTAGGAATAAACTTTAGAGTAATTTTAGTTAATCCAGCTTCTAAGCACAATTATGAATAGGGCTTAAATAAATCGTCCCTTCTGTATGCAGTTAAATATACTATTTTTTTTTCTTCATTTTAAATTCTTGTACATATGACATATGCCATAGAAAGGAATGTAAGCCAATTAATGACTTTATACATACGTATATATTTTTTTAAATTTCTAATACTGATTATTTATGGATGGATTTTATCAAGAGATCGTTCCAATAGTTAAAAATTATATATGTATAAATATTATTTATTTTGCCTAATAAATTTATTAAAAAAATAATATCGTATGTTATTCGTTTTTTCCAATTACAAATAACAATGTTAAAAATAACAACCTATAGTTAGTTCTATAGGTAGAAAACTATATTTCTACATGAAAATACATTTAGTTTTTTTATTACAATTGTACGCACAATTATTGATATAATTATTAACAACACCAATGATTAGTCAAATCCT
The DNA here is from genome assembly GCA_935421205.1 of Xylocampa areola. Taxonomy (NCBI): domain Eukaryota; kingdom Metazoa; phylum Arthropoda; class Insecta; order Lepidoptera; family Noctuidae; genus Xylocampa; species Xylocampa areola. The sequence continues at coordinate 9,206,072 of OW285219.1, read as the reverse complement.
GAAAATACCTTGTCAGTTCAGAGAGAATCCTATTAAATCGTTATTTTCCAAATAAACTACTATACTTGACACCTCTCAATGTCAATACTACCCGGTCTTTGTTAATAAAATAAAATATATTTACGTAGGAAACACAGAAATCTAAACAATAAGTCAACAAAACGCTATCAAGTACATTTTACTACTGGTACATGTCACGTGTCTATGGTTTGAACCAATTTTTATACAGAATAAAGTAGATTGCGTACTCCCTCGCACACAGACTATTTGTATACAATTCTTGTGGTGTAAAAAAGTGCGGTGTTTTATTGACTTATTTTATATTTCTGTGGCAGGAAAGTATCATTGCTATAGAGAATTGTTAAGCGATGGCAAACCTGACATCTTTTATTTTGCTTCCATATTAACTATTTTATCATAGCACTATCTCACTCTCTCATTAGTAACAAACTGCAGAATGCCATCGCTAGTTTAAGAACCTGTAGTGTATAATTTATTCCTGGTTAACTGGTTTCCACTCTCCATCAGACCGGAGCAGCACGATTTCTTCTTCCGAATCTGTCTCCGAAACTGGTAGGTCTTCTTCGTCGAAATATGGTTTGCGTACAATGTCTGAAAATACAACGTCGGTATTAGTATAGTGCAAACCTTGTTTGTAGTTTGTTCAGAATCTCTAGGAGATTGGCATCGTTTTTACATCATGTTACATTTTGTCCCAAAAATGTATTTAGAATACTTTTAAGTTGGACACAATATTATTACGCAAACAAATTAACTGACAGCAGACGTATTTTGTAACTCCGGACGCACCCCAGTCCCGCACCTTAGTAACTCACCTGCGCGGCTGTGGAAGTTTCCACTTATTATCTTTTTCTTTTTTTAACTTATATTAAAATCAGTTTGGGGTGATTCGGCTTTTATACTACAAATTACGCCTAACACGATAAAAAAACATTGTTACTTGTTTGTGAACAAACTAAGTCGCCCGTGTGCGAGAAGAACACAACGCGTGCATAAACAAGAAATAAATAAATAGCCATAGGAATTCTACGTCCTTTAACAATGCCAACAACTTATTCTTAGAGCCGTCCAGGGTTTGCTCTCAAAAACCCGCTTATGTGAGAAATTAGCTATTAAATAACCGTAGATTAAAAAAAAAACTTGGTTAATTTTACATATTTCTATCGTTTGCTAACTTTTAATGAATCCTTATCACTTACACATAACCCTTTAGAAGGACCTAATAAATTAACACTTTGTTTATCCAATGTAACACGTTTTTCACAATGTAACTATTTGGTTCAATTGTCATTTTTTGTGCTTTAAAAAATAAACGTTTTTAACCAGCCTTAAGACATTTTCATATTTCACAAAACTAGTCTTTCAACCGTCTATTATTACCGTATGTATTAGTATCGTCACATAGCGGCCGCTTGTCGTCGCTCGGTATCTGTGTGAACAAGTACTGTCGGCGCGAGTCCCTCACTCGCTCGCGACAACTGAAGCACCATGCTGATATAGTCACCACTGCTACTCCTATTACACCTGGAAGGAAGGGAAATTTTTGAGTGTTCTTATCGGTCTTGTTTTCTCTTCAAAATCAAAATCATTTATTTAAAATAAACCATTTACAGGCACTTTTGATTTGTCAGAAGTTAGTTGCCACGTTCCAAAGTGTAGATTCCTATGGAGAAGAATGGGCAAGAAACTCCACAACCAAGCAAGAAACAACACTCCTGTTACCTAGGTAACCCAGGGTATATATTGCAGTTATAGTTTGAATATGTCCTGCACATTTTTTTATGTTTACTATTGCATAATACAGGTTTATTCACGACAACTAGTTTTCGAAATTCATATGTAGCTCATATCCGCTCAATTCCGGTCAAAGATTAAATAATAAATATATGTCGGAAATGGCAACACTGATTTACATTATTGGTGTTGCAACACCGAGTGCTATAGGCGGTCGGCTACTACGGCGAGTGGATGGAAAACGTCAGTCTATTGCGCGCCGTGCCGCCATGGCGGACGGACCTTTACGCCCTGACTTATCTACCTAGGCCTCTGATTTCATATTTTAATACCTACATTGTATATTGTAATATAAAGTGACTCACTACTAATCACTAACCTAAAGTAAACATTCTCTCAGTGGCGGAGAACCTTAATGGTTTAACCTTTAAAATCCTGCTAGATATAGAGACCTCCGATCCTATTCTTCAACTTTTTTCCGACATATACTCGCAACTAGATGACCCGCCAGACGCTGTACTGTAAAAAATCTCACAGAAAACTTCCAGCTTTTCCGAATTTTCAAAGTTATGGGCACCTTTCGAATTTCTCTTTCCCTAGAAACCTTGTTCGGACAATTATGAACCTTTTAACACAGAATTAGCCAAATCTTTGCGGAACAATTTGGCTAATTCGGTCGGCCATTACAAAGTTCTGTGCTTACCAATCGACAGCATTTTATCTTTATTTATTTAAATAAAGTCTTAAATAGCATGAATTTTTACTGGACCAGTGAAATATTTTTTTATTTCGCTAGTGTGTGGAATTCGCTTAAAAAAGTGTTTGAAAAAAATAAAAAACTATTTTCATTATAGCACAGTCTGAGTTGATACTTAAGTTAACAGTGATACCAACCTGCCAACATCACGAATACCAGTCGTGGCATACCCAACACGTAGTCGTCGTCTTCCAGTTTAAAGAGCACGTTCGGTGTCAGATTCTCTTTGCCATTAATCTAAATATAAAATAATAATAATTAAACTTGCGTTCGTGTCTGTGTCTTCGAACAATCAAGTGTGTGAAGTCTGCAAGTTATTGAGGTTATGTTGAGGATGTAACGGGAAATGTTACAGCCCCAACATTGATCACACACTTACTGTTGGTTGACGGAGTCAGACCATAAGTTTAGGTTACCTCAGGGTGTTCTTTTTCACCTTTAGTAGGGGCATATGTGTATGGACATGAGAAGAACCCCAGATTTCCCAATTACGTCCACAATGGTCATTATTGTATAATATTTTTAGTTTTCACAGTCTCTGCATTTAAAAGCAAGACTTGACATTTGACATTTCAGATACTCTTATATTCTTGTTAAACTTTTTTATTATTTCCGCCCTATTACTTCCTAACAAAAACAGAAATATTATTTATTGTAATTATAAAATATATTCACGATCACATTGTATTTCTGCCTGTATAACCTGTTTTATTCTGTTTCTGTACCTGTGTTGCACTGTGTGGGAATAACTTTATCTTTCTTTTTCTTTTGAAAGTTGTGTAAGGTACTTACCACGATATGTTTCTGCTTAGCTATGTACCCGCTGACGGCGGCGCCGGCGACTACTTCCTTAGCCTTGTAATCTAGCGGCAGCGCGAGCACAAAGCGTCCGTTTGCATCGCTTGAGTTCATGACCACTGGGATCTTGGATCCTAGCGGACGGATGCTCACTTCCACTGAAGGAAGCGGGTTGCTGTTGTGGTCTAGGGTTAGACCTGGAAAAGTTTTTTTTTGCATTTTTTTTTCAGTTGAATCAATTATCACTTGTTTTAGATGGTGATTCCGGTACAGTATCTATCGATACTATGCAAAATGAGCTATAATAAGTGTGTCAGAAAATAATGAAAACCCAATAAATTAATATCAATAAACTTCACTGCACTAACACACAACAAATTCAGCCAGCTTTAAAGAACAAAACCTAAAATTATAAAACATACGTGTGTGAAACTGGTCATACAACATTATATTACACACTAGCTGCGCGCGATTTTCTACGTGCGACAAAAGGTGGCCTATGTCCTTTTCCAGTCCAATTTATCTTTATTAGATACCAAAATTCATGAAGGGTGTGAAGGGTGGGCGTTTTTGGGGACTTATTGTGATGTATGACGTACCAAAAAGTACCATTTCAAGTGGTCTTATTTGAATAAAGATATTTATTATTTTGATTCATCAAATTTGTTTCAGCGGTTTAGCCGTGAAAACGTAATAAACAAACAGGCAGAGAAAGTTACTCAAGCATTTTCAATATTACTTTAGTTTATATGTAGAAATCTATACTAATTTTTGGAAAACAAGTCAAGTTTTTATCAACCCTGTTTCCTATTAGGGTAAGCAGAAACTATTTATTTCCCCCTGATACGTTTCTGACACACCTCTTTAGCTTCATCTTTGTTCCTTAATCACTTCATTCATATTAATTATTGTTTAACGGTTAATACTCACGCCCTTATTTAAAAGCAGAGCCGAAACTAGTAGAGCAATCCCGAAGAATGCGCGTGAGTAATAACCGTTAAACAATAGTTAATATGAATTTGACTCACGAAAGTTATTATACGAAAACACTTCATTCATGCTCGTCGGGTTAGATTGGTCTTATCCTGTCTTTCAGAGAACGCATACATACCGGTAACATAGACGACATTAGGGTTGTCATCGACCTTCAGCTCGGTGAACTGTCCCCCGGGAATAGTGTCCGCGTTGATACGACGCATCACTATGTCCTTGCTCTTGAGGACACCTTCCACCACAGTCCATTGTAGCATCTGTAAAAAATGTATGATAATATTTATCGTTTAAAGGAGTAATTACCGAAATGACGGCTGACAGAGATGTGTGGAATAAGACATACTGCGCCGAACCCAAATAAAATGGGATGAGGTGATGTTGAATTTTCGTTAAAGGTTATTGTCAATATGGGAAAAAATAGTTGGTAGTATTTATCAATTTTCGCCGGTAAAAATCTACCATTGTTTTTTTTTGAACTGACGAACAAACAATTTTTTAACGGTCAAACTAAGTTTAGTATAGGAGCCACGTTATCCAAATTATAGGGTCAGGTAAGAAATTGCTGGCTTAAATCGCACCAACCTGGTACCCTGAAACAGGGGCCTAAAAATACGAACCTCGTGTAATTATGGGAACGGCCTGCAAATAGCTGCCCGCCATGTCGGCGGTTGAATGACCATTTGGTTGAAGCGACATTTGTTTTGCTCGCTGGATTGCCTCGGTATTGTAGTTGTCCCAAGCGCGACTTCTAAGCATGAGATATCGGGTTCTATTCCCGTGTCGGGTAAAATGTTATTGGGTTTTTCTGTTAGGAAATTGTGTGAATTGAATTATGCCCGGTAGATGGCAATAGGCTCACAACCTTCATGGGATTTAATAACAGCAATTGTGAAATGCGCGTATACAACTGTGGTAAACCTCCGCCTACCCCTTCTGCAAGACTATGACATTTGTGAAATGTGAAAATGTCTCTAAAGGCTTGTTATTAAGGTTTATGTTTTTAAAGCACCAAAATGTCACTTGAAACAGATTGTCGTTCAACCATCGCTATGTTAGTTCTATCTTGTTGAGGTTTTTATTTTTGTTAGTGGACGGTTCGGGCTTTTACCGGCTTTAAAGTACTACCGTCCCCGATCGTCGGACCTGGATTTACGGATACATTCTGACTTGACATACAGATCTTGATATATTGGTGTGCGTGTAGCTCTTAGTAACTGCCTCGTTGGTCTAGTAGCCCCAACCGCGACTGCTGAGCCTGAGGTCTCGGGTTCGATTCCCGGGTCGAGCAAAGTGTTATTGAGATTTTCTGTTAGAAAATTCTCAGTGGCAGCCCGGAGTTTGGAATTGTGCCCGGTAGATGGCAATAGGCTCACCACCTATTACATGGGACTTAATAACAGCATTGGTGAAATGTGGGTGTACAACTGTGTACACCTCTGCCTACCGCTTCGTGGAATACAGACGTGATGCTATGTTATGTTATGTTATGTGTAGCTCTTGTATTGACAAGCGAAAATGTTGCGCTATTACCTGGTCGTGATAGTTGTGACAGCGAACGATAACGCGGTACACGCCCGGCGGCAGCATCACGCGGTAGTGTGCCTGGTTACGAGTTACGCGGTACTGCCGTTCGATTCCCGTCACAGCAACTATAGCATCTCGCATCGGCATGCCCTCCTCATTCTTCACGAAGCCTACCACACCTGAGAATTGGAATAATTTTATACAAAACGCAATCAAAACTTGGAAAAAATTAAAGTAAACATTAAGTTTTATAATACAAATTTTATCAGTAGGGTTGAAATGTATAGCTTCAATATTATTAATACAATGATTATAGTGTATATATACATAGAAATAAAAAATATTTTTATACAACTGTCCGAAATACATGTCATAAATATTCAGATTATAAATTTTGGGTTCACCAACCAGGTTCAAAATAGATTCTAGCTCCAATTTGGGAGTTTCTCTTGTAAAGTTATGATTTTGAATTGCCCTTACCCTTATACATAGCACCCTCGTATATCTTGGTTGCTTTATTTTAACGGAAAAACGACTACTGAAAATACATATACAAAAAAAAAACTATGATGAGCCTTACCAGTATTAGCCAGTTGCACAAACTTCATAATTCCCCTCAGATTGTTCCTCCAAACCCATGCTATTTCACTTTCCTGGGGCATCTTACAGCAACTCAACCCGGCACATATCACCGGAGTGTTATACCTCTCACACAACACATCGATCAAGTCCCCATGCTTCACACCGATCCCCTTACATTGATACTTCTCGTTAGCATTCCTGCTATCCTGGTACGCCTGGGCAAACCTCTGGTACAAATTCTTCGACAACTCCGGATACGTAATATCTTCTGATCCAGAAGTAAGCTCCAGAATCAAATCGTATTTTTCAGCTTCTAACATGTTGACAAAGGCCTTTTCTCTGGTGTAGTTTGAAAGGGGGTTTAGATCTTTTTTGGTTAGGAAGCTGTATAAACTATCTCCGAATTCTTCTTCTAACGGCTCAATGTTACATTTATCAGTGCCATCGTATTGTTTGATGATTTTTTCTGATAATATGTCGATGTTTGGTATGAAGTGCAGGACGGCGTTCTTCAGTAAGCGTTGGTGGACCGGTTCGCCAATTGTGTAGGCTGTCCCGATGTGACGAGCGAAGTTTAGGAGCATCTCCTGACCTAAGGGCTGGGAGCCGTAGAAACTGCTGGTGATGGCAATGTGGAATTTAGTTTCTTCTGGTGAACCGACCTGAGAAAGGATTTGATTATATGTACAGATAATAATAAAATTTACCGATCCATCTTTCCAAACCAATAACGCATGTGTAATAAACTCTTAATTTTAATTTTTTGATACATAGAGCGCCTGTAGTATTTATCCGGGGGCGGGTTGGAATTCTGTTTACGACCGCATTTTTTTCCCTCACAAAAATGTATAACTTATAACACAACACAGGTATTTTTGTATGGTAATGAAGAGTTGTGGTGGTGATTTCGAAATTCTTTATCAAATATATCATTTTCGCAACTCATAAGATCCAGAAGTAATAAGTTTTAGTGTTTTTCAGATCAAAACCGCCACCAGGTTTGAGAAACATTATAAAAATCTATTGAAAATAAAGGTTAAGAAAGACCAGTAGGATGTTTATACCTCTTTTTTCCGGTCATGTTGCAATTTATGTGAAAATATTGTTAGCCGAATAGGCTGTGTATATTTTTCTACGTATTTTACTAACCTCGTCTGTCATCTTGAGTTGGTGGAAGGTGGAGGTCCGCATGCTGTCTCCCGCTCTGAACTCTGCGATGCTGGGGAATCTGTTCTCTAGCTCCGAAAGCGCGGAATACATCTCAAGCCGGGTGTGGTACCGAGTATTTATTATGTTGTCCAGCACTCTGTTGAACGAAATAGAAGGTCAAATTTTGTATAAATATGGTGTTGAAATATAGTGTTTTAATTTTGTTAGTGGAGAAAGTTGCGCAAAGCTAAAACAGACGGCAGCATTATAATTATAATGAATAATATGCAGGAAAAAATGTTTTATTATCGCTATTTCTAACTAGGGCCAAAAAGCGAATGACTACTATTTTTTCAAATTTCCCGCTCGACATATTTCCGCCTTCACGATAGGGGTAATATTAAAATAGACAGCATTGTCAAAACTGCCCTTACTGCGACGGGATAAGCACCAAATGTCAATATCGATGTAATATCGACTATATAAATTAATGAAGCAATAATCTTTAAAGCCGACAGTAAGCACACACACATGCAACTACGTTAGAAAGCTTTGGTTTACCTGTAAAATTCTGTTGATTATAAACTTTTTTCAAGACACTTTTGGTATGTTTATAAGTAAAGGGAATCACAGACATAACAGTGTCATGTCCCTTCAAAATAAAAAAATGGACTTTATGTCGCGTTCCACACAATAGATTTTAGAAACAAAAGTTGTGTAATAAGAAAGTAATTATCTACAATAATTGATTATTGTTTTCGAAGCAATTGCGATAACTTAAGAGCTAGATTACAATACGAAAAAATACCACGTAATATTTATGTAGTAATTATATGACACATTGAAGCATAAAGGTATTAAGATTTGCAAGAACTTAAATAAATAAAAAATATCAACTGAAATATCGCATTGTATTTTTTCGCAATCAGATATATAATATTAACAGTGCACACAATGCAATAACATGCAATAGTGTAGTTATTCATTCACGTTAGATTAAACAATAGAGTGTAATTGTGTCTGACCTTGAGTAAGGTGTATGTAGAGGTGCATAATTTATTGTTATTGTAACTATTAGTTTTACTGTAGACGGATTCCTTAAAAATCTTTCCGTTTGTAAGAAATGAAGAATGCGTTTTTATGTTACTTGTTTTATTACTTTCGGATGAAGAATGATCATACTAAAAACGTGAACAGAATTAGAATACATGCATAATAAAGATCTATAAAGTGGTTTCGAGATAGGCGTAATAATTTCAACAAACAAAATGGCGGATATGAGTATTTTGAAAATATGAATATGGGAGTAATTTATTTTTTACTGTTAGTTATGTTGCTTAATTTTGTATAGTTCATGTGACCAAGAATTAAATGTGTGTTAGTTACAAATTACAGTTAGTGCAAAAAACAACACAGTTGCGTGCATAAACAGTTTATTAAAAAAGGTTAGAGCGATATTAATACATTGCGACATAAAAATAAAACTAATATTAAAAACTACTTTAAAGAATTAAGCCACAAGAAATTATGAGTAAATAAAATATAGAAAACATAAAAATAGTCTAAAACTATAGAGTTCTCATAGCGACTGAATCTCAAAATCACTATCAGTTCCAAAAACTATTGTAGATAGCTAGAAAATTATTATTACAGTCTCTTTTCAAACGAAGACTTCTCATTTTGTTTTTTTTTTTCAAGTGTGTATATATAATAAAATCTTTATTTGTTCTTGTATAATATTACGTAATTGAGCTCAAAATTTCAATAATTTTAGCAACAATAGTAGATGATGTATTAGTGTCTTGTGTAAGGAAGGTACCTTCCTCCATCAAAAACAATTAGAGAGCAAAATTTTTGTACTATCAAAATAAACTTTATAAAACAACTAAAAAGTATTTAGAAATCTCATTATATTGTTCAAAAGATATAATAATACTTTGATTAATCAGTATCAATAAAAAATAGAGACCAAATCGACTTTGAAAACTAAAATTATTTATAAAAGACGTATAATAATTAAAAAATAACTATGATTATCTTAAAATATGGTACATGCTTAAAGCAAAAAATTACATTAAGAATAAAAAATAAAATATTCTCTAAATAAGCTGAAGGGCAAGCATTACAATTGCAACACGATGCTTAGAAGATAGTAAAGAGTAGTTTCAACAAGGAATGAAATTCAAAAGGTAATGCTGAGTCTACACGATAGAGCGTGAATATCAAGAATAGGCGACAGTTTAGTTGCATATCTTATATGTATAAAAGATTACGTGTGTGCATACGTACTTGACCTTTTTCCTATAGAAAATAAAATTGATCAATAAATTGGACTAAATTACACAGCTTCCTTTCTGGTGAACACAATGTTCCAAAACCAATGGTATGCACAAAACTACCTGATACGTAACAGTTTAATTCGCCAGTGTAGACCCAATTCAATATGATATAGCAAACGGAATATCAATAAAACAGTAAATACCCAATCATATACAAAACATAAATGAATTTCTGAAAATTCTGAATAGAAAACATTGATATATTACATCAAAAAGCGAAAAAATACTTTCTTTATTAAATAAATAAACCATTCCTTGTTCAAATATCCCTTCGAAACATTATATTTGCATGCATAATAGAAAAAAAACAATACAAAACATTGCGTACAGGCCACATGGCAAGCGGGTGACAAAGCAAACTGTCTCGTATCGTCACCCCGTAAAGTTGATATTCGTGCGACTCACCGGAAATCGTAGGCTGATGACCAATGTTGTGGGTCATCCGCCATTAACGTGAAGTTGACGCTGACGGAACCTTCGGAGGGAACAGTCACTTCTTCAGTTACACTCTCGTAGCTGGGAACAAACGGATATACTTATTAATTACAGGCACCACGAAAAGTTTGAGAGCTAAAAACAAAAAGGTGCTTTTTACTATAAAAAACTGCTATTGGCCTTGCTACAATCGAATAAACCAAATTTTGAATACATAGAATACATTTTTCTTATCTAATATTAATAAGAAAAACTGCACTCAGTCAAATTATCCGTCGGATTCTTTTCAATACAATTGAATCGATTGCTACTGTATCGATATGTCTTTTTTAAGTGTTACAGCAATCGAAATAATATTCCAATGGAATTCAAAAATAGTCAAAAATAATACATATAAATAAAAAAAAGGAGTCAAAAATAATTATAGGTAACGTGTTACGTGCACATTTAGCGACATTCTGTCGATGTTTTTTTTTTCTTAAATCCAAAAGAACCATGACAAAAGTCCCTATCTCTTATAGTTTCAGATTTTTCCACAGTAACACATTCCAGCGAATATCCTGTATACACTTACCCTTGTTTAATAGCAGTGATATTATAAACGCCAGGCTCCAGCAGCCTCCAGTAGTCACCAAACTTGCCGGTCTGCACCATGTGTGGGATGTTGTTCACTTTGATCATGGCGTTTGATAGAGGATGGCCTATGTGACTGTGAACGAAGCCGTTCACTCCTCTGTGGACCTGGATGAAATAGATAAGAATTTAGTTTTGCGGTTATGGAAATTATTAACACACGCACTAACTATGGAAAAAAAATGTAATGTACGAAGGTGCCGCATTATATTATTAATTACCCAACAATATAAAAAACTTTTATAGTCTTATCTTTTAAATAACGCAAGCGCGCTCTAGTACATGCCACTTCCAGCCGCGTGAGTTCTGTGTATGTTTACGCCTTGCCCGAGTAATAATACTGTAAAATTATTTGTTTACCCTCACACTTTGATGTTTATTATTTATTTCGATTCTTTTTAAACTACAATTCTATCGCATTTGTTGATGTACGTACGCTGATCATATTATGTCTATTTTTAAGTGTTACTTTCTCATGTAAGTGAATTATAATTATTCTTGTGGGAAATAAAGATATATCAAACCCGATTAAGCGTGTTTTATTTGTAGATGAAAACTGTAGAAGAATATTATTTCTAAACAAACACGATCTTAACATTTTCATTTACTTGCAAGCTAGCTTTATTCACGACTGTCGTTTCTGCGTAACGGTTTCTGCTGGTGACCCGTTAGAAATTCGACGGACTACGTTGCCTATTTTCTTGAGATAATTTTTGTACTATTCGGAAGTTCAGTTTTACGCAACCCATAAATTTATAATATATTGTGGAAAAAGAATACATTCGTGGCCAGGATTTGAACCTGCGCCTCCTGGATAAATACTCGGTGCTCTGACCACTAAGTTATCTCGACCTTGATGATCGATCTCGAGGGGTCGAGATGGCTTAGTGGTCAGAGCGTCAAGCGTTAATACTTTTCAAATTTTTTTATCCATTAAATTATGTTATAATCCTTAGCCTTATCTCTTACCTACTGATTTATTCCAGGGGGGTGGAAAGAGGCCCAATTCATAAAACTAGTATTTGAATCGACTAACAACGGCCTTTTTTACCAGTTTCATTATCACATCATTACATTAATCTGTGTTCCTATTATTACTTATGTTAGCAAATGAGTAAACATCACACACATCGGGGATTACATCACGCATGTAATCCCCAAGGGATAGACAGACGTGTACACAGTTGTACACCCGCAATTCACTAATGCCATTATAAAGTCCCATGTCATAGTTAGTGAGCGTATTGCTATGCTAGACGGTATGGGCACAATCCCAAGCTCCGGGCTGACACAACTAATATTTTGCCCGACCCTAGAACCAGATCCAGGTAAGTTGCGACCGCTAGAATAATAAGGTATTTCTTTGAGAGATCCTTAAGACATGGAACTCTTTGCTGGAGACTGTATTTCCCGATCATTGCAATTTGGGCGTCTTCAAGTCGCGAGTGAATAGGTATATCTTAGACCAAATCCTCGCTTTACATCAGGCGAGTTGTGGTCAAACGCAGGCCAATACTAAAATAAAATAAAAAATATACATTACACATTTTAATATCTTACCTGTTCAATAAACGCCAGTAAAGCTTCTTTATTGTCTTCCCAGTAGGTAGGCAGGTCTTTAGCCGGAGGGAACTTGAAACATCCAAGTTCTAGAGTAATCTCCATGTCGTTGGTGTATAAGTAGTTCCAGTCTTGCATACCACCGGCGAGAACGTACCTAGAAAACAACAGTGAAGATAAAATTACCGTGCTTTGAAATCTGAACTTTAATACAATCGGATATGATTCAGTTTCTGTTGTAAGTAAAATTGATTTATGTCGTTTTAACAGGCCAAGCCGTGTTGGTTCTAGCAAGACAAATAAAACATATATTGCAATTTCAGATACAATAAAAATAGAAAGCGAATATTTACCATTTGGCGCCATTTGTGATTCCGTGTGGGAACTTCTCACTGGGTAAATTCTTGCATGGCATTCCCAAGTGCATTTTATGGTGGGCCTGAAACAAAATAATAATGCGATATTTAAAAACTTGAAGGAATTAGTACTGGAGTAGTTTTAGCGGGCGTACACCTCTCGCCACTGGAATATGATTCCCAATCATATAAAGGCACCTTTTACCAGTATGGTTACAATGATAGTACACGATTTTAATAGTGTGTAACACAATTTTTTGGTTTGTGTTTAGTTTTATATGTATTTTAATACTGTTAATGTAATGACGAGAGCTATTTTAGCTTTAGTACAAGTTTTTTTGTGCTTGTGTATTACCTCACCCTCCGCCAAATGTGGCGAGCAAATTTGTTCGATATTTAGTCGGAAGGCGTCTCTCGTCTGGTCCTCTAAGTTTAATAAGCAAGTGATAAAAAATATGCTTACTAATCTAAAATTTGATAAATCTTTCAAACGCATGCGGAGCGAACTTTAAAGTTATAAATTTTTTGCTTAAAGCTTTTAAGTTGTGGCTTAGTAGTTAGAGCGTCTGGAGTTTTTATCCAGGAGGCGCAGCTTCCAATTGCATTTAAAATTCTACGGTTATTTATTAGTAGAATGTTCACTTCCAAATATTTGCGTTTTTTTTCTGAATAAAACAGCGGGTTCCTATTCTTATTTTTTCGCTTTTGCATGGGTTGTCCCGTATAGCCGAATTGATTTTTTGTTTAAATATATTAATAATAAAAAACTATTGTTTGCTATTGATTTGTGTTTAGTATCAGCGGCATAGCTTCCTAATATATTCAAAATGGAGTAATTTAGATCTTCAAAAATAAAATCTTTTACATTTTTTACACTTTAAAGTACGCACCTTTCATAAAGGGGCGGAACTTGTCAGAAGTAATTGATTGGTTTATATAGACCCTAAAAACATAATAATTCGGATTCTAAACATACTTACATCAGAATAAACATGAGCCAGATGCAAGAACACAGGATTATCCGGCGAGAGATACTCGTGTCCGCTCATCATGTCAGGGTTGCCATCGTAAGGATAGTTTGCTACCAGAGCTCCACCATGCAAGTTGGCTGATAACACGAACGGCTCAGAGAGGGACCAGTTCATCACTGCACTGGTTTCCGGCTCCGGAATCATATTGTCCTGAAAGAAGAAATAGAGAATAAGGTTACTTTGGCGATTTGAAAGTCTTCATTACTATTAAATCAACCCTGACATTGATACATTGTCTACTGACGAACTAATGGCGCTACTTACGCTTTTGACAATACGTTCCATTTGCTGAAATTTTTAAATGCATTAATAACAAACGTAACACTTCGAGTTATAATCTTTTGTAGATAGAAAATGATTGTGCAGTCATGTCTATTCAGTTACTGAATCGGCTAGGCAATGGTGACGTCACGTAGCTTATAGGATGTCAACGAAAGTTGGCACAGGTGATAGATCATAACACTACACGGAGCAGAACGAAGAATAAATTGCACCTGAACTATAAAAAAGACTTTCTTTTCTAGAAAGAGCTATTATGCCAAAGAAAGTTTCCAAAAGTGACGTTAATATCAATTTAATACAGTTATCGTCATATGACTGTTCATGTCTGAACTTAGGCCAAACGGCCGCACAGGTACAGTTATATGGAAAAGCGTTAACGTGCTAAAATATTTAAATTTGTTAGGCAAATCAACGAGACCGCGAAACATTTATGTCACCGACTGTTATCGGCGCCTGAGAAAGTGAGACAGATGTATTGACGGAACGAAAAGGAGTGAGTGACACAGCACGCTGTTATTGCACTCCTACCAGATCGCGCATGCGAATGCAAAGACTAGTTTACCCCAGTCTCGCCGAATTGATCGGGGAAGTTCCTGTTAAGGTCGACGTCATGCGCGTTACTCCGTCCTTTCAAACTGCTGTAGTCACCTGAAAATAATAATAATTATGTACTATATTGATATTTTTATAAGATCCCATTATGTAATTATGACGGAGACCATTGAGTTTGAGTAGAACATTTTCACTGCAGAACATTAAAATAGTTAAAAAGTTAAAATGTTTCTACTGAGCTCAACAAACATATATGGAATATTGGAGCAATGAGAATTTGTCGTAAGTGGACGACTAATCTGCCCTGACCGGACCCTGATCCCTGTTATGTATAGCATGATATGCTAAACCGAAACTATTTGTTAGATCTTTTTTAATTACCTGTTTTAATGAAATAATTTCTGTGTGTGTGTTGTGCTAAATAAATATTTCTTCTCTCTCTATGTACGATATCAGTAAACCACAGGTTCTCAAACTTATTTTAGTACGATAATAAAAAAAAACTAGAGCCCCAATTTTTTTACTGATTCTTAAAGAGCTCACCTGTTATCTCCCCTTGAGATCGCATCCATCTCTATATGTGCCTACCACTTCCAACGACATACGGTTAGTTCATCTATTCTTCAATCCTTGAAACAACATACTTACCAACGGAAGCCTTTTCATAACCATCGGGGTTCATGCTGGGCATTAGATGTATCCTGGTAGTGTTTAGCATCTTCTGTATCCGCTGGTCTCCGCTCACGTACTGTTGGCACAAGTACTTGGCTAGGAGAAGGAGCAACTCCCTGCCTATGACTTCGTTACCGTGCATGTTGGCTACGTATTTGAATTCTGGCTTGCCTGTGTAATGACAGTAAGCTTTGTATTATAAAAATTTCAACAAATATAATTACCGCTTAATGAGGAATGGTAAAACATCTTTGCGCTTCCTTATTATCAGAGAACTTCAAGGAAGTGTTCACATAGAGAGGATAAACCTCCCTATGAAATCCCCTAGTCTAGTACAGTACTAGTAATAATTTTTCGAAATAGTAATTTGTTATGGAACGTATTCTAAGTGTAATAAATAATACGTCATTCCAGGATTCCAGAGGGGGTATTTATATACTGTGTAGGTATATACAGATTCAGACTTCAAGGAGAAGTCTGAATTGAATCTGTGATTATTGTTGAATATATTAGACATAGTTTACCAAGTTTTGAATGTGATCCAAATGTAATTATCATGATTAAAGGGTTGATAACCCCTTACACAGTCACTGTCATACAGTCGTCAAAAGTTACATTATGTATTTCCCACCTCGACGATGCGATACGAATATAATTATATCTATTAAATACTGATGAATTATGATGAAAGTAATGGAAGCAGACAGAGGAGATAAAATACATGATATTATTAGAGAAACAACTCACCAGGTTTATGTTCTCCAGGGTCTCTGGTCACTTCCAGTACATACAGCTCCCTCCCTTCCACAGACTTGCCGATGCTGGACAATTTGGTGATCTGAGGATATTGCTCGTTCAGCTCTTTCAGGAAGCTCTCCATCTTGACATAGTCGTGGTGCGTGTAGTCTGCTGCGGAAATACCGTCGATGTCGTGACGCGCGCGCCTCATATGCACTGGAGATTTGCCCGTTTGTATTTAGAATTCGCAGCCACCAGTTTTTGGTGTTTTGTGTCGTTGTAAAGTTGATTTAGTATGATATTTCTTTCATTTTCAAGTTTTGGGTGTGTGTAAATTGTGGGTTTGTGTAGTGTCTACTTACACTTTTGTGTGTTTTTTCATCAAATAAGAATGAATACCATATAATGTACCTTAAATAATTCAACCTCGTAGTATAACACATCCCAAAATAAACAAAAAAAATTGAGACCAATTTTTCATGCATTTGAATTGTGTATCATCCAATTTGTTGGATTTTTGCAGGCACAAAGATACGTTTGATATAGTAGGAATTCAGGATTGCAAGGTGATAGGTTGCTCTACATATGTTCTACAAAAGCACAGTTCGGAAATTTTTGGGCAAATCAACAGCGCATGACAGAAATAAAGTATAACAATAACCACCACCAAATTAAGATATTGGAAAAAACACACATAACAAAGAATAGGAAGAAATTCACTACCACCCAAAGAACAGGATATAAACAAAAACTGTAAAAAGAAACCAAAAAAAAAACAAAACACCAAAAACAAAAACTGGGAAATATTGCAGAGTATCCGTAAAATAGAAGGTAGTAAGATTCATTAGCGAACTTTGTCTTTACCGCCATTTTGGTCACATAACTTAAAATTACTACTGACACACAATTACTTTACATTCAACAAAATATTTAACTACGAAAGGACTAGGTACGTATTTATAGTTCCTCGCTAAATGAATCTAACTAAGAAGGTGTTAATTAAAACAAAGCATTAGATTACTGAGTACCTGTGATGTTTATTGTTCTTATCACACTGGCCATCTATGTACAAATAACTTAATAAATATAATTTGATAAATAGCAGCAAATAACTTTTAAGAAATGAAGACTAACATCCTTATTGATAAACGACTGATAACTAAAATATCTCTAAACTTTGTTGTCATCTCTTTTCATTGACATTTAAAGGACAGGTATAATTTACGAATCGTTTTTACGAATCCAGGGCTTAGCCAATACGGATTTTTTTATGTTATATTATTATTTTAAATTGATAAGTGCTTTTACAAGTTAATTTATTTGTGAAGGCCAGTATAAAAAGTTAAATAAATATTCGTCTGAGGAAAAAAATTACGATGACAAATAGAGTTGTTGAGATTTCATTACAAATTCAAAAGCTTTGCAAGATAAATTCAATTGTTGGTAAGTGGTCGTTTTGGGTAGGTACTACCCAAAACAAAGGTGTGTTATAACATTTAACTAGCTGACTGGAGCACTGGTTTTACACATATTATCATTTTTTTATTTTATTTCATCACTAGTAGATACTTTTTTGGATGTGGTTTGTAAATTTCAACAATTTACCAAACATCAAGTTCATTAACAAATATATAAATAATACTAAAATTTCGACTTACGATTAAAATATACACAACCAATCCTAAATTTTTAAATCACAATCATATTGAGAAATATTTTCTAATAAATATAAATTAGTCACAATCACAGAGATACAAGTAGAATTTTAAAACTTGTAAATAACTTAATAATTTGGCACAGTTATGTTTTTTATAAAATAGAAATGAATACTACCTTGATTTTTATTTTATAAATCACATTTCTATATTTTCTTTTTCTAATTTATTATCGTTGAAAAAAAAATTTAACCCTTATATGAAAAACGGTATAAGGTTTTAACCAAGTTTATTAATTTTGCTTACCTAAATATATTATTTATCACATGAAAATGAGACCAGTTTTTGAGAATCGAATTAATACTTTTTTGTTACAAAGCTACCCTAAGCTTGCCTTTCTTTTACTTAAATATATCCTACTGAGCAAATAATTTAAGACCTAACCAATACAAAATAAGGTTAATATTCCTTTGTATATCTACGTCAAATTAAAAACAGATATGGATAAATATACTTAAACAAATTATTTTGTAATAACAAATGTAATGTTACACTTACTGGCAAAACGGTCAATAGACTGTAAAACTTACTCTAATATATCAAATTGGGCCTTTTTGCTTATATTCCTAAATTAACCAAGGTGTATTTTCAACCTTATTGCTTGGACATTAAGACAACCATTATTTTAGGTTTAGGATACGTAATACTAAAGTTATTATATTAAATGCGCCTGGAGTATTCATCCGGGAGGTGCAGATTCGAATCCTGTTCGCGACCGTATTCTTTTTCCATTTAATATAATAACTTTAGAGTTCGCTAAGCATGCGTTAATGCTTTTCAAAGATTTACGTAATACTAATTATTACGTCATATAAGCTGAATCTTAGTGCTAGATGTTAGTGGCAAGGGTTAAGGAAGCCCGATGGAAGGTTCTAGTTATTTTACATATACACAACTGATGTACACAAATAGCGATGTTCCAACCAGACATAACCATAAAGGAAAACTCTTTCAATTTAAGTATCAAATAATAATATAATTTCGCATTTCTGTCTACACTTTTCCAAGAAAATTTTATTTTTTCTCTTAATTTGGTAGAAAAGTAAGCGTTTTGAGTAGAATAGTTTCATTGATTTAGTTGGAACATCTTTAGTTAGCCACAAAATTGATAATCCACAAGAATATGATGTACTTCAACATGTATTTAGTCATTACGTAATCTAAATATTGAAGTATAGCAACAGTGTCCGAACAACTCCTCAAGCTAAGTATAAGACCAATCAGGAATAAGTCGTATGACGCGACGCCGACAATTGGCCAATGGCTGACATTTTCTCCAGCTATGTAACGAGAGTAGGTAATCAACCACTAAGGGACGTTTCGGCTCACATGAATTTGTTGAAAGTTTTTTAAAGGACACTTAATCACTACAAATTATACTTCAATCTCTAAATGCATGATACTATTTACAATCTAAACTATTGTCCTGTTGATAAGTTACGTTTAATAGTGTATTTATTATTGTACTTCAAATGGTACCTTATTTTCTAACAATCTTTTACTATATGGTATACCCTATACTATATGGCATGGTATACCCATGCTAACATTTTATTGCAACTTACACGTATCGACCTCTTTTACAATCTAAATAGACATAAAACAACATTTTGTCTTCAATAGAAACTTAATTCTGCGCAATTGAATCCAGGTTCATAATCCTATGGCAATTATATGAAGTAGATATTTATTGAAGAAAAATCTTATATTTTATTTATGGTTTATCCTAGCGGCATTTGCTAACGTTTTGCGTAAAAAGACCGGCTGCAAGTAAATTTTTCATTTTAAACGCTTTCTGAGGTATAATATATGGTATATCAATATTATGAGAAAGTACAAAGGTTCATTAAACTTTTGTTTTAAATTGGCTGCAGTTAGTCCTTCCGAAGAATGATACTTGTTAGTTCAAAAACGAATACGAAACGTTAACAATGGGTATGTGCACCAACACCTGTGCGAAACGGTAGAAAAAGGTTACCGACAAATTTTAAACAGTCGCAAGATAAACATTTACAGATTTTTTAATGTCTAAAGTTAGAAATGTGACATCCTACTTGGTAAATTTTATAACCACACAATGCTCATTTTGCATCGTGCAAAGAACACGCATTTACACACACATTTTCAGAGCGTCTAGCTTTTCGACATTTTAATCTACTGTTCAACTATACGATCTTTTAATATATTATGACGTCACATAATAAAAAAATCTACACGTTTAAAATTAGTCAACCACCTTATTCTGGTATTTGTAAACGAGTTGTTAATAGAGATATCGAATACGGATGATCAAAAGTACTCACATAATTGACGTTCACAGAAAACCTGATAATCATCACCGGATTGGGTGCCATTGGGACAGATGTGAACGTCATAAATTTGACGGTGACAGCAACAGCAGACAAGTTATTTCAAGCTTCCACAAGGGCGACAAGCAATAGATTGATGACGAGGACAGAGAAGTGCGTAAGGGCGGTCACAGCGGAGTTGTCATGGTAACGGAGCTGCGACTTACCCGCGGTCAGCGAGCGAGGGCGACGGTGAACCGTCATGTTGACGGTGACCGGCATCGACTGGTTGAACGGCACGGTCACTAGCGTGTATGGAGGGACGGAGTAGCTGGAAATGCACATGTTTAGTTAACGTTTCTCATAGGCTTTTATAACCTACCTATCAAATGGCATAATGTCTATTAAGCTATCACAGAAGATGTCTTGTTATGTGTCAGTGTTTAAATGGTCTGTAACAGATATTATGTAGACATCTTACATAATACTGTTGTAGCTATATTTCCGGCTTAGCTCCTAGTTGTTTATTTTAGCTAACAACTCTATTGCTATGTTACCGAAATCTTGGGCCAGTCATCTATTTGTGGATATCACTAATCGCTCCAGAAATTCGAACTCAGAATCCTATAAATTTGTCTTGTAAAACAAAACCGCATAACTATACATGTAGAGGTAGACCATGACCATGGGTTCCAGCTGTTGTCAAGCCAAGTCCGAGACCTCCAGGTAGCTTGAACCACTTCAACATCATGGTAGCTTCTAACCACAAGAAAGAAGAAGAAGAAGAATGTGTAACATACCCAGAAGCCACGGCAGTGATGTTGTATTGTCCAGGCAGCAACATGCGCCAGTAGTAGCCCCCATCTGCAGTGCGCACGATGTGGTCGTTACCATCCACTTTGATTTGAGCATTCTGCGTATAATAATAAGGCTTAGTATGCCGTTTCTTTAATAAATATAAATTATATAAGGACATGATAACGCCAGGCAGCCGATCAGCTAATTTATGTAATAATATTTAAACAAAATGCCCCATTTTGTGTCTGATATCTAACATAAAATATTTAAAATTGAACACAATACTTAAAGATTACATTTGATTTGAATTTAATAATTAAATTTGATTGATCCCGTTCGTAAATAACATTGTTATATCATTATCAGATAGCCAGTCGCTCTATGTAAAATACTAGTATGAAGTTGCATCAACATGCAACGTAGTGGGGAAAAGTGTAGCAGAAAGACTTCACAATTTTTTTTTTATTTTTTTTTAAAAACGTTGCCCCACACTAGGAATTTCCTCCTGTGTCATGGGTGCGTTTACAGACATATAATCTCACAAGCACACTAACACCCAGACCCGGAGCAATTATCCGTAGATCGTACAAATATTTGCTCCGTGCAGGAATCGAACCTGCGACACGCAGCGCAGCAGTCGGTCTCTCGACCACTGCGCCAACCGCGCTGTCAAAATTGTCAAAAAAAACAATTACCTTGACGGGTTCTCCAGCCTCATCCACCACGACACCGGTGACGCCTAAATGTGTCTGTTCAATGAACGACAATAGAGCATCCTTATTCATGTGCCAGAAGTTAGGCAGCTCTGTTGCAGGAGGGTACTTGCAGCAAGATAGCTCGAATGTCACCTCGAAACAGTTGGAGTGGAGGTAATTGAAGTCTTGCATGCCACCTGGAAATGAAATAAGGGGATAAAAATAACAAATATAACTTTTTCTTTGTAAAGCATTTATTTAAAAGCACAAACAATTTAGAGAGATTTTTGTGTAATAACTTTCGTGAGACACATTCATATTAATTACTAGCTGACCCGGCAAACGTTGTTCTGCCATATAAATAAAAAAATTGGGGTGGACTACCCCTAACATTTAGGGGGATGAAAAATAGATGTTGGCCGATTCTCATAGATACCGGATAAGCACAAAAAATTTCATCAAAATCGGTCAAGCCGTTTCGGAGGAGTATGGCAACGAAAACTGTGACACGAGAATTTTATATATTAGATTGTTTGAGGGTTATTACTCACGCGCGTATACATTGCTTGACACTAGTTTGACATACGACATCGCCGCGCGTTCAGTTCATGATAAGGGTTCCCTTCGAGTTCGAAACTAGTCAGGCAATCCCGAAGAATGCGCGTTAGTAATAACCGTTAAACAATAACTAACTAAGACATACTTAAAAATGAAATTAAAACGGTAAAATTATATAATTTTCTTTCATTTGAAATTCACAGCGATTAATGATTCACAAATATTTGCCAGAAAATGTCTTTTTCAGCCATTCAAATATCAAAATAAATGTGAATATGGGACAAACCTTGTACAGAGTACCAGTTAGCTCCGTTAGTCAGGCCTCCGTCAAAGTTCTCCGGTGGACAGGTGTCTCCAGCACGCATGTCTTCGTTGCGGGACGCGTATGCATTAGCCAAGTGTTTGAAGAGCGAGTCGTCTGGGGACCGACTCTCTTCACAACACTCTTTGCCAGTACTGTAAGGATAGAGTTGGTTAAATATCACTATTCAGGGTGATTTTTGTAAGTATATATGGCCATATCCAATTACCTACTCAAAGGAGTCCCCGTGCCCAATTTTGATGAACACTAAAACTGATACATAGACTTTTTGAAAAATCTATGTTTCTAGGCAGTAATCGACCCAGAAGGCTTTGAAAAAAAAAATGCAAGATCGAAAATCACACACCATTCTATCGGATGTGTGCGCTAATAAGGATCAAATTCTGGGAAGTATAAATATATTTTCTTGGTCTTGACTGCCTAGTTAGTCTATTTTTTGCATGCTCAGCTGCTGAGCGTGAGGTCCTGGGTTCGATTCCCAGGTCGGGGAAAGTTTTATTAGGTTTTTCTGTTAGCAAATTTTCATTAACAGCCCGGAGTTAGGAAGTTGGTGGTGTGACAGCCCCGTGCACGTAAAGCCGTCTGTCCTGCGCCTAATCTCTCTCCGGTCGTTTTGGATTGCCGTCCCACCGGACTATGTGACTATTCAACTGCGAAGAGATTTTTTAATCAGATCGAATTATGACAGCTAATTTTAAAAATACACCTGTATAATTCTCTTTTTTATGAAGAATTGGGAAGTAAATGAAAGATTGATTGCAAAATATACATACCAATGAAAACCTTATTGCCTCTTTGATATTAAATAAAAAGTGACTAACTAGATTATGAAACAGTGGAGCAATGAAATAAAAACCGTAATTGCACGAAACTTCCAATACTGGTGAGTTTTCCCAAAAGAAACAAACTAGCAATAGATTGAACGAAACCGGAATATAATCGTTGCTGGGACCTTCAATCTCATTTTTCTTTTAGTACTTTTCCTCCCCTGGATAAAGTCTTCCTTTCCCTCCTTCCAAGCTGCTCTTATTACTGTTTTAGCAACGCAATCATTTTCATTAGAGCCCATCATCTCACCTTCGCCTGAGCGTCAATTTTATTGATAAACTCGTAAGACAAACCTGGAGTCATCATAAGGGTAGCTAGCGACCACAGCGCCTCCGTGCAGGTTGCCTGAAAGCACAAACTGCTTTCCAGTCACCCATCGCATGAGTGCCACGGTCTCAGGCTGCCGTTCCCCGTAAAAATACTGGTCATCATTAGCCTTGTTCTTGTCGAACTGGTCCGGGAAGTCTCTGTTTAAATCCACGCCCTTAGCGTTATTCCTCCCTAGAAATTCTTTTAGGGATTCACAGCTACCCTCCTGTAAAGGGAAAAAAAATCGTTTAGTTAGAAATCGTAATCTGTTGGCTCGCTAATTAGCAGAGACAATAGTTTTTTATTGTTATGAAGTACGTATCTGTACGTGGCTGAGCCAAAGGGTTGCGTAGAAACACGTATTGACAACTCGATTAGCACAGTGACTTAGTGATTACCTTTTGTGCTACGGTCGCAAAACTAATCCAGTATGCACTCTACAATTATTTTTTGCCTACACCTGTTTGAAAATTAAATATTCATGTTATATACATTTTAAAGTGTGATCTGATCTATCTATCTGATTATTGTAGGGCCTTCTATACAGAGAAGGAACATTAAATGGATCAATGTAATTATTATAAGTATAAAGTGCAAATTGCGATAATTAATATATTAAATGTACCACGTGACGAGTTGCTAGTGTGAAACTATGCACTGAACTTGATAATTAGAACGATTAATTAAAGTGCGACACTAGTCAATTAGCTTACACATAGCACATTCTATTTCCACCTTTATTTTTATAAAACATAAGTCACATTTTATATTTTGCAATAGAAAAGAGTAGGTGGAAAGATTCAGTCTTACGTATGTATTAGTGCAGTTTATTTAGCATACCATTATCTGTTGTTAGGTTATTGACTTATTGGACATTTGTATAGCTGCAATAATAATTTCCTTGTCCCGGTCAACAAGTGATAAAAGACTCCCCTTACTCATACTTTTTCCTGCGCCAGAGAAATATGCAAATACCCTAATATATAATATAATAAACAGATGGACGAAGTCGCACCATAATGTTTTTTTACTTTATTGGTATAGAACCCTCAAAATGATAACTGAAATTGGCATAAGTAGATTGCGACGTAACTTTTAAATAATAACTGTATATATATTTAATAATTATTATATATTTTTTATTATTCGTATCGCGTTCAGCATGAAAGTTCGTCTCCATTTTCTGAGTTTGTTTGGCGGCCTTGTTCAAGGGCTCAAATTCTGCCATGATGAATCCTGAGGGTGATCGCATATTAGACATGCCGCAGTCAACGCGCAAATATTTTAATGGTAAAATATTGATGACATCACCAACATTCTTCCAGAGCGTGCAATGGCACAGATGCCTAGATCGCGTTCATCTAAAATCTCTTGATTAGGGCATATTTATATTTTAGTTTGTGTTCAGTGAGGCATTGCCTCCATCGCCACATATCAGCGTATATAGGGGCATTTTCTGAAACACACTTGCTTATCAAAATTGATGATATTCACAACGCAAAAATAATTTACCTAGCTTATGGTTTTACTGCACGTCAATTAAGAACTGAAATAATCCGCGACTAGTTGATAATAAACGACGTGTGGTACAAACACTGTGCGAGCAAATTAGTTACGGTTAACAGCACGTGATAATGAGCAAGTTACCTCCATAATAGTGTAATTGTTTTAGACACACACGCGACTGTAGCGTGTCGTAGCAGATAGAGATTCCGATAAGCAGTTCTCAATTTCTGGTTCGTCAAATGTTTATGTGTCTAATGCCAGTAGCATGTCATGGCAGTAGATATACAATCTAGGGATTGCTCCCGGGAAATCCCGGGATTTTGGCGTTGACTAAACAACCGGGAAATGATAACCTCGTCCCGGTACTTTCGTTACTTTCGGGACGAAGTAAAATTGCACAGGCGTAGTTGCCGCAACCCCGAAAGGTCTTGGTTCGCTGATATCGTTTACGGACCACGGTACTCGCGCTTGTAAGTACTACCCACCTGTCACCGCTGCCTACCCCAACTAATAACATAGATGTCTAGCCCAAGTCTTGTAGCAGGAACTCTCACCATAACAAGACGCCATTACGACGCGGTGCGCGCAGTGGTCGAAAGAGCGGCTGCAGCGCCGTGTTCGATTACCGCATGAAGCATATATTTGTACATAAATAACACTCTTTTCTTTACCACGTAACATTGAAAAATAATTTAAAATAAATAAGTCAACGTGTTTCAATTCGCTACTTTCTATTTCGAACATCTTATAAATATAATTCTAAATACTTACATAGTTTGTCCTATAAGTTCGAAATTAGTTGGACAGTCACAAAAAAAAATTGGGTCTGAATAATAACCGATGAACAATAATTGATATAGTCTATCATAGATCAAATATGCTCAGATCTCCTTCCACATTTACTTTATCAGTGTTAGCCATTTTGAGGTCATTGCCAATCTTGTGAAGCTGTGAGTAGGTATTACAATTGGTAAACAACTGCAACTACTGAATTAGGGCAATCATTTACATAAACACGCATTTCCTTGAACACTGTATCAGACTATAACAAATAATTTTGTATGTGAAGGGCAATTACGGTTCCTAGATTTAAGCTATTATTAAATCACCTGTTACGGGTTGTTTATATGATTAAAAAAAAAAAAAACAGTTACTAGAATAAGTGGCTTTTAGTAATCATTAGAAGTTTTAGGCACATCAGAAATGAAGAAAATAATGTAATAGTACTTATTTGTAAATATCATAAAATAATATAACAGCATGTTGGTTATATTTAAGTAGTTTTTTTTTTATGGAAGTAAATGAATGTGTTTTATGTTTCCATTGCATGGGTTATAAGTTTAAGCATAATGAAAGTAAAAAAAAATCATTATGCTCAGCTGCCTGCAAAGATTTTTTGTCTGAGAATTGTTGTCATCAGAGGAAATGTCAAATTGTTAAGTAACATTGAATATGTGATTTTTAATAGGTGTATGTAACTATTTATTTTATTATGCATTTAATCGATATGTTAGGTTAAACACTTGTTAGCTAAAGAAGTTTAATATTTTATAAATTGGCATATAATATCAATTTATTTTATTGTTATTTTTTATAGTTTTCATTTTAATAAAACAGATAACAAGTTTAACTTCTTGTATGCCGCGAACATGGATCCACGCGAGACATAATATAATTTAATGGTGTCTTGAAATGCGGCATACATAAAAATAATTTATTTTATTTAAGTTTTTTTTTATGTGGTAATCCATACAAGCATTAAATTAAGTCTGATTGTACTGCATACTCTAAAGTTCAAATTAATAAAAACAAGACAAAAGTGTGATAGGTGATAAAAACCATAAATCTAAGTTGTTAACTATGTACAGAAGCTATAATTATTTTTATATGAAATCAGTTATATAATTATAATGATTTTTTTATACATTTAAAAGCCAAGTAATGCCTTTACTAATTTTAGCTTCCTTAGGAGAAAAGTTTTATTTATTTCTTCAGAGATAATATGGGAATTACCTACAGTATTTACAGACTGGGTACAAGTTATTCCCCTCCAGTATCTAATCTGAATTAATATTATAAATAAAAAGAACTATATCTGTATGTTTGTTACATTTTCCACCTAAACTACTAAACCCATTTGATATTTTGGTATATTATGTATGATAGATTACACCTTGGAGATGGACATTATTTTATTCTACATTATATTTTATATAAACTCAATTTTGAATTGTATAGATTCTATAAATAATCATGATCCAGACATACGTGTTGCTTCTTCTTCCCAGCTCAAAACTAGGAAATGTTAAAAGGTGGGCTTTTTGGGGGCTGTCTTATTTGACATTCAAATAGCAAATTTTTTGCCTAATTTGATTAACCAAACTTTGTTGTTTTATGTAGCGCAGGCATGGGCATCATAATTTATAATAAATTATAATTATAACAATTAATATAACAGTAAAGTAAAATAATTTCATTTTTATTACCTGTTTATTACATTATAATAAAACAACTTTGCGATTAATTCAGTTAAAAGTTGTTTTATTATAATGTGTAGTGATCGTGCAAACCTAAGATATTACTACCTGTTTATTCGTGATCTGGTTATACAAATGTGATTCACAGTTTTCTTATATATGAGTGATTATCATTTATATTTACTAAGATTCACTGACTACACTGTAAGAGTTGAAGCTGTGTTATAGATTTGTAAGAATCAGGATTTTATATATAGCAGTAACATGGGAAATTAATATAATAAAATAAATGCAAATTATGAGAAAAAAAAAGATTGTTCCCAGTGACAAAAGTATGTAACAGAAATTATAATTGATGATTCAGTTGGATTGTAATTTTATTCATATTTAAAATTATATGTATTCAAATTAAACTAACATATGTTGACATTTAGTTTTTATGTATGCACAATTTCCAGCTATGCACACAAACCTGTTGTACTGACTTGTTCATTATTGAGATGGACTGGTTTATATAGGCTTTACTTTTAACACCTGAACTTACCACAATATTATAGCTAATAATAATCTTTCTTACCTCACTGCTCTCATAACCATCAGGATTCAATGAAGGCATCAAGTGTATATCAGTTGTGTTCACCAACTTTGTCACTCTATCGTCTTTGCCATAATTCGCTACCAAATATTGGGCCAAGTATATAACCAACTGTCGCCCAATAGATTCATCACCGTGCATGTTGGCCACATACTTAAACGAAGGCCGCTCATAGTGTGGTGTTTTCACATCCTCGCTTATTTGCAGAACCAACAGTTGTCGTCCTTGCACTGACTTCCCAATTGAATAAGACTTGATCAGATCTGGATATGTTGTCTCCAATTCACTAGTTAACTTCAGTAAATCATCGTATTTCGTGTATTTAGGAGTCACAAGGAAATGTTCGTCGATATCCTCGATAGATCGAGACACACAGTTATCAATGAATAGCGCAAATAAAACAAATAAACACGTGTGAACGAGAAACATGTTTGCTCCTCTATATAGAGCTAGTCATGTGCGCGAGGGTATTTACCGTTTACACCCGATACAGGAACGCTTCTAACTACTTTATCGCGGTAAACATGCTAAGCGGCACTACGTTTATTGGAAATTAATTACAAAAATGATAACAAGAGCAACAGTAGGTACGCTTTGACAGCTGACGCACTGCATTGTCCGACGTTCGAATGACGGATATAGATAGATTGTGTTGCCAACTAGTTTAACAGTTAACCCATATTTTCTTATATAAAAAGCAATTTGCATGAAAATGTCCCCACTTATGATTGAGGTGTGTTTCATAATTTCTTTAATCATTTAGGACTTTAGGATGTTACATGGGATATCAGATCCTAATCAAATTAGTTAATTCAGAAACAAATTAAGATACAGATTTCCTTGTTTTAATTTGCAGTTCTCTAGCTTTTATGATATATGAATATTTTAATTATGATTAACGGCAATTTATTTCATGAATTTATATTTATACCGTAATAAAAGAATTACGTTTTAGTACATCATCTTGCCCAGACAAAGGCAAAATGATTGATGTTGGTATTATTTTCTATAGATTGTCGTGTCATTTGGAAGTTCCGTTTTACGCAATCTAATTAAGTCAAAACTTTTCCTATGTTCTAAATAAACAAAAAGAGAGAGCTACCATTTCTCTCTGACACGCTTTGAGCAAGCTTCCCTCATAGATAGATTCTTGTCTTTTGATTTACTGTGGTGGAAAGACCCAATTTTTCATTTAATGTATATATAAATACTATACGTAATATAGTATTTATAAACATAACAAAGCATCACGCTTGTTTTCCCCGAAGGGATAGGCGGGGGTGTACACAGTTGAACACCTACATTTCACCAATGCTGTTCTTAAGTCCCATTATGGAGGTGAGCCTATTGCCATCTATCAAGCACAATACCAAAATCCGGGTTGCTACTGAGAATATTCTAACAGAAAAACTCAATAACACTGGCCGACCCGGGAATCGAACCTAAGACCTCATGCTCAGCACTCGCATTTGGGACCACTAGACCAATGAGGCAGTTATAGAGTATTTAATATTTATATAGACCACAATTGGCCTTTTATCTAAATTCATTAGCACATTAATAATTTGTAACCTATTCTATTACTATACAAGTTAGCAAATGAATCTGTAGTAATATTATAAAGGAGAAGATTTTATTTGTTTGATTGTTTAAGCAGGCTAATCTCCGTAACAACCAGTCGGATTTCATAAAATCTTTTTTTAATTATAGCCAAATTCATGAGGAATAGTATAGGCTATCGAAAATTAGGCTGTACCTCTCAAGGTAGAATATTGGAAGAAAAATAGCTACCGAACTGTTTTCTCTGCGTGCGCTTGCGTATTGGTTAGTGATACGTAAATATAATGTTCTACAAAAATATCGGTCTTTAGTACGTCTAAAAACGTCCACGATACCATATACCTACCTCTTATTATATAAGCCAGAATAAGATATATTAGGCCAAAAAAATATTGATAATGTAAATTGATGAAAGTTAGTGTGAAAGTGTAATTTTTTTTAATTTTTGAGCATTACTTTTAGGCATGGCATATTAATTCTTACGAACGAAAGTTACTTCATCATCATGACAATTTTATGACGATAAACTTTGCTCCTTATAGCATGTTATTTGGAAACATAGTTTAGGACATAATGGAAAAAGAAAATAATTTAATACGCGCGCGAACGAGCCGTGTGACGCATAACCCCCGCCCGACGAGAACTGAGCATTGCCGAGAAGGGATGAACTGTGATTTTTTTTCAATTTGTTGGTTAGTTCTAAATAGATTATTAAAATATAATACGCGGGTGAAACCGCGGGGCACAGCTAGTATGTAATAATGTGGTTTTGCAACAAACAAAAAAGGAAGAGGTTCTTAAGTTGACGCGTTATGTTTAACTTTTTAAGTACTTACTTTTGACAGAGTAGTCTGATTTTGACTATTCTTTTTTTCATTGGGTAGGAAATACCTCAAAATTCATCCGTAAAGAATTTGAATAGAATTTCACCCCTACGGGTGAATAATAGTAAAAATAGGGGATGATAGATGTTTACCTGTAAACCGATTCTGTTGAAACTTTGCATACATAATTATGTTCTTTTGGTGAAGACGAAAGACAGTTGAGGGAACTCCTCAACGGTTTACAGCAGATACCAAGTGTTTATTTCATTCATCTTGATTGAAACTTTAGACCTAGCTGTGTATTTTATAAATAATAGTTACAAAAAAAAAACTTTAACAAAAAAGTAAAGAGACGAAAAAGGAAACCGATAAGTAAAAAATATTATTTAACTTAAAAACTAATTTTTGTCGGTGCCAATTTCATGTTGCATTTTGATGTTACGAATCCTGTTTGTGTCTATTAGTTTACTAAGACATTTATTTTTTCACATTTCTGTTTCCTTTCTCGGCAGATTTTTATATATATTCTATCATTATTATAAACATGTAGGAATAAATTGAAATTAAAACAGAAATAAAAATAATGCAATTTATTATCTTTTTCCTAACTGCCGTTTATCTAAAATCATACAACAAGTATTTGTGCAAAGAAACAGTAGGTACAGGATAACACAGGAACTTACTCTACAAATACACTTACAAATAAACTTTACATACTGAAATATATAATAATACTCTATTTTATAATCTCAAGCTACTACAGTTCATGTGTAATTTAGAAAAAATGAATTATTATTAAATCTTGAGGGAAAAACTGGTTGAGATCTGAATCACTTAGTTCTGAAATACTAGAGGCGTTGCAACATTATGTTGAATTATTGAAAATATTATTTTGTAATTAGGTACACACATTTTGGGAAACATCAATTTCTAAAAACTTCCATAAAAATTGAAATGGGTCTTCTTCAGGACATATGTATAAAAGTAGGTAAATATCTAAATTATGTAATGAATATAATTATTATTTCTTTGTTTGTTCAAATAAATACAACATGAAATCTAACATGAACACATTAAAACCTTTTTACATGTAAATCTGTCAGCTTTCACCATTTACTACAGCATTTTGTTTTTCATAATGGCAAGTTATGCATAAAGGAATTTACTGGCAACTTAACACAACAGTCAACGTTTAGGCTTATACCCCAAATTGACTATTTACAGCACCATATTGAAAGGCTACATAAAAATTCGCGAGAAAGGGCAAATATCTTGCCATGATTATTTTGGGAAACGGACAATTACGTCAGACAAACGATGACTACATCAAATTATATCTTGTAACATCAGCCTTTTCGTATAGGCCTTTAGAAGTTTTAAAACAGAGGTCAATACATTACTTAACATTATCACACGAACTTCACTATACATAACAAGTTAAATAATAAAATATATTAACGAAATTACATAAGACTTCGCTATATTAATAATAGTTACGGTTGAATTTAAATCTAAAACAATAACAATACAACACCCATCACATAAGAAATATACAAAAAACATTATTATGTAAAATAGCGACAATAAATGCATCAAAACTAGTATGTACATTTATTTATTTAAAAATAAGGCACGTGATGTGTTCTTTCATTCACGATCATACCTTTAATAACTATTTATAGCATATACACAGACACAAATCAGAGAAAACCTGTGAATTGTTTACTCAACTTTGTAAGGTGGCCAAAAGAGATAGGTATGCAGGCAGACAGCGCATTTGAGTAGTCTGGATGAGATCGCAGATTTGCTTGATGACAGGGTGATTTTGAATAGATTATTTATTTATTTCAATGTCTAGATTATCTTTTTGCCGCGTGTATTCATCTGAAAAGTGAAAGGACGCCCCTATTTGTCGGGAATGTATTTTTGCTTTGTGAATTTTGTGATGTATCATAGGAAATTGTTTGTTGTAATTAACATTTTCGTTGTCCGTGAAACTGATATACCTAATAGTTAAAAGGTCGCCATGCCATGTACCGAATACGGTACACTGAACTGTTAACGCTAAAGCGTTTCTACGGCGTTATTTATTTGAACAATTCTTGATGTGGTTTAAATGATTTTACAGGTTCAGTCAGTCATTCTGTTATTTTGAGAAATTCTCCTCAATTATTTTGAGCATATGATTAAAGATTACTATTACTTATATGGAATATGATTTGCGCGAAAAGTTTTTGCTATTGTAGGTATGTATTGGACGAAAATCATGGTGGTCGACCGCAATAAAGGTTAAAATCACTTGCATGATACGTCTATACGTAGCGTTAGGCGCGTGTAAAGAAGCGCGAGTTGTTCAAGGAACTTTGTTGGCAAAAGGTGCAACCGCCAAAAATCTTGACTGTATAGTTATACATATAGTAGTATAGTTTAGTAAGTCACTTTTAGGAACAATTTGCTGTAACTTCTCTTGTCAGTATAAAATCAATAATATTTAAATATACGAAGCGCGTTATTATATCTTTACAACATGGCCAGCATACTACAAATATATAAAACAATTCAAGTGACTCGTAACTCTTAAACAAGCATTCGCATTCATTAAAATTATTTACATTCAAGAAATCTTAGCTAATAGTATCGTTTCTATGGCAACGTTTAATAAGGACGGCACAGAACAATACTGCATTATCTTATAATACACTTGAGAATGACATCACAACGCATTCCACAAACAATTAATACCCACTTATATTATTGTACTCGTATATAAGCCGGGAGAGAGAAAAATTACATACAAAAATACACGTATTTCTTATTCAATGTGCGTAAGCGCATGCACGATAATTCAAAAATAAATTAATTATTTAGTACCCGAAAGGCACTGTTTTTATGCCAAGGCAGCACTTTCATTAACTTTAAACTAAACCGTTTTTAAAAGTACTATCTAATCTTAGCTTTTTTAATACAAATCTCGGTTCTTGGTGTCGAATATTTTAGATCGATTTAAATATAAGTTACTACATCTCTATCATTCTGTTTAGAAAACGTTTGTCTTAACTATCTTATCCAAGTTCTTATAGCCATGATATTAAATAATTGAATCGTTGTACATATAAGTAGGAAAATAGACGTGGCCTAAAATATATTGTAGAGGAATGGCCTTTCTATATTATTACAAAGTTAGCATTAAGGTTTAAGGCATGGGGCATGCAAGTTACAAAGTACTTGTATAACACTAACCTTAATCGATAGAAAGCTCTAAAATATATAAATATTTTTTAAGAACTAAATAGGCCACAACAAACAGTCGAGAAAATACTAATGTTAACATATAATTATCAAAATTCGCCAGGTAAAAAATATCTTGAACCATTATAATAATTATTTCTTTAATAACAATAGCATGCTGAAATTTTATTAAGTATGGAAAGTATTATTAAAAAAAGAAGTTTTAATATGACTTATGTAAACTTCTTGGTAGCGTCTCTTCAGATTTCGCTATCTAGTAGACATCTATTTAAAAATGAACCTCAGTATCAAACCTTTTCCGTACTAACAATAAAAGCCACTTCACATGAATACAGAAGCCTATGATCCAATTCAGGTACCTAATAGGTTAAAAGTAGGTTCAGACTTAACAGTGACGTCATTAAAGCTAGTTAAGGAACCTTTCTTTCCAGAAGATGTTGGCGAGGATGGCGCCGATCATCAAAGAGAAGTAGATGACAATTGCCGCCCACCATAGGCGCTTCTCCCATTTCCTCTTTTCTAGGTTACGAAGAACTCCGATGCCTACAAGGAGACCTGAAAAAGGAGAGTGGGTGTATGAATAAGTCGTAATTTAGTGGCTTTTCCTTATTTTTATGTTTCTTACAAACAGGGGTAGGTCCTATTTAGGTTATTGACGTTTCTGGGCTGATATAAAAAAGGGATATGTAATAATATAATATAATGTTATTGTATAAGAATGGGTATATGACAAATAAAAATAAACAATGATAGTTACCTGCTACAGCGCCAGCCAAGTGGGCGACATATCCGATGTTCTGGTTCAAATGACGCCAGTACCGGTCGTACACTGCGGTGCCGACGTCCACCCCGGCCAGTAGCAGGAACACCAACAGCTGGATGATCGCAAATTCCATCTCTGACCAGTTCTGAAATATATGGATGGAGATTATCGCGGATTTGGATAGAGGACGATTTAGGTAGACAAATCTATCTTTTCCTCGCGTGTTCAGAAGCTAATCTGGTTTCTGACTTCATCAACCCTCCTAATTATTGTCAAAATCTCATAGTAGTTTGTAGTCCCTAACAGGAACCGATCATGATGATTAAGCAACGCTTTTTTATTGTCTATGAATGGGCGCCCACGAAAAGTATTTGTCATTGGAGTGTCATTGTCTTTCGGACGGTAGCAAAATTGACCAAAATCAA
Source organism: Xylocampa areola (assembly GCA_935421205.1). NCBI lineage: Eukaryota > Metazoa > Arthropoda > Insecta > Lepidoptera > Noctuidae > Xylocampa > Xylocampa areola. The sequence continues at coordinate 9,171,004 of OW285219.1, read as the reverse complement.
TCCGTTACGGTTAGGCCCTTAGTATGTCTTGGAACATGTTAGAAACTAAACACACGAGGAAAACAGAAAGATCCAATACGACAAAATATAATTCTCACTCAAATGTCAACCAACATACCATTATAATAGTGGCCACATGAGCTGCAATCAACGCGTATACACCTCCGGAAGCTCCTGCGAGGTACACCTTAGGGTCTGTGAGACTCGTAGCTAATGAGCCTGCCGCCACCCCGGCCAGGTAGACCAGGACGACCCGCCACCATCTGTGTACCATTTCCAGAGGCACTCCGAGGAACAGTTGCACGAGAAGGTTAACTAGTAAGTGGACCACGCTAGAACGAATAAAATCAAGGCAGGTTGAGAGTACTGATTTTCGGTAAATAATTATTTGCGAGATTATTTGTACTAGTTGCAAAAGACCGACCACTCTTAATAATAATAATTTTTATTTTGATGCAGTTTATATGGACGTAAAGGGTGTTTATTGATATGTTGCTGAAATCTCGATTAGTCGTGTATGGTATAGAGATAAGAGTTTCTGAACACATTTACAGACATTTTCTTAATTAGAGGTTTTTATTTTCCCTTAGGAAGCTACGCCAATCTACTAAGATCCCAGAGCCGGCCCTATCGTACTAGTGATGTAGGTTATGGTTGGTATCTTGTCATTTCAACTTGTGCAGATCTGAAGAGGAGGTCCGGGACGCTGGTTGATACACACTGTCATATAACCCTAACAAATGAAGCAAGCCCTAGGTAGGCTATAAGGTACCTTTTTAGTTAAGCTTACTTTTCAATAAGATTTAAATACAAGTGATAATGGGACTCTTTTGTATACAATACCGTAATAATAAGTGGAGCTGTATCTTTGTTAAAACTAGCAAGCTGTTAAAGTGTGGAGGCTCAATGTGCAGGAACTGGCAATTCTTGCGAATTTGAAACAGTTTAAGTACACGTACAATGAACCACTTCCGAGTCTGGAAACTCGATTAATTGAACCATTTATCGTGAGTATGAAAGGCAACTGAGGATTAATATCCAAAGTGATAGCAGCATAGTTCTGACAATAATTACGTGCAAGCGGAATTAAAATTTCCGCCATATTACAAACACGGGTTGAGCTTAATGATGATTACTGTAGTGAATGTACTTATGAATCATCATTCATTACGCGTTATCCTCCTAGATAACGGTTTAAATTTATGTTTGGATATAAATTACTTTTATCTAAAACCACGTGTAGTGTTCAATTATAAAGAAACTTATGAATATTTATTTAAAATATGTGTCAGACAGAACACAGATAGGTCTAGGTATTGCATATCGAAAAATCACAGAGAAAACGCAAATGATAACAGAAGTCACTTTTAACTGAACACAATCTCAAGTTGAATGAGGAGAAATCAACTACTTTCGCCACCGCACCGACCTGTCCACTGTCTGACTCGCGCTCTCATTATTTACTTACCCAACATGCACCAGCATATAAGTGAGAAACCTCCACGCCTCCTGTCTCTTATGCGGGTTATAGATGAACAGCTTGGCAATAGTTCCATTGCCTTCTTTATATCCTTGCGCGTAATCGAAGCAGAAGAGCACGATCTCCACCAGGGAGATGAGGATCATGCAGACTGCTGGCGGCCAACAGCTGTACTCTTCCTCGTACGTTCCGTCTGAGTACGTGAAGTATGATTTGCTACGGGCTGGATAACGCAACAAACATGGGGCGGGGACAATGGGAAAATAGGAACGGGGAACCGTGATGTCGATAAAATTTGATATAGCTCATTATTTCATATATTTTGGGCATTATTTTTCATGAGGGTAAAAGTAACCAAAATCATGCAGATTCATCGTTTATTTCAAGATATCATATTGTGAATCATTCATGCATTCATATAGCATTGTAAGTTTTTACAATGATAGCAACAATAGGTCAGTAATAGAGCACACGATGACCGAGTGACAACCAGGCGACAACGCAACGTATTAACCAATTAAGGCAACGTTACGGTAAAGGGCAAATTGTTTTTAATTAAGTGATCGCCATGTTGTTTTTTTGGCGCCGAATTAAGTTTTAGAATGGGGACCACGGTGACCACACCATAGTTTTTTTTTTGTCATTGATGGGATAGGCATGACAAGTATTTAATTTAATAATTTCGGTATTTTGGAATGGGAAAGACAAACAAAAACACGAGGAAAAGGAAAACATAAAAAAAATTTTTGTTAGTAACTGGCATTCAAACTTAAACCTAAAGTTAGATACTGTGTATAAAAGCAGTGCAAGGAAGCTATGATACATGCATCTTTAGAAAACTTAAAAAAATATCTAAAACAAACATCCACATAACCGTCAAAGTATACTTTAACCGTCATATGTCAATAAATGACAGACACACAAAATTATGTAAGTATAGCTGCATCATAGCTATCGTATAGTCAATCGACTCTCAAAGGAATTAATCGATGAAAATTAATTGAAAGCATTTGCGCATTATCCCTCAATCTTTATCCTTTGGCCTTGAAACATGCAATGGTGATGAAGCATTCTATATGTATAGCGTATACTCCGAGTTTGATCCGAAATACGATTAAGAACAAGGGCGCCAATCTACATAACAGAATGAATGAATCCTTGTACCTATGTTTATTTATGAGCACTAATGCGAAAAATCTACGAGCCACTGAACTGATTATGGGGCGATAATTGATGTATTATACATGAACACAGATTTCGAACATGAGTTTGTTTCTGTAGTCTGTACGCTACAGGAAAATATAGTAATCAATTTCAATGGGAAAATTACAATATTTTCTAGAAGCTTTCTAGCTAGTCAGGTTTTTATATATACCTATTAATAAACGTGCAATATAAAAGATGCAAGTTAAACAAATAAATTTGTTAATAATATTAGTTGGTAACATACCAAAGTACTCAACAATTTTTTTTATATATTTCAGAGTTCTATTCCACGAATATTTACACACACGGACCCCATGGTTCTGTACACTTAAAGCTTTGTAACTACACCTAGTCTGTTTACACATTCTGTGCCACATTTCTGATCCCACTAGCACCGACTAACTCCTACTGACATGACAGTCAAAACGTTAATATCATTAAAACTACATTTGTAAAATAATTAAACAACATTTTTTTTTTCTAACAAGGTCTTTTACCATTACACGGAAACACATTATACACTTCACCTTGATATCCCCGGCTTCCCCTTCATTTTGTTTACTTATTTTGGTAAATTCATAGGACGTATGAAAATTTAAATGATCAGAGGTCGCAAAATCAACGTGCATCTGACCGCAATGTGTATAACATACTATGGAAAAACCTTCTGACGGACTGTGGCTTTGGTTCACGTTATGCACGGGTGAACTGTGACGTAACATTCGAATGGACCACTAACTTTCGTACTAGCAACTGGACATATGCATTATGATTCGAAACATTCCCGTAATGATAGACCTGTTCGAATGGGTCCAATTTAGGAGCTAAATTGGCAATTTCTCATACAGTCAGTCGTATTTCTTTGGCTGTTGTCGTAGATAGCAAGTCGTATGCATCCAAATAGTTATGTATAATAAGAATAACTGTATAATAAACAGTTAACATTAAATAATTATTATCATTATTATCGGAATCTGGACAATAATCACGAAAGAAAAACAAAGGCACCCGGAGACCTTCGAGAAGTAATCAAGGAAAGAAGTAATCTGTACCCTTTGACATTAGTTTAACAAGCTGAATGGATACTTTTATAACCTACGAGATATGATAATCTCTTCAATTGTATGTCATACAATTTTCCTGTTAACAATGCAATGAATGGTCATATTGAGCGGTGACATTGTCATTTTATTGCCAAAGTACTTCAGTATAATGACCTGCGCTATGCGATAAAATAATATACATAGTACATACAAACTTATTTATTTATTTATTGCGGTTATCCTATTCTTTTATGAAAATTACCTATTCAAACATTATTCTCATCATCTCATATCATCCAACAGTGTCACAGAACACACGGCGGCCGTATCGAACGCCATAATTGCGTTGTGGACGTCGTCAGCTCCAAGATGGTTGAAAAGGGGTGGACGGTAGTGAAGGAGCCGCACGTCAGGACCGCGTTGGGTCTGCGAAAGCCCGACATAGTCGCAGCAAGGAGTGGTGTGGGAGTAATAGTGGACGCACAGGTGGTCTCGGGCCAGCGCCGACTTGATGAGCTTCATCGTGAGAAGCGTAATAAATACGGTAATCACGTGGAGCTCGTCGAGAAAGTAGCCGGCATACTAGGACTACCTTGTAAAGAGAGCGTTCACCCGACTTCCTGCACACTGTCCTGGCGCGGCGTGTGGAGCGCGAGCTCTTATAAAGAGCTCAAGCGTTATGTCCGGCTTGACGAGGCCACATTGTCACTGCTCCCATCGTTGGTGCTGAGAGGTTCTCACATGAACTGGACAAGGTTCAATCGCATGACCAACAGGGCGACTGAAGCGCGGGCCGAGTGACCGGGGCCTGTGGAGGGGCTGACGTCGGGCCCAGGGGTTGATTCCTCACCTGCTCGGCAGACATGTCGACGCATTACCTTTTATTTGCGTAACACCATCAACCTCGCCCCAACACCTTTGCCGGCGTAATACCGATTTGCTAGGTGGCGGTATGGGGACGGTGGGGGTCCCGCCACAACAATCCATGATGATTTACAGTCGTTTTGAGTCACTATGGACGCAGGCATGACAGATCGGCTTACAATAGGTTAGGTAATTGTGTTTATAAAATTATGTTTGTTCAATGAGGGTGGCATAATCTTAAATCATTAAACCCTCGATAAATAAATAAAGATAAAAAAAGGTTTCTGGATTTATCGGGTAAAGTTTGTGATTTTTAGTAACGTCACTGTAATCCGTAACGCTGTAGCGGACCAAGGCTGGTGATGGTTTGATGTTACTGTTAGAGGAATAAAAAAGGAGGATCTAATGATAGCTGCAGATCCGCATTTAAGTACACGTACATGTCGTGTGTCTATTTACTTGTTTATATTGTTTTACAAATAAACTTTACTTAAAGGTCTGTTTATGTCTTAAATTTATAGATTTTGAGTATTTTCCCTATTATTACATAAAGTCAGGAATAGATTCATGATGTTTCTTGGAAATTGAGTCACAATACCAGGTTTCGCCATATTATTTATCACTGAACGAATTCAAAGTGAAACTATTAATGAATTCTAAGTACACAAGTCTTTGAAAATACTTTGGCTTTTCTGTCGATTATTTTATGTTTAAAGGACTAAACTATAATATGGACATGGAATTATTTGATAGCAATTGTTTTATCAATAACTACTTGACTTTATACTTTAAGCTGATAGTAAATATGTATCTACATATAATGTCCACAGTCAAATACCGTTGCCTACTCTCGTCATTACAGAACAAAGTAATAGAAAAATAAAATAAGCGACTTACAACTTTTTTTCAAAATAAACGTAGATCTACCCTTCATTAGCTAAAAGGGCTTTGATTTTTGATTTTGTTTCTTGTCAATTGCATTTAACTAAGGTTTATTATTTATGTAGCGTTTTAGGATCCTTAGTTTTAATGAATATAAGGATTAAATGCAGTTAAGAATCCTAGACTTCAAATGCTCAAGAAGTCTCAAAATAAAAATGCATCTCGAATTGCATTTAGGAAACTCTTTGCTAAACGACTTTGCTAGGCGAAGCCTGTGTAGCGCCACGTAGCGCGATGTAGCGCTATCGTGTAAAATAAATAAATATAATTAAATTAAATTTATATAAGACAAACAATCAGTCTTTTTTCTTAACCACCTTGTGGTTAAGAAAAAAGACTGATTGTTTGTTTATGGCTCTAGTTAGAAATAAACATGAGATATTTGGTTGTTCAGTTGTTTTTACACGACTGCTCAAAAAAAGGAGTGTTACCTATGTTTTTCAATTGGTATTTCACGTTAATAATGCATATTATCCTATATACCAAGTAAAGGATTTACTTTACAGAATTTTAAAGGTACTTAACATAATATCCAGTCGTTAATAATAAGAAATCACTTTGCATACTCAAGTTTTACCAAACGTTACGATTTTTTCGAATGCTGCTATACTTTTAATGCTAACTGTACTTCATTTCCTTTATTACTTAGTCCCACATACACTGTTGTTGTATAAAACTTAGTTACATAACATCTATTTGAACACGATGAACTGTCTGAATAATGTGCCTCAGAACCAGAAATATTTTCTATAAATTCTACTTGCTTCTGCTTGTATATTAAAAACTAAGAGACCCTGATAAGTAGAATTAGTTGATCTTATAAATAACATAGTGTCTCAGCTTATAACTAACTAACTACAATATTAAATACCCAAAATACTGAGCCCGTGACTACAAGCGAATACGAACGTGTGTAAGGTCACATTGCTAGGGAAGAGAAGAGAAAGAAAAATATGCGAATTTTTGAACAAAAATTGTTTTTTTTTTATTATATTTGGTCTTATTAGGTAATACAGGCCGGCCGACGTGTCTAAGCCGCTGTGAAGTTCGTTCGGATGGTTGTGCAGGATGGAATACTTTGGAAGCAACCAATCAAGTGACGATATGACACGGACATGCGCGGGAGTTACGGGCGCGAAAGTTCCGAAAGCCTATATTCAGGGCGACCTAGAAAGACACGTCAGCCGTACTGTACGTGCAAATGTCACGAGAAAACAAACGGGTTGTAATGTAACCGTCGCGAAGCAGCGATTCTAGAGAATTCTCAGGAAGACAAATCAAGATAAATTAGATATGAGCAGTGCCATATCTAATTTGTTTATAATATTATGCAGATGAAAATGCAGCGTACATTATTTTGGTACAATAATTCGCTCTCTGATCTTCCGCAACAACGTGAATTGACCCCTACAGTACAAAAAAACAAACTTATTACCCACGCTTTGCTGACTCAGTTTGAACACCTCTTGTTTCAGTACGTATGGGTCTTGGAATAGTCGAAACATTACGGAAACGTGTTGTAGTCTGGCTTTCTTCTATTTTAAATATTTGCGAACGTATTGGGGGCCGTCGATGTACTTCGTTGCCTACGGGTGATAGGATACAGATTTATTTCATAAAATTTATTTTTGGTAGTTTTGTCGACTTAATTCTACTGGTTTGGTGATTAGAAGTAAGTGTGTGTAAGTACTGCAGTCAATTAAAATTATGACACAATATAGTGGTGTGCTCTGATTCATCATAAAGGAAGATAGGTATATTGAGTTTTTTTGTAAGTGAGACAATAGAGAATGGCTGAACCAAAATATTTATTACAAAAATAAACCAAACTTTTAATTAAACAATGACATTTCGATACTTTTATTTTTCCCATTTGACCCTAGTCACCCGCGCAACTTTAGTCAATGACTTGCAACTGCTGGACTAGTTAATTTTCACGTTGTGCTCATACGCCTTTTAAGGCTAACTACGCACAGCTGTAAAATTAACGCGTTTTATTTTTGCAAAATCTGTGAAGTGGAACTACAGTGGAAGCTGGTATACAGCGAGAAAATTATCGCATGAGGATTCACTTCACACACATATTCAGCGGCGAAAGGTCCGCCAGCCACCACACTGCAACTCTAAAACCTCACGCTCCTCTACTTACCGGGAAATGGGAATCTTGGATCGCAGGTGCATTCACCATATCCCTGGGCACGTGGCACCGGGTACTACCAAGTCGTCAGATTATCGTAAAGAAATTCTGTGTCACAAATGTTTTTATTTTCGTAGATAGGTAAACATTACGTATTGAAATTATTTCTGGGAGAGTTAAATGTATGTGGTGAGTAATAATGTACAAGGTTGAGATAAGAACGAAAAAGTATTCGCCAAAGATATGGATTGGAGTGTACCTTTATCATGAGATTAATCGAATAAACGATCTAGTTTGAATATGGTTTTAGTACAAAGGCAGAGTAGGTGCTAGAGATACTTAATACATAAAAATAAGTAGATCTATATAATCAAGGTGCAGGCAGGAGGCGCACGGTCGCGCTTGTAAATAATTTAAAATAAGAAACTGCTTATTGCTCTTCGTAAAGATGAAAATGTCAGGAATGCCCAATTAACATCAACATTTTAATTGCAAGTTCAAAAAACACGACCTCGTTCCGATCACAGGTGATAAAGTGCGCTCCGTTACGTTATAGGTATTTACCTACGTTAAAATTTTCTGTTTGCTTAACATTTGCAAAGGGGGGTGTTCGATCCGAATATTCAACTTTGTGTATAGTGCCATCAAGTACATTCAATAAGTATATTTTATGGGGGATATAGCCTACTTATCAGCGCGATACGTAGATATGCCATGTAAATAGATAGATATGTATTTACGACACTGTCGTGTCAAGGACTCTTCTACCCGAGTATCCGAGTAGTTCCATTACGCGTTAGAAGTTCGAAACTTACTCATAATCGGGAATTTCCATTTCCATCCATACATCCATCCATCGCTTCTTCGGTCTTCTTCTACTTGTGTAGCCATCTACATTCATACTCAGAACTTTCCTTGTCACATGATCCTCATTCCTCCGCATTACGTGTGCCATGTACCATGACAAACGATTTCCACATAGCTTCTCGGTCACCGGCGTAACTCTCAGGCTTCCTCTTACATACTCATTTAGCATACTTATTTAGCTTTGTTTCAAGCTATACAAAGGTTACGAGCCGGGGTTATCAAATTATCAATAAAATTACAAATTTTTCAAAGTTCCGTGAAAGTAAATCGTAACACACTTTGGAGTGCCCTGCTGCCATAAAATATCTAGTTTAAGTCGAATTTTCCTAAATGGCAACCTAAAAATACGAATAATGATACCCGAATTAAATTTAATAGCACAGGAAACTTTAATATAAAAAATGTTTTCATACAGTTTGTCAAGGCTGGTATAATTAGTGTTTATGACATCGCAGGATAGTCACGTATTGTAAGATTATGCCAATAAATAATAATGAAGCATGTATATTGTTTTCTTGAAATAATAAGAAACCCTGCTATCTTGCTGGTTGCTTAACGGAGTCAAATTTTGCGAAGCATTTTTAATAACGTCCTATGAAAGTATTTATTCATTCAAATATTGTGTGATTGTGTCGACAACGCGTACCTACACAACCGGTACAGCAATGAGGCATTACTTTTTAAACTTTATGTTCAGACATGTTTTTTAAGTAAATATTTAATTAAATGCTTTTTCATACCTACGTCGAATAAGCTATACAACCTATGATTATTTAATCTCAAGTTATAAATCGACTAACTAATTGAAAAAAATCGGTGTTTAATGCTATACTAAAATACAGACGAGTCAATTGTGATGGTGTTTTTTTCCGAATATTTGTATCATGTTTTTGTCTCCGCCTGTAACAGTGGGCGTGTTCAAAAACCAATGATGGATGACATATGAATTTTGAATTTTGGAATGTATTATGAAGCATGGCCCATTTTCATGGCAAATTGATTTATTATCCCACTGGTTTAAATACACATAACGTACCTTGTAATCTGATGGCTCGCTAATTAGCAGACACAATACATTTTTATTGTTATGAAGTACGTCATGAAGAAATTATTCAAAACGGAAACCAAAACAAATTAAAATAAAATGCCTGGTCCAAATTACTGAGGTCCTCAAATCAAAGAACAGAATGTGTATTTAAACATCGAACATGGAAAGCCGAATGGAATATGCAACGGAAACAGAAAAAATAAGTAGAAATAAAAAGTACCGCCATCACTTGTTGAAACGGCCCGGAAACCTGTCCACGGTCCTAGCGAACAAATGTTGTTATCATAATTATAATACATTGTTAGTTTAGATAGTTAGTAGGCACATAAACTTGATAATTAAAGTAGTAATTTTACAGCTTCTTAATATAATTTAAATACTAAGTACAATAATACATAATACAAACGGCAAGGCATTCCACCAATGCATCTTTATATAAATATACTTTGAATTTTATAATATTATATTGATACGGCTTAAAGCCGAACCGAACCATAATGACGCTCAGTCAATGGAGAGTCCATTTTGGTATTTTTTATTCAATAATTTATTCATTTCAAGTAACATGATTGCAGAAATGCATTTTTTTTTCTATATGCTAGATGAAGCTTCGCTTCCACTTTTAGCCGATGAGAGATGCAATTAATATTTAAAGCTTTCATGTTTTGTCAACTTTACATGCTTATTTAATAGTTATAGTTTACATGCTTATTTTATTTACATGTTCTACACAATCTCAACCCATGTTACAAAATCTACGGAAGCTTGGTTGCTGCCGAATCTACTAAATAGGCCCTATAAAATACCCGTTTACTTTAGTGCAAGTGATAAAGTAAGTAAATTTAAATCATAATATAATTATACGTACTTTGCAGGAGCACTGAGGAAACTTTGAAATGCATTTCAATATTAATTATAGCCTATGGGTAGGCTCGTCTAAAAAAATTAAGCATATAACATCATAGTAACTACGCTCGTTAGACAGGTCGCTGACCAAAGAATAAATGGCTGTTCACATTATGCTGGATGTAGCCCACCAATTTAGCATGTTGGGAAGCGTGGGTTAAATCTCTTTGAGTAGATAAATTTCAGAGGATCATAAAGAGCTCAATAAAATTCTACTATTTCGGTAAGCATGTCTTATGATGACGAAATAAGGCCACAGCAAAAGTGTATCTTTTGGCGCTATCTGAGCTCGTTAATTTTTTGAGCGGGTTTTTCACCACCAGTACCATTGATAAGTTGGACTCGGCCTCTGTATACAATATCTATATGCAAGGCAAGTTTATTAAAACTAAAGAATTTAGAGCATTTAAATCCTTTAACATTACTCTAAATTTAAGGTTACTTCAGTATAAGCATGAGGTACAAAATTATCAGATTATCACTGGATCACTACTAAGGTTGCACTGATTAAGCCTTTCAGATATACGGTGAAGGAAAACATCGTGAGGAAACCTGGACTTGATGGTGACTGAAATCGCCAACTCGCAGTGAGGTAGCGTGGTGACCAATGCCTTGCAATGGGACAGTTATGGGCTTGTTATGTTATGTTTACTACTTTGGTGCTTAATGCAGTTTTACAAATCATCACTTGCACTAAATAAACTTAAAACTGTCTACGTGATTTTCACATGCTGTGTATAACACAGGTGTAATTAGGAGTGAACTATGCCAGTGAAAATAGTACAAAATAGTTTCAACATATGTCAAAGTGCACGTCTACTGATCATGTGAATATACTAAACAAACAATTTCAGAGTGATAAAACACGTGCGTGTTAATTGTTTACACTAACAGCTATAGGACTTTAACAATAGATTTTAGAATTCAGTGGAGAATTTCTCGTCATGCCTCATAAGCTGCCACAATTAGATCGACTCTCATTAATAGATCGACAAAATTGCGAGTGAGAGAGAGTGCGTTTTGTTAATACGAGGAGACAGAACTTTGGAATTGAGCCCAATACATTTATTTCGTCTCGTTTTTTTTTTTTATTATGAGTGTGTGACGTCTCGTCGTTAGTGCCAACTGCACCTCTTCACACACATCGTGAATTCATTAATTATTCATTGTATCAATCCCAATTACATCTACGTTAAAAGAAGAACTGATCTACTTCTTAGAACTACATATTATTTTTTGGTTTTTAGACTGCCATGTATATCTTCCAATTCAAGGCAATGTTACATGAATTGAATACATCTGAATTACAAGATATACTGTGTACTCTATTCGTAAATATGTAACAAGGTGTCTAGACAGTCACGTTGTCCACAGAAAAATCAAACTACTTTATTTTATGACTTTTCAATAAATAATCCATTGTAAATAACTGTTGAATTAATTACCTGTAGTATCCACGGGTCCACGCTGTGGTATGATGGAGTGTACGTATCTGGCCACAAAGTGCCCGAACACCGCCTTCAAGTCGGGGTTGTGCATCATGGCGACGAATTCGTTGAAGTCCAGGTAGCCGGAGTTGTCTCTATCCACGAGCACCATGATCTTGTCCACCACATTATCTGGTAGATCGTGTTCGTACTCTCGAGAATTGATGATGTCTTTCAGTTCCACGTAGGAGATCCGGCCATCTTTGTCTTTGTCGTACTGAAAAAGGGATAAGTTTTTAAGAATCGAATATTTATTTTTATTGCTTGCGTAGTTAATTTAAAACATCAGGACCAACTCGAAATACAATTGTTTTTGGAAATTTGTGCAAAAAATATCATAGTTGCCAGGACGGTATGGTAAAGATGGTATTTATTGAAAAGAGTCAAGGAATTTCGAACCACTGATGAGTATTTTTATTATATTAAAGTAAATGCTGTTTCGGGAGCCTCGTACCACTGAATGTCTTCATACATTACGTAATGTAATTTGCACATTTCATAAAAGAAGAAAACGATACATTCCACCTCTACAAAGTATTCTAGTTTAGTATACAAACGTCTAATAAAATAACGGAACTCGTTGGAAAATCAAGTTTCTGTAAGGAAAACAAACGAGAGGTATAGTAATAACAATGCCGGTCACGAGTTCAGTACAAAATTACAATTTATCGAAACTAACAACTAAAACAAATAACAGGACTGGAAGTTCAAGATTGTTTAAAAAAAACATCAACTAACAGAATAGTGTAGTAGTGTCGATGAAGTAAAATATAATTGATTCCCTAAACTTACAATATTAAATGGAAAAAGAATACGGTCGCGAACAGGATTCGAACCTGCGCCTCCCGGATAAATACTCCAGGCGCTCTGACCACTAAGCCATCTCGATCTCTGCTCACCACCGCGAATTCTTCATCCATATTTTTTGTACACGTCTCATCGTTATAACGGCGCAGGTTCGAATCCTGTTCGCGACCGTATTCTTTTTCCATTTAATATTGTAACTTTAGAGTTCGCTAAGCATGCGTTAATGCTTTTCAAAGATTTCTCTTAATTGATTCTCTTTAATTATTTTTTATGTATACGAAAGTTAAAGATAAATAGAGGGAATTTTGATTTTACTGACCGCTAAACCATCAATACGAGTATTATATACATCAATCTTCACACCAGCTATAAAATTAATTAACCATATTAACTTTCCTTTACAAAATTGTATGACATTCAAATTTTTATGAATCATAGGGAACTATCTATATCTGTTATATTTATCAGCAATTCCATTATAGTACAAATAAAGACCTAGATTCTTAGCCTTGTTTTCAAGGTTATTGTTACAAGGTTGCTTAAATTCTGGCTAAAACATATTTTGTTTTCAGCACGCATCCATCGAGATTCTGTGGCGGATGGTTGGTTGTACCACAAGTCACGATCTCTTTTTATACAAAATGGTAAACGATGACAGTTTGTTTTTCGAAAGTTACTCGCGTTTGATGCTAAAGCGGTTGTTGTTATCAATACGTTCAAATAAGTCAATAAATGGACGCCACATTTGCACATTCACAGATTATTTCCAAATGGCGGGGCTTACGTTTTTGTCACCAGTGGATGGATGAATCATAGAATTAGAATATTTTTGCTACGGATGAATGGAGTTTGGATGGAACCATCCAAATCCAATCCATGTATAAGATTTTGCACCGGTCCCTAGGATTGCAGCAAATTTCATTATTAGTAGTGTTCAGTGTTGACTGTCTGATAAGATGCTGTATTTATTAAAAAAATTGGAGCTAAAAAGTAGCAACACACAAAAGTCGAGCGATGGGAAAAGGAGGATCAAGCTTTTTCAAAATCTACCTAGGTTACGTTCTATTGGAAAAGTTTTAGTTTTCCTGTAGGTTTTTGGGTCAGACTTTTTAAATTATTTGCCTAAGTATTAGTTACGATATCGACAATGGCTCGTCCCATGACTTAAAGATGAATGAATCCTTTCAATCTTATATTAATAACTCAGTTATTCTATGAATCACAAGGATTGATAAAAATAAGACCTTGAGTTTATACTTCGAAAACCAAGAAAAAAATCATAACACATACTTAACGGTTCTTTGATAACTGTGTAAATGGGATCAACGAATCATATTGTACCTACTTAGTCGTAAATACAAACATCGTCACTTCGACTGTATCAGTTCATGAATCATAAGGCTTAAAACTTCATACATATAACAAAATAGTATCTGTAACAGTCGATTTAAACAGTATACTTGGTCTTTTTTGGTGGGTGGGTAGACCATTTCTAGAGGTTAATAAAATAATAGTAAAAGCTACAAAGTTGATGCTTAGCCTATTAATCTATACAATTTGCGGACTTTGGTACTTGATACTAGTGTTTTTGTGGTACTTGAGAGTCAAGAGTTCATTTTAATGTGAACACGAAAGAGTGATTATACCTGATTTGAACATGACATTGTAAAAAAAACTGAAGTTTTCTTGTTTGTAGTACCACTCAGCAAAGATTGAGTTATAACCACACCCGGTTATAACTCAATCTTTGCTGAGTGGTACTACAAACAAGAAATTTGAATTGAATTGGTATTGTTAATTAAGTACAAAATAGGAACCTGTAAATGCTTTTGACATTAATACGTATAATAATGAAAGGAAGTAGCCCATTCTAGATCTTAGTCATAAAATTAGGTCGAAATCATGGACATGGCTTACATATGTGTACCTAGCGAGGAATATATGAGTCATTTAAAAGGGGAATGATTCCTAGATGCCATGATATGAATTGAAACAATTGGTGACAAAATACAAATGGGCAATGCATGACTAAGCTGTCTAGACTAATTTTACCGACATTTTTTAATGAGGCGCCTAACTGAAGCGTTTTTGTAAAATTAATATGACCTGATCTTGAGGTTCGAATAAAGAAAGATTTGTTGTGCTCACTGTAGTAAAATTTACAAAAACATAAATTTAAAATTATCAATATTTAAAATTATCGTAATCTAAAACTCAACTAAAAACAATGGCAGTACATAGAAAATAGCCACTTAATATATCAGTATTTAAATACTACTATATTATGTGGTTACATTTCTTATACATGTAATGATGCACGCCTGCATTGCTAATAATATGAGCCTTGACTAACAATTAAAATATGGTGATACAAACATTTCATTTGTTGCAAGATTGATGAAATTATGGGTTTGAGTTGTTAAATATGGTTTCAGGTTTCAATGCTGATGATGACACTCATAAATCCTTTAAAATGGTTTCCTGGCAACAGTTAATGTTTGCTAAAAGTTTGTTATTTGTTTAAAGTAAGATGTGGAAAATGTAGTTAGTAGTATATGAATACCAGGTTTTCAGGTTTTCATTATAGCTTTTTTAAATAGTAGATGAAAATAAGTGCCTATATTTCCTCCTTGGGGTACTCCTATTTGGAATAGTAAGCTGAACATAACCAACAGCAAAGTTTTGTTCAAACTAACAAGATGTCAGAATATTGCTAGTAAAATAAAATAATAATTCCGTGATTTAACAGTCGAATGCTTTAGTGAAGTCACAAAAGGCTTTTCCGCGACTTCTAATGGAATTTGAGTGAATCGACTTTCGAGTCAGAACTTATTGGCTATATTTTTATTGACTTTCTTCATGTCTGTAAATATATTATTTTACACTAAAACGTTGAGTATGGAGCTCAACGTTTAAGTGTAATGGATATACATATTAAGATCTATAACTGTACATCATTGCATTGTTAGCTCGTAATGTTACTATTTCCTGGTATTATATCACAAATTACTGTCAGAGATTCTGCTGAGCTTAAAATTAGCTGAATTGAATTTTTATGCAATAATTTGACGCTTTCATTTTGTTTAAATTGATCTCTCTGTTGGACGTCATAGACTAGCTTAATTGTTTCTATATTTCAACAATCAGTAGAAGTTCGAAGGTAACTTAGTACAAGAAATGAGGCCTGAAAAGAAAGAAGAAAATGAAAACTTTCAAAATAAAAACAGATTTATATAACTTACCAAGGTCAGAGAAAGAGTACGCTTTAAACATCAAGAGAAAAAAACAGAAATGAAATATATATATAGAAATGACCAATGAAATCAATTTCACACTTTCAGTATGAAACTACGAATAAACCAATTTAGTTTGACCCAAATGTTTGTTTAGCTAGTTTGGTAGTTTGTTGTGTAAATATTTGGCTTTGAACAAGTTAGCGGTAAGTCATCCTGTTTGATTTGTGACTATGTACATGCATTCCACGGTAATTATAGTCTTGCGCTCTACCGCCTAAGTAGATTATCAAAAAGTTTAAAATCAGTTCAGCCGTTTAAATAATTACTCACAGAAAAGATTCGAATAAATTGTAAAGAATATCTACATGCGGTTACTGCTTTTAGTTTTACATTAACCAAACAAAAATAGAAGGAACATCATTTTTAAATCGTTTTTCTTCCTTTTTATCTTTTGGCAAAATGTTTAAGTAAAATTAAGGACTCTCAGCAATGTTCAGATAGTATTTACCATCTTTAATCAATTTCCCGATACTGTTAAGCGATTTTCCTAAAACGAAAATTTTGATAAAAATCGCAAAACCGATCAGGATGTTGTATAAATATAGTAGTTTAAGTAAGAACATTGAAATTGCATTAAGAATAATATCAGTAACCTTGAGTTAAACTAAAAAAAAAACAACACATCATCATACAGTATAAGATATTTATCATACCGCGTCATTTGCGTGAGTCAACCGGGGAAAAGGGTTTTACGTAGCGTCTATCACTTTTGTCTTGTCTAATACTTAAGCTATGTACGTGTCTTGGCATACGACCAAAACCAATGTAGGTGTATCTTTATCATTTCGTCACCTCAAAGTTTACTGACCTCTTTACGAGCAAAGTAAGATTTTTAAGAACACTTGATTAACATATCGTTCGTGAACACGAGACAATCCAACAAAATTATTTTTCTGCCAACCAGTATTTTTTTCAAGACTTCTGAATAACCGGTAATTTTAATTAATAGATAAGAGGATATTCCTATACTATAATTATGAAAAAAAAAATTATGAAATCACCCATTAACAATGTCTAATCAAGATTTTTGCAGGATATCTCAGACTACTAAAGAGGACATGTTTTTTTTACAACAACCAGTACTTACTCTATTATAAAGGCATACAGCTAGTACATATCACTACTAAAAGAAATTTAATGGCTTGTTACATAATATTAATATGTAAATACAGTATGATAAACTTTTAATTTATATTTTGCATTCATTTACTACCAGTTTACGATGGTATAAAGCCTCGAATTACTGTAGGCAGCCTATTAAGTAAATAAATTACGAATATACTTTAATGATAATTACATAATGTAAGTAAACTGCCATAAGATTATTTACAATGTTGTCAGAGAGAAACTCGTGTATTTTATTGTTTACAAGACTCGGTGTCTATGACGTAAAGCTAATAATTTGGATAACACTAAACAGTTTCCGTGCTGCATTACGTGCGTATAAATTCCGGACCGTTGAGGCTGATTTCGAGTAGTTTCTGGCCGTCAATGGCAAAGTAGCCCATTATTGAATATCTACGGGTTTTTCAGTACCTACATAAAATTCCTTGAAGTTTACTTGACAGTTAGTTTCGCCAATGATAAAGGTAGTTCCATAGTAACTCTACATCTACTCTCCGTCATTTGATGCATTAAGTTTAGTGAAGATGTTTATTTTGTACATAAACGTTTATTTTTTGTTTCAACATTTAAATAATGTATTTTTTTTTTACGTCTTCTTATCATGTCGATCAATGGCATCTTATATTTTGTCAGACCAATACTTAGCCATACAAACGGCATTGTCTGTGGCGTTCTATAGATCTTCGCATGTACAGGTGGTAGGACAGGCTGGGCAAGTCAGCAGATTTGCCATTGTTTGCGGAGAGTAACCACACTCGCATATGTTATCCCGAGCTGAAACCCCGCCTGAACATATTTTCTTTGCATCGGCCGACTTGGGTCCGGATACTATTTATAGACTTCCACGTCGGCCATGGTAAGTCGTGTCCAAGGGGAGAGTATTTCGGCTAGCGGTATAGGCGATGATAATATTTGATATCTGTCCCTCCAAAGGTCAAGCCTAGTTTGTGGAGCGTCACCATTTAATGGGACCACGTCTTTAATAAAACTTTGCCGACTTTTTAACCTTTGGGGCACAGGAAGATACTGGTACATTAGGTGTCGTGGCTCTGCTTCCATCCTATTCCTCTCAATTGAGCTAGCTACTTGCGTACGGATTTCTGGTGGCGCAACACCGGCTAGTGGGAACACCTTTCCAACAGGAGTTGGTTTCCACAAATGGTGTGGACCAATCGGTTCAGTCCAAGTACTTCTATATATGCAGGAAAAAAAAGACACTGTTGGTAGCTGCTTTTGACTGGTAATGATGTTATAAACAATTGTGTGTTCACTACACATACTGCGATTACTTCAATATTTTCTCGATAACTCGAACAAACATTTATCTTCCCGTTGAGATTATTACTGTGGCAACCTTCAATGGATATCCTGTTAAAATTGTATAGATTAATTAGGTATTCATGGAGGAAAATAAAAAAGGGAAAAGCCCAGTTGTACAGAGTACAACTTGATTAAAGCAAGGAACATGATTTTGAATAACTATTAACAATATTGGCATTGATAATTTTAAATTAATAGAAAATACCGATGATTTATCCATTCTCCCTGCACATAGTAATATACTTAATTATCCATTCTCCCTGCACATAGTAATATACTTAATTATCCATTCTCCCTGCACATAGTAATATACTTAATTAGGACGTGATCAATCTATACAAATAAATAAATTGAAGTTGTTTGTCAAATGTCAAAAAATTACATGTTTTTACTAAATGTATATGAAAGTCAAATATACGTTTTTTTTTGTATTATTGTTCCTGCTAATCTCCGAAACGACTGCACCGGTATTGATGGGACTCTCTGGCAGATAGCTGATGTTATAAGGAATATCTGAGGGTACATTTATTTTAGAAACGTGATTAAGGTTCTGTGGGCTGTTAGTTTCCGACATCCAGTTGATAATATTATTAATCTTATCGGAATGAGCTACATACATATTTCTGTTGTATTCCTCTGATTCATAATATTACTTGGTACGTACAGCAGGATATGGGGTTTCATTGGCAGTCTTTTAACTGTCTAAATAAGGTCAAAGAAAGATATCAA
The DNA here is from genome assembly GCA_935421205.1 of Xylocampa areola. Taxonomy (NCBI): domain Eukaryota; kingdom Metazoa; phylum Arthropoda; class Insecta; order Lepidoptera; family Noctuidae; genus Xylocampa; species Xylocampa areola. The sequence continues at coordinate 9,151,747 of OW285219.1, read as the reverse complement.
TGGCAATTTTTTTAATAATGTCATTGTCATCATTTCTTTTTTTGTAGTACTACTAAGAGTAAACTGAAGAAATCTGAAACATTTTTTTCTTAGTATTTGTTTTTCCTGACGTCCGCAGCACGTCTTATTTACTCGTACCATATTGTGTATCGGTAAGTTTTGCTTTCCATTACCATAGTTGTTCGTGGCGACATGGCTGCCGTTTAGATCGATCGATCTATGGGGAATCTGTTGGTAATACGGTCATATAGACGATCTGAAAATCTGGGATCATTTGCCTAGCGGTCTCTATTCTTTTAAGCAGTTCTGTGAATATGAACAGTACCTACATTAGGATTCTAGAAGTCTTTCAGCCATTTCAGAGATTATAGTATCTCTATTTATTGTTTATATGGCAAATCTACTATCCATTATACATATCAGTGAGTGTCGTGCGACCATTTCAACTCGGCCCTAGTCTGGAAAACATGCCGAAGGAATAGTGCGATTGCGCGATCTTATGAATGAAATATTATGCTCGTGTGCTTGCATAAATTGTAGCAGTTATTGATCATAAGAGTAGATTCCTAAATCCCTTAAGCGTAATGTGACAACACTCTTTGGTATATTTTGTTGTTGTAACTAATATCGTAAAGGTACGTGTTATCGTATTTGAGTCCATTCTGTGTACAAATAAATCTTAAATAAAATAACGCATTCACGCATGCGAATTTTTGTGGAAAGAATAATACGGTGCGTCGCAGTTTCGAATCCTGCGATTAGAAACTGCGCCTCCCGGATAATTACCTAATTATATGTATAGCCACCTGTTTAGGGACTGAATAGATAACAATCACGTCGCCAAAAGACATTAAAATGTGGAAGAAGAATTCGGGGTTCTAAGCAGAGGTCGTGATGATTTAGAGCACCTGCGTACCTATTCGCTATCCCGGTTGCCAACCGAATTGATGGACACTTTTTAGTACATTGCGTCGTGTGTTATAGCTTGTTTATGATGAGCAACAATATAAAAACTTACGACGCAATGTACTACAAAGTGTCCATCAATTAGGTTGGCAACCGAGATGGCGAATAGGTACGCTGGAGTATTTATACGGGAAGCGGAGGTTCGAATCCTGCTTACGACCCTATTTTTCTTTCCACAAAAAGTCCATTCTATAGTGTATCCGCTCAAATAGTGACGAACACTCAAACTACCTTCCTTCTAATATCTTTGCAACCTACAAACGAAAAATTCAACTCTATACTTTATCACTAAGTGTCCTCGGAATGAATATACAGTACTCGAGCTTTTAATAAAAAATATGAAATGACATTATCTAGGTATATTAGTGGCAAGTCGCCACTCGGCTTCCTTTTGTGTTCAACAGAATACGCGATTCGCCGTAGTTTTCAAAGGGCGCCAATATTGGAGTGGATAGACTATACTAGATGTAAGGTAACGGGAAAAGACCTTCTTGCAGAAGATAGACGAGTGTCCTACAAATTAAAAAAAAATTGACAACTCGGACAACAAAAATTGACTAACTAGTTTTGAATTCGAACGGAACCCCAGAGCCTGTGGCGATGTCGAGAGTCAAGTCGATTATTGGACGCGTATAACAATCGTAAACAATAATCAAAAGGAATAAGTATGAAGTTCTGACTCGATAATATGTTTTTTTTTCTTTAGTAAATGCAAATACCTGAATATTTAAATAGACGTTAGTAACAAACCGGATTTACTTTAAATCTCAAACTGACGAATAAATAAGAATATGGTAATTTGTAGGAAAATCCGATAGATCATGCTACCATTGTTGGATCTGTGGGTTTTTTTATTAGAATTCGTAGGGGTTTTAATGGTTGTAAACGCGCTTGAAGTTTTAAGTTCGATTCTCGAGTTGGGGATAGTGTTACCGGGTTTTTCTAGTCAGAAAAACTCAGAAGCAGCCCCGAGTTCGGAATAGTGCCCGGTTGATGGCAACAGATACACCACCTATTTAAATAGAGGTTAATAACTGAATCAATGAAATGTGTTTGTGTGTCAGTTTTTTTTTGCCAAGGTCTATCGTGCCCATCTAAGCTTTCATTTTAAATAAAAAATAAATACATAGTATTCCCTAGTTTGAAGACTAACCTTGACATTAAAATTGAGTTATCTATGATAATTCGTAACTGTTGGTAGAGTGCTTCCATCACCTCAATATCATAAAACATGTCAAGTAAATAGGCTAATAAATACTATATGTCTTGAATCTGTGCCAATACTACTACTAGTATCTATATAAAATAGAGTAACAACATATTCACTATTGAAAAAAATGTGCAGTCTTTAATGTATTTTATTATTTGGGTAGATGTATCTGTTTACTAAGGTCTTAAAGGAACCACATCACCATACAACTACATCAAATTATTCTTTATTTTATCATTTGATATATATCAAAATAATCCGATGCTTCTCTTTCTCATATGGTTGATCATCAACCATATGAGAAAGAGAAGCATCGGAGTTTAACCTTTATGCTGTTGCCTCAGTCAACTCATTAGCAAACACAATAGATTTTTATTGTTACAACATACAGATCTGTATGTTACTGAGCCGAAAGGTTAATAACACCAAAATCAACAAACTCAAAAGAAAAAAGTAATAATGGCCTATCTTTAAAAAATGAAATGTTGTTTATTTTCATACAAACCTACGTAGATACCTATGGCCTGATTGCCATTTTAGTAAATCATGCCTCATAATGTATGTGTAAGCAGCTGTTAATGAATACTAAATAAATTGCATCACATTCAAATGAACCAGTTTAAGAATGTTTTGTTCTCCATAACATGATTATTTTATTAACACAAACCTATTTTCATTTTTTATTCAACTTGGATAGATTATACCTTATTGTACACTGAAATTAAATATATAATCAGAAATAAACAAAAACAAGAACAAGACAAATGGTGGTCTTATCACTAAAATCTATTTCTTTTTAAACAACCATTGGATGTGTAATAATAAAGTTCATTTTATATTATGGTATTATGGTTGTTTAATGTCATAGATATAATAATTATGGTTACGGATAGTGGTTTTTGTTATTATGTAAATATGAAGATGCTGTGTAAACAAATAATTTTACAACATTAACTTTTAATTTTATTAACAACATGAACATTTAATTTTATTTGAAAAAAAAAAACTATCCATGTGTATAATATACATAAACGAGTTTCTTAAAATATGGGTACTTACAGTATATTATGTAAGTAAGTATATTGAGTAAAAACCGGTAAACACATTGCGTAAGACCACCCCAAAATAATTACAACAAAAAAATCGTGTAATTGTATCAACAATAAAATGATATTTAATGATAACTCTAGGAAAAATCTGTAAGTGTTATCAGTCGAATTTAAATAGTAGGTAACTGGTTTTGCACCTGTCTGTGTACCAAACTATAAATCGTAGAATAAAATTTGTAGGTACATACCTTTTCAAAAATCCTCCGCCAATACAAATCAGACCGCGACGGTGTAAGAGGCATCGACACGGCCGTTTCCCTTTGTCCTGACGGCATTTTCACTCAAAAAGTCCAATGGATATATTGAAAAATGAGAAAATTATCAAGCTAAGTAGAACATCATAACACAGCCATGAACAAGGCACAATGATGATTGAACATGATCGATTTATCCTCGAAAATACTAGATAAGATAACGTTAATTAGAAAAGGCAGATATTTCGCGATAATCTATAATATATTCGTGTTTATTTTGATAAAATAAAGACGACAATCACTACCACAATACCGTTAGCGACTGACAGATATTTTGTGAACGGAGAATGAACTATAAAATTGTGATTGTCAAATTGACGCTGATGTAAAGTGAATGAATGTTTGTTGTTGTCCTTGTCAGTGTCACAGTATAAAATATTTCGTCTTCGTTGTCGTAACAGAATTTATGAAAATTTCTTGCATGCCTTTAATAGTTAGGTTTTTTATTATATAAAAGGATACTATCAATATAAAATATTATTCGGTACAAATAAATGCTTATGAAATCAAGATAATTGCATAAAATTCGCCCTCACTGAAGATATATGTTCGCCATGCATGAACGCAAAGTCACAAACTCGCAAACAACAAAGCAAAATTATGTTTCTAGCAACAGATTTATTAGACTAAAATTGGGTTGGGTTTAGAAACGTGCCGCCTCGCTGGAGGAAAAGTGAGGATATTAGCGGGTTCTAGGGGGTTTTCTGAAACCCTGTCAACCTTCTTAAAAAAAAAACAAACAATAATCCTAATTTTTAGGTTAGGAATAGACATATTTAGACCAAAATATGTAAATATGTATAAAATAATCACGTTTTTTGCTTCGTACAAAAAATAATGTCATTATGGCATTTAGTCTGTAATGAAATGATTTATTACAGCAAACGATCATTTAGACAAAAAACAGTTGGTCAAAATCGAAACGGCTAAGTTAGGTTAGGTTAGAACTGTGACTAGATTTCCTTTTTTGAATAAAACATAAAAAAACAATATACATTTCCGGCGGGGAGAATGAATGAATGGGTCACCCTCCCCCCTTCCCCGCTTCACAGAACCCTATCGAAACGGCACGTTTCTAAACTTTTACCATATAGATTTAGAGAATTTTTGTCGTGATATTTTTACAGGAAGAGGATCCACTGGTTCCAACGGAACGTGAGCCTGATCCAGATAGGAATACTGGAGCTAGTGGTTCAGTCCTTGAGACAGTTGAGCGGTCTTTGAGGCCTAGAAAGCCTACGTGTTATAAAAAATATTTTTAACGTGTTTATAATTATAGTATTGGCTATTGCTGTAGGTTCTGAATAAGGTTAGAGGGATGAGGTATATCTGTGGTTGCTGCTGCAAGTGGCGGTCGTATGATTTGCAATTAACCAATATTATCGATATAATATCTGACGATTTTGGGCCATTCCATGTATTTGCCTTTTCATGCTACGGCAATTGAAATCCCATGTTCCATACATACACGGCAATTTCACTTACCTGACACGGCAATTGAAAATTAAGCTTTGGCAACACTGCAGCCATTCGATGAATGGATAAGACAAGCGGGCAACCGGGCAACAAACCCCATGACCATGTTCAGCAAGCCAATCCCTTGGGAACTGCAAGCCAAATACCCGGCCGTCAGCCGTCTTTAAAACTGTCTCTTATCCTTAAGATGCGACTCTACACTATGTGCATATGAACCATTATGTCTTATGCTAGCGTCGTGTTCACACACGTTAAGTACTACAAAATCCATAGTATGCAAACCCTGCAAAATCGATTCCTTCGTAAAACGACAGGCGCCCCGGAGTTCATTAGGAACCTTCAACTCCACCTCAATCTCAGAATGCCCACCATTAGGCAATTCATGAAAAGGGCATCGAAGAAATCTTCGACTCCGCCCCTAACCATCCAAATCCCTTAGTTGTTTCTTCCGCCGACTACAGGCTGTCTCAGATTAATAAAGTCCGCCGACCACGTCACGCTCTCCTCCATCCCTATGATAGGATCACTGTAGCTCAAGAGTCTCACAGACTCACAAACACACTCCGACGCGTTCGACTACCTCGTTGTAGACCTCACCGGCGAGGTCCCCGTCCGTCGCGAAAATAATATCTCATCATGTCCGCTCCGACCTTTGCTCGAGTCAGCCCGCGCTGAGCCAGTAGTTTTAAATTCGACCCGCAATAATAAGGAAACTGATCTGATTCAGCTAGTCCCTAGTTGTCCCCCCAGCAACGCCTTAAGCCGAGGCAGGTGTGCCGCACGGGACGCCCTTAGTGCTGTGTTGCTACATCAAATTGTCTCGCCATATATTGTTCGTTTACGCAGATCAAAACCCGGGTTAACTGCAAGAAGCCACAATAATAAAAAACGGGCAACAAACGGCTACCGGTTTGGCTACAACCAAGTTACAACTTTCCTGCTTTTTTTAAATCAATTTTCCTTTGGAGTATGTTTTCTGCTCACTCTTTTACTTTACACGTATTTAATTACGTTAGAAGGAATTTTTATAATACGATTCGGGCTAACTTGCCGTATCCGTGTTTTTTTCCATGATCTAAGGTTGAAACCATGTTGTTTAAGCCAAGTGTGGTTTATAATATTATTTGACTGTTAATTAATCGTGAACGCACTGCAGTTTTAGTTGAAGTTCTCGTAACTTAGCTGTTTCCGAATGTGCTGTTTAAGGCCGTTGCCATGGTGATAATGCCATTCATTTTTGAAATGTTGAAATAAACAAAAACATATATGGTTAAAATTTTATAAAATGACTGACTTTAATCGTTGTAACAAAGTTCCAGGTGTATACTGGTTAAAAAAAGATGTGAAAGATTTACAAATAAAGTGAGTTTTTATGTTGAAATAACACAATGCACAGTTCACACCCCACAGTTGGAAATTGGTCATGGTCTAGTTCAGTTTTATTAACAACAACCATTCAACCAATACTAATGCAATAAGTGTTTATTGGCCTATATAATAATGATAACTTAATTTTTCAGAATTAAACTTAAGCCTCAAGAAGGAATTATATCATTGCCAAAGTTCGAAGACTGCACGCAAGGATCTAACATCTTGAGATTAGAAAACAATGCAGAGGAATATACTTTTAAATGGCAAGACAAATTATTCAGCTTATGGGAGGTACACCGCTACACTGACATACACAATTGCATCACGGAGACAGAGTTAAATTATCATGAATCAATTGAAAATATAGAATACAAGCCTACCAAAGTATTTACATACATCCACCAAGACTATTACCTGCCCTTGCCTATGGATTTTAAGAAAAAAAGTAATGGTATTCTGAATTTAGATTCATATTTAGAACAGTTGAATTTAAATGATGTTGTTGGAAGAGTATTTGGTGGTGATACAGTTTCAACAATGCATTTGTTAAAAAGTGAAGAAAATGTTTCAATAGAAAAGGAAGAATGGACAGCAATGCATGTTGTGTTTGACAATTCTGATTATAATGAGTAAGTTCAATTTAAAGGTACCTAGTGATTCCAAGCTTATAACTTTGTTTCATTAAAAAATTGTGATTATAATTTGTAATTTGATAAGAGTATAGAAATATATGGGATTCTTCATACTGAATTTTTCCTGTTGAGTCACCAATACCAGGTACAATAGAAATTTTATTGTTATACACACAACAATCAAAGAAGTCTGATATGACGTTTCTTTTTTGAGTGCATTTTTCCAAAATAAAGTTTTACTTGAGGTTTACGAACAATACTCTTTGTTATAGTGTATGGGTAACATAGTAATTATTTAGGATTATAAATTTGTTGTGAGATATGTAGATATTCATACTAAGGTAAAATGAGAAATGTCAAATCGGTTTCTTAGATTGTCCCGAGTTTAAATGTCTTAAGTTATCTATATTGTGAGTAAACAGGTTTAAGTTGGTGATAACACAAATAGTTGAACAATATATAATTAAATAAATACCTAGCTATAAATAGAAGCAATAGAATACAACCATATCTTGGAAATCTTTACTTTCCTATAATATATCCATATATTTTTTAATAGCCCTTACTATTCCATTATATCAGAACTATTAAAATGGAATGTATTTCCATTATAATTAATAACATGTTCTATAATTTCAGAGAATCCCAGCTAATCTTCAAGCAGGAAGTGACCCTTCTTTCCTTATACCACAACACAGCTCATAACTACCTGGTCATGATGCCAGATGTCAACAACCTGGAAATGAATCCTTATTTGGTGGAGACAATGGCAGGAGTGCCATGGGGATACCAGTATGCTGTTGAAATAGATTTTGAAGATGAGTGCGGTGAAGAGTTAGTATTGTTGGTATGATTCATTATGCTTTTGATAATGATTAGAATGCGAAATTATCTGAAATGAAATAGATTCTTCTGTTCTTTTTATAATTATTAAAAAAAGTTGAAGCAAACTCAAAAGGCAGTGTCTCTATAGTTCAGGATATGTGTCATATCTGTTAGCCTAAATATGACTTTGTGCACAGTGAAAATTGATGAGCTGGCCTCGTCAGATAGAACATTAGAGAAAGAATTTGATGGATTTGTCATAAGAGCCATTCCTAACTTTCCATAGACACATAGTATGAACTCCGAAGCATGTAAATGATTAGTTTGAGATTGATCACAGTATGTTATTGAAAATGCAAAGGATGACGCTGATGTTGCTGCCCTTTCTCTTGGTGTATATATTATTATTATATCTGTCAGTCCAACAACCCCAGCTGTAAGTTAATTTTAATATATTTTATCTGGGAAGCGCAGGTTAGAATCCTGTCCACAACCATTTTATTCTTTCCATAAAAATTTATAACTGTGAAATAATTGTTAATTTAGTAACAGCAATATTATTTTTAATTTCAGTTAAAAAAACTGTACAAGCGATGGGAGAGAAAGCAGAGACATTTGTTAAACTTTGCAATGCCTCCACTTGGCAAGAGACAATACTATGTCACATTAGAAATATTGAATGCTACAGGATTTGATATGGATAATTTGTACATAGAGTTTGATTTAAAGGTAATTATGTATTTTTTATTACATTTTTATCTTATATACATTCTTACTAGTAGACTGCCTCGATGGTCTAGTAGTCGGAAGCGCGGCTGCTGAGCGTGCGGTCCTAGGTTCGTTTCCCGGATTGGATGAAAAGTTATTGGATCATTTTTGTTATTAAGTTCCATCAAGAACAAGAAAAAGTGTTGTTTGTTAATTAAGTTCCATATTTTGTAATAAAATTGCTACTCCTGCCTTATAGGGGGAGTCCGGTGTCCTGAAATACTGGCCTCTGCTTAGTTTGGTCACCAGATTTCAACTAATACCTCTACCATATATTTACATTTGAGTGTATGAAAAAACCATAATTTAATTTATTTGTGGAATACATTTTAAGATGTTTTTATTCTATTAGGAAATATATAGAATTGTGATCCAGAATTTGGAATTGTGACCGGTTTTTTGGACTAGGCCTACCTCCTATTACAGCATTAATATGGAATTGGTAATATTTGGATGTACTATCGCGGACACTCCCGCCTGACCACCATTAAGTTCATTTTCGCTTGCACTAAAAAAATAGAACCACTCTGTAGCCCGCCAAGGTCTAATTAGATCGTCCTTAAAGTTCACAAAAGGGAGTACACGTGTTGCGTCCCTAAGCTGCGCAGTGCATATTGCAACTAATTACGTTCTCGCTTTCCTAATAAGCGAACACTTTAAGGTGGTTTCACATGGCGCCGGTGCAGGATTTACACGAAAAAAAAATTAAGTGGGCAGGTAGAAAAGGCCGCGATAGTATAGCTGTGAGTGTGCACACCACTTCCTAGTTCTTTGGGTGTACAGGCTTGATGTCTAATTACATATATAGGTATACTACTTACGACGAAACTATGAATTTAACCTTTTGAATATCAATAAATACTTTGTAATCCTAATGGTATATCTACTGATCTCAGGTACCAGAAGACATTCAATGTACCGACGTTCTCCATGGAAGAACTCATACAAGTGAGGCTGTGACGGCAGACGGGAAGAGATACTGGAGCTACGGTCATATTGTGGAGATATGTTTGGAGATGAATACTGGAATAGGTATTAAGAGAAATTTGAATGTATATATTTTCACGTGAGTACTGTCAATGACAAAAGTCGTTGAACACATCGAAATTAAAATGGGTTGGCTCTGAAACTATTCACCTAAATATCTGGAGTAAAAAATATAATAATCTTGATAAAAAATAAATACAGAAAATGCAAGAAATCATATCACCATAACCAGCACTACAGTCCGCGCAGTTTCGATGAGTCTTAATCGACTTTTGTCGCTGTCTGTACCAACAAACAAATCCATATAGGCATTTCTTTGATGTCTTTTATTTATTTCTAGCTGGTGCCCGCGACTTTATCTGTGCCGCCAAAGGTAGCTTATATCCTTCTCCAAGGTCCATCCATTCGTCTGTTTTTGCGTGATTGAGTAACAAATTAATCCAAACATACAAACTTTCACATTTATAATATTAATAGTAGTTTAGTTTTAAAATTCTCCTAGATGGTATGTCGCTAGCGGAGCTAGGTTAAAAACAAAAATGGCGCTTATCCAGGTCTATAGCCCAGGCTCTCTGTCACTCAAATAAGACTTTCAGCGACAAGTTGTGGTAAGGGTCTTTTAGCAAAAGGTAGCAATACTTTTTAATTGGCCAGCGCTAGAATCGACACCATTATCTTGTGTTTATTAATTGTAATCCAAAATTAAGATAAAGTAAGTTTCGTAAAGTATACTAGAAGATCACCAGCCGACCGCTGGTGATCTTCTAGTATACCTGACACATCGTTGGGCACAGGCGATTGAGACTAAGGGGGAAGCCTTGGCTGTCAATTTGGACATGGCGAAGGTCTTTGATCGGGTCTGGCACAAAGCGCTTCTTTCGAAGCTCCCTTCCTATGGGCTTCCCGAGAAATTATGCCAATGGGTCACCAGCTTTCTTGCAGACAGAAGCATAAAGGTCGTAGTTGACGGTGAATGCTCCGACTCCATGTTTGTAAATGCTGGTGTCCCTCAAGGCTGTGTGCTATCGCCTACTCTGTTCCTCCTCCATATCAATGACATGTTGCAAATCAGCGGCACTCATTGTTATGCGGATGACAGCACAGGCGATGCTTTCTATACCGGTCGCGCTAATATTTCTCGGGAAAACGTCATCGAGAGCCGAAACAAACTTGTGTCTGAAATTGAGACCTCTTTGGAGAAAGTCTCAGATTGGGGTAGACTTAATTTGGTCCAATTTAATCCCACAAAGACACAAGTTTGCGTATTCATCGCTAAAAAACTGCCATTCGTTGTTTTTCCTCGTTTTGAGAGCACCCCATTAACTGCCTCGGCCAATATTGGAATACTTGGTGTCGACATATCGAGCGAAGTCCAGTTCCGCGGCCATTTAGAGGGTAAGACTAAGCTAGCCTCCAAGAAGCTTGGTGTACTCAATAGATCGAGACGGTATTTCACTCCGGCCCACCGCCTTCTACTTTATAAGGCGCAGGTCCGGCCTCACATGGAATACTGCTCTCATCTTTGGGCAGGGGCACCCCAGTACCAGCTTCTTCCTCTGGACCGCATCCAACGGAGAGCGATTCGTATCGTCGATTGCCAAGATATTGCAAACCGGCTAGACCCCTTGGCGCTGCGTAGAGATGTGGCCTCGCTATGCATCTTCTATCGCCTATACTATGGGGAGTGCTCCGAGGAATTGTTCGGACTGATCCCTGCCGCCTCTTTCCGCCATCGTTCTACGCGACAGCAGTTCCATCCCCATCATTTAGATGGTTGGCAGTCCACAACTGTGCGTTTCTCTAGAAACTTTCTGCCTCGCACAACAAAACTGTGGAATGAACTGTCGCCTGCGGTATTTCCGGACCAATACGACCTTCAAACCTTCAAGAAAAGAGCGTACTCCTTTTTAAAAGACCGGCAACGCACTTGTGACTCCTCTGGTGTTGCGGGTGTCCATGGGCGGCGGTAATCGCTTACCATCAGGCGAGCCGTCTGCTCGTTTGCCCCGTATGACAAAAAAAAAACAAAAAAAAAATTCTCACTAATATTATTTTACCCATACACTCATTGGCCTGCATTTATTTGTAGAATAAACGAATGTTCTTATCTTAATCGAAAACTTTGGCCTTTGACATGAGAAAGGCAATCAATAGATAAATATAAACATTGTATCATTCTGATTATTATTTGGGTGTGACTCATTCAGAGATATTGTATGTCACGAAGGCGGGTCCTTACAATTTGAACCTTATGTCGCAAGGCAAAAGCAATAGACATCATATCACACACCTTCCTGAGATAGAAAGACAATACATATAGTTGTAATAATAAAAATAATGTCAACTTAATTAAAAACTGTCATTACAGAACTAGTTCCCATCAAACTATTCTTAGAAGCGATATCATCAGACTGGTGGGGTCGCCACCGCACAGAAGGTTATTGCTACCTTCCCTTATCTCTGGACCCTGGCTGCTACTCCAAGCGGCTGACTTGCACTAGGCCCGAGGAGTTGGATGTAGTGGAGGCAGAGGGCAGACGGTTCTTCTTAGGAGGATGCCATCTGATCAAGGATTTGAATGTGTTGTCTGAACCGCAGTTACAGGTGATTTTATTTTGTATTTAACGGGTGCGAGGCATACGCCTGGCATGTCCATTTATTTTAGCTTCTAGTGCCGGCGACACAAGACACATATGTATCTATCTAGCGGCGCCCCCTGAGCCAAAGCGACTTTTTGCTTAACTCCTAACCAACTTACAGGAGAGATATCGTGTTTTCGCTCAGTTTGATGATTAAGTTATAGATATAAAGTAAAAAAATCAGGAAGCCTTACTACTTATATTAAACTTAAAAGGCCAAAACCCCTCTACTGTTTAGAAGATTTTTTTGTTTTTAAATATTAGGAATATCATGCTCAGCTTGATGAACTTACGAAGTCAGATTGTGTAAAAGTCATAGATAGCGCTTTAATAACCTAATAATTCTTACTTCTAGGATGCAAACTATTCATACACAACCACAGGCGACATAAACCTTAGGTGGAACATCATCTCCCAAGCACAGGTCGGTGGTTTAGTGGCGCCGCCTCCACAACCTGGTACTAGCACCGCATCAGCACTACTCTTAGGCGCTGAAGCTGCTTTGAAGAAGTATAAGAAGGCTAGGGCGAGACTCGCGGCCGCTACAAAAGACTTAACTGATGTGAAGTATGGGGGGCAAGGGGATGGATAATTGGATAACCTGAACGTGAGAATACGTAACTATGAAATTGTCTGTAACTCGGAAAAGTGTTGATTTTGCTTTAAGTAAGGTTAAACGAAGATCTAAACAGTCATTACGGGTAGTCAGATGCCTAACAACCAGCCTTAACAAAAGATATCGTGTAACCACGTGACTGGATTGTGGAGGTGAGATAGGTAGTTACTCTATGAAGATACTAGAAAGCTACATTCGGTTAGAGTGGAAGCCGATCCCCAATGTAGTTGAAAAAGATTAGGGACATTGCTGTTATTTTGTGCACATGGATAAATTTTCATAGATAGATGGCGCGACTGGCTGGACTAGTATTTCTGAGACGGCTTATGTGTTACGGGTCGGAGGTTCATCTCCCGCAACAATCATTTCTATGATATACAGAGGCATTTTTCTGGGTCTGCATGTAAGACTTAAAATTCACTGATGTCTTGCTTAAAACGGCGAAGGAAAACATCATCATATCTGAGTAGGAATCCTAACCCTCCCGGAATGCCCGGGAGACTCCGGGAATAATGTTCAACCTCCCGAGCTCCCGGCCCGCAGTAATTTCTCCGGTCTTTTCTAATATAAAATTAATGTTCATAAATAATATAAATCGCTCGGCTAGCCGCCGCTCTCTGCACTCCCGCGCACCCTGCTGGTTTGCCTGTTTAAACCCGTTCGCCATATCGACTCGACGAGCGTCGCGCCAGTAATACCTACCAGCTCTCCCACACCGCGCGCTTTCTCTCTTACTCAACGTCTCAATCGAGCTAGATATGTATTGCGTTGACTGATTTTACAGCGACGGACGATCAGAATGTTTCTTAACATGGATCATGATAACTCGGAAGGCGAAAGTAGTATATAAGGTCCTAATTTATTAGGTAATTTCCTTTTAAGAGGTCAATGTGTAAGTGATAAGGATTCATTTAAGCCATAATACAAATTTTGAAAACAATTTTATTTTTTTCCTAATGTTCGCCGTTCAAGGAGCAGTTTTTGCCTTGCTAGTACTATGTTATTTACAAATAATCTGTTATATCCATTTAATTCTTAGCTTAAGTGAATGTATTTGACTTATATATTACCCCTTTCAAAGGAAATTACCTAATAAATTAGGACCTTATATATACTTTTTTTTCTTTGTACTGGACGAAGAAAAAAAAAGTACTATTGTTCTTTTAATGTCCAATGGTTAAAACAACATTCTTGGTTATCGAAAAAAGACGAGTTCACAGTAAAATGTGACGTATGTCAGCATTTATTTTCGGTCAAGTTTGACGGTTTTGGAGCAGTAAAAATCATGTAGCATTTTCGAGGCATCAAACGTTTATCAAGAATGCCGAAGGAAGTCGAAAAATCGCGTCTTTATTTTCATCTAAAACAGTAACAAAAAGACTTAATTACTGCTATTGAAGTTACTTCAACTTTCCATGGCATCTAACACCATCATAGTTACAAGTTACAACAGCCAAGATTGTGGACACAAATTAAATGCTGCCATGTTCTTGATTCCGCGCTTGCTAAAAAAATATCATGCGGCAGAACGAAAGCGAGCAGTATTGCTGAAAATGTTTTAGGGCCGGCAAGTCAAGAAAGCATAGTTAATAATTTGAAAACAAGTAAATAAATATATAGTTCAGTAGCGAGTGATTCCTCAAAGGGAATTTAAAAATGTATCCATTATTGGTAAAGTATTTTTCATTTGACACTAGCATTCAAACTGGATTATTAGACTTACGAAGTTTACCAAGAAAACTGCGAAGCAATAAAAGATCAAATAGTAAATATTTTAACTAAAAACGGTCTAGAAGCAAGTCAAATCTCAGCATATTCTGCCGACAACGACGCTGCTGTAAATTATGGAATAAATGTTTTTGTTTACCAAAAGCTTAAATCGTTAAACTCAAAAATATTTAAAGCGTAGGTGTCATATTTTACACAATTGCGTTAAAAATTCTTTGAAAGCCCTATTTGTTGATGTTGAATTGATCATTTTGAAAGTTTACAGTGAATTTTCAGCTTTTTCTAAAAGGAGAAATGAACTGATGATAAGTTGCTCAGAAGCTGAAATTGAGTTCAAAGAAATATTAGGTAAGACATGTGCCAACACGTTGGTTATCGTTACTCCCTGCTATAGACAGAATTCTATCGCTGTGGCCAGCTTTAATAGCCTATTTCAAAGCACAAAGTGAAGAGAATTGTTCTTCGTTTATCTGGATTAATTTCTGTGCAAGTGATTCAGAAACAAACGCAGTATTATGTGTTCTTTATTTTATGCAAATCTTTCAAAACTCCATTAAATTACTGGAAGCCGACAGAGGTAACAGGTACTGAAATTCATGACATAATGATTGATATGAAAACCAAGCTACAAAACAGACACATTGATGAATTTTACGGTAAGTTAGCCATGGATTTATTAAAACATTTTGATGAACCTCAAAAGACAAAATTTAAAACAGAAGTCAATAAGTTTTTTACGTGTTGTTTAAACTACTTACAAAAGTGGTATAACTTTGAAGATCCGGAATATCAAGCGATGAAAGTGTTATCTCTAAAAGAACCGATCACATCGGCAGGCATTATTAAATTTAAATTACAAGACATTTAAGAAATTTAATTAGATCTTGACACACTTTACGATGAGGTAGGAATGTTACGCGAAATGCAACCACATCTTATTGAAGAGAATCGGGTTGATTTACGCTGGGTTGACTTCTTCGCGAAATCTAAAGACAGAAATCCCTGTCCTGAATTGAAAAAACTTGTCCCGTTTGTTCTTTCCATTCCTGTCTCTAATGCTTCATGTGAACGAGTATTTAGCTTAAAGAAACAAGTGTGGAGCAAGGAAAATAAATAGAAATATGAACGTATCGTTGGTAAAAACAAAGTTACAAATACTACAAAACTTATATTTTTCATGTAATATATTTTATGATTATGTGATAAAAACCGTGAAATATTACTTAGATGCTTCTCGAAAGCAATGTAAATATGAATTTAATCAATAAAAATTAACAAATATTTGCGAGTTTTCTTTGAAACCCTACAAATTTGTCGAAAATATCCGTGCTCGGACGCCAGGTCAGAGACCTAGGGGTGGTTTAAACTTGAAAATGGTTGTTCACCAACCTTCCGATAAGAAAATGTGAGATTTGGGTCTGTAAATGCACCCACGAAACAGGAAAAAATCCTAGTGTAGTGCAACGTTATTAAGGAATATTTTCTATTGGAGAGGATTGTGTTTGAGTATCGAGTTTCTTAGAAGTAGGATATAAAAAAGAAATGTATAATGAGTAAATAATTTATTTGTAATTATTGAATTAAATAAGTTACACACAAGACTACATTTACTTTTATTATTACTTACACATAATTCACGAGGTAGTTTACATTTGAAATGGGAATAAATAGATTTTACGTACTCATACGGTTTGGTGATAAATATAGTGGTGTTTTTTTTCTGTTAACTGATAGCATGATACTAGCCACAATAAGGCTCATTTAAATAAGTGTAACTTAGCACGGGCTTAACTATGGCTTTTATTTACTTTTCGCTTAGCTCTGGTCTCTCCTGCTACGTTGGTCTGGCGAAATAAGGAACTAACATGAATAATACTGAAATAGAATTTATAGAACAATCAAGGTTTTTTTTATATATCGGTCATTCTTGCCAAAAATCGTACCTTTTCATTACAGGTTGCGGCTATTTTTGACTCATCTGCTGGCAACACTGGGCAGGGATAATGCTAAGACTAAGCACGTGCTAAGCAATGTTTATTTATCTTGGCCTTATTGTGGCTCCAAAAACAAAAGGTTAGCTTTTGTTGAGAATGTATCATAATACATATGAAAGTATGGCTTTATTTAAAATTTCACAAGTACTTTTTTAACTAACATACCGATGGATATTTGTCATTTTGATTTGTGGCATAATTCGGGTGTTGGTCGTTAAGTCCATCGACTTCGATGGAACTAGATTTTATTCATAGATGTAAATGCATGATTTAAGTGAATAAGTATATAAACATAGCATGTCTCTTTCTTGTCTTAATATTATAACTACTCAAACCCAGCAATCCGCTTTGCCCGTCTTCTCGCGACTATATGCGCATGGCAAAAATCTCTAATGCGCGTGTAAGCGCCGCCACTTAGTCACGCCTATGGTATCTAGCGAAACTGGATTAACTTAATTAATTAATATATATTTTTTGGACCAATTGTCATAACTACCTGCTGCTCGCAGCTTCTCCGGAATCAGAATTGCTTTTGTGAAATCTATCTAACTTTCATCATATTATGCGTTAATCAAACTATTTCTTGTGACAAATCTACCCTAGCTTCTACCCGATCGAATAGCCTCCCGCAATTGTTCAGTAACGACAGCTATCCTTCTCGCACGTCGTCTCCTCGCGTCTCTACTGCGCATGAGTCGAACACTGCGCGCGTCCGTAAGAGCCGCGTGCGCTGCGTGATGCGCACGACGCATTGCATCCATTGCTGACATTTCTTGACGAAGGAGGGATGTCTCCCAGGAATTTAAGGCGTTGGATATTGCTACACGCTGAAATGATAGTGTGTCGTGTTAGCGTTATATTCTACGTGATATATGGTTTTGATACAGCTTAGAATAATTATTGAATTCAAACGGTACTTAATTGCGCTAAAATTATAATAAATACGATCAATGCAACTTGATCGAAACGTCGAGGTAAATAAATATTATAATTTTAGCGCGATTAAGTCCCGTTTGAATTCAATAATTATGTGTTCGAATCGCGAAAGTTTAAAAAGTACAACTGCTTAGAATTTTGAAAGAACAGAGCATGCGGGTCAAATTTGCTGACTCTACAGGTTAATTGGATCGGTCAGATGGAAGATCTGGTAGCTGGGGTAGACTAAATGACAAAATCGAAAGATGAGGTAATGAGGCGTAGCAGTGCCATCAGTGGCATGTATGCCGCATTATACTACGATAAGCTGATTTGACTTAATACCAAAATCATCATCATCATCATCCCCCTGCCCTTATCCCAATTTATTTGGGGTCGGCGCAGCATGTTTTCTTGTAGTTTAACACCAGAATATGATGATCAAATGATAAATGATTTATGTTTTTGCTCAATGTGGTTTCTCCCAGCTATTTACTCTTTTTTGTGACAGCTCATGGTTAAAGTGCATATTTACCTGAGAGGCGTCCTTCAACATAGCAGTTCGTCTCATCCTGGCGTCTTCTGATTTCCTCTGTGCGTCGATAAATTCGATGTGCTTTCTAAATTGTTCTGCTTCATCAAAGCGGATGCGTCGGTCAGCGGCCAGCTGCGCACGCGCCTCTTCTTCCAACGCTTTGTCTATCAAGTTGCTAGTCTAGAATTATGTAAGTTATGTGGAAGTTAAAAGTAAAATAAATTTGGATAAATCAGTAGCCCAATAATCGGGTGATGTTGTGGAGATAGATGGAAAATGGCGTAAGTAAATAAGGTAGGTAGGAGCAGTGAGTGGATACAGATTCAAATGATTATAATTATGACGGAAATATTCAGGTTAGCTAATGGTCAGCAATCACTGCGGTATATGAGCTTTTAGAACTTTAGTTCAGCCAGGTTAAATTAAAGCTATAATATTAAATTAGTTGTTGTTCTCAAATCGGTAGTGTGCCATACTTTCTCGATGATCCATGCCTTATAGTTCGGTCAGTCTACGAAGACCACAAACTCTTTATCTAAGTTGCTACACATCAAGCAAGGCCCACCCCACTTTATTCTGGCTGATGTACTTACGGGTTTGTCTCCTCACATAAAACGAAGGGCGCGTGTTCGAAGATTAAACTATCTGTAGTTAATGTCGGTAACTCTGTGATAATGAGGACTACGACGCGAGGAGAAAAGGAGCCACTGCGGGAAATGGATTTAACAGATCATACTAACTCCAGTCGTCTACTAGGTTACCTTTCTATCATCAATATGCGCGAGCCGGTCAGCGCTTTGCCTCTCCTTAAACCTGATGGACTCGACCAGTTGTCTCCTCTTCAGCTGTGAGTCCAGCGACTTCTGGTATTGTTTCAAATCTTGCCACGTCTTCTCCTCGCGACGCTTTTCGCCTATATAGCGTTTATACTGCTCCAAAGTTTCCGCTTCCACCTGGGGATTCATTGGATTAGAGTAAATTGATGGTTCGTTACTGTATAGTGGAGGTGGTGGTGGCCTAATAAGATATTTTGCCTCTTACATATTTTGAAACCTTTTGCCCTTTAAATGATAATAGATTTAATTTCTAAAGATACTTTTAGAAATTAGTTTTATAAAAATAGATGACCCCGGCATTTTCTATCTCTCAGAAAAAATGCCGAAACCAACTCTGAGGTCAAGGTCTCTTTCACTCAAGAAATTAAGGTGCACGTAACTGATGTAACGTTTTCCCAGCGCTGCGCTGTGTAGTTAAAGACAGGCAATGTGTTGGTATTTTTCCATTTGCTATAGCATTAAGTGTAGGCGCACTTAAACCAGCTATCAACGTTTGTTTTTATTTATTTATTTATTATCTTCGGCCACACCGTCGCTTACCAACAGGCGAGTTAGTGGCCAAAAGTAACAAATTTTTATCTCGCTCTTCTTGTAGTAGTGTCTCAGATTTTTTTATATCGATAAGACAACTTACCATTTGTCTATCTTCTTTCTCTCTCTCCCATAACTTCCGGAACTCTTCAGCGAGTTTCTCCCGCTCGTCATTTTCTTCTCTCTTGCGTGCTAGAGCTGCTAATAGTCGCCACTCCCTCTCCGGGATATCGTCTAGGACGTTAGTACTGTTTGTTTCATAGTTGAAGGTGCCAAGCAACTGGGATATTGAGCTGGGTACTGGAAAAACAAGTTTATATTGCACCTTACGTAATAGGGGGGAGGCCAGAGGCTATTGCCATCTACCGGTCACAATTCCAATAAGAATTTCCTAACAGAAAACCCCTATAGGTCTTTGCCCGACCGGGGAATCAAGCTTACCAGGTGATGATAAGGTTACCTTTTACAGATGGTAAGACACGTTGAGTTTAGGGAGATTCAAGAGTTGGTCTGAACTCCTCACAAGTGCTAATGGTGACATCCGAGATGTTAGAATCCTACACTCCCCAGTTTTATCTCCGAAGGCCGGATGCCTTTTTGAAGATTTCCCCTCAAACACAAACAAGATCAGAGAAGTTTGACCAAAGTTTGAAGTTATAGGATTCCATATAGCACAGAAGTTGTTTGCTTAACTACAAAATGTACCAAAAAGTTAGTAGGAACCCTTTTTTACGCTGCGTGACTTAAAACACCAAAGCCTCATCGACACCTATGATGATGTATTTAGTCGCGTGTCAAGTGATGCGGTAATCAAAAAGAAATGCCTCATCATCATATCAGAAATTATTAGAAAATTGTAACCTCCCAATGACTAGTTGGTGATGGTTGTTTTCACCACGCCTGACCGATAGGAGATCGTAGTGTTTTGTGCTACTTATCAGAATACATAGACTCTCCTAGCCTTGACAAATTCCCATTTGCCTTTAATGACATGAATAATATTCGATATGGCGGAGTTCTATTCTCACAGTAAGGAAAATACATGTAATATACATTAATGTCTTACCATTGTAAACGTTGGAGACGGGCGACTTCTTCCTCGGAGACAAGCCGGCCCGGCGCGGACTCTCTGTTATTATTTTATAACAAAACACCATTATGTCAACTTCCTCAGTTTGTTTCGATTGTGAGAAACGCTTTATTGACTTCTCTTTATGTACAAATTGCTCTATTCATACCATTTAAGGAGCATTTACAGTTGTCATTTTGTAAAATTGTTAAAATAAATTGGAATAGGTAGGCAGGTAATGATGTTCCATGTGGTTTATATACTGTGTGTATGTGTAGGGGAAGGGGGCCTAAAGCGGGCACAAGCCTAAAGTGAGCACCCATTTCAAAATCATCGCTTAAAGACACCACGCGGTCTCGCGTCCCATTGGCCGTACCCCCCGTACCGCCTCAGTCCGCTGCAGTCGTAGTTTACAATTCTGATAAACTGTACGGCCGGTGTGCGAAAAACAATAATTTTGGCATTTTTATGCAAAACAACGAAGGTAAGTAGAATGTGCTTTGTTTAACAGTGAGTAAACTATGTTATTATCAAGATGTGCTTAGTGTATTGTATTTATCTTACTTTAATTTAATCATATTTGCATGAAAAGATTGACATATATTTTAGGTTAGGTTTTTTGAGAACGTGAGGCGAACGCAAAAGGCAAAGTGAGCAGGGCAAAGCGAACATGCCCGCTATGCCCGGTGTTTCATGGAATATAATGTGGGTATTAACTAGTGTTGGATTGTTGTTGGACACTTGGATACAGGAAACATTAATGACACCTGTTAAATGTGTCGATTCGAATGTCAGAACTGGTACCGTTACTACTTTGGATTTAGATACTGGGCCGAGTAAGAGTATGGACCAATTTACTCCTATGGTTATTAGACCACTACCAAAAGTGGGTCCGTACAAAACAAACAGGCGGAGAAAACCTCAAAAAGCTGAAATATTAACGAGCACACGAATTAAAGACGAGCAGAGAATTAAAATATCGAAGAAAATGAAGCCTCAAAATGAAAAATGTAAAGGGATTAAGAAGAATCTAAAAATATCCTAAAAAAAGATAAAAAAGCAAAAGAATATGAAAAACCAAAAAAGAGATCATATTCACAAAAGGAAAATAGTCCTTACCCATGTCTTGTATGCAATGAGCTATATGTAGATCCACCCACCGAAGACTGGATCCAATGCGACGATTGTAAAATGTGGGCTCATGATGCATGTACATCATATTCGGGAATTGGGGCATTTTATTGTGATATTTGTCACGAGATGTAACTGGTTTGATTAGCTATGTGAACAATGGACATGACCGTGGTAATTTCATTTCATTTAATTAAAGAAAAATCGACGAGAGACGGATTAAAGATATGAAATTATAAAGTTTTATAAGATTAAAGTTTATTTAATTTGAAATTATTTTATACTTTGTTGGTAGTAGATTATTTTTGTTTTTATTAACTTTTTATAAAACTCGTAGATTGTTTTGGAAGAGATTTTTTTTTGTTAAATGTTCATAAGCGTTAATCTATGTAAGACGATAAAATTCATAAGTTCCTAATGTATAATGATAAGATTGTTTTCAATAATGTTGATTTTTATTAAAGTTTAATTAATACATACTTTGAGTTTGCATTAAAGATTCCCTTAACTGCCTTTGTGTCAATATATTCCTTTAATAAGTATTTAACAATTATTTATATAACGATTAATATAACAAATAAAACATGCTCGCTTTACCCGATGCGTGCTCATTTTGCCCTTATCCTCATGCCCGCTTTAGGCCATTCCCCGGGCAAAGCGAGCATTCGAAAGGGTTTTCAATTTGGGGTCCAGTTTCATATTTTTGAGACATATGAAAATATTTAACATTGATTATCAAACTAGTATAAATTTAGCATCTAATCACAATAATAGTTTTTCTTGCCTTCGTAATTATACATGTTTTTTTTTCACTTAACCTTACGGTGCTCGCTTTGGGCCCCCTTCCCCTACGTTAACAAAACCTCTTGATAAGAGAATACTAAGGCTTAATGCCTAACTTCACCATACCATAAACTTTCCCTTTTATTTATATATATCGCAGGTATTTGTAAGATTCCGCCGTTTACATACGGCGTCGTCAGTTTAAAAACGCTCGCAGTTATGTATTATACTGAAGGCAACGCGAGCGAAGCGAGTTTGGAGCCCCGTGCACCCCCGTTTTTTGAGACTTTACAGACGCGGAAATTGGAGCCCCGCTTGCGGCATATTACATAACTGCGAGCGTTTTTAAACTGTAGACGCCGTATGTAAACGGCGGGATCAAACAAATTGCCTGCGACATAACCACAAACCGTCTACTATCGTATGTTTCGTCCATACCTTGTTGATTCACAGGTAGTCTGGCAAAATCGCTTTGAGCGATAAGTACAATAAAGAATACTGTATTGTATGATACCTAATTGTAACCGATTGACAGACTTGACATAGACTAAATAAGTAAAAAAAAATAGGTATGTCGGTTACGGTTATAGTTATGTTGGTGCAATTGCGTCACAGTTACCAATATCATTACATACGCCTTAACTACCAAGTACTGCCAAACTGTCGTAAACTTATAAATTGTAAGCTTCCATGTAGGTATGATGGGTATGATGATTGGATAGATTATAGAGATGGTAAAAACAAAACAAACTTAAAAGGAGTCATATCGAGTACCTACCTATTTACTACATAGTATGTAAAAGTCGTTATTGTATTGCAAAAAATAAACGCAAGCCAAGTATGTGTTTCTATAAGAGTTTTAGCGGGTGCCAAAGAGGTTATTACTCGAGGATAGGTGTGAACATCCTCTGATAGATATCATCGCACAGCGGCGGTCATCCGCTGCCAACCATGATGGTGTCGTTACCCTCAGATCCGTTCACTGTAACGGACTGCAACACCCACGAGTGTTCAGTTGCGAATGTATACTTGGTAGGCTTCTCTCTCTTTGTCGTCTGGTTAGGTTAGACCTTCGGAGGGATACTTTTACAGTCTCCCCAATGATGTGCCTTATAAGTGTTGCATAGTGGGGGCACTGGAGCAGATCTCTTAAGAGGACCCACCCCTCCATATGCTGTGACTATAGGGGTGATTTTAATGAAGTATGAATCCCACGCTCCCCGGCCTTACCCTCAAAGGTCTATGACGGTTTGTAAAAAAAGAAGGAGTATAAAAGGTTAAGTTTGACAAAAACAACACCTAGTGTCAGAATTACCTATTTAACCCGTCTGTATTTTTTTCCCTCTGATTTGGCGTGACTGCTAAATCCCCTTGTTCGTTACAGTAAACAATAATATTTCTATTGTGTCTGCTAATTAGCGAGTGAACAGATTTAACAGCAGCCCTCTGTGAAGCACGGACATATTCAGTTGAAAGTGCTCCCAGCGGTAATATTCTTTTTTAGGTACGTTTAAATAACCATAAATAGCTCGCTCGCAAAGTCTCGCATAGTCAAGTAATTAATCTCGACTATTAGGTTAAGTTTGGGTCGTGGTCCAATTTTAATTAGTAACTATATCTAGATTTATGTTAAAATTATTATAGTAGCCGATTAATGATCCATTGTATGCATGTCATATTTACTTCTAATTCAAGTTCTGTGACTTCCGTTTACGGGCTCGGGATTGCAACGGGCTCTATGACAACACATACACAGATTTGCAGGCTGCAACAAATGAAGCAACCTCTGAACACTTTAAATCACATTAAAAATAAGAAAATACACAATAAAAATTATTATTTCTAAATGAGTCTTTGTACATTTAGAGCACTATTGAGCACTTTTTCTTATTAAAACTATCACATCGCGTTTTGTAGTCGTCAACTGAGACCGACTAACATTTTGGTTGCTACGTTTGTATTGATTTAACATTACTGGTAAGTCGTACTTACCAAGGACATAGATAGCTATAAATATATAAAATGTTTGTTAGTTTCAAATAAAAAGAGTTCGTAAAATCGAATCCAAATTATGACATTACATTGTTTAAGGTGGGAAAAAAAGTTTCTTCGTATTATTTTTTATACAGATTTTAGCCAATTGTTTTTTCAAAGTTTAATTTATATTTAATTATAATAATTAAGTGCCCTTTTGTTGGATAACTTGTTGCTATCTTATAGGTAGTGACATAATCCCGTTGCAGTAGAAATCATGGAAGTTTCAATCAAAAAAATTGCGAGAATTAGTTTTGACAGTCCACTCTTAATATTAACACTACCGAAATAATCCCGAAGAGACCGAAATGGATGAAAATGTGAGGGTGCAAGGTCAGGACTATATGGTGGATGCATTAACACCTCCCAGCCAAGCTCGCTGAATTTTTGCTGTGTGGCCAAAGATGTGTGAGGTCTGGCGTTATCATGATGAAAGACCACTCCTTTTCTGTTTTTCTCAATATTTGCTCGAGTCTCATTAGTTGTTGGCATTAGAGACTCAAATTGATGGTTTTGCCGGGCGGTTAAACCTTATAAAAATGACGCCCTTCCAATCCCACAATATTGCGTGTTAATCCGGGTTTCGCTACAGCGTGTGGAGCTTGACCATGATCTTTTTCGCACGTTGCTGTCGTAGTTGATCCACTTTTCATCATCAGTGATCAATCTTTTTAAAGATGGTTCAGTTTCATTATGTTTCAATAGAAAATCGCAAATGAGTACACGATTCATTAGGTTTCTTTCAGTGAGCTCATGTGGCACCCAAATATCAAGCTTTTTTGTATAGCCAGACTTTTTCGAATGGGTCAAAACTGTTTTGTGGTCAATCCTCAGTTCCTCGGCTATGTCGTAACTCCTAATATGTTGATCCACTTCAAAAATGTTATCGACTTTATCCGTATGAGGGCGACCAGTGTACCTATTGGAGACAACGAATTGATGTTCACTTGGAAGTACATTGTGCCATATGTTTTTAATATTTTTGCTCATCTTGGACAAGCTTTAACGTACGATCCAATGTATAACAAAGTGACCATCACTTCGATGGTAACCGAGACAGCCAATAGCCGCAGAGCGAGTTGCATCTTTAACATCAAAATTCCCGGACTGAAAACGCTTGAACCAACTTTGTGCTATTATTACTGATACTGCATAAACGTCACAATTTTTTTTCGCTGTTGTGTCGCATTTTCCTTTTTTTGTAATAAAATTTCTGAATGTATCGAATTTCTTCGTTAGATTGGCAGACAGTTATACAATCGAAAAATGGCGCGAAAGTGTTTTTAGTTTTTATATTTCTTTTCTTAATGTCCTATTTTTAGTTTTAGTATTAAATGGAAAAAGAGGTCGAGATGGCTTAGTGGTCAGAGCGCCTGGAGTATTTATCCGGGAGGCGCAGGTTCGACTCCTGTTCGCGACCGTATTCTCTTTCCATTTAATATTATAACTTTAGAGTTCGCTAAGCCTGCGGTAATGCTTTTCAAAGATTTATCTTGAATTGCCCTATTTTTATTGATATTAAAACCAGCCAGATACAAACAGTACAACCAAAGAGATTTTTCTTCAATTTTATAATATAAAATACTCAGAATACGGAAGAAACCTGTATTCTGAGATAAAATATGAAAAGACTTTTTCCCCGACCTATTATTTTAATACAACTTTTGCAGTTTCATAAAGCTAAATATTGTTTAGAAATTATCTTGTATTTTTACGTTTATACCCAAAACAAATCGATAGACATTTACGACAGGTCTTTTTTTGAAGGTTCCGTTAGATCATTTATCAATGACAAACACGACTAATGATGTTGTAAATTGCAGGATGGTTAACATTTTTGTAAACAATATTTATTTTTAAATCCAGTTACTTTTAAATTAGAAAAAAAAATACTACCTAAGTAGAAACATTGGACGAAACCGAGTTTAAAAAAATAATTAAATTCATTAACAATTCGTGGTACAGGGTGGTAATTTAATATTATAAAGACTTATTCCGAGGGCCTACTGTCTTAGATTAAATGGATTAAGTAATCATAACCAGAACAAATTAATGGCTGCTTTTCTTCTTTTTTATCCGTATTGTATCTGACACAGAAAAGTTTCGAAATCGGTCTTAACGCCATATGGGTAATAATTACACAAACAAAGGGCTGATATGCCCTAATACACTAAACTTACGTAATAACACAACGCAATATAATGAAATAAATTATAATACTTAGGTACCTACAAAACGCAGTAATTATTCAATTGAATTTTTAGAATTTCTAAGTTTATCTCACCTTCAAGTTCACGTCTGCATCGTTTGATATATTAAAAACCAAATTGATGAGTATTTTTACGTCTGTTAGAGGACGTTTGAGAATTACAATTTTTACTCGTGTTTCATTACGTTGAGTGGCCAGTAGTACTTCCTGACAAATTCCTTAATTATACTCTTTACGACACGCCTGCGTACGTCATCATGTTTTCTTTATTGAGTGCTATTTAAATGATGGGTTTGTATAGACTAAAACTGCATGATTTTTAATGTACTAGGTACGCTTTAAAGGTTTAGTTGTAAATGCACATTACAGGCTATTTGTTGTTTAGGTACATTACTAATAGTGTTTGTTATGAACGTACGTATAATACGTTTCATATTTGGGCCAATCCGTGAAAAATTGAACGTAAGGAAAAAGTGCTGTCACAACATTTTACAAACAATTTACTAGACCGTTTTACACACTATTGAATGCAGTTTTTTTTTATGTGCAGTATAGCTCACTATCTTTAAAAAGAAATTATGACGGAGTTAATTGTTGTTAATTCAACTGATTAAAAATTAAAAATAAGAAGCAAAAAAGGCAATTTTAGCGTGTCACAACTACTGTCGCTTACTTTAACTAACCAAAGTTCATGGTTTTTAAGACATACCTCAGCTTTTTTTAGGAGATTTTATAGAATATTGTTTTTTTTTTTTAAATTAATCATTAATTTTATTAAAAAATCTTATTGTATTGCAATAAAATTCATGAAATATGATAATCAAATTAGTACCATGGTGGACATTCCACTTTAGTCACTACTGTTTTATTTGCCTTCAATAGTAAAAAAACACCAAAACAAGTTATTTTATTATCGTGGTAACATTGTTATGGCAGATCAGCCATTTATTTTTACGCATCGGGCAGTTGTGAAGCAGTGATCGGTGACGAAAGCCGTACTAACTACACATAGTCGAATAAGAAGTCCACTATAGTCACAGCAATAACGTGATACCGGTAAGTTCTTAAAACATTATTTTATTTGCGAATTATACTTAATGTATCTGCGTATGTCGTGAAATAATGATTTCCTCTAAAATAACAAAGAATATTGAGTGTTGTCGTCATTATTATTAGTAAGCGGGAATCGTCACGTCCGTTTAGTGTCGTGACATATTAGTGGAAGAATATTTGTGACGAAATGGACACATAAGGCTAAGTTTACGTGGTGCATGGTTTACCGACAACAACTAAGATAGAGTTATGTGTTTCTGTTAAATTATATTTATAATCATAATAGATGATCTATCTTTCGACTATGTTACTTAACATTTAGTTTCGTTTTATTAACGAAGCAGATTGGCTTACATTATTGTAGGTATCACCATAATATTCTTAGCATTAATTTTAATAAATAATGGTCAATTAGGATTTTAGTTTTTAATATTTAGAATTAAATTTATTTGTATGCCTAATGAATTATGTTTCCCTTTCAGATCTACTGCGCGTAACTATTAAAAATTCTTTAACAATATTGGTGGATATTGACAAAGTTTTATCTATTAATGATCTCATGAAATGGTGGACTTCAATGGCCTGGGGAAAAAACCCATTTCATTTTGGCAAAAAATATTTTTGTATGCAAAAGAACAGTTGCAGCTGCAGGTTCACGATCGATGCATTTCTCTTTAGCTATCAGTAGACAAGATATAAAGTTTTTATTGAAATCGCCATACATTTAGTGTCCTTTTTGCAACTCTTGTGTTTAAGATCACTATCCAACCGATGAATGCGAATTTTGCTCCTCCTAGTTATAAATAAAAAACTTTACAAAATCAATATGTAGGTAGGTACAACACACATTCAATTTAGGTAAATGAAAGTTTTTCATTTGATCATCTTTTGCGACTTTATTTCGTCTGTTGTGTTGTGACTAACAATTATTTTAATAAGATTAAAATGATTAAATAAGAAGTATTTTATAATATGAACAATTTCATAGAGATTAATTTGATTGTAAAAAAAATATGTTTCAGCACAAATTACATGTGACTAGAAAAAGTGTAATATTTTTGATTATTAAACTTGTTATGAAAACCGCTTATGTTTCAATTTAGTCACGATTACATGTCCTATTAAGTCACTGTCACAATTTTATATTTCAAGTTATCGGCTGTAAAGTGAAATTTAATACTATTATTGGTATATTTTAGGATGAAACATAATGGAATATGATACTCATTTTCATTATAAATAGTTTGAATTCATTTTCAAGGTGCTAAATTAACTACAAAGTTAAAAATATAAGTCGCACTGACCTAAAACGTGACTAAAATATTTTAATACGCGATTTAAAGCTAGAAATAGATTTAAAATAGGGAAAACGAAATTGTTTTGAAAAAGAGTATATGTATTTTAACTAAAACTTGTTAAGAATTTGTAAAAGATAGCTCACATTGCTGATAAACTATTACGTTAGTGATCGTTACTAAATGGACACTTCGTGTCATGGATCATGTTTGAAAGTCCGATTTTTTTAAAGTTAAATCTTATTTAGTAATATACTATATATTTTTCTTAAACTTTGATAAATGCCGCATCGAATCATAAAGAAACCTAAAAAAATAAAATTTAAAATTGTCCGTTTTGTCCCCTTAGTAACGGTACATTTTTTTACGGAATGGCTCATTTACAAACCACGAAACACATCTATTAGAACAAAGTAAGTTCCTTATATATTGTAATCGTCTAAACAAGAACAAAAACATTTACCTTAAAGTCCGTGTTTTACTACGAAATAAATTCTAGCATTGACTTTTTTTAAAAAGTAAATACCTAAGTACCTACAAATAAGTGTCCCGGTAATATTTCGCTCGAGCAACCCGATTTTTATGATTATTCGCCTGAATAGAACGGCTTCCACATGTAATGTAATGGCCTATTTGACCCTGAACTCGACCAAAGGTGTAAACTTGTGTGAATAGCCTCTACACCTACACGTTCCAAAAATAATAAACTAGCTACCGTACTTAATATAATAACACAAAATCCCTCACAAAACTTTACATTTCCAGGGCATTGTATTATGATTATTTTGCGCAGGTATATTAAACAGAAACATTAGTTAGATACACAAAACACGAGAGACATTATCAGCGCTTATCAGCTGTAAAGATATGCGGCATGTTAGATAAGTGGCAGTCGAAAACATACCGCGGGCCGGTGATGACGTCGGACATGGACAAGGATAAGCCAAAGCCTATTATTAGAAGACCTGATGTCTTGAAGAAGCTCAATGCAGATAGTTTGTATATGATAGAAAGGGGTCTACTCGGAGACCTGCCAGACAAACTAAAACCACCACCTTTGGTTCCATCAAGAGCGCAATCTAACGAACTTACCGTAGCCAAACCTTCAGGGCTCTTATCTTCATGTCTGCCTGTCGTCCCAGATTCTCCCGTATCGGAAAGAGTGTCGTCATCTGACGAGGAAGGCGCTTCTCCACTGAAGAAAACCTTCAGCTTCCGCGACAGACTCAGAATAAGTTTCTTCGGTAAAGACAAAGAAAAACCAAAATGGAAAACTATAGTTGAAGACGAAAAAGAAAAAGACTCATCACCGAATAAAAGATCGCCGAAACTAACATCACGCGCATCTGACACTAAAGCCCAACAGGATTATAAGAGCAACAAACGTTTTTGGTTTTTCAGAAGCAAGGAGCTGGAGAAAAGAGATAATAAAGGTACTAGGCCCGTCTACACACGAAGCAAAAGTTTCGAATTTCTGCCCCGAGCTATCGAAGAAGACGACGAAGAATTGTCACCAAGACTAAAGAAGAATAGTCAGTCGTACGTGTTCGGTAGCAGCGATACGATGGGTGAAGCTTGGACATCCAATGAAAGCCTCGAATATATAGCTAATGTTTACCACGACAGTGACGACGGAGTGTTCCTTAAAAGCATCAAAGAAATAGCGTCTGATCTTTCGTGTAACAATTCAAGTACATCAATCCCAACATCTGGCTCTAGCATTAATACTAAAAATATTTTGAAATCGGAATCAGTGCAAAATGTTTTTGACGAGTTCAACAAAGCTGTTGAACTATTTAGTGAGACCTACTTGAGTGATTGTGAGCCTTATACCAGATCGAAGGACTTCACTATCAAGCAAAAAAGAAAGAGTTCCTCTTTCACAACGTTGCCGTCTCCAAAAGTGGTGCAAGTGCATAAAGTTAGTGAGGCAAGTGAGGACTTTAAAAAAGAGTTGTCTAGAGTGTTGAGTATGAAACAGGATGTGCGGACAGCCAGGAGAGGTTCTGTGACGGACTGGTTCGTTCTAGAAGATCATGTTGCGGGCCAGGAATCCAACAAATATAGGCGAGGAAAGAAGAAGCCTGTGAACCGCGTCCGGAGAATCAGCTCTACGAAATATGTAAGTGGACTTGTTATCTGATATACTGTAACGTGTTGCATTTCGATAAGCACGTTTGAACGCTGATTAGAAATTATTTTTGGAAGGTTTTGTTTGACATTGTTTCTGGTTAAAGACATTTAATTCTCATAAATAAACTTACATTTCACTTACATGACAACAAATTTAAACATAAAGTATGAAAACTAGTCATTGTCCTTTGACACTCGGACTCACAATTGACCTGACGTATTTGACTATATATTATTGTATTAATATTACAAATTATTTAAGTTCGTGGGTACTCCCAAAAATCTAACACTGTGCCACTATGTGTGGTATGGTTTCAATGTTTTAAACAAAAAGATTTGGGTGAGTTGAACTTGACTGTGCGTTATTAATCTATTATAGATTATCTGTGCCAGCGACTCCGTCCGCGTGGATGTCGTAAATTAACACCATGTCGTGTATGAACACAAATTCATAATTAACAAATGTTCGACGTGATTCTTTAAATTGGCATAACTTTTTATTTATGAACTGATTGACATAAACTAACACTAAATGTTAAGTGAAGCTTACCATAATATATTAGTGAAAACCACATCTAAATCGGATAAGCCGTTTCTGAGATTAGCGTGCACAAACGCATAGACAAACAGATAAATAGACAGACAGACAAAATTCTAACAATCATTGTTTTGGGTGCTATTTGTGTTGGTAGGTGGTATATCCCAATAAAAAAAAATCTCATATATCTTCCATGTACAGACAGTAGATTTTTATTATATGTATTGATGATTGATGATGATGATTTTGGCTTTAAAGATAGTATGATGAAGATGAGTGAATTCATGGACAAATGGACATTTCATAAGGATGGTAAAAGTCATTTCACAGATCCGTATGATCTATCAAAGACCAATAAACCACGATGCTCGCTGGTATGTATGATACTGACTTAAGCCTGTTTGTGACCACGATCAGTGCAACCTGATCGAAACATCAAGCGATTCAAAAGTATTTATCGCGCGTTAATTACTGTTAGTATATAGTAACGTATGTATGGTATACAAATATGTATAACCAACTATTGGTATTCACCTATTCAGAACAACATGTGTTATTCAAAGAAGAGATATTTTAGGACTTACCCGTGATTTAGTTTCGCCTTTACAAGTACACTCCTCAATGAGCGGACAGGTAGTAAAAGATTAATTGTTATCAAATTATTATCATCAATTTACGATGTGTTTCTTTCAAAATACAAACAAACATGATCATTCCAACGGTCCAACTAAGTGTAAAGACTAGATATTTTCATTCACCGTTTTATAATTAAGTGATAATTTATTTATAAAATGGTCATTGGCCTATATAAGCGGGGAGCCATGTGGCCCACCCGTGAAATGTCTGTTGCCTACCCCAGGATGTTGTGTTACCGACCCAACATCGGCTTCGGCTTCTCCAACCATCGTCTTTCACGAGCCAGGCCCCGCCCTGGAATATAATCCAGGATACGCTACAGTTCGTTCGAACTTGCGACCTTTGACTTGCCAAACCAACGAAGAAAAGGTGTTCTTCTTCTGTCTTAAGTACCATGAATTAAGCGTTATTATCTTGTTCTAAAGTTGTGCAATTTACGGGTACCACTATATAATCACAGCACGCTTGCCCTATTTAACAATTAGATTACCACTGTCTTATCGATTCGTCGATAACGAGTGAACCGACTCACCAGTCGATCGATAACTAATGATTGCTTCACTGGCACAGCTGGTAGTTAATATTATGATAGGGACATTCTTTACGCTTGCTTTGTCACTGGTTTTGATTGTTTTAAGTCCGGGCAGTAGGCTACGCTCTCTTTTATCGTTTTTTTTTAGACTCAGGGCTACTGCCCACGGTAGATATGTGCCCATCGTTCGATAGTTCTGGGGATTCACGGCATTGTTGTACCAATAAATCATAAGACCATAAGATAAGTGATCTTCGAACTTTCCACTGAAATTCAACTGGTATTCCAACAAGATGTCATTGAAGTCTTTGCGTACTACCAATTCCGTCACAATTGTAATGGATATTAATTATTGTTCAACGGTTTTTACTTACGTGCATTCTTCGGGATTGCCGGGATTGCATCGTCACGGGCTCAGCTCATGTCTAAGGGCTCTGGTTCAGTTCGAAACTAGTCGGCCAATCCCGAATAATGCATGAGAGTAATAATCGGTGAACAATAATTATTATTTGTGAGTCTAAGGAAAGCTATTATACAAAAAAAATGTTATGGAATTTCAATGGTGCTTGGATACTACTTGTATCTCTTTTCAATTAGCAGACTGAGGCCCCAGAACTTCATACTCAGCAGCCACGCTTGTGATCACCAGACCAACGAGGCGTTTATTTTATTTTATCAAAATCTTTATCATTAGATATTTGCGTTCCTATACAATAAGTGACGTGTGTGTATAAATGACTATTCGGCAATGCGGAAACACATTTCCGATGTAAACGCATACATCGGAAATGTTAAATTCAATGAAATTCGACTGCAAACTGATAAAAATGTTACTGATAACAGTCGTGGATTAAAATGTAAATAAATTGAATTTTCACTGGTGCCGTAATGAGGCCAATGTCACTGCATTATAAAGATGTTGTTTTTCTTTTTTATATCATAGAAAGTAAACTGGTAGGTTCAGATAATTGTTTTCAAACGCATTAACATATGCGTATTAGCCAACTCTAAAGATTTTATTTATATAATTATGTGGACCGAAAAATAAGGTCGCGACAAGTATTTGCCCCGAACCTGAGCTCCCTGGATGAAAACTCCGAAAGACCGTTGCAGAGTAAGTATGATCCAGGACATGTAGGTCTTCCAAATAAATTACAACTTTTTTATCTTATCTTTTAGATGTGAAAATGCCTGTAATAGGTATCAAAATGTCCTAATATTTTATGTTGGAGGGTTGCTTTAAATATCCTGCCTAGATATTTTTTTATTCCGTGTTATAATGTGACACGTCTTTCACTGTGCCGTAACAGGGGTCTTGAGCGCCCAGTGCAAAATTCAAATTATGCGCCACTGTAATATTTTCGAGACACTTGCTCGTAAAGTGACATTTAATGCACCGCATTTTAGTTTTAGCATTAGGTTCTTAATACAGCTTATTAAGCATGTATACTTTTCATTTTAAATTACCGAACTAGTGCTGGACGAACGCAGGTTGAGCTCGCCTCAACCTGTGTCATTTTAATAACCAAATAACAATTTATTTTTTTCGAGAACTGTTCAAAAACGTCGTATGAAACTTCTGAGCACTGGTCTTACACTCTCGGATCTGGATTATAACTTAGCTCACTTGTATCTTACTTAACCTACTATCACACAATTCCGTACAAATTGTTATTTATAAAAACCATAACAACTTACTACTGTACTAAATACTGTAATCGCATCTTCTGCAGAGCGTGAACGACATTTAAAAATAGCTTTAGATTAGCGTGACCCAACCCATGTCAAACCCGTTTATGTCAAACTAGAGCGTCACCATTGCCAAGGTCATCAGATATGACACAAATGAACAAGGTCAGTGACGTGATGAAAATCCTTCAGACTACAATAATGAATCTAGGCATTATAATGCTGATTTTAGGGTATGGGTAGCTATTATAGCCAAACTATTGTTGAAAAAACTGATAAAAACATAAAACAAAATTAAATAGTCAATAAAGTATTAGTTCATTATTAGGGTTCCGTGCCTTAAAATAACAAATGGAACCCGTATAAGATTACTTCGTTGTCCGTCTGTCAATAAAAAATACGATAATTTATTCTGCAATTTTTTTCACTCGGCAATAAATCAAGATCTTCCCATAGACGTAGAATCATGAAATTTGGCAAGAAGCAAGTCATAGCGCAAGAAAAGAAAAAGGAGGAACCCTCAGGCGCGACAAGCGTCCCACTTGCACTTGGTCGTATATTATATATAGGTATTGTTAAAATACAATTTTATTTTAAAATATTGAGAATATTTAATCCAACGGTTTTTTTTTCAACGTACTTTAGTCTGATTCTGATACCCTCAGGGGATCGACATACGCTCCCCAAAATTATTTTGCAAACTATTCCGCTATGGATAAAATATTACATGTACACTATGATCTACATTATTTACTATATGAAGCTGATTAGCTGAAGGATAAAATTAGTGTACACAAATATCGATTACGATTTCATCGTAAATATTGAATGAATACATATTATTTTCACATCATTTATATTGGATCCGCTCTGACGTATATGATAGAAATACGAGTAGTTTACATTTTTCAAAGAAACAATAACTTAGTATATTATGAAGATTTTCCGAGAAGTGTCGACACATATAGCGAC
The DNA here is from genome assembly GCA_935421205.1 of Xylocampa areola. Classification (NCBI taxonomy): domain Eukaryota; kingdom Metazoa; phylum Arthropoda; class Insecta; order Lepidoptera; family Noctuidae; genus Xylocampa; species Xylocampa areola. Next base: position 9,116,281 of record OW285219.1, on the reverse strand, counting down.
TAGATAGCGGCCGATAGTGGTGATAGAATGTCAGATATCGATGTTTTATCGAACGACGTGAATAAGATTTACGATAGTCTACCTCAGCTGATTGCACGTCTTTTAAATGTAAGAAGCTGTATATTGGATGTTATTTCAAATAAACCTTACAAATATTTACATATTTACTAGCTGACCCGGCAAACGTTGTTTTGCCATATAAATAATTTCCTAAAATAAGGCTTGATCGTAGAAGGGTGAAAATTGAGGATTGTATGTATTTTTGTATGTTGTATCATAAAAAAATAGAAATTAAAAATTTTGTCTAAAAAATAAAAAATCAAATTTAGGGGTGGACTACCCCTAACATTTAGGGGGGTGAAAAATATATGTTGGCCGATTCTCATAGATACCGGACAAGCACAAAAAATTTCATCAAAATCGGTCAAGCCGTTTCGGAGGAGTATGGCAACGAAAACTGTGACACGAGAATTTTATATATTAGATAGCTACAAATATACACACCACACACACAAATTTCATCGGAGTCTAAGTCCTATGTAATAGGTGTTGGGGCGAATACAATTCTAAACTCCGGGCTGCTACTTTAGCTAGAGAATTCCCTAACAGTAAGTCTCGATAACATTTGCCCGACACGGGAATCAAACTCAGGATCTCACGTTCAGCAGCCGTGCTTGCGACTATCAGATCAATGAGGCAGTTATTATTTGTCACAATAAAACGTAGTGCCGAAAAAAAAATAGATTCTCTTTTTTTATTTCTGCTCTTATTAGATTCGATAAATCAAATTAACCTTTTGCCCATCTGTCTGTCATAACGTGTTTGCAGTGAGAGATGCGTTGCGACATGTTACACATTTAGCGGACTACAAAATAAAAATGCACATTAAAATGCTTTAATTTGGTATTCAACTTATACTTGTAAAAAACCAGGATAGAAAGGGCTCCGCTGGATAGATACAATTTCGAATTTTAATTTTACGTCTTTTGGTGACGCTATCGCTATTTATTCAGTCTCCATACAGGTGACTGAACCTACTCAACTAACTTTACAGTACAATGTCGTACAGATGTGATTACCTTAACAAATACAGATAAATCTTTCAAACTCATTAACGTATGCGTAGCGATTAGCGAACTTGTTCAATTAGTCAGGTACATTCAATAAGCTAACAGTTAGCACCGGTCTCGTCGCTGTGACTCAGGGGACGCTGCTAGATATGCGCATTTAGCTAAGGCCTTACGATGTTAAATGTTTGCCGTTAGAAGAGAAGTTTTGGTAAGTTTTTCTGGTACAATAGTAGTTACACATACTCAATTTGTTATTTCCATATAATTCTTGGCTTACGTGATTGTATTTGACTTGTATTATATATAATATACCCTTTCAAAGGAAGTTACAGAATTAATTAGCACCATTAATATATAACGTGTATCATCGAATGTGATTTTATTACTTTTTAGGGATCTGTACCTCAAATGGAAAAAACGGGACTTTTATAGGATCACTTTCGTCTCGTTGTCAGTCTGTCTGTCGGCCTGCCCGTCTGTCTGTCAAGACCCTTTATCTCAAGACCGCTGAATACTATACATTTGTAATTAAATCTTAAAAAATATAGTGTTTATTTAAGGTATCAATCATCGTGGTTTAGCAACGGAAGGAAAGAAATTGATTACGTACAAAAAAAAAAAAAAATTGTTATTAATATATATTTTGTACACCACATACTGCCCCTTTTCCAGTCCATGACACACCTATTCATCCAAAGGTTGCCTGGAAGAAATCGCCGAGTGCGATAAGGCCGTCCATTTCTTTTTAATAGAATGTGTCCTACATTTTTGTTCTTTTAGGTGTACAATAAAGAGTTAAATAAATAAAAAATAAAACTACTCGATTCCTGAACTACTATTTATAATATGTACCTACAAATCTGTACGGAACCCTCGGTGCGTGAGTCCGACTCGCACTTGTCTGGTTTTTTTATAATAGTTCCTGTTAAAATCGATGCAAGGGAGGACGTAACATTTTGACCTTGAGTTGGGCTATCATAGTAGGGAGTTTCAATAATATGCAAGGGCAGCTTATACTGGTTTTATCACCACTAGCGGGCGGCTTACTGTACCTACTTTGCGCAGATAAACGAATGCCAATATTATTGGAAGCCGACTTAGGTTATAGTGTGGTAAAAAAGGATTTTTCGTATCCTTGATCGTTGCACTTGGATTGGGCGCGATATTGATTCATGGTCTAGGGGACGCTAGCACTGGTGCTATGCCTGAAGGTCCTGGATTCGACTCCCTGTCGAGTAAAGTGTTTCTAGATATTTCTGTTACGAAATTTTCTTAATATTTATGGCGATAGGCCATAGACACCAAGTACCTATCTACACGAGACTTTATTTTTTTATCTGTTCTTTATCCACCCGGATATGCCAACCGTTATAACGGGATCATTAAAATGTAAGTGAATGACAGTAGATATAACTCTGTTTAACCGTTTCGGGGATTATAGGCGTGATTATTATTAAAAAGTTATATCATTATTATTATACCTAATTGCCTTGACCACTTGTGTATATTATGAGTCTTAATGAGAAGCGGACAGAACTAAGTGAAAGGAAATGTTCTTTATTAATACCCAAAAAGGAACTATTATCAAAAAACGAGTTTGTTAGGTAAACTACAATCCATGTGTTCCTAACATGTAACAGGTACTTTCACTTTGATTCGTATAAAGATGAAGTTGTAGGTTTATTTGTGTTGCATGATATATTTTTATCAAAGATTTGGAGGTTTCATACTTCGACGAGACGCTAGTCCTGCTGTTTCAAATTGAACATTGACAAAGGAAGATTCTATGCAGCCTTTCATTCCACTTGCTACAATATGGACTCATAGCAGGTTAATCTGTATATTCGCGATAGTACGGAATTACTTTAGGATATATATTACTCGTAGATAGGAATAGTTTTAGGTAGCAGTGATAGCCTAGTGGTATGACCGTTGGACTGTCAAGTCAAAGGTCAAGGTCAGGTTCAAATCCAAGGCACGCACCACTGACTTTTCGAAGTCATGTGTGTATTATAAATTAATTATCACTGGCTTAAAACGGTGAAGGAAACATCGTGAGGACAACAGCACACCTGAGAGATGTTCTCGATAGTGTGTAAATCCATGTCTGAGACCTACGGGTGATTTACACTCTGACACTGGGTTGTTCATCAACCACACGATAAGAAGAAGAAGTACAGAATTGTACTTTATAATAGTATTTCTATCGTGGCTTTAATTAGCGAGTCAATAGATTAAATGGTACATTATTTTATATCTGTAAATACCTACTTCCATCTTGTATAGACAGTTTTTAGACATATGGCATCCGGTATTTCTTTTGAGAAAAAACGCTGACGAACGAACTCAGAGATCAAGGTTTTTTTTTAAAGTCCATGTACCTACCTAGTGTCGTGGTGGTCGAGTGGTTACGGGCCCGCCTCCTGAGCCACAGGTTGTGGGTTCAAACCTGGCATGTACTAATGTGACTTTTTCAATGTCATATGTACTTTCTTAGTTCATCTAAGACATCACAGACATACGGTGAAGGAACACATCGTGAGGAAACCTGGACTTGGTAGTCTGAAATCTCCAACCCGCAGTGAGCTAGCGTGGTGATAAGCTCGTGCCTTCTCTGTATGAGAAGAGGCCCTTGCCCTGCAGTGGGACAGTTATGGACTGGTTTTTGATTTTTTATTTATGTATCTAGTTACTGAATTTCAGTGAAGTACTTCACTGAAATTCAGTAACTAGGTACGACCACTTTGTTAAGCTATGGTATTGCCCAAAAGAAATAACATAAACCCCCAAAGAGTTTAAAGTAAAAAAGAGTCCGCAATCATTTAATAAAAAACTTCGATGTTACTGGTAACTTACTATCGCAACAAGAAAAGTAATAAGCCCAAAATACTTTCACAATCGAACAAATTGCGCGTCAGTACGGGTAATGGTCAATAATGGTCACTTACGTTTGACATTTAGCGTAGATATGGCGAAGCCCTGAGGTCGTGGGATCAAACGGTGCTATTTGACTCCGCTCCATTCGTATGTTCTATGTATTAATGGCATTATGTCCGGTTTGAGCAGGATGAAGAAAGAATAGAGTGTGAAATGAGTATGTAAGTACTTATATTAAAGGTACGCTCTTGTCACCAGGTCATTGAGACCCGTAGAAGTCTTGTGATATGTATGTACGAGTATTTAACATTAGTATTCATTGACTTAAAATTGGGACCCATGATGGGTACGAAATAAATAACTATGTTCATTGTGATGAAAAATATGAAAGAAGATGGTCACTATTAGGTATAAGACAGACCAAGAAGTTTAAGGATAGTATCTAAACAAAACGACTCCTAGAGAATTTTTAAAAGTAAAATATAGTTAGTTAAAAGAACATAGTTGGTAATATATGTTAGCATTTATAACTATTTTCATAGTAACTATTATTAGCTGACGTCGACTTAGTACATTCAACGTAAGCACTCTATTTATTCTTACTCCATGGTAAGGGCGACCACGCCCTGTGTTTTGTCATATTCTGTGATAGTTTGTAAAGGGCAGGCACGGTGTATGTGACAGTTAGAGTGGTTTCCAATACTTGTTTCGTACGACATAATTGACTTTGAATTGGTAGTAAAATGGATGTCTGAACTTTACTATGTTTAATAGCAGAGGGATGTTCTAGTTTGATGTGATACGAGAGCCTTAGCGTCGTAAGTAGACGATATTGGTTGAGAAAAATTACCTGAATAAAAAAAGATTTTTTGTAATGTTGTTAGGAATTTCTCTTCTATCATAGGTGCGTTGACAAACACAAATCTCACATGTATATTTACCTAGACCCGTAACAATTAACTGTACGTTATACTTATTGTTCGTGCAGGAATCAACCCCCAGATATGCGGCGAGTAGCTGATTTCCCGACTACAGCGACAAGTTAAGGCAGCAGACAAAATTATCTCTAATTCAGTTTGAATTAATAATACGAACATTTGAGGTTAATTTATGTAAAGTCAATAGGCTCTTTGTTAGTGAGAATGGTTCATTCTGGATAGTGTGGTTGGGATGACACCTATTTACTAATCAATGGAGTAAATGAGTACTTAATTAACTAAACTTACAAGACTTCTAAATTGAATCTAATTATAGAAACATAATTATTTATGACAACTTAAATAAAAATAAAACAACAAATCACTTCATCTTTAAATTAGGTATGCCTAGTTATCGTAGTGCGGACTTTAAAAACAAAGTAACTCACAACCTTGAACCCATATTAAATAATACATTCAAAAGCCAAAAAGAGCATGAAAATACATATATTCATTGAGATTAATTTTGCATGGAAAGTAAAAGAAAATATTTAAAAAAAACCATACAATATTATAATTCAACACCAGCTCATACATAATAACACATCTACTATCTACAGAGCGCAGCATTATGCGCCGGCGCCGTATCGAATGCCCTGCGCAAACGCAGCGGACGGTGAAAGGCGACAGCGTTCCGCCCTGAATGGTGCGCGAGCGCAAGTCCGCTGGCGGTTTCGCTTTTACTACGTTGTAGTAGGGGAACTATGGTACTAGTAAACAATGCACGCCCAGATTACGTCTGGACGATAGGGTGAAAGATCCTATTATGTGCTGGAAGCAACATTGGAAAGAAAGAAAGACTCTTGATGTTGTAAAATACTGATCCGATAAAAGATGTTATCTGGATTCAATCACGCTAGGCAGGAGAAGGTCCCGGGTGGATGAGAAGCAGCAACTCTCTATATTATAAATTATACTTTAACTAATAGATTCTCGTATGAGATACAGAGTTTCGGTAATATAACAATGAATTTGTGTCAACCTGAACTGCTTGTTCATAAGCATACGCAACGACTGTGACCAAATCTCATCAACAGGAAAATGTTGTAGACAATAACATAACATAGCATCACGCCTGTATTCCCCGAAGGGGTAGGCAGAGGTGTACACAATTGTACACCCACATTTCACCAATGCTGTTATTAAGTCCCATGTAATAGGTGGTGAGCCTATTGCCATCAACCGGGTACATTTCCAAACTCCGGTCTGCTACTGAGAATTTCCTAACAGAAAAACTCAATAATACTTTGCCCGACCCGGGAATCGAACCCGAGACCTCCTGCTCAGCAGTCGCGCTACGGACCACTAAACCAACGAGGCAGTAGACAATAAAGTACAAGGTATATCTAAAGTACTTTTACATTCTTTTTCTAGGTATCTAATTTCATGTCGATGGGAGTCAAGCGTCGTGTTGGATTTGTTTAAGCAATCCGTAGGCCTCTGACTTAGCTTAACGACTGCTTTAATGAAGTATAGGTGGAACTGACGGTTTAACGAGCCCTCCGAAGCATAGAAGCGCTTAGGTGAAAATTGTTTGTGATGGCCTCTTGCAGGCTTTGTCGACGTAGCCGGTCAATAGCTTAGGTGAGGCAGAGCTAGATCAGGTTGGTTTCTTTATTAAAGCTTCTGGCTCGGCACGAGTAAGGGTTGAGGAGGGTCAGATGAAAATACTCCCAGGCGCTTACTTATATTCAAAATGACCGTGCCAAAATCAATGATCATTAATCTCAGCTTGCAACAGGCTAAGCGTATTCTTTTACATTTTGCAGCAAATACGCAACACACTCCATTCTGTTACTATAACACACTCATCATTAACAACACAATTGTCACCTTGTCACACGCGGTTAATTTAGTAGAAAAGTATCAATTAACAGACAAACAGACCTCCACATGAGCGAAAACCGTAACTAAATACTGCAGTCATTAGTGCCCACTGTAACTAGGCTAGAAAGCTATTGTGCCACCTGGCTATAGCCTGACGTTGAAAAACGAGGCTAATATATCATATTGAAGGTATAAATTGTACAAAGATGCTGTAATTGTGAAGTAGATTAATCTGATTACTATTGTTAATATTAATTGTCACTGTCAATCGGTTGTGAACGAATTCAATGTGTGGTTTGCAAAAGGATTTTTTTGCACAGATTTCGCCAACCATTTTCGCTCCCATACCCGGACCCGGTTGACAAAGTTCGCCGTTTAGAGATCTCACAAGGAGGACATCATTATCATTCAATATGTTACAGTGATGAAGGAATTATAACCTTGAGCAGGGATGTATAGTCAGTTGCAGAACGTGCAGTGTTTCTGGAGATCCATCTATACATAGAGTAAGGAAGTAATGATAGTAAATTGAATAAAGGGGACTTCCTGTTGTGAGATTCTTCGTAAAGTGCCTTGCTTTCTAACAAGAAGGTCGTGTTAGATTTTGTCAATTAAACATTTATTTATTTAAATTTTAACATCTTTCCGTATGCCTTCTTAAGCATACATGCGCCGGATTTTGGAATCTTCCCCAAAAGTATCTGCATTATCATTGCGATGCTTGCCTTGCCTTGATTAATATCGGTGCTAAATTTACATCAAATTCTGCTAGTGCACCGTGCACGGTGTGGCGTATTTCCAATGTTTTCTTTATTTTTATAAATATACCTATATATATGTATATCGAGGCAAACCCTGTTAAATCCTATGTATAACATATTGTACTGTAATTATTACTATATTTAACACCTTTATAACATATGGAGTACAATAAAGTATTGAGTATTGAGTATTGAAACATTAATCTTTAAGCTGCGAAATACGTATTGATGTCATCGTGATCCATGCGAATTGCGGACGTTCTCAAAAAAGGACGGGTCAGGAGCCACCTAAATCGGCGAGCATGTATGAAGAGGTTAATGAGCATAGATGAAGCGAAAGAGGTGTGTCAGAATCGTAGCAAATGGAAATCGATAGTCTCTGCCTACCCCTATGGGAAACAGGCGTGATTGTATGTATGTATGTATGTGATCCATGCGAGTTATGGTTGATTTATAACGATTATTCGCGGTAAGAACGTTTAAGAAAATATATTTTGAAATTCATGTGTCAGTGACAGTACTGATGAGAGGAAAAATATTGTCAAGTTGCACGACCCACTTGTAAATGTTGGGAATGTTCTAATACAGTAGGATCCGTTCAGAAGTTCGTTCAAAAGGGCAGTCACCGGCATAGCGTCAAAAATACATGCCTCGTATTTTAGCTTAGCCACCTATAGTTGTATTTATGATCAGACACTGACCGGCACTGCAGTTCAAAATTGGAACGTGAGAAACCACCTTTACCAACAGATGTCCCAATTTCTATGAACCTCTAGTACTCTGTATCACCCAAAATGTCAAGTACGATCGTTGAACTAAGGAATAAATACTGTTCGATTAGTTTACATAACCGCATGAACCACACAGGATGTGCACGATATCAAATGAATAACTAACTTCTAATCGTTGAACAAATAAGTATTTATACCTACTAATATTCATTGAGCAGTACAAAATATTGTACACAGAATAGTATTCAAATGTAGGTATTTACGTAGGTAATGTAGAATTATAATATTATGAAGAAAATAGATGAATAGAAGAATTTGTCGGTGAATTCGTCGTATAATAGTAGATAATTAGAACGAAATACCTACCTACATCAACTTATGCTTAAGATATCTTTGAGCTCCAATATCTTAGAAACGAGACAATTTAGGTTATGTATTTACCTACTAGTTTATTTGTTTTTGTTCATATTAAAGTCCTTTTTACCTATAAGGTTTCACATTTTTTCAAAAGGGGTGCAATTTACTGTACCATACCACAAAGGTCTGAACCCTTTTCATGAATTTTAATCGATCCTTTTGAAAATCTATTGAGTTTCTCATAGGTAGTCTAGGTAGTGTATCTGTATCAGCGAGCATGGAACCACTGGTTTTATCGTAACATATTTTTTCACTGCACCGCTGTAATAATTTCCCATAATATTAGTGCGATGCTATATAAAGATGCATGTTGTATCGAGTCGGTGTGAAGGTGAAAGTCTATCAATGCGGATGAATCAAGATGAAGAGATCACGTGTTTCGTACAAGTGTTTGTGAGCGTTGCTCTCATTTCTCTACTACGCGTATAATTAAAAGTTTGGTAGGCAACCTATGATGGTTAACAATGGCTGAAAAAAGTAGCGGTTAGCATCTAAAATATAGTGACATTCAAGGTTCAAAACAATCGTAGCATATTTTGTTAAGCTTACCTACCTATATTTAAACAATTAAAAACATCCTAAGTTAGTTAATAATTGTTAATTTTTCGTCAAACATTCCGATTGTTTTGCATAATTTCATGCTAGATATAGGTAATACAAAACATGTGACGCTGACAGGAAACAAAAAATAATGTTAGCTGGCACAAATTAAATTTTATCTGGTTATTCCACAAAGGGTATAAACAATTGCATTTTTTCTTTATTCTTCATTAAGATATTTGTAACACTCTCTTTCATTTCTGTAGAAGTAATTTATTTGCAAGCAAACTTAGGTCCCAATTATTAAAATGAACATGAATTCAGATTTTTTGGACCAGACAGTACAGCGAGCTAGTTTATTGATACGATTACCACAAATCCAACCGCATATGAATCGATTTAGCAGTCAAGATAATATTCGCATCACTACATCACTACATATATATATATATACCTATATATGTAATATGTATTATAAAACAAGTCTGTCTGCCTGTTTGCGATAAACTCAAAAACTACTGCACCGATTTTCACCAATGGATAGAGTGGTTCTCGAGGAAGATGTTAGAATATAATTTGTCAAGTTTTTGTATACATTGGCTAAAATATAATCATATTTAAGGAGGTGTCGGAAAAACATAAGCCTAATAATAACGAAAACGCTGCCTAAATCCTTAAGATATAACAAAATGATGTATGGTGGAATTGTGTATCTTATATAGGTCTACCGAAAAGTCTGCGATGGCATATGTCTATCTCTTAAGAAAAACAAACTATATCCATTTTAATACTTAAAAAAATGGGCAATTATAAAGCGGTAATTGGAAAGCGGTAATTGGAAAGCGGGAATGGGATAAAAATTTAATGATTACTTTTGGTCGCGATAACCGAAATTCACGAGGGCGAAGCCGAGGACATCAGCTAGTAAATTCATAAATGGAAGACAATGCGCGTAGAAAGGCGGGAATCGTTACATGTTCTAAAAGCGACAGTGACTATGACAAACAGCTGTTATGAAATACAGCCAGAATTCTGTCACGTTCAGAAATAGTACGTTATATTAGGCTAGAGTCTATTAAAAAATTACAAAAGCCGGGATACTAAGTTTCATGTGTAAGTTTTGCAGTGACTATTCAAGTAATAAAAAAAATATGAAACGGTTCTCAATTCGATTGTTTCTCTTTTTATAATTCCAGCATCTGTAGTTTTTTATACTGTGGACTTTTCCCCCAGAAGTATTTATTGAGATTCTAGGATACACTCAGAATTAACTCTGGATCTTCTTCTTCGATCTTGAAGTTATGCCCCACTATTATTTAATATCTAAATATAATTTATTCTGTGCTGTGAGATAAAATATTGCAACTGTCCCAGCTACCTACTCCTTTATTCTGTGTAATAAAATCCTCCAAATTGCCCACTAGTAATGGATGCAAGCGCGGCTGTTGAGCATGTTGCCTTTGGTTCGATTCCCAGATTGGGTTTTTAGTAAAATCATAGTAGTAGCCTGGGTTTTGGGATTGTGCCCAACAGAGGCACTAAGCTTTCCACCTATTACATTGGACTTTATAACGTCATTAAATAAATGTGGGCGTACAACTGTGTTGCTACACCTCTACTTACCTCTTCAGAGAATACAGGTGTGATGCTATGTAAATTGCCCACATATCCACATAAATATTTAATTATAACTAAATGGTAAAATTATGAATTCTCCTTTTAATGCAGAAGAATTCAGAGTGGAAGCGGTTATATGCAAATCTGACCGCACGCCGCACGAGCACGTAATGTAAATGCATTTGCAAATTGTTGCAAGTTTTACTCTGAATCTAATTATGAACCGATAAACGGGAAAATTATTACTAATTTATGTTAGAACCGTGGTATAACGGTCGATGAATAACATTACTATGAAATGAATTTCTGATCACGTTTTCTTGTGTGTATCTTGAATTCTTAGGCTGTATGGATGGTACTTTAACATTAGATATTATCTCCAATCATCTCATAATCATCATAAATCTCCAAAAGTTAATAGATATTATCTCCTTTTTGGAGTTGTTGCTCTTTATGGTAAAAGTATATAAGTTTCTGGCCACATTTGTCTTTTGATTACAAGTCCTACAATTTAGAATCTGTTTCGATCATGTATATTGCTTCCTGTGTTTCTCATAAAATTGGCGCGGTGTGCGATAGGACGGTAACGTAAAGTAAGAAGAGACTCCGTTTTTTTTTAAATTTATTTATTTTGCTATGTGACTGAATAACGTCTTAATGCAACGTTTTTGTTATTTAGGTACTTCCGCCGACCTCTTCGGGAGAACGAAAATAATTACGTTCGATAAGCATATTTAAAACATAGCGTCAGGCCTGTATTCCCCGAGGGGGTAGGCAGAAGTGTCACAACTGTGCACCCACATTTTACCAATGCTGTTATTAAGCTGTTGCGTCAGTCATTAGCAGACACAATAGATTTTTATTGTTACAACGTACAGATCTGTACGTTACTGAGCCGAAAGGTTAAGTCCCATGTAATAGGTGGTGAGCTTTTTGCCATCCACTGGGCACAATTCCAGACACCAGGCTATTGAGTTTTCTAAATCCCAATATCGCTATGCCCGACCTGGGAATCGAACCCAGGTTCTCATGCTCAGCAATAGCGCTTGGCACCACTAGACCAACGAGCAGTTAAGCCTAATTAGTATTTTATAATGACAAATAATTAGTTCTATCGGAGTCTTAATTTATTATGGAACTTTATTTTTAGCGATCAATGTGTAAGTGATAAGAATTCATTTAAACCATAATTTTAAATTCTACTTTTATATTTTCTTAATGTTTGCCGTTAGGGGGAGCAGTTTTAGCCTTGCTATGGTAATTACAAATAATTTGTCATTTCCATTCAATTCCATTCTTGGCTTAAATCTATCTCTCATTGCGTGGTTGATGAATAACCTAGTTTCAGAGTTTAAACCGCCCGTAGGCTTCTGACATGGCTTTACACGCCATCAAGAACACCCCTATGGTGTGTTGGTTTCCTCATGATGTTTTCCTTCACCATTTTAAACAAGTGAAGATCTTTCAAAGAAAGTCACCTTATTTGGTCCTGAGCAGTTTGGCTATAATTTTGTAAGTATAATAGACATAGTAATATCTTAGGTTTTAGGCGATCACTACACATTATATTAAAATAACTTTGAATCGCATTAATCGCGTGTATTTTTGGTTTTTGTTTTTCCTGAAGTTCCGAACACTTTGCAGCGTTCGGAGTCGCGGGAGGACACTGCAAAGTGTTCGCGAAACGTCTGGAAAATCTCCGGTTAAAAGTTGTTCAATTATAATAGACGTATTTAAGCCGTTGGCTCTCTAATTAGCAGACACAATAGATTTTTATTGTTATGAAGTATAATTTTGTACGTGGCTAAGAGGAAAAAAATAAAAATAAATTAATAAACAAAAAAAAGGTATAATATATTTCTCAATTTGTTTCTTTTAAATAACCATATCAAGATTATAAAATAAATAGTTTCTTTCATTCTTTCTAATTGGCTTAAACATTATTATCATTAAACAAACCTGGCGTCCGAGCACGGATCTTTTCGACAAACTTGTCGACTCGATAAAAGTTTTTATGTATAGAATTTTACCGTTTTATCAACACTTTATGTCAAATTTGACGTTTAAAATCGACAAACGTGTCGACAAAACGAACCATGCTTGCACCGCTGATAATGCAAGCGTGCTCTACAATTAGATGTTTGTGTTAAACGGAAATAAATATTCTTTAAATCACGCATTGTTTTGAGGCATTGCGTTGACATTACAATTGATTTGGGATGTAAATTAATTTTAAGAGTAAGCCTAATGAGTTATGACGTAGATATATTCAATAGCTACTAAGTCTTATTTGGTATTATTGTATAGTACAACATGTTAAAGAGAACAAGTGGTCATTTAACACATACGTGCTAACCTAGATATAATACTGTCTGACGCAAAGACAGTTTAGTATACAAATGTTATGTATGCGCCTGCGCTTCATTACAACGCGTACAGTTACGCAAATAGTCACTTTTCTATGAGAAAATACTGTTTAGATATTGTGTTACAATAGTTTAGTGTTGTCTATTAGATAAGTAATCCCTATATCCCACGGGAAAAGATGGAAGTAGGAAAATATCATATAATATAGCATCAAGCCTATATTGCCGAAAGCCCTAGGCAAAAGTGCTGTTATACCATACCCATATTAAACCGATACCGTAACTAAGTCTAGTCATGAGCCTATTTCCAGTGCATAATTCCAATCTCCGGGCTGCTACAAAGAATTTCCTAATAGAAGAAATCAAATAACACCGGCCGACCCGGGAATCGAAACCAGGGCCTCACGCTCAACCGACAGACGAGGCAGCTTTTGACAATAATATGATTAAATATAAGAGACGAAGATCTGAGGATTTTACCAAAGTCAGTTAATTCAAGATAAATCTTTGAAAAGCATTAACGCATGCTTAGCGGACTCTAAAGTTACAATATTAAATGGAAAAAGAATACGGTCGCGAACAGGATTCGAACCTGCGC